>CM045730.1:27341553-27686553 GCA_024760905.1 Plotosus lineatus
AAAATAAAATTTGATAAAGAATTTAAACTAATTTTTTTTCAACATAAATCCTATATATCCTTAATGAGCAAATGTGGTGATGATGCTGAGGAAAAACTCCCTCAGATGACATGAGGAAGAACCAGACCAGGGGAGACCCATCTTCATTTTGGTGAAAATAAATAAAAATGCAAACCATGTATCAGAAACTTCACTAAAGTTTAACTTGAAGACCCCTTGGTTGTCTTCTAACTGCAATGGCAACTGTAGTCCTAAGTCATTTTCATTTAAAAAAAAAAAAAAAAAAAAAAAAGTTTATACCTTAAGCAGTGAAAAGTCATCTTCACGATTTCTGAATGTATATTTGGTCCACCATCAGAAGGAGCGAGGAACTTCTAAGATGAAAACTCTAGCCGGCTGTAGCACATCAGGATGTGTCACAAGATTCAGGGAGTGGAATGATCAGGATCACTGGCATATCATATGTAGCACATGTACCTCAACAAAAACACAGGAAGTGGGAATTGTAGGCTGTTAAGGATACTCATAACAATTCAGTTTAAAGAATAGTTTATTAGCGCTGAGCACAAGCAGGGACTACAGCACGACTGACTATGACCACATAAGTTAAAAGAGAGAACAGGAAAAATGGCAGACATGAGAACACCCTGTAACATAAAGCAATTAGCCAAGCCACTGTCAATGGACCTGAATGAGCATGTGAGAGTGCGAGTGTGACAGAATCCCAATTTCACACCGTCTTTGCCCGAGAGCGCTCCTTTACCTAAAAGACTATTAACAACATGCCTAATAAAATAAGTAAAATTTCAGCCTCGTCTTAAAAACAGTGTCCGAGTCCCAAATATTAACTGTTAGGCTGTTTTATAACTGTAGGGCTTTGTAAAAAAAAAAAAAAAAAAAAAAACTGCAATAGTCTTCGAGGTATCATTGACTTTTGATCTAAGTTGATGTGGTGGATTAGAAATGACAAGAAGTTTGCTAATATGGTGTAAGACTGTGTAATGATTTATAAGTTAAAAGCAGTTATTTATACACAGAGCTAGAATTTCAGAATATCCGACACTCAACACACTGCAAGCAAAGCTTATCCAGGGATATGTAGATATTAGCAGTAAGCATACACACACTTGGAGCAGTGGACTTCCACACATTGCAACACCCGGAGGGCAGTTGGGTGCCTTGCACGGGGGTGCTTCAGCCATGGGGGGGTGGGGGTGGGGCAGCTTAATCCCCCACCGGCACACATTTTCCCTGCTGGTTCAGGAAAAGTGTACAAGACGGTGTTGAGGCCAGCGATGTTGTATGGTTTAGAAACAGTGTCACCGAGGAAAAGACAGGAGGCAGAGCTGGAGGGAGCAGAGATGAAAATGTTGAGGTTCTCTTTGGGAGTAACGAGGATGGATAGGATCAGGAATGAGCACATCAGAGGGACAGCACATGTAAGTCATTTTGGAGACAAAGTCAGAGAGGCTAGATTGAGATGGTTTGGACATGTACAGAGGAGGGATAGTGAGTATATTGGTAGTAGGATGCTGAGGTTGGAACTACCAGTCAGAAGGCCTAAAGGAAGACCTCCATCTTACCCTATCTTCTGCATCTTCTACTCTTACTCCAACTACCTTCATGTCGGCAGAGGATTCGCTGTGGCGACCCCTGAAGGGAACAGCCGAAAGGAAAAGTTTTGGTTCCAAAACGGCTTCGCTAACCATTCAACCACAGGCACCCCTTCGTGCAATGACTTATATTGACACAGGGTTGTACACACACACACACACACACACACACACACACACACACACACACACACACACACACACACACACACACACACACACACTCATGTTAGCAAACTACTCTTCATTTTTTTTTTTTCCGAATCTGACCCATGTGTTTGCGTAAGAACTCATTTGGTGATGTGCATCAGTGAGTGAAATATTGCGTAATCAGGTGTGAAGTTTATTTCGGAGATGCTTCTGCAGAGGTGTTTAGGTTACGCTTAATCCAATTACCCAGACAGAAGTGAGCTCTTTATTAATATGAGGAAAGACAATGGCAATTCCAACACAATTAACAGACTGCATGCAAGAGGAATGAAGGATGGAGTTCCACTCCACTCTCCCTACAATAGAGTTGGCTTTGAGGACACAAAGTAAACTTTCAGGAGATTTCTACCTTTGTTCATCATTCTTCTTCTTCTTCTTCTTTTTCTTCTTCTCTCTCTCTCTCTCTCTCTCTCTCTCTCTCTCTCTCTCTCTCTATCTCTCTCTCTCTCTGTCTCTCTGTCTCTCTCAGGCCATTTTTACCACTTTTACAGTACCTTCCTACCGAATTACTTCAACAGAGCAGTGGAGTATTATTTTCCTCTTTTCCTCTTCTCTTCCACTCTCTCCTCTTTTAATCTCTCCTCTTCTCTTCCATGATCTCCCTTACTCTTTCACTCCCACCTCTTCCAAAGTCTGCTCTCCTCTTTTACTCTCACCTTTCCTTTTCCACTGTCTTTCTTCTCTTTCACTCATTCTTTTCTCTTTTGCTCTCTCCTGTCTGTCTGTACTTCCATGATGTGTGTTTATGTATCATAACAATTGTAACTAAAGTTACATGCAGAGCCTTTTATATAATCCGTGTTTAGCATCCTCTATAAAGAAAACCAAAACATATTTCTGTTGAGAAAAGTTCAGTTCCGTTTGGTGCACACTGGTGGTTCACTGGATACGGCAACGGGTCAGTGGTTCAGTCTCTACCATCACAACTGTTAGGCCCTCGAGCAAGAACCTTAACCCTCAGTTGCTCAGTCATACAAAAACATGATAAGTTGCAAGTTGCTCTGGATGAAAGTGTTTGCCGAATGCTTTAAATATTCAGAAACCTTCAACAGTTAATCATTTTAGACAGAAAAAAGCTTTAATTACTGTTCTTAAGGTGAAAAAGAGTTTTCAGAAACATGGATAATGCTCAAAAGGATCCGTTTACAGAACATTCCACAGCATTAAATATGCATATTCTTCCTGTGCTCGCATGTTTTTTTTTTCCTTTTTTTTTTCCTTTGGGGGGGGGGGGGGGGGGTTTCCATGTACTTTAGTTTCCTCCCACAGTCCAATACATGTGAGATTAATTGGTTGTTCCAAATTGCTCCTAGGAGTGAGTGTGAAAAGCTTTTTGCGTTTTGGCCCTGAAATGGATTAAATAGCTGTTTAGGGAATAATCACATGGGAGGTGTGATAGAATAGCGACGGATGTTAATGGCAATTCACAGCTGTCACTTTTCATTTCTAAATCTGTTGCATGCCATTTGTGTAATCACATTTTAGTTGCATAGATAATGAACTAATCACAAAAAAAACATTCAAACGTTTAATATTGCACCTCGGGCGTAATCATTCCCTTAAGCCAGGGGTCCCCAAGCTTTTTATCACCACCGGTCAACGCTTGACAATTTTACCGTGGACGGAGTGTTGTCATAGATTGTTTTATTGTAAATATAATTTATTATTATTATTATTATTATTATTATTATTTTTATTATTTTTTTTTTTTTTTTAATTATTACTCCATGAATGTTAATTTTCAACAGCTGAAATAGAGTTGGTTGGAAAGTAGATCTTGAACTTTTCTAAAAAAAAAAAAACAAAAAAAAAAAAACAGGTGACGGTGCACCATCTGGGAGAATGAAGACTCAGGCTCAGTCTCAGCCAAAATCCTCGCTATTGTTTGAAACATGTCCAACTCACCTCTGTTCATGTGCCGTCCCCTTGTGAGTTACATTTTAGCGCTCAAATGACCGACATGTAACGAAGAGAATCCGGTCATTTTTCAAAATAAAATATTTTTCAAGATTCAAGATCGTTCAGACTCAGAAAAAACAAAACAAAACAAAAAAAAACAGAAATAATGAATTATTTCTTCTGCGCACCGGTACCAATTGAGCCGCGGACCGGTGATTGGGGACCCCTGCCTTAAGGTGTAGTTCTCCTTGGCATAGAGTTTGCTGAGATAAACTCCAACCTCTCCCCTACCCTGGGAGGATTAAGCGGTTCAGCAAATGAATGAAGGAATGAATCCTTAGATACATACCATGTTGGTTATTTTTCTATGGCACCATGAACCTGAAGGTTTCATTCACACTCTCGAGGTCATTTCTAAAACTGTTGTCATATTTGAACATGTATTATATATCCTTTAAACAGTGAGCCATTGCACATCTTCTCTCTGAACATATTCAGTTCTTCAATTTGTGTGTTGATGTTCAATGATCCATAAAACAGGAACCAGGAAAGACTGAATGTTTGGCATTTCCCATTTTTTTTTCTACTGCTCATATTATACATGTTACACAAATCTGTAAAAAAAAAAAAAAAAAAAAAAGCTGATTTTTGATTATGAATTTCAACACTGTCTACAATGAGACTATGTCTCTACCTTTTGCGATTGGACCATGAAGAAGGAAAGGAAGAGTGTGATGTTTCTGCCCAATCTTAAAGCGGGTGTCTCCCAGCTGTTCTGTTGTTGGCCTGGGGCTGACTCTCTTATTCAAAAGTTGCTAATTGTGTCATTTTTCATGTCCAAGTCCTGCTTGAGACATAAGCAGGCCATATTAATCATCCTAATGGAGAAATAAGTGATCTGAAATAGAAGCTTTAATCATTTTCCCAGTCCTTGTCATTCAATCTGTTTGTGACTCATCAGAGGTTGAACTCTAACAGGTCTTTTTTTCCTGAGTTATGATCTCTGGGTTAGTTTGAGTGACATGTCCTGCTGGCCTTTTCTTAGTTTTCCTATTTTTGCAACATTCCATGAAAAATATTTTTACCATTACAATGACTGTCTCACAGTGGAAATGTTGTAAAAATGTACACAACCTATAAGAAGAAATATATAGATTTGCCTAAAAGAGAAGCATGCAATATATAGCTCTATAAATAGGTCCCTGAGGCTAGAGAGAGAAGAATATCGGAGGTCCTGGAGGAAATAAATAAATAAATTTCCCTTAGATATCCCGACAATATAGAGCAGGGGTGTCAAACTCGTGCCAGAAAGGGCCATGTGGCTGCAGGTTTTTGTTTCAACCAAGCAGCAGCACACCTGACTTTGCTCATTTAATCAAATGAGTTGAGTGTTCAGGCAGCTGATTGGTCAGTCTCTGTACAGAGTACACAGATTGACCAATCAGCAGCCTGAAGACTCAGATGAGTTGATTAAATGAGCAAAGTCAGGTGTGCTGCTGCTTGGTTGAAACAAAAACCTGCAGCCACATGGCCCTTTCTGGCATGAGTTTGACACCCCTGATATAGAGTATACTGAACGTATAAAAGTTTAACATTGAGTTTATTTTTTTCACTTTTCACTAACTAATTTTTAATCACGTATAGTGATAGATTAACTATCCGTTTAACGAGTTGATGTTCCTCATTACCTTTCATAACTTAGTTTTGCTCAACAAAGGTTTATCTGCTTACCTGAGTTAGACTGTGTCTGTCTGACTCTGAGTGGTGAAGCTGCCTGTCCTTCAAGTCAGCGATATATGACAGCCAATCAGAATCAACTAAGCAACCATTATGAACTCAGTTACATGTAAACCTCTTATTAAAGTTCAGACAAATTTCACCTCGGGAACTGAACTAAAATTACACAAAACATAACTACAGCGGGGCCAAAAAATATTGGGCAATGTAAAAATGTACAAGTTCACCCATTTAAAAAGATAAGACAGGTTTGTAATTTCCATCATAGGTACACATCAACCTTGAGAGGCAGAATGTAAAAAAAATCCAGGAAATTACATTGTATGATTTTTAAACAATTTATTTGTGAAAATGGGAGGCCAATAAGTATTGGGCAGCTAGAAGACAAACATTATTTTGGCCCCCACTCGTTAACAGTATGAATGACACCTGTTTGAACTGATTAGATGCATAAGAGACACTTTCAAACTGTCAGGCTGCAGTCTTCACCATGACCAAGACCAGAGAGCTTCCCAAAGATACCAGAGATAAAATTGTACAACTTCACAAAGCTGGGATGAGTCAAACTGCAATTGATAAACAACTTTGTGAGAAAAGATCAACAGTTGGAAACATTATTAGAAAATGGAAGAAGTATAACATCACTGACAACCTCCCTAGGAGTGGCGCTCCATGCAAGATCTCACCTCATGGGGTTCAAAGGATCCTGAGAACAGTGAGTAATCAGCCCAGAACTACACGGCAGGAGCTGGTCAATGATTTGAAGACGACAGGAACCACCGTCACAAAGATGACAATAACTAACACACTACGTCATCATGAGGTGAAATCCTGCATTGCCCGAAAGGTTCCCCTACTAAACAAAAAAACATGGAAAGGCCCGTCTGAAATATGCTAAAGACCATCTGGACGATCCAGAGGAGGATTGGGAGAATGTGATGTGGTCAGATGAGACCAAAATTGAACTTTTTGGTTTAAACAGCACTCGCCGTGTTTGAAAGAAGAAGAATGCTGAGTTGCATCTAGGGATGTCATTGACAATCGGAATATCGATATATCACCGATATGATTATGTCGATCAATAATCGATACCTATAAAAAGCTTTCCTGTGTTCATGACAGCGTCTGTAGTAAATGCCATTTTCAATGACACCCCTAGTAAATGGTACGTCCCGTCTCTCTGTATGGTAAATGGTATGTTCCGCCTCTCTGTATGGTAAATGGTACGTCCCTGCTTCTAGTGTGCTGTCAGAGCGCGTGTTCTCAACAGCACGGAACATTTTGAACAAGAAGAGACACTTATCACCGGATAATGCAGATATGTGCATCTTCTGAATCTATACATCTATTTTCGATTCCACGTCACTGTGACACGCAGTGGAGAGCCAATCCTTTCTGTACTCCACTGTGTGGGCGGGTCCGATAGCTTCAAACTCCAATTTTATTTATCAGACTGCGCGTGTTGTTTGAGTAAAGAGATAAATTTCCCTCATTTTGATCAGCTCATTTCCACGAAGCCAAGCACAGCTGCAAAGTCGATCAGACGAAACTCGCATAGGTCGTAAGTCGACGACTCGCTGTATTCAATGCATTATACAAACTACTGTAATATATCTTAGTCTGTTCTATTTAATGCATTTATGGAACAGTACAGCAATATTCCAATGTATCGATGTGAATTTTTTTTATCAATATATCGATACCAATAATAGGTTTTTAATGACACCCCTAGTTGCATCCCAAGAACACCATACCTACTGTGAAGCATGGGAGTGGACACATCATGCTTTGGGGATGCTTTTCTGCAAAAAGGACAGGAAGACTGCAGCGTATCAATGGCAACATGAATGGGGCCATGTATTGTGACATTTTGGGTAAAAACCTCCTTCCCTCGGTCAGAGCATTAAAGATGAAACATGGCTGGGTCTTCCGGCATGATAACGATCCAAAGCACACAGCCAAGAAACCCAAGGAGTGGCTCCGTAAAAAGCATATCAAGGTTCTGGAGTGGCCTCGCCAGTCTCCAGACCTCAACCCAATCGAAAACCTGTGGAGGGAGTTAAAGCTTTGAGTTGCCAAGCGACAGCCCTCAAACATCACAGCTCTAGAGAAGATCTGTGCAGAGGAGTGGGCCAGAATACCAACTAAAGTGTGTATAGACCTGGTCAAGAACTACAGGAACCGTTTGACCTCTGTCATTGCCAACCAAGGCTACATTACAAAGTATTAAAAGTAACTTTTGCTGGCTGCCCAATACTTATTGGCCTCCCATTTTCACAAATAAATTGTTTAAAAATCATACAATGTGATTTCCTAGATTTATTTTTACATTCTGTCTCTTAAGCTTGATGTGTATCTATGATGAAAATTACAAACCTGTCTTATCTTTTTAAATGGGTGAACTTACACATTTTTACGTTGCCCAATATTTATTGGCCCCACTATAGTTTTGCAAATCAATAATATATTACACCATCTGCACTATCATCATTAACAGCAGGGAAAAGGGCACTTAGAGCGTGCAAGCCCCCATCAGGCCTTAAAAAATAAGTAACGCCCCCGCACCCCCCCCCCCACACACACACACACACACGGGTCCAACTACTCTTAAACACGTTCAAAAATGAGATTTCCCATCATCATCATCATCATCATCATCATCATCATCATCATCATCATTTGATCATTGGTCCCATATCATGCGATTTTCAGTGATAAATTTAAATTGCTACCAAATGCGCAATCCAGATCAAATTCTAATGACACTTGGTCTGACATCAATGCTCTTGATCCTGAATATACAGAGTGAATTTTATTTGAATTGAAATTCTTACCTAAAATTTATGGTAACATTATTGGGTGATCACCTGAGCATCATAAGAATTACAGAATGTTCTTTCTAAAACCGTGGGTGGGAATTTGGACATAAAAACAGATAAACCAACAAATAAACCCATTCCAATGACCTCCTTGGCAGACTCTTGTCCTGAGTATGGTGGTGAACAGAAAGACTCCATGGTCACATGCTAAATGCTAATACATTATGTGGGTGAATTTATAATTAACTGCAGAAACATTTGACTTTGTAAGCAACCAACTGGAAATAAACACATTTGTCATTCAATTATTCCAATTCCCAGTTTACATAATACTGCAGACAGTAATAAACTGTCCTTAGTGGAAGTTAGTGAAGATTAGTGGATGTATTAAATAAAATTAGTATTTCAAACATACTTATTATGGACAATATCCTGTTCCTACTCCTACATTCTGAAAGAAAATATGAAATGAAAAGACACAGGAAATCCCACACTAAGCTTTTAATGTATATCAGTGTGTCTGTTAATAAAGAACTGAAATAATTATTTTTTAAAAAATCCATTCTAAATAGGGTTACACATCCACTGGGAGAGTTTTAGAAGAATTTCTCATGTGTTTATGAACTGTATCACCATTTTTCTTCATAGAACTAGAAGATCATATATTTTGGAGACAGGTGGCATGGTGGTGTAGTGGTCAGCATGTGATCCTTACAGCAAGAGCTTTTTTGGGTTTGGCTCCAGGACTCGACAAGGGTGTCTCTGTTTGAAGTTTCCTTGTTCTCACCCTGCTTGCATGGGTTTCATCTGGGTAGTCTACTTTTCTCCCACAATCCAGATGTGCATGCACAGTAGGCTAATTGCATTCTTAATGGCATAATCCTAAAAAGATTTTTTGTTTTTTTCAAGGTCGAATATGAACATGACTTCATATCAGATCTGTGGCTGTGGGTCCGGAGATGGCTAGTGAGACCAATCCGAGCCCAAAATGCTTACCCACACACAGGAGATGTGTAAGCGGATGCTGCGATGGAAGTGGAGGCAGCTCGAGCTTTGCTTGCTGCAGTTCCATCGGTTCCCTACTGCATGGGCAGCTGTGAAAACTTTACTTCGCTAAGCTGAGTGGCTTCTAGCAAGCTGCTCCCAATTGCTGGCATTGTTGTTCATGTCCTTGAGAGATGCTTTAAGACCGTCTTTCAACCATTTCTTCTGTCCCCAACTGAAAACTGACCTTCACAAAGCTCTCCATACAGTAACTTTTTTGCAGTCAACTGTCTGTCATTCTGACAACATGACCTGTCAATCTGACCTGCTCTTTCTTAAGGAGGGTATGGGTGCTGGGAATGCTGGAATTTTGTCCTTCCATTTGATGCAGAGGAGTCTATGGAGGCAGCTCAAATGAAAGCGGTTAAGCTGTTTGGCGTGTCTGCTGTAGACAGTCCAGGTCTCACAGGCATAGAGGAGGGTGGTGAGCACCATTGCACGGTAGACTTTCAGCTTGGTGGTAAGACTGAGTCCTCTCCACTCCCACACATTCTCATGGAGTCTTCCAAAGGTAGAACTTGCCTTGGCAGTCGTGCTGTTGACTTCTGCATCGATGTTCACCACCCTTGAAAGTGTGCTCCACAGATAGGTAAAGCTGTCAATATACTGGAGTTCACTGTGATGTGTGGTTCCTGGTTCCTAGTGCAGGCTGGTACCTAACTTCAGTCTTTTTGGTGCTTATGGTGAGACCAAAGTTGCCACAGCCTCTTCAGAAGTAGTCCATTTTGTGCTGCATTTTCTGCTCTGTGCCATAGTTGAGGGCGGAGTCATCAGCGAACAAGAAATCTCTGATGACCGTTTCCTTCACCTTGGTAACAGCCTGTAAGTGCCCACCGTCAGTCCTGTACCTGCTGTGCATCCGCTTCTGGCTATCACGGAAAGGGTCTCTCAGCATTGCTGAAAAGACTATGCTGAAGACCTGTGGGGCAAGAACACAGCCTTGTTTCATGCCGTTTGTCACTGGGAAAGCCTCTGACTCGTTTCTGTCATCCAGTACTTTCACCATTGTGCCGCCATTGAACTGGTGGACAATCGCGATGAACTTTTTTGGGCAACCAAATTTCTCCATTATCTTCCATAAGCCATCCCTGCTGACCGTGTCGAAAGCCTTTGTCATAGCGACACAGGTGATGAAGAGGTCACTGTGCTGCTCTTGGCATTTTTCCTGGAGTTGCCGTACAGCCAATATCATGTCAACTGTTTCACGTTCGGCACGAAAGCCACACCCACTTTTTGGGAGGAAACCCTGCTCGAGATGTTGGAGGAGATGGTTGAGTAGGACATGGGCCAGGGTCTTCCCAGCTATAGACAGGAGAGAGATCCGTCGATGATTGTCGCAGGACTCGCAGTCACCGTTCCTTTTGTTGATGTGGACCATGGTGGCATCTTTCAGCTGTTATGGGACCTTCCCTTCACTCCACATGGACTGGAAGAGCGCTATCATTTTCTGAATCAAGGCTGGTCCTCCTTTGTAAACCTCCGCAGGGATTGCGTCTGATCCTGGTGCTTGACGGCCTGTATCTCCTCATCATTCTCATCAAACCAATCCTGGTGCTTGCGAGTTGCTGGTGCGGCATGTTCAAAGGCTGTGGCATACACCACATCTCTGAACACTGCCCACAGTATCTCTGTGCTGTTTTGATCATTCTGGGGTGTTGTCTGCAGCCTGTCGTCAAGGTCCCTGGCAAATTCTTGTACAACATTGCTGTTCTTTAGCTGGGAGATGTTAAGCCTCTTTGCAATCTTCTGGCCTTGGGATCTTCTCATGGGCAGGATGCGAAGTTTGCACTTGGACACTATGAGTTGCTGATCAGTTCTGCAGTCAGCACCACACATGGCCCTTGTCAATCCCACATCCTGTACATCCCTCTTCCTGGTGATGACATAGTCAATTAGATGCCAATGCCTGGAGCATGGCTGCATCTAGGATGTCTTGTTACGGGTGAGGAGGCGAAACAGTGTGTTGGTGAGGATGAGGTCATGGGTGACAAACAACTTGAGGAGCAGTAGGCCGTTGTTGTTGCACTTGCCAGTGCCGTGTCTTCCAATGATCCCTACCCAGGTTTGGTGATCTGTCTCCACTCTGGCATTAAGGTCCCCAAGAATGAAAAACTTCTCAGACTGGGGTACTGCTGCAATGAGGGAATCTAGTTCTTCATAGAACTTGTCCTTGATGTCCTCTGGGTTGGTCATTGTTCAAGCATATGCACTGACAAGTGTCAAACTTTTCTTGTTTCCAAGTGGGAGCTGAAGTGACATCAGATGATTGTTGATACCCTCTGGGAGTTTCATTAGTTTCCGTGCGAGGTGGGATCTGATAGCAAAACGCCTGCCTCTCGCCGTTTGGCGCTACTCCGACCACTCCAGAAAAAGGTATACCTGCCACCATGCTCTGTGAGCTGGCCCTTGTCGACCAGGTATATTTCCCTGAGGGCTGCAAAGTCTACATTTTAGCGAGGTAGTTCTTTGGCGACTAGTGCAGTTTTCCTTTCTGGTCTGTCTGCCTTGGTGTTATCCAACAGAGTTTGCATGTTCCACGTGCCAAAGTTGCGGAGCTTCACTTGTTTTGTCTTTCTTGTTGTTTGACCGCTTTTAGGGATCCCCGCCAGCCGCAGTTTGCTGGCCAGGGTGACGAGAAGCAGGCTATGTTGGGTTGTGTGGTATGGGTGAAGTCATGACTGCACTTGACTTGGCTTTAAGTGAGGGAGAGTTGTGCAGCCTCACTCTCTCATCATGGTCTATCTGGGTCCACTGGCACGACACAGTTGAGAGGGCTGGAGGTAGGTCAGGGTGCAGTGGATGGCCAGCAGTGTCCTGTGTGTCTCACTGTGCCCTTTTACGCTCCATGATGCTGTCGTGGATCTGCTTTCTTGTCCATTGAACCAATTTGACAGTTGCTTCCATAAAATCAGCTGGATCCAGTCTTTGCATGCATAGGCAGACAGGTCCTACTCTTACCAACTGTCTTGTGGCATGCGCACAGTGGAGACTCGTGGTGGCTGGGGCACCTCCCTTCATCACAAGTCCAAAAGACCTGCCCACTGCCCTTTAGGCTTGATAGTTCTACTTCACCAAAGCCAAGAAAATTATTGGATTACCACTATTCAAGGAGGACAGTGGTGGCCTGCTGATAAGGGTGCGGTTACGAAATGAACTTTTCAAGGACTTGTTTAAATAAATGGTCTGTGTTCCTCTGTAGCGCTGTGGGGCCTCCACTATATACTTTTGGGTCTGGCCCCTGATTCACACCTTACGGAAGCCCAAAACTACAGCTGATTAAGCACTACAGAACCAGCTAAGAATCCTATACTTGAAAATATTAGTGACAGCAACCAAGTCCAACTAGAGCAAGTAGACAGTTATACAAAAGGCAAAAATCCTACCTTACCAGAAGAGAAGAAATTCAGGATAGAATTTAAGTACACTAATAAGATAATCCTTCACTGATCCCCAAACTAAAATTTCAAAATCAATTGGGTCATGGTGAGGTTTGTGCCTCCCTGAACAGCTTATCATGCCCTAAAGGGACAAACATAAACACAAGCATGAAGAAATATTAACTGCTCGAGAAAGAAAGTGTATATTTTATGTTCTGTGACCTTTCACCTTCAGTAATTGAATTTTAGCAAATATTTTTTTCTCATTGCTGCTTTAGCTGTAAAAAATAAATAAATAAATAAATGTATTTTTTAGCTGAGTCCTATAAGTAATATCTTAGTGGCAGTACAAAATATTTCAGTGAAAACATAAATGTTGGCACCTCTGCAACTCATCTACACGTTTTCTTAATGTTTTTTTTCAATTTCCCTAAAGTATTCAAGTTCCTCCAACGGATGGATAAATTGATGGATGGATTGATGGACAGACAGATGGTTGGAGGAAAGCATGGATAGATGGATGGAATTAGATCTCAAGTGATACTTATGGCAAAGTATAACATATCTATAACCATAAGTCATGTGTGTACTGTTGGTTTGAACAATTCCTTTTTTGTTTCAATTCCTAACCCAAACACCTCCATGCTGAATGTGTAGTGGATTCGGTCAACATGACCAAATCATGATGTGAGACCAGCTCATCTTAAGCCACTTTTTAGTTTGCCTTGTCTTTAAAACCAGATTTGGTGTGACATTAGTATTCAACTTGCTCCCTCAGGTGTCTTGAGACAGTCAGCTTGTCTTGTGGGTTACAATCAGACAGACATGGCAGAAAAAGAAACCCAGACAGAGGGAGAGAAAGAGAGAGAGAGAGAGAGAGAGAGAGAGAGAGAGAGAGACAGAGTCAGAGACGTGAAAGACAGACGTACAACCTCAGTAATGAGACTCCAGAGAGTTGAGCGAGCACTCTGTGTGTACTAAGAAGCATTTTGATTTACCTCACACCTTTTTAATAGAACATCACAACAAGCTGTTTGTACATGCAAATTGAAACTGGAGATTTTTTCCACAAAAAGTGGCAGAGGTGTGAGCAGAAAGGTGAGCAAGGGGCTTGGTAACAGCATGAAATAAATATTGAAAAACAGAAAATGAGGTTGATGCTTAGAAAAGGTGATTATTTTGGAAAGCTTTTTTGAGTAAATGTTTCAGGGTGGGAGTGCAGATCAGTATGCTGCTCATGTTAACCTGCTGCCTGCTAATGTTTGCTTCAGCACCCCCCCCCCCCCTTTGTTGGTGAAGGATCAATGGCCCATTATATTCAGTCATACAGGCTTCATTCTGAATAATCCCGACCTGCTTGGGTAATGGGAGTCTAAAGCAGGGATGGATTCAGCTTTCTGGAACAAGGTACACAGAAATGCCATGATGAGTCACAGTGCCGAAGGATGCCAGTATTTATCTAAGTGAATGATTATCCTGTAGAACAAAAGAGATTAAAAGTTTTATGCAGTGATTACTTTGGTGGTGGAGTTGATTGGGTGAGGCGAAAAGTGTTCGAAGCAGGCTTGGTGTTTTTTGTCTTGATGGTTCCTCTGCCTTCAACTTTTGTCATGGATCTGACAGCAGGTGCAAGGTGTATCTGAATTAATGAGGGTTTTGTTTTTTTTTTTTTTTTTTTTTTTTTTCCCCCTGAATAAAATATTTGAACTCTTGGTGTGTAATCATGTTTCCCTCTGGAAATGCTCTACAACTGGCAGAAATTCTCTTTAATCACAAAGTTAATCCTGAGTTGACATTTTATTTCGCATGTTTTAAAATTCAGTTACAATTACCCTCAATGTTTTTAAAGCCCCAGCATGCTGAGTTCTAAATTTGTGATTGTTCAGAAGATGATTAATTTGTATGATTACATCACAGCAACATTGACTGTAGTGCTGGTTTATATTAATGAGCTCATTTTAAAATGTTATAGTTTCTATATTTGCAGTGGCGGCCCGGTGGTAAGGTCCTGGATTACCGATTCCAAGGTTGTGGGGTTCAAGCCCCACTGTCAAAGGTGCCCCCCCCCCCAGTGCAACAGGGTTATCAAAGGCCGGCCATGTCTCTAACTGTCTATGAGGGGCAGTATGTAAAAGAACTACTTTCATCAAGAGCAGGCTGTATAGCTATCAGCGTGTTTCTGCCCTGTGATGGCCTGGTGCGCTATCCAGGGTGTACTCTGCCCTCACGCTAAGAGCGGCTCCAGCCTCCTTGCGAGCCTAATTATGATTAACCGATTCAGAAAATGAGCAAATGAGTAGATTGTACAGTAACAGATCATTGATGGGGTTTTATATAAACAGATGTCAGAGGACAATCATTTATTGAACATTTGAGGAAGAAGTCAGACTTAGGAGTTGACACTTTTTTGGTGGTTTCGAGGTAACATTCATTCATTCATTTGTTCATGAATTCATTTGCTGAACCATTTAATCCTATCAGAGTTCTAAACAAACAAAGTAATGCTGACAAAACATACTGTTCTTACTGGAGGTAGCTATAACTCTAATCTACATCAGTGAATGAAAGTTGTTGGAATTTGCTGTGGTATAACAGGAATAGAACATTTCCAGCTCCGTCATCGGGGTGTGAACAGTAATTTTCACTTCTAGGAACAACACTGATTCAGATCTTTTAAGAGAGATTTTTAATAAAGCATCACTTTTCGAAGTCATTCTATCAAATCCTGGGCTACACATCATTCTCTCCTCCAACGCGACTGCGGAATAATCGCACTCGTTTCTGAGATAATACTGTAAGGAAAAGTTTTCAGTACTGAACAGGGAATGCATGGTGGTTGTAGCTTGGTGTGGAAAGAAAGAACATGAGAAGATAGAATAAATCCGACAGTGATTCTCCCTGTGGATCGAGATTCTGTTGTAAAGCCCATGAATCTGTATAAAGTCGATGAGGTCCCTCCGATCTGCATACTGTAATTGAGGTCAGTCTTCATATTTATATCTCGATGTTTATCTCACCTCGGCCACTGTTCATCCCTGAGCTTTACCACCGCCACTGGAGCTGAAAACTCATCTCTCTCTCTCTCTCTCTCTCTCTCTCTCTCTCTCTCTCCATTTCGCTTTATCGCCACCTACTCTCTCTCCCTCTCTCTCTCTCTCTCTCTCTCTCTCTCTCTCTCTCTCTCTCTCTGTTTCACTTTATTCCCACCTTCTCTCTCTCTCTCTCTCTCTCTCTCTCTCTCTCTCTCTCTCTCTCTCTCTCTCTCTCTCTCCATTTTGCTTTATCCCCACATTCTCTCTCGCCGCTCTCTCTCTCTCTCTCTCTCTCTCTCTCTCTCTCTCTCTCTCTCTCCATTTCGCTTTATCCCCACCTACTCTCTCTCCCTCTCTCTCTCTCTCTCTCTCTCTCTCTCTCTCTCTCTCTCTCTCTCTCTCTCTTTCTCTTTATCCCCACCTTCTCTCTCTCTCTCTCTCTCTCTCTCTCTCTCTCTCTCTCTCTCTCTCTCTCTCTCTCCATTTTGCTTTATCCCCACATTCTCTCTCTCTCGCTCTCTCTCTCTCTCTCTCTCTCTCTCTCTCTCTCTCTCTCCATTTCGCTTTATCCCCACCTTCTCTCTCTCTCTCTCTCTCTCTCTCTCTCTCTCTCTCATTTCGCTTTATCCCCGCATTCTCTCTCTCTCTCTCTCTCTCTCTCTCTCTCTCTCTCTCTCTTCATTTCGCTTTATCCCCACCTCTCTCTCTCTCTCTCTCTATTTCACTTTATTCCCACCCTCTCTCTCTCTCTCTCTCTCTCTCTCTCTCTCTCTCTCTCTCTCTATTTCACTTTATTCCCACCTTCTCTCTCTCTCTCTCTCTCTCTCTCTCTCTCTCTCTCTCTCTCTCTCTCTCCATTTCGCTTTATCCCGCATTCTCTCTCTCTCTCTCTCTCTCTCTCTCTCTCTCTCTCTCTCTCTCTCTCTCTCTCTCTCTCATTTTGCTTTATCCCCACCCTCTCTCTCTCTCTCTATTTCACTTTATTCCCACCCTCTCTCTCTCTCTCTCTCTCTCTCTCTCTCTCTCTCTCTCTCTCTCTCTCTCTCTCCATTTCGCTTTATCCCCACCTTCTCTCTCTCTCCCTCTCTCTCTCTCTCTCTCTCTCTCTCTGTCTCTCTCTCTCTGTTTCACTTTATTCCCACCTTCTCTCTCTCTCTCTCTCTCTCTCTCTCTCTCTCTCTCTCTCTCTCTCTCTCTCTCTCCATTTTGCTTTATCCCCACATTCTCTCTCTCTCTCTCTCTCTCTCTCTCTCTCTCTCTCTCCATTTCGCTTTATCCCCACCTTCTCTCTCTCTCTCTCTCTCTCTCTCTCTCTCTCTCTCTCTCTCTCTCTCTCGCTCTCTTTCACGTTATTCCCACCTTCTCTCTCTCTCTCTCTCTCTCTCTCTCTCTCTCTCTCTCTCCATTTTGCTTTATCCCCACATTCTCTCTCGCTCTCTCTCTCTCTCTCTCTCTCTCTCTCTCTCTCTGTCTCTCTCTCTCTGTTTCACTTTATTCCCACCTTCTCTCTCTCTCTCTCTCTCTCTCTCGCTCTCTCTCTCTCCATTTTGCTTTATCCCCACATTCTCTCTCGCTCTCTCTCTCTCTCTCTCTCTCTCTCTCTCTCTGTCTCTCTCTCTCTGTTTCACTTTATTCCCACCTTCTCTCTCTCTCTCTCTCTCTCTCTCTCTCTCTCTCTCTCTCTCTCTCTCTCTCTCTCCATTTTGCTTTATCCCCACATTCTCTCTCTCTCTCTCTCTCTCTCTCTCTCTCTCTCTCTCTCTCTCTCCATTTCGCTTTATCCCCACCTTCTCTCTCTCTCTCTCTCTCTCTCTCTCTCTCTCTCTCTCTCTCTCTCTCTCTCTCTCTCTCTCGCTCTCTTTCACGTTATTCCCACCTTCTCTCTCTCTCTCTCTCTCTCTCTCGCTCTCTCTCTCTCCATTTTGCTTTATCCCCACATTCTCTCTCGCTCTCTCTCTCTCTCTCTCTCTCTCTCTCTCTCTCTCTCTCTCTCTCCATTTTGCTTTATTCCCACATTCTCTCTCTCTCTCTCTCTCGCTCTCTCGCTGTCTCTCTCTCTCTCTCTCTCTGTCTGGTTCAATCTCTCTATGACCCCACTCGCACTCCCGCATGCTACTCCTACCTTTTTAGGTTGTATAATTTATAAAACATCTGAACTCATAACTTTCAGATCAACATTCCGTTACTTTCCAGTGGGAAAATTTAATCCTTCAAACAGCACTTGCACTCGTTTGAAGTTCTTCCACAGAAAGAAGAGGCACTTTTTTTTTTTTTCTGAGATGGAAGAGAAATAACTTAAACAGTCTAGTAGGAAGATATAAATTTGAATAAGAATCCACTTACATCTCAGGTTGCAAAATTGGTACTTTTGATGGGAAATTCAAAGAAAGTGCAGAATTAGTTCGAGAAAGAAGCAAACGACGAGCAGTGGTTGCCCGATGGAAGGGTCCTGGGTTATTGAGCCCGAGGTCGGGGTTCAAGCTATACTATTAACGGGTTGTCACTGCTGTCCCTCCAGGGCAGCTGACTGGGTTATCAAAGGCCAGTGCTGTTTCTCACTGACTATGGTGTGAGGCATGTAAAAGATCCATTGCTGACATTCATCAAGAGTAAGCTGCATAGCTGTCATCATGCTTCTGCCCTGCGATGGCCTGCCACGCTGTCCAGGGTCTACTCTGCCCTCTCTCAGAGTCAGCTGAGATGGACACCAGCCTCTTTGTGACCCTACTGAGTATTAAGCGGTTCAGAAAACGAATGAATCTCAGCTAACTCTGTGAGGGCAAAGTACAACTTGGACAACTTGCCACAACATCATAAGGCAGAAACACGCTGACGGAAACCAAATTGCTTACGTTTTATGAACGGCAGCAATGGTTGACGACAGACAGTGAGATACTTGGCTGGCCTTTGATAACCCAGTTAGCTGCACTAGAGGGGGCAGCAGTGTTCTGCTGTGCAATGCACTACAGTGGTCTTATGATAGGCATACTCCATTCGCTTTTTAGGTCATGCGATGCGCTCATAATCGTATGTTTTTCTTAAAAAACGCCAATGATTTTTCTACAATAAACTCACAGAACTTCCTTATATATCCACAGGCCTCATACACCACTTTATAACAGTGTTAGATTGAATCAGTGGTTAAACACCAAACAGTGTAAGTCTCACATGAATATCTCATGAGGATTTTTTTTTTTTTTGTGTGTGTGTGTGTGTGTGTGTGTGTGTGTGTGTGTGTGTGTGTGTGTGTGTGTGTGTGTGTGTGTGTTGAAACATTTAATAGTGTATAAAGATTGTAAGATTTGACTTACAGGCCTCAAATATTTCCCCCACAACAGATGTACAACTACACAGCTTTCAAGTCCATCTCACCCAAACCTATGTCAATCTCTTCTGTTATACTAGAACGTATATTCCTTATATCTGTACAATCAAGCAATAAATTAATAAATTAATAGAAAAAGTAAAAATCACAGGTTGATTGTGAAAGGGGTTACAATAAATAAAACACTCATGGACGTGATTTAGGGTGATGAGAGTAACTTCACTTCATTCTTGTTTCACATATATTATATTATATTATATTATATTGCATGTACATATCTTAATACAGAGACAGGCTGTAATTACATTGTGTACTATGCAGAAAACTTAAACACATGAGATTTCAAAACAAAAATTACAGAGGTTTACCGAACATAAATCGGTTTCTTGATATTCTGCTGAGCACTGAAGTCCTTTATTGAGGAATTTATGAGAGTAGTTTACCAGTGATAGCACATCCAATTGTCTGGAGGATGCATCCATAAAATAATTGCAAAATATTGTATACTCATGCTGTAGAATAATTAAATTGAGTAGCTCATTCAGACAGTGCATAAAGGAAATGATTCTCTCAGCAGTCAGATTTGTAATGCTGTTTTCATTATGTGAACCGTGAGCTCCTCCTGCACCTCACAACGGGGTATAAAGTATAATGAGTCAAGTTGATCTAACATTATGAACCAAACTGTAAAACAGTGACAGGAGTAATGTCACTTTGCACTAACCTAAATGTTATCTATAATTATAAAATCGGAAAATTCTGTTTAAATGCAGTCATAGCGCTTTTGACTGAGATTGTACGGTCCCCATCGCCTGACCTTGTGTCATCAGTTCTGTCTGAGACACAGATTATTTAAAGGACCATAAAAGGAATCCGGGTTCATGCCACAGCCATAGCCGGGAGTCCAATGAGCTAATTGGTCGAGCTCTCATGTTAAGGAAGGCAGGTATATGATCACTTCCCTGTCACTCACAGTGATTGCCAGCCAATCATGGGCATCTGTGAGCTCATTTGTATGAGGGGCGGTTAGTGTTTTCCCTCAAAGTGTCAGTCCGCCCCCAAATACTCGTGGCACCGCAGTTCGAAAAGAAGTGGGTAGCTAGCATTGCATGTCACGAAGGGGGCATGTGCATGCTTGCGCCCCTCCCTGGTCAGTGGTGGTCATGCGATAGGAAAGGCAATACCTAATGGGTGGGAATTGGACACGACTAAATTGAGGGCTGTTGTCATAAGAGTACTGCATATTAAAAATGAAAAACTAATACCTTTTTTGAAAGATTTCAGCTCAATCATTACTTCACCGTGATTATCTCAGTTCAGTAAGTGCTGCTTTAATAAACTCTCCACTGCTCCACTGAGACAAAAACCAATTACACGAAAAAGCGAAGTGAAGAGCTCACATCGGCATGAACACATATGATATGAGATGTGCTCCTGCTTTAAAAGAACTCTGTGTACATATCTCAGTCACATACATGTAAGACACTGTATATCTGGGGAAAATATGTCATGTGGACGGTCTATTGTATGGATGGATTATGTCTTCCTTTTACAATACTCATAAATGTGATGTTTGAGAAAGAGTCAATAGTTAGTTAATAGCTCTCTGAAGGCATATTTTCATTCGGACTCCTCAGAACTTGACAGAACTAGATATAATTATTAGTTGTTTAATCCTTTTACACGATCACATGTCCACTATAATTCCCCTGTGGGTGTGAAGCAACTTGTTGCAATCAGGTCTTTAAGTATTTGGACAGTAAAACAATGTTCATAATGTCTCTGTCATCCTCCACATTCGATTCAGAATGATCAGGACTGAAGGGCACCTGAGTGGTGCATCAACAAGGTTTCCATCATTCTGGAGATTGCAAGTTCCAATCCAGGCTGATGCATGCAGCCATCCGTCACCATGGATGCTAATTGTCCAAGTTTTCAAAGGCGGGGCAACTGGCATGTGACCCACAAACTTACAGAAACTAAAGGCAGCTAAAGAAAAGACCTCATTAAAGCATCTGAAAGAAGAAAACTCAGCATTTGGTGATATCCATGGGTTCCGTACTTCTGTCGGTTCCTGACAGTTATTTATTTGTTAGAATCAATACAATTCCACGCATGCACTGATGGGTGCAGAAGAACTAACTAATTTCCTTTAAACTGTATTTAACATATCTGTCATGGTGGGTGTGTTGCCGTGAATGACTCAGTTTTCATCCATAAGGCACAAGGGCTTGCATATTTGTTTGATGAGGAAAGAAAATAATATCAGATGCAGTCCAACATCATCAGACAATTCCAGAACTAGCTACAGATAAAGATATCGTTCCTTCTAAAGATCCTTCTGGTGAGGAAATGCAGCAAGACAAAGATACAATTGATGAACCATCTGGACACACACACACACACACACACACACACACACACACACACACACACAAAATGAGACACTTTTGAAATAATCTTTTTCTTATATTTAATGTATTTATATCACATTCTGGTTCACGTGTATAGAACATTTATGTGTGAAAATTACATGTGACTAGAGACTGGCTTGTGTAAAGGCAGAATAAATTTGACATGTATTTAAGTCTAAATTTGTACAAAAAAGCAGTTACCGTGTTTGACGTAATAAGTGTCCTGCTCCAATTACCCCCCCCCCAAAAAAAAAAAAAAAAAAAAAAAATTCCCAATTATATTTGATTAGTCTTTGTAACCGTAAAATGATGAGGCGTTCACTGCCTGTAAAAGTGAGCTTACACGGTATTTCAGTCCTCCTGCCACTGGGGAATGTCTATAATGTTCATCAGTAACAACACATTGGATCGTTCCGCAATGCTTTAAAAAACAGGAAAATATTTTGCTGTGTTCTCTTGGTAAATGTCCAACAACCGATGAACCATTAGAAACTGTTACAGCAAAACTATGCGATGCTCTGAATGAATGGAGCGAAGAGCCAGATATGGACCTATCAGAAAGTGATGAGGAGTATTTTTCACCCGATTCTCCTGCTCACTAATTTCCTTTCGGCTTTTTTTTTCCCCTTTTTCAGGGGTCGCCACAGCGAATAATTTGCATGTTTGATTTGGCAGAGGTTTTTACGTCAGATGCCCTTCCTGACACAACCCTTTAGCAAGTGTAACACCAGCTTGATATAGCTGTGCTAGATTATATGCTAGGTTCTAGAGAAGTAGAATGAATTCTAGAGATTTAAAGTTGAACAGCTGGCAGATTTATTACAATAGCACAAGAAACAGTGCAAACAATGTTGTAGAACGCTCTTTACAAAATAAAAATAAAAATAAAATAGGCTTAGAGTCTCTAAGGTTTGAACCCTTAAGGTTTGATTTGTGTGAATTCGGGAGGTCTTTTCCAGGATTGTGATCCGTTTGGGATAAAGGTGTTTTTATTTGTTCTTATCTGGGATCCTGTGATTTGAAGTGGTTGGGTCTGTAGATCCACTCTCGCATCCAGAACAGCTGGCCACACTGCTTCTGGATCCGCCAAGAGTTCTCACTGGGTTTAGCTCGCCATCCGTGTCCGAAACCAGCTTCAAGATCAGATCCAGGTCCACTAAAAATCCAGTCGGAGTTTCCAAGAAAACAAACACTCTCCACCCGGTTTGATTGAGAGAGAACAAAACACATACAAGGCTTTGTGTAGCTTGTCGAGTGCTCTGTGTGTGTCCTGCTCTGCAGCATGCTCTGCTGTGCTTAGCTAGGTGCATGCAGCATGTGCTTATGATGCGTCAAGGGGACTAGGAAAACTATAGTGCTTTCAGGGAGCGTTGGAAATTAGGGTTTTTTTTCCCAATAAAATTAGTAACCATGTATTTATATGGGTTACACAAGGGACAGAAACACGCTGACGGCTTTGCAGCTCCTCTTGTTGAAAGTCAACAAATGGTACATTTACAGGCCTCTCACCAGAGACAGTGAGAGACATGGGCAGCCTTTGATAACCCAGTTAGCTGCACTGGGGGACCCGATTCTCCTCCTCACTAACTTCATAAATTTAACGATGTTGCTGGCCATGTGCTTTTGTTTGTTTGTGTTGATTTGTTCAAAGTGGCATGTGCTAAAGTTGACATTATGTTGATTGGCTCGATTTTACATCCTCAACATCCTTACATACTCAACATTAAAAAAAAAAAAAAAAAAAAAAAAAAAAATGTTTTCTGTTTATTTTCAGCTTTCATGTAAGTTGTTTGGTTGATGTCAAAAAATGAATAACACAAAAAAAAACAGTAAACCTCTTTTATTGTCCTGTTATTGTTCATGTTTACTAATTAGTAATAAGCACTTACCATTCCACTCTGCTGGTAGCATTTTACTAAGTGCCCACCCACTCCAGTTTTTTTAAGCGCCCTGGGCGCTTATTACGTCGAATACGATAGTTATTTATAAATGTCCAAGTCATTTTACACAGAAAAAAAAAAAAAAAATCACATTCGGATTTTCAGACTTTTTCAGAGGCTGAATTATGGTTTGTATGCATTTCAATCACATTGAAGGTGGTGGCCCAGTGGGAAGGTGCTCAATTACCAACCCCAAAACTCTATTGTTGTTGCTGCTGTCCCCTCAGTTCAGCTAACTGGGTTAACCAAGGCCGGCCATGTCCCTCACTGTCTATGGTGAGAAGTATGTAAAAGAACCATTGCTGACTTCATCAAGAGTACGCTGCATAGCCGTCAGTATGTTTGTGCCCTGCGAAGGCGTGGAGAACTGTCCAGGGTCTCTTCTGGTATCTCCTTGAGTTTACGAAGCTGGGTGCCAGCCTCCCTGAGACCCTAATTAGAATTCAGCATTTCATAAAATGAATGAATAAATCACATTGAAACTTGAAATGGAAAATGAATAACAGGAGCGCAGACGCTCCCTCCAAAAGGACCATTTGATAACATGCCAATATTGAACAAGTATAGCAAATGTGAAAGCCCTAGCAACAGCATGCTTCAAGTAAATGTCTGGAAACCTGATATGCAATTTTGTCTCTGTGACCTTGAAAAGTAGGTCACGGTCACTCAAACACAAACTCATCCCAGCACTCATAGTATTAAGTCAGGATACTAAGCTCGAAAGCTCCAGTTTCAGCACACGGCAAATAAATGTCGAAAAATAAACTTAAGAGTGACTGGTAGACAGGTAGACGGATGGATGGAACCCAGTTCTGAAGCGCCTGTGGGGCGGGAGCTCACGAAAGTCCACATTCCACTATTTCTGACATCTATGTTAAATATATCACACCTTCATTTTATACTCGGGCACAGCAGGCGGCAACAGAGAGCGCCGATAAGAATACATGAAACTGAAATGTGTATAAGGTGTGAGAGTGGTTTAGCGATATGCATGTCCGCCCCTCAACAAATAGGTCCTGGTTTCTAGTTCTGAGCTCAGAGAGGCTGTTTTGTGTTGAATGAGTGGGTTTCCTCCGGGTAGCTGATTTCCTCTCCCTGTCCAAAAACATTAGGAAAAATGGACTGTTCCAAATTGCCACATGGTATGAATGTGAGTGTGAACAGTCATGGATTTGTCGAACCCTGGTTATGGACTGGTAGGAGTGTACTCTGCCTTTGTCCAGAGACAGCTGAGATAGGCTTCAACCTTCTCACAAACGTAATAGTATTAAGGACTTCAGAAAAAAGGACGAAGTACAAATGAATGAAATGTGAGTAACTGGGATCGCCAATCAGAGAAAAAATGGTCAAATCAGTGCTGCTTTGAGAGGAAAGCTATGAGTGAGGAAAAACTATCATGAGGGCAACCAAACTTTGTTAATATGATGATAATAGCAAATTACAGAAAAATTTCAAGACACTCTATGGAGCTGCATTACTACTACTCCACAGTATTCCTGCTGTTTCCCAGGATATTGTCTCAATTGCATCGTACTGGGATCCCTCACGACTTCGCGCTTCAATTCATGTGGCTTCAGTGCATCGCAGTTTTTTTTTTTTTTTTTTAAATATTCATCAAATTAAACAATAAATCAATTAAGGAAGAAAAGGGGAAAAAGTTAAGGAAAGTGCCATAAAACAAGGCCAATTATGCAAAAAAAAAAAAAAAATCTCTGAACAAACACAAAACAAACAAACAAACAAACAAACAAAAATAACCCAAAACCTCCCATCAAAACTACTCACATTATGAGTCGGAGTGTGTGCATCTGTATGTGTGCACTTCTGTATATGTATATGTATATATATCTTCTTCTTTTTCTTTCGGCTGTTCCCTTCAGGGGTCGCCACAGCAAATGATCTGCCTCCATCTCTCCCTATCCTCTGCATCTTCTACTCTTACTCCAACGACCTTCATGTCCGCCTTCACCGCATCCATAAATCTTCTCTTTGGTCTTCCTCTAGGCCTTCTGCCTGGTAGTTCCAACCTCAGCATCCTACTACCAATATACTCACTATCCCTCCTCTGTACATGTCCAAACCATCTCAATCTAGCCTCTCTATATATTATAACTATATAAGTAGTTACTGGTTGCAGTAAATAGTTACACTAGTTGCTGTCCCTCTGATGTACTCGTTTCTGATCCTATCCATCCTCGTTACTCCCAAAGTGAACCTCAACATTTTCATCTCTGCTACCTCCAACTCTGACTCCTGTCTTTTCCCCAGGGCCACTGTCTCTAAACCATACAACATCGCTGGCCTCATCACCGTCTTGTACACTTTTGCTTATTTCACTTTCTGTATATGTGTAGATTTATATTTTATTTACATCTTATACATTATTTTTGAATGTTTAATTGTGATTACAAGCATTTATAGCATGTGATATGTATTTATTGATATTATATACACATATTCATGTACGTATAGGTCAGTCAGGGCGGGTTGGGGGGTGATTCGTTGGTCGTGTGGGGATCTTGGTTCCAATTAACCGTGGAAAGTGAGGGATCCCTGTGTTCCAATACAATCTCACACAAACTCTGTACATGCAGCTACACTAATTCCACAAACATTACGAGTTATCATGTGCACTGTTTTCATAAGCACCTGATCTGATGCAGTTCCCCACCGAGTCGCTCCCTGAGGATCTCCATCGCTTAACTGTAGAAAGATAAAAGAAGTGTGTAGAGTTAAATAGAACTAGACAGTCCTTTCGTCCCATCATTCCCTGAGGCCATGACAAGTGACTCATGTGTGACTAAGCGATGGGAGACAGGAAGTCCCGAACTCAGCAACCATCATATACGATGTGTCTCACCTGATCACTAATGTGCTTGTGTAATAGCAGAACAGAGGAAGGGTACATTTTGTTTATGACACAATAAATTTTCCAGAATAATATTTTCTGATGTTAAAGAAAAACTTGCCCGGTGCCATATAGCTATCAGTCCCTCTCTGAGAGTAGCAGACATTTCTGTAATTTGCTTCATCTGCTCTGTAAGACCCAGACTACAGCAAATAGTTACAAATTATATATATATATATATATATATATATATATATATATATATATATATATATATATATATATATATATATATATATATATATATATATATATATATGGGGCAGTGGTGGTCTAGTGGTATAGGGCGCTGGATCGCTGATCCAAAGGTTGGGGGTTCAAGTCCCACTCTCCACAAGGTTGTCACTGTCCCCCCCCAGTGCGGCTAACTGGGTTATCAAAGGCGGGCCATGTCTGTCACTGTCTATGGTGAGAGGCATGTAAAAGAACCATTGCTGACTTTCGTAAAGAGTAGGCTGCAAAGTCGTCAGCGTGTTTCTGTCCCTTGCTAAAAGGGTTGTGACAGGAAGGGCATCCGACGTAAAAACCTCTGCCAAATCAAAATGTGCGAATCAGATGATTTGCTGTGGCGACTCCCGAGTAAAAGGGAAAAAGCCGAAAGGAAGACAAACATATATATATATATATATATAATGTCGCCACAGCAAATGATCTGCCTCCATCTCACCCTATCCTCTGCATCTTCTTCTCTTACTCCAACTACCTTCATGTCTGCCTTCACCACATCCCTAAATCTTATCTTTGGTCTTCCTCTTGGCCTTCTGCCTGGTAGTTCCAACCTCAGCATCCTACTACCAATATGCTCACTATCCCTCCTCTGTACATGTCCAAACCATCTCAATCTAGCCTCTCTATATATTATAACTATATAAGTAGTTAGTGGAAAAACCTCAGTGTAACGGTATTATTCATTAATTATTGTATTATTGCACCGTTTTGACGGGTTGCACGTACTTGCTTCAACTAAAATAAATGTGTGATATGATATTGATGTTTAAAAACAGTGAGAACTGTGAGAACACTACACAACACATGACTCTTAATTTGTACTGCCATAAAGGGGCCACATGACTTCCAGGAATATTAGCCGAACATGAAACATAATGTTATCTCTTGGATATAAAATCAGCCAGAAAACTATTTGCTTACTCCTGAATGTGAGTGTCCATCACCCCTGCACCGGGCATGACGATATTATTAGACATCAGTCACTTTTTTATTTGTTTATTCATTTACTAGGCTGTTTAATCTTAGGAAGGGTTGTCGGAAGGTTAGCACCAATCTCAGATGACTCTGGGTGAATGCAAGGTGCACCCTGGACAGCTCGCCAGGCCATTGCAGGACCAGCACACACTCAACCATTCACACTCACACCTAGGGGAAATTTTACTGTGCATGTTGTTGGACTGTGGAAGGAAACCAGAGCATCGCGAAGAAACCCATGCAAGCTCTAGCTTTAGCCACTGTTTCATGGTGCTGTTTCTTCTTCTTCTTCTTCTTCTTCTTCTTCTTGTAAATAAAGACACCCAAAGACGGAGGGAAGCTACCCTTTTGTCAACCGGGGAGAACCCCAACATTTATGCACCAAGATGGGGGGCAACAAGAATACCCACACGGGCTCGCCGCCTCGCCCTATGAGCAACTCCAGAATAGAAAAAGGTCCAACCTCTCTCGATATGGATGGCTCCAGAGCCTAAGCTATGCGTTGAGGTGAGCCCGACTATATCTAGTCGGTATCTCTCCACCTCACGCACCAGATCAGGTCCTTCCCTGCCAGAGAGGTGACATTCCATGTCCCAAGGGTTAGAGTAAGTAGCCGAGGATCGATCTGACAGAACCCATGCCTTCGGCTGCCACCCAACTCACACTGCACCCAAACCCTAAAACTCCTCCCACAGGTGGTGGGTCCATGGGAGGGTGGACCCATGTCTCCTTTTCGGGCTAGGCCCAGCCAGGCTCCATGGGCAGAAGCCCAACCTCCAGGCGCTCGCCTTCGAGTCCCTCCCCCGGGCCTGGCTCCAGGAGGGAACCCCGGTGACCCGCGTCCGGTCAAGGGAGACTGCTTCCTTAGATGTCTCTTAGATGTCATAAAGGTCTTCGTACTTCATCTGGACCTTCACCAGGACCTGTTTGCCTTGGGTGACCCTACCAGGGGCATTATACCCCCGACAACATAGCTCCTAGGATCATTAAGTCACGCAAACCCCTCCACCACGATAAGGTGGCGATTCAGGGAGGGGATATAATAATAATAATAATAATAATAATAATAATAATAATAAATTTCCTGTGCAGCACAGTCTTATCCACTGTGCAGCTGAATTGTACAATGGCTGTCATTTTGTGTGAAATATTTTTGAATATCAAAATACAGTTAGCTGTCTTGACCATTTTATTCCCACCATCCTCCTGGTTTGATACTTAAAAACCAGTCAAAGTACAACTCATCATCAGAACATCAGAACACTACAGAAGGAACGTATATGTTAGAAAAACGTCAGTCACATTACAGGGTCATGTGGTATATGTGCATGCATGCCCGTATGTGTGTGTGTGTGTGTGTGTATGTGTGTGTGTGTGTGTGTGTGTGTGTGTGTGTGTGTGTGTGTGTGTATGAGAGAGAGAGAGAGCATTTGTGAGTAGGCAGTATAGCAGTATGTACAATTTCCACACAACATATTGTTATTCATAAAACTAATAATAATTCATCTCCCTCAGCATGTGGGCATCTAAAAAAACACAAGCTTCTGACATGACATGAATCTTAAACACACACACACACACACACACACACACACACACACACACACACACACACACACACACACACACACACACAATTTACTATTATTATTTTTTGGACAAAATGCTCTTCTTAGTTCTGGCCTCCTCAACCTCCTGCACCTCCTCCATCTCTTTTATCTTCCTCTTCCACATTCTTAAATGGGTTACTGCCCTTGCAGACAACTGTGACCTGACTTCATAAAATCACATTGATGTTGAAGGCAGATGTCAATAGAAAGAACTTATACAGAATGTGTGTGTGTGCGTGTGTGTGTGTGTGTGTGTGTGTGTGTGTGTGTGTGTGTGTGTGTGTGTGTGTGTGTGTGTGTGTGATCGAGAGAATACAGTCATTAAACCTTTATGTGTCATGTCCAGTATGAACTTGATTAAATTTTATTTTTCAATTTCATTATTCATTTGTTCTTTTATTCATTTCCTAAGCCACTTAAACCTCATTTGAGTCACAGGCAGGCTGGCGGCTATCTCAGCCAACTCTGGCCGAGGCAGGGTATACCCTGACTAGCTCGCAAGGCCAAACATAATATCAGACTATTAAACATACATTGGTGTTTAAGTCAAGCTTAAAATCATCTTGTTTTACTGTCTTTTTTTTTAGATAAATTTGACAATCATAAAATAATAATAATAATAATAATAATAATAATAATAATAATAATAATAATAATAATAATAATAATTATTATTATTATTATTATTATTATTATTATTATTATTATTATATTCATAATAATACAAGTAATATCCAACTTACAACCTGCTTGACTTACGTCCGCCCATACTTTCGACTACGGCCAGCAGATGCTTATTTTTTTTATTCATTGTCTGGCACCGCAGCATGTAGCAGCCCGGCAACCCGTACGACAATTATGGTAGCCAGCCGGCATCACATACGACAGTTACGGCAGCACAGTATCCCATCATCTCACTCTCACACAGCGATCTACCACTCCACTCAGCAACTAGATACCATCTTGGCAGGCATCTAAATTTTGTATCCTACACCGTTACCATGGCCCCCAAGAGAAAACCCACTTCATCAGATGGAAATCCTGCAAAGAAAGCAAGGAAGGCACTGACGTTGGAGACGAAGAGTGTTCAGCTGACAGAATAATTCTATTTAAATGTTTAAATGGACGCGATGTTGTATTTAAAGCAGAATTACAGTACCTGTTTGAAAGATCAGAGGTCCTGATTCAATATTAACTTGCTTCCTTGCGAGATCGGAGGTCTTGTCCCACAGAGCGCTCTGTTTTTCTTCTGTTTCAATATCGTTCTGAAATAATCACCTTCGTCACTTTATTTCCACTTTTCTGTATTTTCGGGGTCCATGATGGAGAATGAAATATAACACTGATGATCAATCTCAAAGGGAACTCACAAGCCAACATTCCTGTACAAATCTCCTCTCTCACGTGTGTAACAAACAGGAAGTATGGGTACAGTTCAGCTGCCTCCTGGCCAATGGGAGGCCAGCGGGGTGGGATGTTGGGAGACAGCCAATGAGAGAGCAACTCACACATTGTTTGAATTTGTGAATGGCACGTTTGAATTTTTGAATGGCGCCTTTGGAGCTCTCCGTTAAAAAAAGGTATAAAATTTAGAAATAAACTGTAAACAGCTTGGTATATAATAGTATTCAATAGAAAAAGTTGCTTATAAACGCAACAGATTGTGTATCTTATACAGTAGTACCTATAACCCTCACACCGGCCATTTTGAATGGCATTCTACTTACGTCCAATCTGACTTACGACTGGTTGGTCGGAATCGATCCCTGTCGTAAGTCGGCTGTTACTTGTAATAATAATATTAATAATAATAATAATAATAATAATATTAATAATAATAATAATAACTAAAATAATAATAATAAAAATAATTTTCAGTATAGTGTCATGGTTGTCTGAAGAAAATAAACAACATAAATATCGCAAGTAATGTTTTTAAACAAGCTAATCATTCATATATGAGATGGACCGAGATACCGGCTAGAGATTCATAAGAATCCCATAATATTACTTTTATCCATCCATATATGCTCCTCTCGATGAGCCAGCTCCATGTTCTTTGCATCGCAGGTAATTGCATGCAGTCATGCGCACACAGATAACGTCACAGTCATATGCACGCATAACACCACAGGCTAACATCATTAGTGTGGCCGTTTCACCATGAGTGAGGATATAAAGCACACCACTTGAAAAATATTTAAGGCCAAGGAACCACCATGAAAACATTTGAAACAAAAAAACCTAATTAGACACTTAAAATACTATCACCCAGCGGAACATGCTCAGGTTAAAGAAGCAAAAGAAGCGAAAACTGCAGAGCGAGCACATTCCCGCTATCAGTACAGTATTAACAGGCTTTTGGAGAGAAGCAGACAGTGGGAAGCTTCTAATATTGCACTGTTAGAGTTGGTACAGAAAAGGTTCAGATCCCAGATGAGTCATATAATCCACTGTTACCATAGAAGAAGAAGAAGAAGAAGAAGAGACAGCACCATGGCACAGTAAGAAGGCTTGGATTTGATTCCTGTGATTGGGCATTTATGCGGCATTTACATGTTCTCTCTGTGCTAGAATGGATTTCCTGTGGGTACTCCAGTTTCTTCTCAAAGTCCAAACACATGCTCAGTGGGATAATTGGTTGTTCGAAATCATCCCTAATTGTGAATGTGAGTCTGAATGGTTGTGTGTATTATTATTATTATTATTATTATTATTATTATTATTATTATTATTATTATTATTATTATGAGTAGCAGTAGTAGTGGTGGTGATGGTGGTACTAATAGTAATAGTAATAATAGTTGTAATGTTAATAGTCCTACTACTACTACTACTACCACTACTACTAATAATAACACTCATAAAGTGAAATAGCGATGGCCTGGCAAGCTATCCAGGGTGTTCCGTGCCCTTGCCCAGAGTCAGCTGGGATGGGTACCATCTTCTCTGCAACCCTAATGAGGATTAAGTAGTTCAGAAAATGAACGATGAATGATGATAAACTTAAATACAGTAATATGTTTTATTGTACTATGTTGGGGTTCATTCATTCATTCATATGTAATTTGATCAGTTTAATCCTAATTGGGGTAATGGCTGGCCTTTGCTAACCCAGTTAGCGGCACTGGGGGGACAGCAGTGACAAGCTGCTGATAGTGGGGCTTGAAACCCTGATCTTGATATATGAAATTCAGCACAATACTACTGGGCTACCGCTGCCCATCTGGCAACTTATATTATTTTAAAAAGCTACAAAAGTCCACATCCCTGTAAACTTAAGTGTTACTACAGAAACAAGAAGGTTTTTTGAACTTATACATTGCAATCAGAACTAGAAAACTAATCAACACCTTTTTGAGCACTCCATAAACTCTTCAGAATTTCCTGCTCCATCACTGCTATGAAAACATTCTCTGCATGGATTTTGCTCATTAAAGAAAAGAGTGCATTGGGATGGAGCTTCAGTCAGAGCACTGACACATCATTTACCAATTTCTGCTAATTGATTTTCACCCCTAACGAGAACGCAGCTCTGATACATCATATATCTTCCGGGATCAATGAATATGGCTTTAAGTGCTCAGTAATTTGATTGATTAAGACTTAGTTAATGTCTGTGTTTGATAAAGGAGTATCTCCAGTCTGGTCACGTGGGAAAGGCCAGCAGTGATCCATTTCAGCATTTAAACTGATCTTAATGTCCCTTACAGGAAAATATAAAGGAACTCCATGAGTAAATAATTGTGTAACTCATTCATTCATTTTCCGAAATGCTTAATCGTCAGTGGTGGGGAGGCTGGCGCCAATCTCAACCAACTCTGGGCGAGGGCAGACTACACATTGTACAGCTAGTCAGGCCATAATAATAATAATAATAATAATAATAATAATAATAATAATAATAATAATAATAATAATAATACGCCTCTGCATGGTGGGCCGAGATTGGGGAACTATGTTCCCTGAATAAACGTACATCACCGAGTTAAGGCTGACCCCCCCCCCCCGAAGCTGGTTATTCACTGGTTACTCGCACCAAGAAAAAATTATCATTTTCAAGTGCAGTCTAGTTTGTCTCCCTCCAGTAATGAAACCTGAAACCACCGAAATCGGAAATGGGACTCGCCCCAGGGAATATGTATATATCTTGTTTTCATATTGAGTGGTTTTGGTGGTAAGTTTTTGCCTCTTCAAGTATCATTTTCAGGACCAATAATTGATCCTGGCATCACCAGCATTCCTTTCTTGTGCTGTATTGATTACAAAAAAGCATGTGACTCTGTCCCTCATGAATGGATTATAAAGTCTTTGCAGTGTATTGGCCTGCCTGAACAACCAGATCTTTTACTCACGCCTTTAATGGGTTGCTGGTCAACTCAGCTTGAGATGTACTCACTAGGGCAGGTTAACACTTCCGGATCTATTCCCATCAAGCGCGGACTATTCCAAGGTGACTCTTTTAGTCCTTTCCTTTTTTTCTGTCACTCAATCCCTTGAGTTTCATGCTCAACAATGGGGAGGGATACCATCCAGGACCTCCTCAGCACAGATCCACAACACCTCTTACTCACTTCCTTTACATGGATGACATTGAACTGACTGCCAAAGGAGATGTTGTAGAGTCCTTTTCACAAGATATCGGAATGATGTTTAGATTTGATAAATTGTATCATTCTCCATTTAAAGCGTGGCAAGCCAGTCAATAATGGACCCGTTAATTACACGGGGGAGGAGTTATTGAGCATCTAGTGGAAGGTCAATCGTACACCTATTTAGGGATGCAAGTTCGAGATAAGCTCCAGAATGCCCACATTAAAGTCAAGTTACGGGCTGAGTACAAAGTTAGTTCGTTTCTAAAAGATCTGGAGTTTGGAGCTGAACGCGAGAAGTCAAAGCCACAAAAATATTTAAAGTGACTGTCTTGTCATATTCGTTTGGCATCACCGACTATACAAAAGATGATCTCAAGGGCCTTGATCACTTTACAAGAAGGATTATGTCTGACAATCGAGCTCACCACCTTCGTTCCTCTCTCAATTGTTCAATCAGTTTCAGAGGGCGGGGTTTGATCAATGTGGAAGCTCTTCATGATCATATGTTGTTGTGTACTTTTGCACATATTTATCTATCGGATGATCCTCTTGTAAAACATATCAAGGCTCGCAATGAAAGTAAGGAATTCCACAGTTATTTCAAACGTGCACGTGCTGTGGTTCAGGGTCTCAGCTTTTCCCTTGATTATGTTGATGGCGAGGTACTGCTGGATGGTACATCAATGTGTGTCAACCAGGTGAAGTCATTTACAAAATCAGCTCAGAGTCGCCATTTTCAGGAGCAACTTTCTGAAAGGCCACTGCATCGTGTTTATGTGCCGTGTGTTGAACCGAACAGTAATCCTATTGACTCCTTTGCGTGGATGAAGTCAACTGGTCTCAGAAGTGAAACTGAGGGTTTTCTTTTTGCCGCTCAGGACCAGTCACTTCCTACACACAATCGCCAATATAATATTTTAAGGGAACATGTCAATCCCAAATGCCGTCTATGTAATGAATTTAGTGAGACTGTTCAACACCTTGTCAGTGGTTGTCCTACTTTGGCAAAAACTTCTTACTTGAAAAGACATGATAGCATTGCACGTTCATTTTACTACCGTCTTCGTCAGGTTCGTGGTTTTTACGCCGAGTTCCACCCATGATATGACTCTGATCATGTCCAGGGAGTCACGGAAAATGATGACTTTAAACTTCTATGGAATCAGCCCATTTACAGCCTGAGGAAGATTGACGCCAACAAGCCTGATCTTGTCCTTTTTGATAAAGCCAATGAAATTATCAATATTATTGAATTTTATGTCCCTTTTGACAGCATTGTGATTGACAACATTCAGGAAAAGCATGCTAAATATGGGGACCTCGCCTTTGAAATGTCTCGCTTGTATCCAGTCGTCCGACTCCCCATTGTTCCTTGCGGCCTTGGTTTGGTACCTCCTGATCAACTGACACAGATCAAGAGAGTGCCCGGGTTTGCTACCGGGAGGACAGCTCTTCTGACAGTTTGGGCAATGCAGAAAGCTGCAGTGTTGGGGAGTCATCATATTCTCCAGAAAGTCCTTGGTGGGTTCGACTAGGCAGTGCTTCCTGGGAGAAGTTTCATTCGCTGTCTGGGCTGCGTGTAGAGAGGGTGAGCCTCACAAGCCTGATGTGCCAGGATCACCCGATCCCTCTTTGCTGCATATCATTTCTTAAATGTAGTGATAATAATAATAATAATAATAATAATAATAATAATAATAATAATAATAATAATAATAATAATAATATGTGATGGCAGGCTACACCCTGAACCAGTCCCTTACTCACCATTTCTTGAACATGTTTATTGAAAGCAGTTATTTTGAAAAGGTCCACATTTAATTTTTTTTTTTTTTTTTTTTTTTTTTTTTTTTTAAGCCAGAAGATGTGACATGTCTTTTGCAAGCAGACATGCACTGTAAATGAATTATTGTAAATATCATGGTAAATTAGTGGCAGTTGGAGTTGCCAGTAATTTACTGCACTATGTAGTGTAAGATGGTCACTACTAGATATCTTTCTACAGTAATTTACAGTAAATTCAACAGTGCATCGGTGGTTACTGTTGCTGAAATGGATGAATTTACTCGAATTTTTTACAAGAAAATATTTCAAATATCAATTTGTGAGTTACTGTAAATTGTGCAGTAGAATATTCAGGAATTACTGCAAATTATAGAATACTTTATTGGGAATTGCTATAGATCAGCTGATTTTGGAAGAGTCGTGTAGAAAGTGAAGTGCTACGTTTCTGTGCTGTTTGAATTCTTGAGATTTGTGCATAAGTCAATTGGCAAGAGAACTTGAAGGGCATGGCTAATCCACAAAATTATAATTAAAATAATATTAATGTAATATAAATAACAAAAAAGTTTTATATGAACAAAAATACGGTATATTTTATGTAATGACCCAAGAAATCTTGCAACCAAAGTATTTTGAAATGCCAATTTGTAATAAAATAATATACAGTAAAACCTCCGCTGACGAACGCTTAAGATCACGAACTTTTCGCCTCAAGAACATTAAATTTGCGAGCATATTGTCTCTGCTGACGAACTAGTTTTCGGCGGCCGAATCAAACCACGCGGTCGAACAGCGCCACGGTGGCGGCCACGAGAAGCTGACGCACGCTCATGGCGTCACAGTTCGTCACCCCCTTTCTTTGAGTGCGGAAGTGGTTTGTGTTTGCTAGACATTTTGGACCATATTGAGTGCACTTTTGCTATTATGGGACCGAAAAAGACCCCACCACAGGCGGAGATCATTGAAAAACACGAACGAGGTGTGCGTTTGTGTGACTCAGCGTCCCAGTACCAGTACGTTAAGTCTACCACCATCCTTAAGAACAAGGAAGCTATTAAGGGTGCGTGTGTGGCTAAGGGTGTTTCCAAACAGTAGGCGTTTCCAAACTCTCCTTCCAAACAGTAAGTCCCTCCCTCCTCCTCCTCCCACTCCATTCCATCAAGCCATCAACTACCATCACAAAGGTAAATAAAACGACTTTATTATACAGTACAGTTTATTTCTTTAATTACAATACAATAGCACATTTATTATACATAAAATAAGGTATATTTTTGTGTAGTTTTAAGGCTTATTTAGTAGAAAATTATGTTTTATGGGGACCTGGGAACGGATTATTCTCATTTTAATGGTTTCTTATGGGAAATAAATGTTCGGAAGACGAACTTTTCGCCTTACACACACTTTCTGGGAACCAATTATGTTCGTGAGCAGAGGTATCACTGTATTGCATAATGAAATGTTTGTGAATATCTGCAGTAAAATATAGCACATGATTAACAATATTATAAAGTACAACGCATACTGGTAATTACAACAACATTTTACGATTTAAAATACAAATAAAATGACATCAAGTAGAACATCACTGACAAGCGAATACTCTTTTCGCCTGAACAGTTTCATTATACACTGGAATTTAAATTAAAAAAAAAAAGTTCTCATTGCCAAACGGATTTAAAATCAGACCATTTCTTCAAAAATGATAAAACACATGTATTGTTGTCTTTATTTTATTTATTTATTTTTTTTTTGTAACTGTCTTCTTCCCCACTCTTTTTCTCCTCCACATTTTGTCCCACTGTCAGGATTTATTCCAGTGATTTATTCCATACATCCACAGATATAAATAGCACATAACTAATTGCATTTGGTTGTGCTTGTGCAATATGAAGAAGATGCTTTTAGCTTTATGTTCATGTTATAGTTATAGTGGAGACATGGCAAACACAAGCACTCACTCAATTTATTTGACAAAGAAAGCTCAAGTAGATACTTTTTCAAACAACATACAATGTAAGAGAATCTGAATAGCTCTACAGGCTACAAAAATATGTCCTAAATATAACTTGGTGAGCATGAAATTTCAGTGAAACAATAAAATATACATTACAGTCACAAATTTATATCTTACCATAGCAGAGTGAAATCAGCAATATTCAGGCCTATAAAATTAAACATAAGGTTTAACAGTTTGGGACAGGGGTGGCCTGGTGGTGTAGGGCGCTGGATCGCCAATCCTAAGGTTGGAGGTTCGAGTCCCACTCTCCACAAGGTTGTCACTGTCCCCCAGTGCAGCTAACTGGGTTATCAAAGACCGGCCATGTCTCTCACTGTCTATGGTGAGAGGTTCATGTAAAAGAACCATTGCTGACTTTCGACAAGAGGAGCTCCATAGCCGTTAGCGTGTTTCTGTCCCTTGCTAAAGGGCTGTGTCAGGAAGGGCATCTGACGTAAAAACCTATGCCAAATCAAACGTGCGAATCAGATAATTCGCTGTGGCGACCCCTGGAAAAGGGAAAAAAAAATGAAATGAAAAGAACAAAATTAAACATAAGGTAAATCTAAATCCACATGCAAACCACATCCAGAGCGCCAAGATTAAGCAAAACAGTCTAAATGCATTCAGGTACAAGAGAAACCAACTATGTATACGCACACTGTGCTAAGGCACACTACTTGTGTTGAGCCCAAGGCCGATGTAAACACGGAATTGAGACTGTAGGTCACAAACATAACTAGCATTAGCGTACTAGGACTAAGTAAAGATTTCAGACGGTACAGCTGATTTAAATGTCACTTGATATAGGGAATGTTGAACAAGATTCATTATTATCAATAAATGTGAAATACTTAACTTCCAGGTCTATGTTAGAGGCACACTGATATTTCTTTTTCTTTTCTTTCTTTCTTTTTTTTTTTTTTGAGGGGGGGGTATATTTTCTTCCTAATTTTAGTTGTATCCAATTCCCACCCATCAGGTTTTACCTTCACTATCACATGACCACCAACCAGGCATGGGTGAAAGCATGCACACACCCAATCCATGACATGCAATGCTAACCACCCGCCTCTTTTTGAACTGCAACCCAGGAATATTTTGCTTGAGGTATAACACACTCTGAGGGAAAGCACTGTCCACCCCATCATACAAATTAGCTCACAGACGGCCATGATTGGCTGACAATTGAAGTCAGCGTATGCCTTGTCCTCCCTCCCATAAGAACTGGGCCAATTCTTTCCCATGGAGTCATGGTCATGGATGGTTGTGGCGTTAAACTGGATTCGAACTTGTGATCTCTGGATTAATAGTCATGCACGTTGTAGATGCGTCACTTAAGAGTCACACCCATTTTCTGCAGTGTGGGTATCAGAAGTTACATTTAGATCCCATTTCACCTCTTAAAATGCAGCAGTCACTCTTTGTTATGTAAAATTTAAAATAAATATTAAGTCGTTAAGTTACAACAAACCATATACAATCAATTAGTACACTTACTTTAGTAAGTGTAAGTGTAAGTGTAATTAGTACACTATACCTTGTAATAGTCGTAGAGTTAGCACAGTCGCGATGCCGTGAACTAACGAGCTTGTTCCAAATATGGAGGCTGGCTTTTCACAGTTTCCAGTTACCACGATCCCACAGTTCTGTGCGTAGCTTCATGTATGTAATACAGAGTAACAAAGTTAAAGCAATTTTTTACAGAGTGCGACAAGCATAGATTATGTCCATGTTCATTTTCATGACACATCAGTGATCCAGTAGTGTGTAAATTATAACATGAGTACAGTAGAGTTGAACATGTAGGAGAGTAATTCATCTGCATCATCACAACCAGCCATAGGAAAGCAGAGAATTTTCTACCTTTTTCATATACTGTGTGTTTTACTTCAGAATATGAATTGGAGATCAACCTGTGTGTACATTGACCATTATAATAGCCTGAGTTGTATCATTTGTCTCCGTGTCCCTCGGCACCGTGGCTATGTATTGAGTTCTGAGACTAAATGTCTCTGGGCTTGTGTTATTACATGGCAAAAAAGAAAGAAGAGAGGGGGTGTGAGAGAGAGAGAGAGAGAGAGAGAGAGAGAGAGAGAGAGAGAGAGAGAGAGAGAGAGAGAGAACAGCTCTGTGCAAATCGCTCTCGTCCTCTTAAAGCAGCCACTTCCCAGACTAGCAGGCCAGGTCAGAGTGCAATCCCCTGCCTCGTTAATGGCTGTCAGATTTGCTGGTTGAGCTGCAACTCTCGAAACCCCCTCCCCACCCGTCTCCCAGTGTCACCTGGACCTGACACTCTAGAAATCACAGCTTTTGAGAAGCACGAGTACGGACTTCTACTCAGCCCAAATTGCAGAACCCCAGTGAGCTGAGACACAGAGCCTGCACACACCATTCACTGGATCTGAGATTACTACAGCTCAGGGAGGAAAAAAAAAAAAAAAACACAGCCTGGCTCTCATTCCCCTCTGAGCATAACCTCTAGCTTTTAGTTCATGCCACTGAAAGATTCATGCCATAAAGTCATCAAAGGCTAACAAAAAATAGCATTATCTAATCCAAATGTGTTTAACTACAGCTCATGGGCAGTATACAGGTTCTAAACTAGCAAAACAGATGCATTTATAATCCATGCTCTAAATTAAAATCCTTTGGTGGACCATAATACAGTAAAATATTTTGGAAATAGAGGAAAAAATAGAGGAAAAAATAGAGCAACTACCTCACAAGCTATACGTTTGAACTCCGCTACTGATCAGATATACTAATGACTGTGGGCATCTCTGGAAAAAAAAAAAAAAAAAAAATCATTCTCTGAACTGCCTAATCCTAATTAGGATCATTTGGAGGCTGGCGCCCATCTCAGCTAACTCTTGGTGAGGGCAGAGTACACCCTGGACAGCTTGCCAGGCCATCGCTGGGCAAAAACATGCTGATGGCTTTGCAGTCTACTGTGTACGAAAGTCAGCAATGATTCTTCTGCATTCCTTTCACCATAGACAGTGATAACCCAGTCATGGGGGACAGCAGTGGCAACGGTGTGTGGACATTTGCTCACAGGACAATTACTCACAACCTTAATGAAAAAAAACAGACATTTGCTCACAACATCTTTTTTTCTTTGTTCTAATAAATGAATAATACACAAAGATCACAATGTGTTCTAAAAATTATTTATTCTTATATATACATAATGCTGAATTAACTCATTATACATTAGGGTTAGGGGTTAGGGTTTAGGGTTAGGGTTAAAATTGAACATTTTTTTAGGTTGTGAGCAAATGTCTGTTTTTTTTTTTTTTTTTTTTTTTTTTTTAGGTTGTGAGCATTTGTCTTGTGAGCAAATGTCCTAGAACCGTGACAGCCCATTGAGAGTAGGGCTTGAACCCCTGACCTTGGGATCAGTATTCTAGCACCTTACCACCAGACCAGCCCTTTCTGGAAAAAAAAAAAATATATATATGGTATTATTACAATGTATTGTTATGCTTGATTGCCCCACAGAAGTATAAGTTAGCCTCACCAAGGGCACTGATACAACCACATACCAGCACTCACCCTGGATTTTGAAATCTGATTCATCTGAGCACAATACACATTTGCACTTATGTTATGGTCCCAGACACCGCCAAGCCCCGATAAGCCCATGGCACATCTGGACACAGTTATCGTAGTTTTGTATTTTAACTGTAAACTTTTAAGTGTTCAGCCCTGCAATGGCCTGGCAAGCTGTCCAGAGGGTACCCCATCCCCGGTCAGTCAGCTGAGATAGGCACCAGCCGCCACATAACCCAAATTCGGATTAAGCGGTTTAGGAAATGAATGAATGCATTACTTTTTCATTGTTGTTTGTTGATGTGACTCCACAGTGATAAAGGTTTCTTCACGTAATCCTGACCCTGATTGTATTAGCTCTAAATGAATGATGGAGTGCTGTCTGAATGATTGGATCAGCTTAAGCTTGTGTTCTAGCCTTTTATACACCAAAATCCATATACAGTACATTCCTTGAATGGTTGAAAGATATTATACACTGTATAGAGTTAAATATCCAGATCCATTCCCATCTTTCTTTGGATTAGTATTACTAAACATTATTAAACAATATTGTTGACAACCTGGAGACCTTTACGATGCCTGTGGAATTGATTTCGCCAAATAACAGTTTTTAAATGGAGGTAAATTGAGTTTAGCATCAAAATGTTTCAGTTAGTGAGACAGGCGGTGTGCATTGTGTTTTATTCAGATTTTGACTTTGCACAATTGAATGATTCGGAGCATTCATGCATTAGTCACGCTGACATTTCTAAATAAAGCCCAGCATGTACAACACATTCTGATCTAACTTTGGTTTGGAGGTCTGATTGACAGTGGTCAGTTAATAGTAATGGGCAGCATGGTGGTGGAGTGGATAGCATGTCCACTTCACAGGAAGGAGGTTATGGGTTCGAGGCCCAGATGTGGTTGTTTCTGTTTGGGGTTTGCATGTTTTTTTGCAGTGCTTGCATGGGTTTGTATTATATACAATATAGAGTTGTCCAGAGTGTGCTTTGCCTTCGCCCAGAGTCGGCTGAGATGGAAACCAATTAGGAGTAAACGGTTCAGAAAATGAATGAATGAACCCAACACTACACTATAAAATTACTATAATGTTCAGCAGCTCAGTGAGAGATGGCACGTTATGAGATATACATTATATTCTCTCTGTGTTTGTGATTCCACATTGTACGGCTCCATGATACACCATGTTCAGACTGGAGCACATTCCTGAACTGTTTCTGTTGTTTTTTTTTTTTGTTTTTTGTTTTAAACTACACTGTGTGATCCACTGTCTAAAACATGTGACTGCGAAATATGTGGCTTTGTCCAGTCTGAACTCATCATTTCAATCTCTTTTCTCATTTCCCCAGGCTGTAGAAACAAACCTGGCCTCCAAGGACAGTCACTGGGTGTTTGTGAATGAGGTAAGAACACACTCTTTCATTCACGCTTTCATTTACTTTTTTTTAATTTTGCTTTTTTTTTGTCCCTCACTATGACAAGACCCTCTTTGTTTTCAGTGCAGCAATCATCTCTTTTCTCCACTGTGTCTCACAAACACTTTCACAAATCAAGTACATCCAACACGTACACCCAACACAAAAATCCTAAGCTTACACCGAGCATCTACACCAAACATAAGCACCAAACACATAAACAAATCATGCACTCCCAACATGAAAACCTATTACGTAAACCGATCACAAAAATACAACATGAAATGACAATACTAAAACCCAACACATACACCAAACACACACACACACACACACACACACACACACACACACACACACACACACACACACACACACACACACACACAGCCAATAAAAACACTTAAAATGAACACTGGTCACGAACACACAACAATCATACCCAACATGAAAACACAGCACGTACATCACACATGTACACCAAAGACAAAAGCACAACATGAAAACAAACACACTAGACACACACCAAACACTGAACATGAGCAACGAACAACAATGACATACAATACAACACAGCAAAAAATATGCATTCAATGCCCCGTGATGGCCTTACGAGCTTCTAGAGTGTACTCTTCCCTCTCCCAGAGTCAACTGATATGGACGCCAAAAAGAACAAATGAATGAACATTCTCCTAACTCGTATACCACAAAAAAAAAAAAAATAAATAAATAAATAAATAAATAAATAAAAAAATACATAACGTATATCTTCAACACATACAGTTTTTTTTTTTCCCTTTGGGCTTTTTATATCCGAGCCTAGTGGCTCATCAGGCCGGTGCTTATCCCCAGTTTCCATAGGGTGAAGCAACGAGGAGTACAATTCCTCCTAGTGGGGACGCTAGTCCATCACAGGTTACCTTCCCAGTATATTTTTACTGGTACCCATTGATACTGCTGGGTGAACAGAGGCACACTTGTGGTTAAAACCTTGCCCAGGGGTCTTAGCACAGTGAGGGTCTAACTGGGATTTGAAAACACAACCTCCCGATCATGAGCACACCACCTTAACCACTACGGCACCGGCTCCACAACACATATACTTAACAGGAACAAAAAACTATACACCAAACACATACACCGACAGGTATACTTAACATCTATGCCCAACATGAACCCCCAGTATGAACACCCAACAAAATTCCCTACACCAACACCCAACACATACATTTAGCACATACACTGGACATGTCCACCAAACACATACACAAGGCACGCACACCTAAAATATACATCCAGCATGTATACCCAATGCATACACCTAGCATGTTCACCCAACATGTATACCAAATTCATATACCGAAAACGTACATAAAACATGTACACCCAGCGTGTATACTGAACACATACAGTCTATATATACACCCAACATGCACACCCAACACATACAGCCACATGGACACGCAACACCCCACATTTACACCTATAATGTACATCTAACAATCACAGCATGAATAACCATACACCCAACACATACACCAACTATGCACACCTAACACATACACACAACACAAACAACAAACACATATACCGAGCATGTGCATGCAAAACAACAAACACATAAGATTATATATGCAATTCCAATGTTGTTTTCAAATTTCTTATGCTTAATGTTAAGAATAGAGTTTCAATGAATAGGAGCAAATCAGGCGTGTGTGTGTGTGTGTGTGTGTGTGTGTGTGTGTGTGTGTGCAGGCAAAGTGCTGTATGAGTAATGTTGTAAGTAATGATGTGTAAGTAACTGTGTTTTCTGTAAATAACTGTGGGTGCGGCATGAGTGACTGTGAACGCTGTATGAATAACAGTGTGTATGGTATAAGTGCGGTATGAGTAATGTGAGTTTTGTTGTGAGTTAATAAGAGATCTGTATGAATAATTGTGAGTGAGGTATAAGTAACTACAGGCCACATAAGCAATTGTGAGCACTATATGAATGACTGCGGACACAGTATGAACAATGGTAAAAAAAAAAGAAAAAAAAAAGTGGGTATACTATGAGGCTGCTTCAGCACCCAAATGAGACCTGAGTCCAAGGTGCAAGGCGCACACGGGGAGGGTGTAGGAGGGGGTGCCCCCACCCCACCCACACAGGGACATTTTAAAAAATTTCAATGCTGTAGATGCCATTCACTGACTATTTGCAGCATGTAATATAAAATATACAGTATATAGTATATACATAAAATTTAGCCTACTGTATGCATGTGGTTGTTGCCATGTGTCTGAGAACAACAGTTTAATATACTGAAGCTGAAATAAAACTGTACAATTTAAGGAAACAGAAGATAATTTGATATACTAACAGCTTTTAATTACACTATGCACAAACATTTGAGATATAATATCATTGTAAAATAGCAGAAGTGTAGCTTTACAACACCACATCATGCATACATGGTCCACGCCAGACTTGAACTTTTCAAGTCTGCACTTAACTGGCTGTACAAATACCTGCTGATGTCCTCATAAACTTTAACATACACAATGTGATATTAGTAAAAATAACATTAAATAAAGTAGTACAACTACAAGATGAATGTGCAGTACAATTATACTGAGTCAAGTATTGCTTAATGTTTCTATAATTAAAATGATGTACATTTGTGTTTAATAAATGTAATATTGAATAAGCTATTGGCATTCAGAAAATGCAAAACTACTCAGTCATTAAAATAAAGATTCTGAGCATCTGAAAAAAATCTACTTGTGAAAATGTAATGTTTTAAGCTTTGGCCCAAACATTAACACTGAAATGGGACTGCATATTGAGCAAAATAAGCTATTTAAACATTAAATACACATAACAAACATTGAAATAGTGTAAGTGCAGCTAGTGCTTTTATTAGCATATTGTTAAGGCTTAATCATTAATGTATGCATATTAAATTGTTAAGGCGGGATTAAAGGTGGCGCATCACCACGCATACGCAGAATTGTATCATGCACGACTAAACCTCATCAGACCTGTGACCCTCTGAGCAGTAGATTGATCTATTTATATATAACACTATTAACATTACATGTATATGTATCAATGCCATCATAGCGATGCCCAAAGGCCTGCTGGGCACGTGCCGCACATATAACACTTACAGTGACACTGACATCTGAGAAAAGTCCATCAAACTTTCGAAGTTTACAATAATAACATGCAATATCGTTTATCATATAAATCACAGTAATATTATCATTATGCTGGAGAGAAGTGGAATGCAATTTACCGGAATCTAGGACCAATTTGGAGCATGTTGAGCCTGAGGCTGAGTCCGCAAGTTGTGTAACGTCATTTTTTTCAGTCAACAGAAATATTATTGCTGCGTTTGGTAAAAATAAATAAATTAATTCAAAAAACCTGCCTTGTTAATGTACCTTGTTACAATGAGGTTCATGGGACCGCTTCCCTCTTTGCTCATGTAGTAGGTTAGTAAATTTCCTCGCAATTAGCAACATGAACTGTGGTTTTGTTTTTACGGGGAATTTCCGTGTTTTGCATAAAAATCAAATTGTTTTGGCTGAACGCCTTCGTGACAATCCGCACTGCTCAATCGTGGCGATGTTCTTATTATACTGTGCTCTCTACACACTGAATGATTGTAGATAGATTATGGAAACACGACTGCGACATCATTACAAGCGGAACAAGTCACAAAGCAATATGAAAAAAAAAAAAAAAAAAACCTTTTCACTTTCAAAATAAATAAATAAATAAAAAGATACACTTTGATAGACAATTTTGCAAAGCAAAATAACTGCGTACACCCGCGTTAATGCCCGAGTACAGCCCTGAGTATGAGTAACTGTCAGTGCTGTGCCAGGAAACCCAAGTGTTGTATGAGTAACTATGGGAACAGTGAGAGTAAATGCAAGCGTTTGAGTAACTGTACGTGTTGTATGTGCAATATAGTTTATCATATATTGTATGAGATAATGAAAATAACTTCTTGTAAGCAAAATGCTGACAGTAACTTATGTCTGGTTGCTAGTGCTAAGATAATGCGAATGCGTATACTACAAATATCCCCGTCAATCATAACATTTAGTGATTTTATGGCAGGGCATATTTGAGTTGCTTACTTCATTAAAATAGAGCGCTGATTCATTTTTCATTTCATTCATTCCTTTTGTATCACTATTATGGTTTCATAATATGAAAGGAAAAGTGTACAAGACGGTGTTGAGGCCAACGATGTTGTATGGTTTAGAGACAGTGGCCCTGGGGAAAAGACAGGAGGCAGAGCTGGAGGTAGCAGAGATGAAAATGTTGAGGTTCTCTTTAGGAGTAACGAGGATGGATAGGATCAGGAATGAGTACATCAGAGGGACAGCACATGTAAGAGGTTTTGGAGATAAAGTCAGAGAGGCTAGATTGAGATGGTTTGGACATGTACAGAGGAGGGATAGTGAGTATATTGGCAGTAGGATGCTGAGGTTGGAACTACCAGGCAGAAGACCTCGAGGAAAACCAAAGAAGAGATTTATTGATGTGGTGAAGGAAAACGTGAAGGTAGTTGGTGTAAGAGAAGAAGATGCAGAGAAGAGAGTGAAATGGAGACAGATGATTCGCTGTAGTGACCCCTGAAGGGAACAACTGAAAGGAAAAGAAGATGATTCTGGTTTCAGAATATTTACTTATTGTTTGATATTTATTTGTTATTTATTTATTTATTTATTTTTTTGTTAATGCTTTGTTAAGTTTCATTTAGTTAATTTTCTGTAACCGCTTAATCCTAAGTAGGGTCGAGGGGAGGCTGGCACCCATCCCAGCCAACTCCTTGCGAAGGCAGAGTACACCCTGGACAACTCGCTAGGCCACCACAGGGCGGAAACACGCTGACAGCTATGCAGCTAGTCTTGTTGAAAGTCAGCAATGGTTCTTTTACACGAATCTCACACCATAGACAGTGAGAGACATGGCTGGCCTTTGATTACCCAGTTAGCTGCACTGGGGTTTGGAGGTGGGGGGTAGACACTGTGACAACCTGTGGTGAGTCGGGCTTGAACCCCCAACCTTAGGATCAGCCACCCAGCAGCTACACCACTAGGCCACCACTGCCCTGCTTTAAGTTTCACACTGTTGTAACATGACAGAAAAGTGACATGTAAAATAAAATAAAATAATTGAACTGGATCACTTATTTTAAAATATTGTTCGGTGTGAATGTTGACTTCTTTACGTATGTGTAAATTATATGTAACTAACTCTGAATACCCAGAACTTTCTCCATACAAGTCTTTGGACTGAATTCACTTAGTTTGCTGATATCACCAGTCCTGGGATCATATACAAAGTTTTGTGAAAAGCAACTTGCACTTGTACGCTTTCAGTTATGTTTAGTTATGGAGTCATAGAAAAGTGTAGGACATAATCCCTTTACTCGGCATGCTTTCTGCTCTCATCTACATCAGTAACAGTCAGCTTGTGCCCTATGTAGTGCACTTTATCCTCTGCATACAGAACAGACTGCCATAACAGCTGCAATGCAAATGCACCCTCTAATCATCTCAAAAGTAGATTAAGAGGCATTTATACCCCAGCATATGGTGTTTAATCCTCACTATGTGCACACATTGCGTTCCGAATATGCAGACGTGTGTCAGCTTTACTCATGCAGTCTCTGAAACGCAGTTTTTGTTTGCACTAGCATTATAAGACTATAGGTAACACTCGAGCATGCTGGTATGTGTGTGTGTGTGTGTGTGTGTGTGTGTGTGTGTGTGTGTGTGTGTGTGTGTGTGTGTGTGTGTGTGTGTGCGTGCACGCGCACACTATACAACTGTTATATATTCATTTATGCATTTTTTCTGACGATGCAGCATGTTGTTTTTATCTATTCTATGCAATTTCGAAGCAGTGTACTTGGTTAATGTTGTGCATCCTTGAATCCATTCTTATTATTTATTCAAGTTCACATTACATATTAATAAAGAGCACAGCAAGGAAAAAGTGCTGCAGACCACTCAGACATTATCTGTCCTGAAGTTTAAGGTCGGTGACCGATCGTCATATGTTCATGGCCACTGTTGCTGTGGCCTTGAAGCCTCCTGAGATTTTTATTTTTTATTTTTTATTTTTTTTTTGCACAGCACCTCCCAACAGCCAAATAGAGTATAGTACAAAAACAACAAATAAACAAACAAAAATTCCATTCACATTACTGATAGATCTTTTCACTCTGTCAAGTTATTCGAGGGTCTGAAAGGAATTTTACACAGAGCTTTTTTTCTTTTTTTTTTTCTCTCTTATTCTTATTTTATTTTTGATTCCCTCTTACACAGTAAGTATGCCTTGATAATATGGACAAAAATATAGGTCACTATATATCCTGAACAAAAAAAATGTACACACACACACATTATCATCAACATCATCATCGTCCTTTTCTTCCGCTTATCTGGATTGGGTCGCGATGGCAGCAGCCTAAGCAATGAGCTTCAGACGGCTCTCTCTCCAGCCACTTCCTCCAGCTCAGCTCTTCTGGGCGGACACCGAGGCGTTCCCAGACATCGTTGAGAGAAATAGTCCCTCTAGCATGTTCTAGGTCGATTCCTGGTTGGACATGTATATAAAACAGTAAACTTAATGCTTAATTCTGCGGGAGCAGAAAAAGAAGTAGTGGAGAAGCAGAGACCCCAGGGGGGTGCAGACGGAGAGGGCTCCAGCTAGGCCAGGGTTAGGTGACTAAGCGAACCTGTTGAAGAATAGGTTTCCTGTGCCCAGAGATGGGCTTCAGGTCTCTCCAGACTCCACTGATATTGTGCAGCCGTTGATCCTTTATCTTCTTCCTATAGCAGTTCTTCCCCTCTATGATCTTCCACCTCAACTCCTTCTGTGTGACATTCAACTCCTCCTCCTTGTTTCCTGACTTAAAAGACCTTTTTTCTCCTTAAGGAGGGCCTTCATGTCAGGGTTAATCCAGGGTTTGTTGTTGGAGAAACACTGTACAGTCCTGATAGGTACAGTTTTCTCCACACAGATGTTTATGCAGTCTGTGCTGCAATCAGTTTTGACTGTCAATGCCCTTCCTGTGAGGATCACAGAGTTCCTCCTATAAAGTCATTGTGAAAACAGTCTCTCAAAGCAAAAAAAGTCTCTCTTCTATCTGTGCAGGTCACAGCTGATTGCCTGTGCACAAGGGGTTCATACACAGGAGAGCGATGAACCAGGCAGTGGTCCGATTTTCCCAGGAGAGAGAGAGAGAGGTGTTGAATTGTATGCCCCCTTGGTGTTAGCATAAAATAAGTCCAGTGTTTTTTTGTCTCTGGCAGGTCACATCCTAGCTGAATTTGGGAAGAGTCAAGGATGGAGGGGCATGACTAAAATTCCCAGAGATAAGGAAGAGAGCATGAGAGGGAAAAGGGGGAACATACACTACTATCACCACAATGTGTGAAAACTCCCTTCGTAGATAGTTTGGCCTCATGCTAACAGCTAACAGCTCAACGTCCTTAAAAACAAAGTTGTTCTTGAACATTGATGTGCCAGAAAGCAACACAAATAAATTAATCATCAAACAAACTAAAAAATAATAACCGGTTCACACATACACACACACACACACACACACACACACACACACACACACACACATTAATATATATATATATATATATATATATATATATATATATATATATATATATATATATATATATATATATATATATATATATATATTTATTCTTTTCCTTTCGGCTTTTCCCTTCAGGGGTCGCCACAGCGAATCATCTGCCTTCATCTCACCCTATCCTTTGCATCTTCTTCTCTTACACCAACGACCTTCATGTCCTCCTTCACCACATCCATGAATCGTCTCTTTGGTCTTCCTCTAGGCCTTCTGCCTGGTAGTTCCAGCCTCAGCATCCTATTACCAATATACTCACTATCCCTCCTCTGTACATGTCCAAACCATCTCAATCTAGCCTCTCTGATTTTGTCTCCAAAACATCTTACATGTGCTGTCCCTCTGATGTGCTCATTACTAATCCTATCCATCCTCATTACTCCCAAAGAGAACCTCAACATTTTAATCTCTGCTACCTCCAGCTCTGCCTCTTGTATTTTCCCCAGGGCCACTGTTTCTAAACCATACAACATCGCTGGCCTCAACACCGTCTTGTACACTGTTCCTTTCATTCTTGCCGATACCCTCCTATCACACATCACACCAGACACTTTTCTCCAACCATTTCAACCTGCCTGCACACGCTTCTTCACCTCTTTTCCACACTCTCCATTGCTCTGGGTTGTTGAGCCTAAGTACTTAAAATCCCCCACCTTCCTTACCTCTGCTCCTTGTAACCTCACCGTTCCTCTTGGGTCCTTGTCATTCATACACATGTATTCTGTCTTACTGAGGCTAACATTCATTCCCCTCCTTTCCAGGGCATACCTCCACCTCTCTAGATTTTCCTGCCCTTGTTCTCTACTCTCACTACAGATCACAATGTCATCTGCAAACATCATAGTCCATGGGAAATCTTGTCTAACCTTGTCTGTCAGCCTGTCCATCACCATAGCAAAGAAGAAGGAGCTGAGAGCTGACCCTTGATGCAGTCCCACCTCCACCTTGAACTCTTCTGTCACACCAACAGCACACCTCACGACTGCCTTACATCTCTCTTCCATGTCCTGCACCACTCTAACATACTTCTCTGCCACTCCAGACCTCCTCATGCAATACCACAGTTCCTCTCTCGGCACCCTGTCATATGCTTTCTCCAGATCCACAAAGGCACAATGCAGCTCCGTCTGACCTTCTCTGTACTTCTCCATTAGCAACCTCAAGGCAAACACTGCATCTGTGGTGCTCTTTCATGGCATGAAACCAAACTGTTGTTCACAAATGCTGACCTCTGCCCTTAGTCTAGCTTCCACTATTCTTTCCCATAACTTCATCGTATGGTTCATCAACTTTATCCCTCTGTAGTTGCCACAACTCTGCACATCTCCCTTGTTCTTAAAAATGGGCACCAGCACACTTCTCCTCCATTCCTCCGGCATCCTCTCACTCTCTAAGACCTTGTTGAATGTTCTTGTCAGAAAATCTACTGCTACCTCTCCTAGACACTTCCATACCTCCACCCGTATGTCATCAGGACCAACTGCCTTTCCATTCTTCATCCTCTTCAATGCCCTCCTCACTTCACCCTTACTAATCTTTGCTACTTCCTGGTCCTCAACAGTCACCTCTTCTACTCTTTTTTTCTCTCTCATTTTCCTCATTCATCAGCTCTTCAACGTACTCTTTCCATCTTCCCTGCACACTTCTGAAATCAGTCAATACATTTCCCTCTCTGTCTTTTATCAATCTAACTTGCTGCACATCCTTCCCACCTCTATTTCTCTGCTGTGCCAACCTGTATAAATCATGTTCTCCCTCTTTACTTTCCAACTGAGCATACAAGTCATCATACGCGCTCTGTTTGGCATTTGACACCACTACCTTTGCCTTACGCTGTCTCCCTGTACTCCTGTTTACTTTCTTTGGTTCTCTCAATGTCCCACTTCTTCTTAGCTAACCTCTTCCTTTGTACACACTCCTGCACTTCCTCATTCCACCACCAAGTCTCCTTATCTAATTTCCTTCCAGATGACACACCAAGTATTCTCCTACCTGTCTCCCTGATCACATTAACTATAGTTCTCCAGTCATCTGGAAGCACTTCCTGACCACCCAAAGCCTGTTTCAATTCCTCCTTGAAGACAACCCGACACTCTTCCTTTTTCAGCTTCCACCACTTTTTTCTTCTGCTCTACCTTTGCCTTCTTCACCTTCCTCACCATCAGCATCATCCTGCACACCACCTTGCTATGCTGTTTGGCAACACTCTCACCCGCTACTACTTTGCAATCACTGACTTCCTTCAAATTACATTGCCTGCACAAGATGTAGTCTACCTGTGTGCTCCTGCCTCCACTTTTATAAGTCACCCTATGCTCCTCTCTCTTTTGGAAGAAAGTATTCACCACAGCCATTTCCATCCTTTTTGCAAAATCTACCAACATCTGTCCTTCTGCGTTCCTGTCCTGGATACCAAACCTACCCATCACTTCCTCGTCCCCTCTGTTTCCTGCACCAATATGTCCATTGAAGTCTGCCCCAAATACCACTCTTTCACTTCTGGGGGTACTCTGCATCACTTCATCTAACTCACTCCAGAATCTCTCCTTCTCTTCTCACTCAAATCCTGCCTGTGGGGCATAAGCACTAACAACATTGAACATCACGCAAAAATTCTGCAAAGTCGGATCAACACCCCCCGAGTGATGTATACGTACATATATATGTGTATATGATATCAAACAATTAAACAGTAAAAAATAATGCATGATATTTAAATAAAATATAAATACCCATACATATACATCTCACAACAATGTAAGTCGTTTTGATGTGGGACATGATTGGTGTCAGGAGTGTGATTTGTGACATTACCATGTATATGTTATAGCATAATATGAGACAATAGATATTTCTCTTACATGATTTGATGAATATTGTCATATTACACAACACTAGCAATTAATAATGCATAAAACACTATGTGTGGTCCAGTTACAGAAAAATAATTAGCAATAGGTTGGTGCGATGAGAGCAAGAAGGTCCTGGGTTTGTTTCTCAGGGTCTTGAATTTCTGTGTAGAGTTTGCATATCTTGCATGGGTTTTCTCCTGGTACTCTGGTATCCCCCGAGGGCAATGGTGGCCTGGTGCTGTAGCGCGCTGGATTGCTGATCCTAAGTTTGGGGGTTCAAGTCCCACTCTCCACAAGGTTGTCACTGTCCCCCCAGTGCAGCTACCTGGATTATCAAAGGCCGGACATGTCTCTCGCTGTCTATGGTGAGAGGTTCATGTAAGCATTACTGACTTTCATAAAGAGTAGCTGCAAAGCCGTCAGCGTGTTTCTGAAGGGCATCTAAAGGGCCCATTGCTAAAGGGATGTGTCAGGAAGGGCATCTGACATGAAAACCTATGCTAAATCAAATGCGCAAATCATTCGCTGCGGCGACCCCTGATAAAAGGAAAAAGCCGAAAGGAAATCTCGCTCTGGTTTCCTCCCACAGTCCAAAGACAAATTAGGCTATCTGGCTGCTCCAAATTGACCAGGTGTGAGTAGTTGTGTGTGTTTACCTTGCAATGGCCTGACGTGCTGCTCATGGTGTACCCATTGGCACCAGCCTCTGACCACCCTAGTAGGATTAATCTGTTCAGTAAATGGTGTGAAGAGGTGAAGTCCCGGTAAGTCACTCTGTATGCTCCTCTTCCTACAGATGCAAAACAGGATTATGTGAAATTAGGAGCGGCATTGCAAGCCCCTCAGGCTGTGAGAAGATTGGCAGGCTTCTTGCATGGATGCGCAGGAGATCTCTGAATCTGTACTCACATATCGCTCAACATTTGTCCTGCAGAGAAAGTAAACAGGACACACAACCAAAATGGTTCTAAAGGCAGAGAGATGTTAACTTAACGCCTCCTTTGTTTCTCGGTCACTCTCCTTACAGGCTGAGCTAATGAATAATATCTGAACACCATCTGGTGATAAAGATAAGCTTTAAACTTAATTTATTTACAAATCATCCGTCATTATAATATGAATGCATTGCAAGAGGAATGGGAAATGATACGTAACGTTGAAATGGGGATCTGGAGGAAATGTAAGAGCTATCTATCTAGCCATCCATCCATTCATCCATCTATCCATCTATTAAACTATACATACATACATAGTGGAAGTAGGGGTCTATAGGAAATATAACAGTGCTCTCTCTCTCTCTCTCTCTCGCTCGCTCTCTCTCTCTCTCTCTCTCTCTCTCTCTCTCTCTCTCTCTCTCTCTCTCTCTCTCTCTCTCTCTCCCTCTCTCACCACATCTCTCTGTGATCCCACTTCATCTCTCTATCTTTTCTTTCTCTTTTCTCCTTCTCAGCCCCATTTCTCTGCACTTCCTCAACAGCTCTCTATATACCCCTCTCTCTTTCCCCTGTCTCTCTGCATGCCCTCTATATCCCCCCCTCCCCCTTTTCTTTTTCGCCCCATTTCTTTGCGCTCCCACACCATCTCTATATTTTTATCTCTTGTTCTTTCTTCTTTTCCCTTTCTCTGTCTCTCTTCACCTTTCTTTTTCTCACACTCTCACCCCTCTCTCAATCCATCTATCTTTCTCACTCAATCCTTCTCTTTCTTTCTCTCTTCTCCCCTCACCCATCTCTTTACACGTCCTCATCATCATCATCATCATCATCATCATCATTATCATCATCATCATCATCATCATCATCATCTCTCTCTCGCTCTCTCTCTCTCTCTCTCTCTCTCTCTCTCTCTCTCTCTCTCTCACACCACATTTCTCTGTGGTCCCACTTCATCTTTCTATCTTCTCTCTTTCTCTTTTCTCCTTCTCAGCCCCATTTCTCTGCACTTCCTCAACAGCTCTCTATATCCCCTCTCTCTCTTTCCTCTAGCCCTGTCTCTCTGCATGCCCTCTCCACCCCCTCCCCTTTTCTTTCTCACCCCATTTCTTTGTGCTCTCACTCCATCTCTATATTTTTCTCTCTTGTTCTTTCTTCTTTTCCCTCTTCCTCTGTCTCTCTTCACCTTTCTTTTTCTCACACTCTCACCCCCTCTCTCAATCCATCTATCTTTCTCACTCAATCCTCTTTCTTTCTCTCTTCTCCCTCACCCATCTCTTTACACTCCCTCATCATCATCATCATCATCATCATCATCATCATCATCATCATCATCATCACCCCCTCTCTCTCTCTCTCTCTTTCTCCCCCTCTCTTTCTCTCTCTGTAGTTTTCTCTCTGTCACCTTACCCACCATATATTTAAGAGCTCAGCTCCATAAAAAAACATAAAAACAGTCAGCATCCTAAGACCCACACATGATACTCAATACCAATCAATAACAATGTAATACTCTGAAAATCAGTATGTGATTGAATAAATATCTGGTTATCTGGTAATGACACATTGTAGACTTATGCACTCAACTTATTACAAAAAAATACTACAATCTCAGAGTTTCTTCAGGAATAAGCAAACATTGTTTCAGAAAAAAAAAAAAAGATGTGGTCTGGGTATTTTTTATTCTTTTTTGCGTTTTGCTTGCAGGCCATGATATAAGCACACAAAGAAATGAGTGTGTAATTTTTACCGTCCCAGAAAATCTCCTAATGGCCAAATCTTACTGTGTATTGTGTAAATGGTCAGCAATACTGTTCTTCTGACTTTTTTTTTTCTTTTAACACCCTTCTCTAAACTCGCTGATTTTATCAGTGGAGTAACATCATGATTATATAACGTGTTCAGAGTAGTCACTCCACTACAGCTACAGGCTCAGACACAGAAAGTACAGAGTTTATTCAACAGAAGCACAAAAACAGATTCAACAACCCAAAGGCCAAAACTGGAACAAAGCACGCTGCACAGATTATATAAGGTGTTATGTATCATAAAAATGAGTGAGAGGAAATCAGTGAAGGCGACATTCAGAGAGAAAAATGAGATTCAGAGACTTAATAAACATTACTGTGTGACAGAAACTTTTCAGAAAAACAAAAGTGTCTCACCAAATGAAGCTGGTGTGCGAAGTCTTGGTTCTTAAAAAAAAAAAAAGATATTTTGGGTAAAAAAAAATAATTTTATTCAGAATAATATGTGCAAAAATTAAACATTTTCTTGTGGGTGGCTTGATGGCACATTGATTTTACAACAAAAACTTCCTCGGTTCGAGCCCCAGGCTCAGTAAGGGTGATCCTGTGTGGAGTTTGCATGTTCTGAAATTGGGTCCCTCCTGGGGGAGAAATCTCCCCACAATTCAAAGATATTCACATTAAGCTAATTGACTGTCCCAAATTGTCCTTGTTGTGAGTGGGAATTCTTGTGTTTGTGTGTGTGGGTGGGTGGGGGGGGGGGGTATGGGGGGGGGGTAAGGGTGTGTGTGTGTGTGTTTGTTTGTGTGTGTGTGTGTGTTAGCCCTGCAATAGACTGGCAAGCTATTCAGGTTGTACCCCACCTTCACCAAATGACACCTCACTGTGAGCAAATGACTAAACGGATCAACACGTTTTCTAAATTTAAAAACTCAGAAATGTCCAGAAATGCTATATTTCCAAATACAGTGTTTATATTTGGGTGGCATGGTGGCATAGTGCTTAGCACATCCACCTCACATCAACAAGATCCTGGGTTAGGATTCTAGGATTGGCCACTGCTGTACGACATGTTCTCCCTCTGCTTGGTGGGTTCACTCTGGGCGGGAGGGTAGGCAGGTCGATAGATACATCATTAATCCTCAAAAGATATTTGCATTATCCAGCATTACAGTAAATCAACACACACACAAATTCTAGAAAAAAACCCTTTATAAAACATTTATATATATATATATATATATATATATATATATATATATATATATATATATATATATATATATATATATATATATATAGACATAAAGGCGGGCCATGTCTCTCACTGTCTATGGTGAGAGGCATGTAAAAGAACCATTGCTGACTTTCGTAAAGAGTAGCTGCATAGCCGTCAGCGTGTTTCTGTCCCTTGCTAAAAAGGGTCGTGACAAGAAGGGCATCCGACGTAAAAACCTCTGCCAAATCAAACGTGCGAATCAGATGATTCGCTGTGGCGACTCCCGAGTAAAAGGAAGGCCGAAAGGAAGACAGAATATATATATATATATATATATATATATATATATATATATATATATATATATATATATATATATATAAATAAAAGGACAAACTTTGTAATCATTAATCTATAATCACCTGAAGAGAGAGGATGGTTTCACCACCCCTCGAAACAGATCTGTAGTGATAAATGGAATTTCAATAGAAAGTCTTTGTCCTGTCCTTTTATTTTTGTTATTTGCTCTACCAAAAGGTATTGAGCACTATCCTACGGAAGGATCTACTCAGAAAATCCTCTATATATATATATATATATATATATACAGTATACAGATGCTCCCCGACTTACGTTCATCCGTTTTACGTTTTTTTTTTTTTTTTTTTTGAGACGTACCTACGTAGTACGCTGACATAATGATGCAATGACACAATGACGCTGCATCCGTTGTTTATAAACAACAGACTGAACTGAACGTGCCCCTCCTTCTTCCCAGTTCAGTTACCCTTATGTTAAGACGTTGTCTCTGTGATCTTTGTGTTTACAATGTTTTGCGGACTTTTGTAAATCCTGAGCAAATATGGTTGGTCAAAAGCATAAGCCTACTAGCATGTGTGCAAGTTTTCCAGCATATGCCAGAATTTCCGGTTTTCCCAAGACTGAATTAACTATCAGCACGGATCAGCGCAATCTACCATGCATACTCCGTTAAGCAAAGAGAGTTGTAAAATGAATGGAAACCCGAATCCTAAAAAGAAAGCGAGCTCTCCGCTCTGCTGGTGATTCACATCAGTGCAGGCTGAGTACTAAACAAGTATTCAACAGCACCCTTTCTCACTTGAACGACCGGAAGTCCAGATAACCCACGCTTTGTCTCAAGCACAAGCAAGTGAACACCTTTCGGTGGAGCATCTCACATATTCTAAGCGTTAATTAATTGGCTGTTTTAAGCTTCATGTAAAGTGACCATCCGTCGACCATCAGAACCATTTACAAGCAGAACGATCACATCATAGAGAATGTTAAAGGTTATATTTGATACTGTAATTGATATTTGATGAGTGAATTTGATTAAAATATATCTATTTGAAATGATTTTGCTTGAATTTAATTTATTTGAAATGAATGTTGATATTATTTGATATATTTAATATTATTTTACAATGTTATGTTTATAATAATTAAATAAGGGTGTTTTATGAGATACGGTAATGGTATTTATGGATATATAGTATAGTATGAACATCATACGTCACTAGAACATAAAGTAACAAATTACGTTTTTTTTTTTTGTTTTTGTTTTTGTTTTTTTTTTTGTTTTTTTTGTTTTTTCCAACTTACGTTCGGCCATCCGGAACCTAACAAAAATGTAAGTTGGGGAGTGTCTGTACTCAAATAAAGAACTTGAGGCAGACATTGTTGAAATTACAAAAAAACTATTAGAATTTTATATCATACTGTCATGGAGCCAACTAGCAGTGTAGTGCAGAGATTAACAGAAGTCCAGTGTAAACATGTTTGTGCAGGTTAAGGCACATAGTGTGCAGTGAGTAGTGCAGTGCAAGGCAGGGGTGTGTGTGTGTGTGTGTGTGTGTGTGTGTGTTGTGCTAGCGTTTCAAACCCCCCCCCCCCCAATCCTATTGCTAGAGTTAAAAATGTCTGAAGGGGAGGAACAATCTCCTAAGTCTGTCAGTGGAGCAGGGCAATGACGGCAGTCTTTCATTAATGCTACTCTGTCTGGTGATTACGTTGTGCAGTGGATGTAGTGACTTGTGTATAAGTGACAGTACAATTGAGTTCTCCAGTTTCCTCCTACGGCCCAAAGACACATTAGGCTAATGGGCTGTTCAAAGTTGCCCCTAGATGTGAGTGTGAGTGGTTTTGTGTGTTGGCCCGGTGGTGGTCTGGCAACTTATTCTGGGTCTTTGTGCTGCAGCCATGAGGACCATTTTCAGACAATCTTCTTTGTTCAAAATCCCCCGTAGGTGTGACTTTTTGAGTATGATCGGTTGTTTCTATGCTGGTCCTGTGATACACTGGTGACTTGTTTAGGGTGTAACCCCGCCCCTCAAGTCAGCTGGGATTGGCTCCAGTCTCCCCATAACCTTTATATAAGTGTGGATGGAGGAATAAAGGGATGGATGGCTTGAGTTCTTGATGGATGGATGAATTGAGAGATGGATGGATAGATGAATGGACAGATGCTGATTGTAAGGATGGATAGAGGGATGAAAATATGGATTAGTTGGTGGAAAGATAGATGGATGGATGAATGGATGGTGGGCACATATACATTATAATTAATTTTAAATTTAGTATGTAAATTTTGGACATGCATGTGTATGATGTTTAACTGTATAAAATACTGTAAAGCTCCCAAGGCTACAGCGCTACAGAGATCGGAATGTCCCTGCTCTGTATCGTGTTGTGTTACGATGGCAATGATAATTAGCTGATGGGTTGAATCAGGTGTGTGTAATGAGCTGGAATGATAAAGTGCCTCAATAAAATCTCACATTTATGTTTATTTCTTTTCGCTGCAGTTTGTTACAATCAGTGTGTGATCTCTCTTCAAACTGCTACATGACTTTTTTTTTCCACACTTTGCTCCTGCTCATTACAGGATAACTAGGATGATGAGCTGAGAAAATGCAAGGCCTCCTTAAACTGTGAATTTTTATTTATTTATTTATTTTACTGAAGCAAGATCAGGGGCGATAACAGTCATTTTCTCCGCACAGATGAGATCGGAATACACAGCGGAAATTACCAACTCATCATCCTGTTGAAGATTTTACAATCTATTTAAATATAATTTTGTTCCATGATAAAATTAGCAACACTGAAATAACATGCATACACACACGTGCACACACACACACACACACACACACACACACACACACACACACACACACACACACACACACACACACACACACAAGCGTACAACAAATAAACACTCAATCTCCATTTGTATTTTTAGGAGATCAGCGACAGTGAGATAATGGAACTGGCCCACAGTGCCTTAGGAAGGATGACGGTCATACGGCAGATTTTCCCGCTATGGAGAGACAGCGGTGTGAATTGTATGAGGAACAGCCATCGCATCTCTTCTCTGCTCTGTGACCCTCAGGAGGGATACCTGCAGTCACTAGAGGTTACGATCTATCAATGTTCTTATCACAACACCTCTCAAAATGATTTAATATGAATTCAGTGAAAGTTTTGTGCTTGACAATTCTTCCTTGTTTTATTGGTGAGGAGTTACAGTGTCAGCAGGATGTGAAACATTCTGAGCATCACTGCACATCATACATGTTCTTACTGAGCCTTATCCTGAAAACCAATTTTACTGCTCCAGACTACTGTGCTCTGAGATTTTTTTTTTTATTTTTAATGTAAACAAATCCTAATAAAAATTAAGCATACAATGAGAAAAATCATACACTGTAAAATAAAAAAAAACAGAAATTAATTTATTAATTAATCAATTTGCTGAATCGTTTAATCCTATTGGAATCATGAGGAGGCGGGAGCTTAGGAGGCAGGACCTCACCAATCATTAACCTCACTGCACCACACATCACTTGAATATATATATGTGTGTGTGTGTGTGTGTGTGTGTGTGTGTGTGTGTGTGTGTGTGTGTGTGTGTGTGTGTGTGTATTTATATACACACAGTGCTGTGTAAAACATTTTGACCTATTTACTATTTTTTTTACTTTTTTCATCTTTGTCACACTTAATGTTTGAACCCTTTGTTAAAAGGTGAGGAAAAAGTGATTAATCTTATTATTGGGGGAAAACTGAGTTCAATTTCACACCCAGGCCTGATTGCTGCCAGATATTTCTAATCTGGAGATCCCAAACACTGATCTGACAAGGTGAGGTAGGCCATACTGAACACATCTCATCATGCCGTAATCCAGTGAGCTTCAAGAGCAAACAAGAAAGATTATAGAGATGTCTCAGTCTGGGAAAGGATACAAAGTATTGGTAAATCTATGGGACTCCAGCGGACCACTGTCAGAGCCATTATCCATAAATGGAGAAGGCATGGCACAGTGGTGATCCTTCCCAGGACTGATCGACCTACTAAAATTACTCCAAGAGCACGGCTTCTTCTGCAGACTAACTGGAGAAGTCACAAAGGATCCAAAATCCACTTCTCAACAACAAGGCTCACATGACTCAGTTAATGTCAATGTTCATGAATCCACCAGCAGAAAGACACGAGGCAAAAATGGCATCCATGGAAGAGTTCCGAGGCGAAAACCACTGTTGAAAAAAAAGAATATGAAGGCACGACTCACTTTTGCCAAGAATCATCTTGATCATCCCCAAAGCTTTTGGGAAAATGTCCTCTGGACTGATGAAACTCAAGTTAAACTTTTTGGGAGAAATGAATCCTGTTACATCTGGCACAAAAGCAACACTGCATTGGATAAAAATAACATTCTGCCAACAGTGAAACATGGTGGTGGAAGTGTGATGATCTGGGCCTCCTTTGCTGCATCAGGACCTGGGCAACTTGCCATATATGATTAGAACCATGATTTCTGCTTGCTACCAAGTAATCTTGGCGAAGAATGTTCATCAGTCAGTTTGTGCACACACTCAGACGCGCACCTCACTACAATGTACTGTAAGTAGTTTTGATGGGAGGTTTTGGGTTGTTTTTTGTTTTATGTTGTTTGAGGTTTTTTTTTTTTTGCTTTGATTTGTTTTGGGGTTTTTTTTGCATAATTGGCATTGTTTTACAGAATTTGCCTTAACTTTTTCCCCTAATCTTCGCATGAACCCTGTATCCCAACTTGAATTGAATTATGAAGCGTGAAGTAGCATATATATATACGTATATATAGCATATATATATATGTATATATATACATACACACACACACACACACACACACACACACACACACACACACACACACACACCATACATTTGTTTGTTCCGTGACCTCTTTGGAGAGTTTCTTGATCTTTATGGTGCCTCTTGATTAGTGGTGTTGCAGTCTCTGGGACCTGTATGCTCAGATCATGAGATATGTGTATATATATATATATATATATATATATATATATATATATATATATATATATATATATATATATATGGATGTGTGTGTGTGTGTGTGTTTGTGTGTGTGAGAGAGAGGCTTATTTTTATTTTAAAGAATTCATGCGGAGGTGCTTCTTCTAAGTTTGAAACACAAATAAGTTCATGTCACTGGTGATGATAATGCAGTGACTTAATGACAGCATGCGGCTGTAAGACTCCTGTGTACCCTGATCAGTCCTGACTCTCTGAGGTCCGCATGTCACACAGCATCTTCCTAGATTTTATCGCACTTGATGAACTTTGGCGCCTGACACACATCTGTGCTTCTGAGCTGTAATGTGTTGTGCCAGGCTTTAGAGGACTCGTTTGTCACTCATGCTAATGCAGCCTTGACAGCACACGCAGTAGTCAGTGATTCACAGTTTGTCTCTGAGTCTGACAACAGTATTACACCTTCAGTATCACACCAGAGTTAGTCAGAATGTAAACATGCAAACACTAACGTTGACCGCAGCATGCATGTTGGTGCCAGATGGACTGACTCAAGTTTTTTAGAAACAGCTGACCTCCTGGCGATTTCATATTCTATAATTTTCTTGAGTTTACATAGTATGTAATGAAGGCCATTGGCAAAATATCCTCTTACAAAGAGGTATCAGTTATGACATACATCTTAGTGTAGCATCTTTTAAACAAGTCCCTGCACATGAATAAAGGAAGTGTTCCTCAGAGTGTGTAACACCACTGTGTTAGCATGAGCAGGAGTTCAAGAACATATGTTTGGCTTCATGTGTCTCCAAGGAATCATGTTACCCTTCACTCCCCTGGGGTGGTAAGAATATTATGGTAGGAAAAAGCCAGCTGGTGGAAGGAAGTTGGCGAAAGAATAAAGAAAATGGGAAAAATTAAAACATACATGGTTCGGTGTTTCACTCATGAATTCTCTCTCTCTCTCTCTCTCTCTCTCTCTCTCTCTCTCTCTCTCTCTCTCTCTCTCTCTCTCGCTTGCTCACAGGTGTCCAATTTATACCTGTATGACAGTGTGTTAATGCTAGCCAATGCCTTCTATAGGAAGTTAGAGGACAGGAAGTGGCACAGCATGGCAAGCTTGAACTGTATACGTAAGTCAACAAAGCCCTGGAATGGAGGCTGGTCCATGCTGGAGACAATCCAGAAGGTACAACCATCTCCTCCTCTTAACTGGAAGCACTATCTTTACTTCCTAAGATGACAGGCTCCCGGAGCTAGTGAAAAGAAAAGATGAATGATTGCATTAAGTTTTAGTACAAAACATGTGGTTGTTCTGTTGCACATCTCTCTGAAAAGTCAGCCCAACAAATGTAGTGTCATCCTCACTCGCCTAATCTCTTCGTTTATCTATTCCAGCCCATTATACTGTTATTGTAGGGAATGAAAACTGTCTTAAAACCTACCCAGACCATTTTAGTCCCTAACCTACAGTCCAAACACCAATGTTTCTGATATACAATTATCATTATCAATAAGGACATTAGATATTCATTAGTATGAGGTGGCTGAGCGGTGCCATGCTAAACTAAAGGATGTTTCTTTCTCGGTAGGGTCGCATCACAGGCCTCACTGGAGTTATGGACTTCATGGACAATGGATCCAACTCACATGTTCAGTTTGAGATTTTAGGCACCAGCTTCAGTGAAACGTTTGGAAAAGACATAAAACGGGTAAGTTCAAACTGTTCTGTTTCATTCTTCATGAAACTTCAGTGGAAGTGCCTCAATAAAATTCTGAATTTCAGCCTTATCACGACTACATAGAATAGGAAGTTTATGTGCTATATGTGTTGGGTTCAAACTTCAAGGTTAAGTCACATTTATATAATATTAGCAGGTAGAGAAGCGGCTTTTGAATTCCCTGGGATTTGGGAAGTGAGCAATAACTTCCCTTTCTCCACATAAATTGCTGAAGTGCCCTTGAGCAAGGCATCTAACCCCCAACTGCTCTCCAGACTCCCCCACTGTGTGTGGCAGCCCTCTGCTCCAAGTTTGTGCATGCTCACTGTTTATGTGTGTTAACTTTGGACGGTTAAATGCAGAAGAAATAATTTCCCTTACAGGATTAAGACAGTACAGGGATCCCTCACTTTCTGCGGTTAATGGGGACAGAGACCCCCGGCGACCGCCAATATCCGCAAAGTAGGATCGACCCCCCCCCCCCCCCGACTGATGTATACGTACATGTATATGTGTATATAATTTCAATAAATACATATTCAACACTATAAATGCTTATAATAAAAATTAAACATTCAAAAATAATGCATAATATGAAAATAAAATATAAATATACACGCACACATGAAATACACACTCAGATGCGCACCTCACATAAAAATGTTTTTTTGTTTGTTTTTTTGTTTTATGTATTTATTTATTTATTTATTTTTTCATAATTGGCCTTGTTTTGTGCCTTTTTCCTTAACTTTTGCCCTATTTTTCCTACATTTCCTTATTTTTTAATTTTCCAATGAATATTTTAGAAAAGCCGTGATGCACTGAAGCAACTGAAGTACAAAGTGGCGAGGGATCACTGTCGATCAAAATCAAAGACAGACAGACAGACAGACAGACAGATAGATCGATAGATAGATAGATAGATAGATAGATAGGTAGATAGATAGATAGATAGATAGATAGATAGATAGACTCTGTTGTATTGTCAAGAGGCTTTCAAATATTTTCATTTATGATATTTACTAATTGTGAAAATGTGTTTACTGTATCAGCACTCCTTCTCTGCTCTTTGCAGCGCTCAGCTAGGTCACCTTCTCTCTTACAAGTGACTGGCTCCACCTATTGTAACTATTGGCAAGAATTATTATTACATATCACACATCGTCCACTTTAAATAATAATAATAATAATAATAATAATAATAATATACAACGGTACCTTGACTTACGAATTTAGTCCGTTCCGAGGGAAGGCACATAAGATAAAAAGTTCGTTTGATGAAACAATTATTATTCCCATAAGAAATAACAGAAAAGCCAATGAATCCATTCCAATCCCTTCCCAAACTCATATAATCTGCCACAAACACTATACTAGTCCTTCTCAAAAAATTAGCATATTGTGATAAAGTTCATTATTTTCTGAAATGTACTGATAAACATTATACTTTCATATATTTTAGATTCATAACACACAACTGAAGTAGTTCACGCCTTTTTATTGTTTTAATATTGATAATTTTGGCAAAAAAGTAAAGAAAACACAAAAAACCCCATCTCAAAATAGTATATTTCATCCGACCAATAAAAAAAAAGTGTTTTAATACAAAAAAGTCAACTTTCAAATAATTATGTTCAGTTATGCACTCAATACTTGGTCGGGAATCCTTTTGCAGAAATGACTGCTTCAGTGCGACGTGGCATGGAGCCAATCAGCTGTGTGGCACTGCTGAGGTGTTATGGAGGCCCAGGATGCTTCGATAGCGGCCTTAAGCTCATCCACAGTGTTGGGTCTGGTGTCTCTCAACTTTCTCTTCACAATATCCCACAGATTCTCTATGGGGTTCAGGTCAGGAGCGCTGGCAGGTCAATTGAGCACAGTAATGCCATGGTCATAAACCATTTACCAGTGGTTTTGGCACTGTGAGCAGGTGCCAGGTCATGCTGAAAAATGAAATCTTCATCTCCATAAAGCTTTTCAGCAGATGGAAGCATGAAGTGCTCCAAAATCTCCTGATAGCTATCTGCATTGACCCTGCCCTTGATAAAACACAGTGGACCAACACCAGCAGCTGACATGGCACCCCAGACCATCACTGACTGTGGGTACTTGACACTGGACTTCAGTCATTTTGGCATTTCCTTCTCCCCAGTCTTCCTCCAGACTCTGGCACCTTGATTTCCGAATGACATGCACAATTTGCTTTCATCTGAAAAAAGTACTTTGGACCACTGAGTAACAGTCCAGTGCTGCTTCTCTGTAGCCCAGGTCAGGCGCTTCTGCCGCTGTTTCTGGTTCAAAAGTGGCTCGACCTGGGGGATGCGGCACCTGTAGCCCATTTCCTGCACACGCCTGTGCACGGTGGCTCTAGATGTTTCTACTCCAGACTCAGTCCACTGCTTCCACAGGTCCCCCAAGGTCTGGAATCGGCCCTTCTTTCACTTTTTCCTTCCCACAGACGTCCCACTGAGGTGCTTTGATACAGCACTCTGGGAACAGCCTATTCGCTCAGAGATTTCTTTCTGTGTCTTACCCTCTTGCTTGAGGGTGTCAATGATGGCCTTCTGGACAGCAGTCAGGTCGGCAGTCTTACCCATGATTGCGGTTTTGAGTAATGAACCAGGCTGGGAGTTTCTAAATCACCCTAGGGAACATGTTTTTTTGCCATACTGTACTACAATTAAGTGTAATTGCACACCCACTACAGTAGTTGGCACCACTGCCAGATGGCCATGAGAGGCTATGAATGTTTGCCAACTGTTTTGATATTAATATTGTTCACTCACACTCATAGCCTGTCATGGCCATCTGGAACATAGATCCTCATCATTGTTATGATTTTTTTTTTAATAGTTTTTGCTTTGAATAAAAATTGTAATAATCTCATTTCAGTTTGGTTTTCTTATATTTTAGCAGAGTATGCTAAAACTATGAGTTTATAAACGCACCATAAAGAGTGCTTATGTTCTGGCTGAAAAGTGCAAAATGTTCACTTGACTCTGTTATGGATTAAAAAAAAAAAAGCTCTATAAAGCTTTAGATTTACTTTTCCTATGTATAATATTCATTCATTCATTTTCTGTAACTGCTTAATCCTAATTAGGGTCGCCAGGAGGCTGGTGCCCATCTCAGCCGACTCCAGACAAGGGCAGAGTACAGTCTGGACAGCTCGCCAGGCTATCGCAGGGCGGAAGCACACTGACGGCTTTGCAGCTACTCTTTACGAAAGTCAGCAATGGTTCTTTTACATGAACCTCTCACCATAGACAGAGACATGGCCGGCCTTTGATAACCCAGTTAGCTGCACTGGGGGGACAGTGACAGCCCGTGGAGAGTGGGGCGTGACCCCCCAACCTTAGGATCAGTGATCCAGCACCTTACCACCAGGCCACCATTGCCTAGATATAATATACTAAATAAATTATGTTGAAGAGTTGGCCCAAACGTTCCATCTCAGAGACATTATAACACATTCATCCAACTTAAGCAAATAGTTGTAAGATGGATTTGTTTAAAAAAGATTGCAAAGTTCAGGCAAAAAGAGCAGATGATACAAACAAGTACGACTCGTGTATTTGTACGAGACAGGATTTTTAAGGTTTTATTTTTTGGTTTGGGAGAATAATATATTAATTTTTGATCCCGACAAGAATACATGCTGGCTCAAAAACAGAAAAATAACAGTAATGATTCTTCCAAGCATGGCATTATGTGTGTGTGTGTGTGTGTGTGTGTGTGTGTGTGTGTGTGTGTGTGTGTGCAGAACACGATAGTGAACAATCTGTCATTATTAAAAAGTGAATGAGGGGCAATATGCCACATTTTATTAAGCTGTGTTAACATTAGCATCATATGTCTGTATTCGGTGCATTCATCACAAGAGAATAAAGAGAATCCTACCATGGTCCTGATTGACTCTATGTATGTATTTACATACAACTCAGGCATGCTTATGTTAAGATTAAGGTACAGTCGGCCCCCAATTTACGAAATTAATCCGTTCTAGAGCCCTTTTCGTATGGCGGGGATTTTGTAAGTAGGGGTCGCATCTTACATGTTAAACACCTAAATCTCTATCTATCTATCTAACATTTACTGAATTAAAACAACTTAAAAAAACTAAACTAAAAACTAAAGAGTGAAGCTTCCTTCTCTCTCTATCTGGGAGGCCAGCAGGACGGGATGTTTAGAGACAGCCAATGAGAGAGCAACTCGTGCGTCGTGTGAAATTTTGATTGGCGCATTTAAATGTTTAATTTCTTTTTGAAAGAAGGGGTTGTTTCGTATTTCGGGGACGGAAACTCAAGAAAATGTTTTTCGTAATCCGGGGATTTCGTACAAAGGGGTCTTTGTAAATTGGGGGCCGACTGTACATATCTAAAATGTATATACATGAAGTGTAAATATTAATTCACTGTTAATACAGTGGTACCTCAATTCACGAAATTAATCCGTTCCCGAAGTGGTTTCGTAACCTGGACTTTCCGTAAGTTGAACCGCATTTTACATGTAAAACGTGAGATTCGTTCCAAGATCCCCAATACTACCCCCTAAACCCTTTAAAAATTATAAAGGCATACCTTTTAAGGCCTCCTTCTGCTTCAATATCGTACTGAAGGTAGGCGGGTTTGGCCGTATTCCTTTGCGATATCACTCAACTGCATGCCATGAGCCCGCTTCTTCTTTTCACTCGCACTGGGAATCACACAGACACGCGTGCGTGCGCGCGTGCGTGCGTGCGTGCGTGCGTGCGTGTGTGTGTGTGTGTGTGTGTGTGTGTGTGTGGGGTTTGGCCGTATTCCTTTGCGATATCACTCAACTGCATGCCATGAGCCCGCTTCTTCTTTTCACTCGCACTGGGAATCACACAGACAGCGTGCGTCTGTAGCGTCGCGTCGTCTTGTAGCGTGCGTGCGTCTTAGCGTGCGTCGCGTGGCGTGCGTGCGTGCGTGCGTGTGTGTGTGTGTGTGTGTGTGTGTGTGTGTGTGTGTGTGTGTGTGTGTGTTGACCATGTTATAATCTTGCAAATGTTTATGCAAGGTTAAAAGCCAGAGGCAAAAAATAAAGTTGCATTGAGCACACTCGAAAAACACATGAAACAAGCTGCTGCTGAAGGGAGCTGCGTCATTCCTCCTAGCCAATGGGAGACCAGCAGGGTAGGATGTTGAGAGATAGCCAATGGGAGGGAGCGGCATCATCCCTCCTAGACAATGGTAGGCCAGCGGGGCGGGATGTTTGGAGATAGCCAATGGGAGGGAGTTGCATCATCCTTCCTAGCCAATGGGAGGCCAGCGGGAAAGGATGTTGGGAGACAGCCAATGGGAGGCCAGCGGGGCGGGATGGTTGGAGATTCAATGGGAGAGCAACTCGTGCATTGTTTGAATGGCGCATTTGAATGTTTGAATGGTGCGTTTGGCGGGTTTCATAAGGAGAACTTGTTCCGTATACAGAGACAAAAAATTTTGGAAAATGTTTTTCGTAACCTGGATTTGTTGTTTGCTGGGACTATCGTAAGATGAGGTACAACTGTATATTCCTTTTGCAAGCACTATGGAATTAAACTGCCATCCACACAGGAATTGTTGATCGACAAGTAATCAGGTGACCAAAATATCGCCTCACTACACAAGCAAATTACTGAGTGAAATGGTTGTCTTCAGCATAGACACCTAGGTAACCATCATACATGTTTCCTGGATCTAAATATTTCCAAGTTAAACCATCAGCAGTATCTATTGTTCACGAGTCCATCTCCTTACACACTGTATGTTACTCTATCACACCTAGACAACAAAACACACTTTCTCTCTAAGACCACAGTCATTTGCCCTGGTAGCAAAACATCAGGTACCATCAGGCTAAGCACAGGTGCTAGAAAAGGTGTATCCTTAGCCCACTGTTGTTCACATGCCTCACCCAGGACCGCACTGCCAAGTCCAATTCCAACTTCAACACATTTGTTGATGACACAACTGTGGTCTGCCTCATCATTAACAGCAATAAGTAATTATATAGAGAGAAAGTGGCACAAGTAGTGACCAGAACAATTACCTGTCCTTAAATGTGGGCAAAACCATAAAAATAGTTGTGGGTCCAAGAAGAAGACCTGCTAATCATCTTCCCATACACATACGTGACTCTGAATTAGAGATTGCTGGAAGCAACAACTTGGAATGCACATAAACTGATGACCTCACCTGGACGACCAACACCAGCTCTGCTGTGAAGAAGGAACAACAACATCTACACTTCCTGTAGAGACAGAAGAGAGTTGGCCTTCCACCCCTTGTCCTTACCACCTTCTACAGAGACACTCTGGAAAGCATCCTGTCAAGCTGCATCACCATGTGGTTCAGGAACCGACATGAACAGGCTCAATGACCCTTTAGCACATTGCGAAAACAATTAAAAGGATGATCTTGAGCTTCCATCTCTCCATTTAGAGTCTGATTCTCATACGCTGTCTATGGAGAGCCTCTGTGATTGTGACAGACCCATCTCACCCCTCTGCTGGACTGTTTGACCTCCCCTATCAGGCAGAAGGCTCCAAAGCTTTCTCTACAAGGATCTGCAAAAGCATCTTCCCTCAAGCTGTCAAAGCCTTGAACATACACAAGCACGCATGAACCCTCCACACACACACACACACACACACACACACACACGCACACACACACGCACACATACACACACACACACACACACACACACACACACACACAGAGAGAGAGAGAGAGAGATTTATCATGGGGTAACTCACACTGGACTATGCATTGTATATTTTGGAGGACCTAACATTGTATCAGCATATTAATTGTATACTTAATACTTTTTGAAGTGTTATCCACTTTGTATATGTACTTCAAACTGGACGACATACACTTGCACCTTACTTTATATTTTGCACCACACTGACCCCCTCATTACCCTTGTACCCCATAGTCTTTACCCCGCTGCTCTACTGAGCCTTATCACTATTATTTAGCTGAGTAGTTTAGTGTTTTTCATGAATGTCACTTCCTGTTATTGTTTTCTTGCGGTTACCATTATTGTCTATTGTCGTTTGTCCTGTTAAGTGGGTGTGCATCTGGAGCTCATAAAAAAAAAAAAACATTTCATTCTTCTGCATCTCAGTATGTTTACGAAAGAAAGTAACATGCACCTATTTTTTAAGTCCCATTTAGGCTCACTGCTGAAATCAGGAACATTAACATGAGAATATGGAAATGCTATACAAAATTAGCTTCCCTCCTACTGTGCATACCTCTGTTATGCATGACTCATTTTTCCCAGACATTAAACTTCACTTTGAACACAGTTCTACAACCAGAACGGCTTCATACTTGTTGCATTGCCTTAGTACTGAGTAAATTACAGTGCTGGTCAAGAAAGTCACAGACATGCTGTACATATGACCATGTTCTTTATTTGCAGTTTGCAATATTTCATGGCTATGTTTGTATAACTCCATAACGCCTATTGCATTGCAAGGCAATTCTTTTTGCAAAAATGAACCTCTTCAGGAGGGCCGCTGCATAATAATATGTAATAACAACAATAATGTTATAATGATAGTTCTATATAACTACGTGTATGCTAAATAACTACTGCATGTATGCAGTAATGGGTTCATCACTATGCCACAGTACCAAGCACAGTAGTAAACCAGCAGCAAACACAGCAGAGCATGCACACTTCACACAGAAATGCTCTCGCTGAACCTGCTGCTCAAACCCAGGGTCATCTACTTGTGAGGTATACATGCTAACTACTAGAATACTGTGACATCCACTGTAACAAGGTGACTCATCATTTTCTCTCAGTGCAAGAAGGAGGGAAATATATTTTCCATTCTCGCAATAAAGTTGCTTAAAAGTAATCATTTACATTGGCCATGTGCTGTTTTCATCATTGTTACACCATAAGCAGTAATGCTGCCTCCTCCACTTTTGTCATGTTTAATGCTGACATGCAAAATCTAGAGATGGAGTCAATGAAGATACTCCAGAGCTCCTCAGGGATGTTTCAGCCCTACTCTGCCCCCTAGAGGATTTTGCTTTTAATACACACAAGGTGTGCAAACTACTACGTATATGAAGAATAGTGTGTGTGTGTGTGTGTGTGTGTGTGTGTGTGTGTGTGTGTGTGTGTGTGTGTGTGTGTGTGTGTGTGCAGTAGCACAGTGTATGTATATATAAGTGAACCTGAAGTATATTCACAGATTAAAGCTTAGATGCGTATTGCCTGTTGTCCAACTGGCTAAACTTGACTGATCACCGGACATTCACCTAGAAACCGAACACCATCCTCAGGACCGGCACCACAGATGGACCTGAGTGATGCAAGACCAACCAGATTGTAACTTTCTATAAGGCTGAATGTTCAGCAGGTGGAATTGATGTTATTGAGGTGCTTCACGGTCTGGTATGTCCCAAGAGTCACTCAGTTATAGATCAGAAGATTTGGGCAACTTAAACCAAGCCATGGTTGGCTCCTCCTGTATCAGGACCGAATGCTGAAATTATTATTATTATTATTTTTTTATCGTGTAACCAACTCCTCCTCCAGGAAAAGTAAAAGAAAAGGGAAATGTATGGAATATGCCAGTGGATCCAAAATCTATCATGCAGGAGCAGGCAAGGAATGCTTTAGCATTTGGGGAGTTCAGGAGACTTGATAGCTAAGAAGAACCCATCCAGACATGAAGAGAAAACGGCGCACAGATAAAAACATGAGATCAGGATCTTATGCTATGTATCATGCAGACAGGCTACCATTCTCAGAGACACTCCACTTCATGGTGTATTTATATTGTTGCATGTGGGAGACAAGAGACTCATCATGGGGTATGTAGGTTGGACACAAGTTTTTCTTCCATCGAGTTTCTCGTAGGGTAAATCTCAACTCGTCCCTTCATAATCCCGGATTACGGTATATCTCATCACCCATACATTTGCCGAATCCTACTGGAGCTGCCGGGAGGCTGTTGCCTACCTAAGGTGACGCTGGGTGACGGCAGGATAGCACCTGAACAGCCTGCCAGACCATCCCAGGGCAGCACATACACTCATTCACTGTAACACTCATACCTAGGATTAATTTGGAGCAGCCAGTTGGTCTTATGGACCCAAAGAGAAGATTTATGGATGCGGTGAAGGCGGACATGAAGGTCGTTGGAGTAAGAGTAGAAGATGCAGAGGATAGGGAGAGATGGAGGCAGATCATTTGCTGTGGCGACCCCTGAAGGGAACAGCCGAAAGGAAAAGAAGAAGTTGGTCTTATGGACATGTCTTTAGACTGTGGGGGGAACCGGCGTACCCAGAGGAAACCCACGCAAGCATGAAGAAACATTCATTCACAAACATGAAAGCTCCACAAGGAGATACGATACCCCAAGCTGGAAATCAAACCTAGGGTCTTATTGGTGTAAGAACTTTTTATGCTTTTGTTTTTGTTTTTCCACCAAGCCCTTTTATTGTCTTTATCATTTTAAAACTAAAGAGTAATGTAAATTACAGCAGAAAGAAGTGAAACAGTCTATTGGTAATGAAGATTTAATCACCCTGTATCCCGACTTGAATTATGAACCCAGCATATCGCATTATGGCCATTAGGTTCCCGAGACCATAGCCATTTAGCTTGCAGGCACACACACACACACACACACACACCCACACACACACACACACACACACACACACACACACATGACATACACTCTCCCACTGCTCACTGGTCTCCCCTCACACACTCAGCACATTTATTAGCTGTAATGAAAGGCAAAGACAGCTAATGGCACGTCAAGTGCACTCAGTACTGTTGTTGTTCTTTATTAGAGCCCCTGCTTCACTCACCCAAAACAGCACCTCCCAATAAGACATTAATCCAGCCGACTCCATCTCCGCTCACTATCCAGACAAATGAAGAGCGCTCCTGTTTATTTGACATATGTCATGATTTTAAAGCTCAGACACATTCAATGCATCTCAGAGCTGAATTTGAGATGCTTCAGGGGCCAAAGGAATTTAAGAAACTCGCTGCCAGCCGCAAAGAGATATTGTCAATCGTTCAGGCCGTCAGTCTACATGTCTTATCCTCTCTCATCTTATCTTATTCTCCAATCTCTCTACTTTCTGCTCCTGCTTTTTTCCCCCAGCAGATGGAGCAGCTCATAGATTAAGCGTAATAGAGATTGAGGTGTTATTTTCTTGTTCCTGTTCTCATTCATTCTTGCCAGACTGATTTTTTTTTTTTTTTTCATCAATGCATTTACCACTCCTGGTCACTCCAATGTTTCTGGGAGAATATTACTAGCAAAAGAGAGCCACTGCTCAGGAAATACAAGTAGGTCTTAGAAAATCAAATAAACAGAGATGTAACAAGATGGGGGGGTTTAATCCTAATTTTCCTTCATGCATGATGCATGCAATCAGTCTTTCTGCTGTAAGAACTCTCATTGAGGAACCTAACATAGCAGAGTCTAAGTAAACTTCTTCCTCACAACATTTGCATCTACATTTCTTTGGCTGATTTTGGCTCGTGCTGAACATGAAGTCCGAGTGTCAAGTTCACAGTCTCATCTCTGTCAACTTTCTTCCTGTACCATTTCTCACTTGTTAATAGAAGATCTTGAGGAGATTCATGGTTGTTGTTGTTTATTTTATATTCTTTTCTTAAAAATAAAAAAATAAAAAATCTCGAAGGGCAGAAATCTTTTTTTTTTTTTCCTAATTTGACAAAATCAATGACTTTTACTAAGAGAAATAATGAACAGATCAAAGCTCCAAACATTCATTTCATTTCATTTTCTGGAACCGCTTAATCCTAATTAGGGTCGAGGGGAGGCTAGCATCAATCCCAGCCTACTCTGGGCGAGGACAGAGTACACCCTGGACAGCTCGCCAGGCAATCACAGGGCAGATACATGCTAACGGCTTTGCAGCTCCTATTTTTCGAAAGTCAGCAATATATATATATAGCGTGTTACGCTTGTGTTAAGACGTTGTCTCTGTGATCTTTGTGTTTACACTGTTTTGCGGACTATTGTAACCCTAAGCAAATATGGTTGGTGATTCACATCAGTGCAGGCTGTGTTCTAAATAAGTTCAATGGCATCCTTGTGCACTTCAAAGACCGGAAGTCTGTATAAACCACAGCAAGTACACTACTTTCTCAAGTACACTACTTTCGGTATTGAGCACCTCACATATCGTAAGCGTTGATTGGCTGTTTAAAGGTTCATGTAAAGTCACTCGGTATAAATAAGTGACTTATTTGAAATTAATGTTGTTTTTATTTATGTTTATAATAATTGATTTAGGGGTGTTTTATGAGATACGGTAATGGAATTTATGGATGTATAGTACACTATGAGCATCATACGTCACACGTCATGCGTCATACGTCACTGTAACAACTTGCGCTCACTTTCAACTTACGTTCGGCCATCCGGAACCAATTAAAGACGTAAGTCGGGGACCGTCTGTATATATATATATATATATATATATATATATATATATATATATATATATATATATATATATACAGGTCCTTCTCAAAAAATTAGCATTTTGTGATAAAGTTCATTATTTTCTGTAATGTACTGATAAAAATTAAACTTTCATATATTTTAGCGTCATTGCAGACCAACTGAAATATTTCAGGTCTTTTATTGTTTTAATACTGATGATTTTGGCATACAGCTCATGAAAACCCAAAATTCCTATCTCAAAAAATTAGCATATCATGAAAAGGTAGTCTAAACGAGCTATTAACCTAATCATCTGAATCAACCAATTAACTCTAAACACCTGCAAAAGATTCCTGAGGCTTTTAAAAACTCCCAGCCTGGTTCATTACTCAAAACCGCAATCATGGGTAAGACTGCCGACCTGACTGCTGTCCAGAAGGCCGTCATTGACACCCTCAAGCAAGAGGGTAAGACACAGAAAGAAATCTCTGAGTGAATAGGCTGTTCCCAGAGTGCTGTATCAAGCCACCTCAGTGGGACGTCTGTGGGAAGGAACAAGTAAAAGAAGGGCCGATTCCAGACCTTGGGGGACCTGTGGAAGCAGTGGACTGAGTCTGGAGTAGAAACATCCAGAGCCACCGTGCACAGGTGTGTGCAGGAAATGGGCTACAGGTGCCGCATTCCCCAGGTCAAGCCACTTTTGAACCATAAACAGCGGCAGAAGCGCCTGACCTGGGCTACAGAGAAGCAGCACTGGACTGTTGCTCAGTGGTCCAAAGTACTTTTTTCGGATGAAAGCAAATTTTGCATGTCATTCAGAAATCAAGGTGTCAGAGTCTGGAGGAAGACTCTGGAGTAGGAAATGCCAAAATACCTGAAGTCCAGTGTCAAGTACCCACAGTCAGTGATGGTCTGGGGTGCCATGTCAGCTGCTGGTGTTGGTCCACTGTGTTTTATCAAGGGCAGGGTCAATGCAGCTAGCTATCAGGAGATTTTGGAGCACTTCATGCTTCCATCTGCTGAAAAGCTTTATGGAGATGAAGATTTTCATTTTTCAGCACAACCTGGCACCTGCTCACAGTGCCAAAACCACTGGTAAATGGTTTATGACCATGGTATTACTGTGCTCAATTGGCCTGCCAACTCTCCTGACCTGAACCGCATAGAGAATCTGTGGGATATTGTGGAGAGAAAGTTGAGAGACACCAGACCCAACACTGTGGATGAGCTTAAGGCCGCTATCGAAGCATCCTGGGCCTCCATAACACCTCAGCAGTGCCACAGGCTGATTACCTCCATGCCACGCCGCATTGAAGCAGTCATTTCTGCAAAAGGATCCCGACCAAATATTGAGTGCATAACTGAACATAATTATTTGAAGGTTGACTTTTTTTATATTAAAAACACTTTTTTTATTGGTCGGATGAAATATATTATATATTATAAATATATAATATTTTTTGAGATAGGGATTTTTGTTTTTACTTTACTTTTTTGCCAAAATTATCAATATTAAAACAATAAAGGGCTTGAAGTACTTCAGTTGTATGTAATGAATCTAAAATATATGAAAGTCTAATGTTTATCAGTACATTACAGAAAATAATGAACTTTATCACAATATGCTAATTTTTTGAGAAGGACCGGTATATATATATATATATATATATATATATTATAAAAGGACAGGACAAAGACTTTCTATTGAAACTCCATTTATCACTCCAGATCTGTTTCGAGGGGTGGTGAAACCATCTTCTCTCTTCAGGTGATTATAGAAGAATTTTATATTCCTGTCCTTTTTTTTATTTGTATTGTTATTTTCTCTACCAAAAAGTATTGAGCACTCTCCTACGGAAGGATCTACTTAGAAAATCCTCTCTCTCTCTCTCTCTCTCTATCTCTCTCTCTATATCTATATATATATATATATATATATATATATATATATATATATATATATATATATATATATATATATATATATATATATATATATATATATACATATTTTATATTTGAACTTGGATATTTGAACTTGGTCATGTTGCAGATAATGCTTTGAAGGGTGTATTTTGGAGATATCACATATTTTATATATATATATATATATATATATATATATATATATATATATATATATATATATATATATATATATATATATATATATTCTAATAATGTGAAATCGTATGCCAGGATGTTTGTGTATTTCATTAAGGTGCGGTAAGATACATGATAAGTAAAAATGATAGATGCATTTGTCTTTTGAGCCTGAAGTTCTCCTCTTTAGTTCCTCTATCTCTCTGTGCTGAAAAGTATCTGTCATGTTCTGTGTTTCATTTGTCAATGTTCTAAAAAGTTTGACACAGAGTGAGAAAATCTGACAGTTGTTGATAAATTGGTCTGCCAGCCCTCTCAGCCTCGGGCTTCTCAACATCATCACTCCATGCTGAGGAGAACGTGTGATGGACGTGGCTGCAGTATGACATTTAACCCCATCCAATTCATTTGCTGACCTTGGCTGTGAGTTTGCTTTGGAAGAAGGAATGTGTGTAAGATGGAGCACTGTGCTGGACTCCAGGATCAACATATCATTTATTCTGGATATTTGAGGAGGTGTAGCACATGCTCTGTGTTCCAGAATTGACTATTTACATATCTGGTTTTTTTTTTGTTTGTTTTTTTGTTTTTTTGTTTTTTATTGAGGTGGGCCATGAAGAAAGATAATGAAGATAATGTACTATCCAGATAATTTTTTTGTACATAAGCATGATTAAAACTGCTGCAGGATATTAAGGTGTGAGCACACCTTAATATCCTGCAGCGGTTTTAATCATTCTTAAATTCTTAAATGTTTTTTTCCTAAGTGCCGTGAATCAATCAGAGCTGAAAGATAGCGTTGATTGACAAATGCCACCAAACACTTATGTATCTCTCTCTCTCTCTCTCTCTCTCTCTCTCTCTCTCTCTCTCTCTCTCTCTCTCTCCTCTTTGCTAAACCACTTGATCCTACTCCTAATAAATCCTTTGCAGGGAGGCTATCTAAGCGAAGGTGGGGTACACCCTGAACAACTCACCAGACCATGAAAGGGCAGCATTCAAGCAACCATTCACTGTCACACCTAGGGCCAATTTGAAACAGCCTATTGTGCATGTCGTTGAACTGAGGGAGGAAAGGGAAGTCACTGGAGGAAACCCAGAGAAACATGAGAGGAATATACATATTTCATTCAGAAATGTGTGCAGCCAGGAATCAAACTAGAATCTTCGTGCCAACCACCACACCACCCTACATTCCTCAAAACATTTTCTGTAAGGAAAAATGGACACAAGTTTAATGATTGGTCTGCATTTTCTTGAGTATGTAGTTATATACTCTATATAACTGCTTCCTGTTCATGATGCACAAGCGTATCCATTTTATACTTACTGTTTGATAATAATTACGACCATAATAAGCTATATTTTATAATGAGAGATTTGAGATTTCCTTCCGTCTGTTTCCCTTTATCAGGGGTTGGCACAGCGAATGATTCGCACGTTTGATTTGGCAAAGGTTTTTACGTTGGATGCCCTTCCTGACACAACCCTTTAGCAAGGGACAGAAACACGCTGACGGCTTTGCAGCTACTCTTTACGAAAGTCAGTAATGGTTCTTTTACATGAACCTCTCACCATAGACAGTGAGAGACATGTCCGGCCTTTGATAACCCAGTTAGCTGCCCAGTTAGTTATATTTTATAATATGAGCTTAAATGAACTAAAACAATATATAATAATGATGATGTAAGCTATTTATTGGTGAATTCCCTCGCGACTACATGGAAACAGCTGGACGCATTTGAAGACCTCTTTTCCAAAACACCATTAATCCATTTTTACTGTTTCATGAAAAATAAGATCTATCTCCCCAGTGCCCAGTATCTTGAAAACACTTTTGTTGTTTGTATTAATACCTAATGTAAATTGGTTTTAACATTTTCAGTAAAAGAAAGTAAATATAGAATATGTTACTTGAAACTAGCAGCAACACAAAAGTATTTTTTTCCAAAAACCTATATATCTACTTTTTTTGTGAAATTGCAATAAATCCATTAAGCACAACTAAGAATACAAACAGCATGAAAAACACCCTTTACCCATGAAAAACTACTCAAAGACTAGAACACTATAAAAAAGAATAAAAGATAATGAAAAATTCCCCAGCAATCAATTTCATGTCACAGTTAGTTTGGCAGTGGTGTACAGTGTACCAGGGTGTCTCATCCTCATCACTGTATGGATCATTTCCTGCATCATTTACAACTTCCAAGGAATTAATTTAAGCCCTCCAAAAATTTTTATTATTAGCAAATAAATAACTGAAATGAACTACTTCCAAAACTTCCACAAATAATTGTGACCTGCGCCATCAAAATATGGATAGTAGATAATTGGACATACTGAGACATTTATATATTTGGAAAGAAAATTGAATATGCTTTAAAATGAGGTATCAGACATGAATATAGCACGGAAATTAACTGAATTACAATACACTGCATACTTCTTCACTTCACTTATCCCTTAACATCTGGGGATGTCGTTAGGGCGCCTTCATGGCGAGACTTGGGCTGATTTGGCCTGACGGAGCCCATCCCTCTCCAGGTCGGAAACACGCTGATGGCTATGCAGCTACTCTTTACGAAAGTCAGCAATGGTTCTTTTACATGCCTCTCACCATAGACAGTGAGAGACATGGCCGGCCTTTGATAACCCAGTTAGCTGCACTGGGAGGACAGCGGCAACCGTGTGGAGACCCCAACCCCCAACCTTAGGATCAGCGATCCTGCGCCCTAACCACTAGACCACCACTGCCCACACTGCATACTACTAATCAGTAAATGCTACTTTTGAGAAAATAGCAATTACAGTTAGAGATCCAGTTTCTCCAAGAGTCAGAGTCAGTAGCCGAGGATCGGTCCGACAGAATCCATGCCTTTGGTTGCCACCCAACTGACATTGCACCTGACCCCTACAGCACCTCCCAAAGATGGTGGGTCCGTAGGAGGGCGGACCCATGTCTCCTCTTCGGGCTGGGTCCGGCCGGGCTACATGGGCAGAAGCCTGACCACCAAGCGCTTGCTCTGGAGGAAGCTGGAGGAAATGGCTCAGGAGAGGGATGTCTGGATGTCTGGAGGCTGCTGCCCCTGTGACCTGACCCCGGATTAAGCGGAGAAAGATGAAGATTCCAGTTTGTTCGTATCCATACACTAAATAAATCTGGCTCAATCAGTGTGATCTTTCCAGTGTCTTTATAGCAATAGATAGCAATGCGTTCTATTTACAGTGAGTTATGTCTGAGGAAACATGAGGACAAGTTTTGATGTTTCTCTTTAGTTTATTGTTATATGATTTGGGGAGACCTGGGGAAGGGGGTACTGGATCATTGATCCCAAGGTCAGGGGTTCAAGCCACACTATCAAGGGGTTGTCACTGCCCCCCACCCCCCACCCCCAGTGCAGCTAAGTGGGTTATCAAAGGCCGGCCATGTCTGTCACTGTCTATAGTGAGAGACATGTAAAAGGACCATTTCTGACTTTCATCAAGAGTAGGCTACATAGCCATCAGCATGCTTCTACCCTGCGATGGCCTGGCATGCTTGCTGTCCAGGGTGTATTATGCCTTCGCCTAGAATTGAATGATATGGGCACTGGCCTCCCCATGACCCTATCTAGGACTGAGCGGTACAGAAAATGAATGAATTTATGATTTGTTGAATCCTTCTGGGATTCTGTAAGTAGGTAGAGTATCCTGGTTCTGAATATAAATAATAAGAAAAAACCCTGCAAGATCAGGAAAGCAAATTGAAAATTAGCAACATAAGTGGATATATCTATTGTTTTACAACAACGTGGACATTGAACTCTTTTTTAAAGTATTTTATGATAGAGAGATTGTGTTTATGGATATTTGAACTTGGTCATGTTGCAGATTATGCTTTGAAGGGTGTATTTTTGGAGATATCACATTTTGGTCCAGGTAAGCCATTTTCAACTTATGGTTTGGCTAAGAGGAGACATCGTGGTTTCCTAAAAAAAAAAAAAAAAAAAAAAACTGGCATGGCATTTATTGCAAGTTGGAAAGAAAGGTCTTACTGGTGTGCTTGAAAATATGTGCGAATCACATTTTGATGACAACTAAATGCAGCAGTTTAATTCAGCCTCTGAGTAGGGCGCTGTAGTACCGACAACTTGTTTTTCAAGAAAATGGCACTTGTTGTGTTTTGAAAAAGAGTTCGTCATGTGTTTGCTTCACTTGCTTCATGTATGGATGATGCTTTAGAACAGGGGTCACCAACCTTTTTGAAACTGAGAGCTACTTCTTGGGTACCAATTAATGCGAAGGGATACCAGGTCGATACACACTTCTGAAATTACAAATTTGCTCAATTTACCTTTAATTATATGTTATTATTAATAATTAATGATACTCATCTATGTGAAGATATTGATTTGATGTATATCTTTTGGCAAATAACCAAATGTTTAGGCTGAGGATAAGGATACGGTAACTTAATCAGTCATTTCCAGAATAACCACAACAGGGATCCCTGTACTAGAACTATCATCTGGGTATCAGCTCAGGTGAGATATTATACAAGTTATTTGTGTACTGTTTTCATTTAACTAATCACTGCTAGTTGATATTCATTATGCAAGAAAGACACATTGCATAAAACAGCTTTAGTCTCAATAAACTTCGTGTCATGTCTACCGCTGCCTCATACTTGTGTTTAATAAAGCGAGAAAGTACAATAAAAAGAAAATTTTGCTCCTGGCGCTTCAGATAAAGTTTTGTCTCCATTTAGGGATAATTCTAATATCTGATTCTTCCTCTTCCTGTCCCCCTACTACTGGGAGCCTTTGTTGAGATGCACCGTACTCTATAAAAGTTGTGTCTGCACTTTGTCTTTATTTTCACTTTGTGTTTATTCTGGCAGTGGCTAAGCACAGATATGAGCATTTTTGTGAATCTTTCGCTGTCACAACTTTTCTGCAAGCACCTTGAGAGAAGAGTGGAAATGCTGCTGGAGGGAGTTCATGTGTGTAATCAAGAAACTATTTGTGGTGCTGGAATCACTGAGGAGTTATCTGAATATGTGTCCTAAAGAAATGTCATTTCCAAGCCCTAGGCCTGACTCTCATCAGTGCACAGCAATTTATTAGTACAGAGCCATGGCACAGCAGTTTGCAGACAGTAGAGAAAGAAATATTCTAAACAGTGGAGTTAGCATTCATTACACAAACAAAGTTTTTTTTATTTAACATTATCATCTTCATGAAGCAGCATGATGTTTAGCTTGTCGTCCTCATAGCAAGAAACTCCTGGATTTGAGTCCTGGTCTCTGTGGGGGCATTACCGTCTTCAGTTCTCCACTTAATTGCAATAGGTTCCTCTGGAAATTGCAGTTTCCTCCTAAAGAAGTGCTTCTCAAATAGTGGGGCGCACCCCCTTCAGGGGGGTGCAGTATGATGCCAGCGGGGCGCGGTGTGATGCCGGGTGGAGTGTGTATGACCCTGGGGAACATGATTTTTCTGGAATTGTGGACGAGAATTAAGTGTAATTGCACCTCCAATCCACTAGATGGTGGTGGCACTTTCATTGTCACGCTATGGTGGAGCAGTTTTTCGCACGAGCAAATGATATGAAGTGCAGTAAACAACCCCTCAAGAAACATCATCATCATCATCATCATCATCTTCCGCTTAGTCCAGAGTCGGGTCGCGGGGGCCGCAACCTAAGCAAAGAGGTCCAGACGTCCCTCTCCCGAGCCACTTCCTCCAACTCTCCCGGTGGTCCCAGGCGGTCAACACTGAGGCAGTCCCAGACAAGCCGAGAGACATAGTCCCTCCAGCGTGTTCTAAGTCGACCCTGGGGTCTCTTCCTGTTTGGACATGCCTGAAACACCACACCAGGGAGACGTCCGGGGGCATTCTGATCAGATGCCCGAGCCACCTCAACTGGCCCCTCTCAATGCGGAGGAGCAGCGGATCTACTCTGAGCTCTCCCCGGATGGTGGAGCTTCTCAACTTATCTCTAAGGGAGAACCCCGCCATCCGGCAAAGGAAGCTCATTTCAGCCGCTTGTATCCGTGATCTTGTTCTTTCGGTCATTACCCAAAGCTAGTGACCATAGGTGAGGGTTGGAACGTAGATCGACTGGTAAATTGAGAGCTTTGCCTTGCGGCTCAGCTTCTTCTTCACCACGACGGAGTCTGTCTGTCTGTCGATCTCTCGCTCCATCCTTCCCTCACTCGTAAACAAGATCCCAAGATACTTAAACTCCTCCACTTGGGGCAGGACCTCATTCCCAACCTGGAGGGTGCATTCCACCATTGTCCGACTGAGAACCATGGCCTCAGATTTGGAGGAACTGATCTTCATCCCAGCTGCTTCGCACTCGGCTGCGAATCGCTCCAATGAGAGCTGGAGGTCCCGACTTGATGAAGCCAAAAGGACAACATCATCCGCAAAAAGCAGAGGCGAGATCCGATGGGCACCAAACCAGAACCCCTCATCGCCTCGACTGCGCCTGGAAATTCTGTGCATAAAAATTATGAACAGAATCGGTGACAAAGGACAGCTTGGCGGACTCCAACTCCCACCGCAAACAAATTCGACCTGTTGTTACCAATATGGACCAAACTCTGGCTCCGATGATACAGCGACCGAATAGCTCGTAGCAAGGGGTCCGGAACGGCGTACTCTCGGAGCACGCCCCACAAGTTCGTTCGAGGGACATGGTCGAAAGCCTTCTCCAAATCCACAAAGCACATGTGGACAGATTGGGCAAACTCCTATGCCCCCTCCAGAATCCTGTGGAGCGTATTGAGTTGGTCAAGAGTGCTACGGCTCGGACGAAAACCACATTGCTCCTCCTGAATCTGAGGTTCGACTATCAGTCGGATCCTCCTCTCTAGTATCCCTGCATAGACTTTTCCAGGTAGGCTGAGGAGTGTAATTCCCCGATAATTGGAACACACCCTCTGGTCCCCCTTCTTACCCCCAGTTTGCCAATCCAGAGGTACAGCCCCTAATGACCACGCGATGTTGCAGAGACATGTCAACCAAGACAGTCCTACAACATCCATAGCCCTGAAATATTCCAGGCGGATCTCGTCCAACCCTGGAGCTCGACCACCGAGGAGCTTTTTGACAACCTCAGTGACCTCCACTCCAGTGATGGGCGGACCCCCACCCAAACCCCCAGGGTCTTCCTCTTCCACAGAGGGCATGTTGGTGGGATTGAGGAGGTCCTCAAAGTATTCCCTCCACCTCTCGACAACATCCCCAGTCAAGGTAAGCAGCTCCCCACCTCCACTGTAAACAGTGTTTGTGAAGAACTGCTTCCCCCTCCTTAGGTGTCGGATGGTGGTCCAGAACCTTTTTGAGGCCAACCGATAATCACTCTCCAGGCCCTCACCGAACTCCTTCCATGCCCGAGATGTTGCATCGGTGACAGCCTCGGCTGCAGCACGTTAGGCCTACCGGTAAATGTTTGCTGCCTCGGGAGTCCCACAGGCTAATAAAACCCGATAGGCCTTCTTCTTCAGCTGGACGACCCCCTTCACCGCAGGTGTCCACCAATGGGTTTGGGCATTACCGCCACGACAAGCACTGACGAAGAAGCACCGACCTCAAGAAACAACACAGAAAAATTTCTCACAGGAATGAAGAGAAAGGTGGAGAGATACGGAGACATAAAGACATAAATAAGTCAAATGAGTTTAAATAAGAATGTATTTTTTTATTTTATTGCAAGCACATTGGTGCACTTTAAATCTTTTCTATTACAGATAAAAAAAAAAAAAAAAAACCAACGTTAATGAAGTTTTTCTTTATTGTAATTTGAACTATATTTCTTTCTTTTTGTTTTTAATGTTAATAGAGATACAATGTTATGCAGAGATGTACTAATAACAATTTTATAGATAAACAATATTATTTATAGTCACTTGTGGGGAGGGGGGACATGATTTTTTTCTTCCTGGGGGGGGGGGCACAGAAAATAATTGAGAAGCACTGTCCTAAAGACAAATGATATGCACATAAGCTCAACAGTCTGTTAAAAAGTAATGTTTGTGTGTGTTCACCATCCTGTTGAGCTGTTGAGGCCTCATCAGGAGTTGAAAACTATAATATTTAGGCACCTGGATACCCGATTAGCCTTAAGGGGTTTGGTAAATGAATGAATTGTCAGGTGCTCTGAAGAGTTTAAGAAGGTTGTAGTTGTTGAAAGTTAATATCAATCAAAACTCTTTACTAAAATTAATTTGCGTGAAAAATCTTAGACTGGTAGCCGATAATTTATTAATTTAATAAAATTGTTATTTAGTCTCAGAATGATGTGATCAGGGCCCACTTCAAATATATATATATATATATATATATATATATATATATATATATATATATATATATATATATATATATCCATCATTTCAGATGTTTGTGCTTAAATGTGACCCATTCCATCATAACAGGGTTCAAGTCGGAATTTTGGCATACTAGAATATTCATATATTCGTAAAAATAATTTTATATGCAAGAGGCACTGTGGCATAGTGGTTAGCATGTCCACCTCACAGTAGAAGGCCTGGGTTTGATTACCAGCTTGAGCATTTCTCGGTGGAGTTTGCATGTTCTCCCTTGTGCTTTGTTCTCATGTGCTTTGTGCCCATGTTCTCCCTGGGTTTCCTCTGGGTACTCTGGTTTTCTCCTGAAGTCCAAAAACATGCACAGTAGGAGAATGGCCTGTTTCAAGGTGCGAGTGTGAATAGTTGTGTGTGTTGGCCCTGCAACGACCTTGGTGTACCTCGCTCAGAGTTGGCTGAAATGGGCACCAGCGTCCCTGTTTGCCCAAGTTGGATTAAACAGCTTTGTGAATGAATGAATAAATTTTACATGTTTCAAAATGCCCCCAGTGCAGCTAACTGGGTTATCAAAGGCCAGCCATGTCTCTCACTGTCTATGGTGTGAGGTTCATGTATAAGAACCACTACTGACTTTCGACAAGAATAGCTGCAAAGCTGTCAGCGTGTTTCCACCCTGCGATGGCCTGGCGAGCTGTCCAGGGTGTACTCTGCTCTCGTCTGGAGTCGGCTGAGATGGGCGTCAGCCTGTCCACAACCCTAATTAGGATTAGGCGGTTGCAGAAAATGAAGATATCAAAATGAGGTATAATACATCATTATAGCATGGAAATGGACTGAGTTGGATTAGTTTGTATATCTCTAATTAGGAAATGCTAGTTTTGAGAAAATATGAATTACAGTTACAGAACCAGGTTCTGAATGCCCATTTTATTTATGCCCAAATTATTAATTTTTTTATTTTATTTTATTATTATTATTATTTATTTTTTTTTTTTTTTCAATATCACATTTTCTTCCAGGTAAGGCATTTTCAACTTACTTTGGCTCTTACTCAAACAGTCGTCTGCTCCCAACCTTGAAACTTAATCTGTATTATGCTGTAGCAGGTAAAATATGTATGAATCCTCGTGTACATGCAACACAGGTTATGATTTTCATTCATTCATTTTCTGTAACCGCTTAATCCTAATTAGGGTTGTGGGGAGGCTCGCGTCCATCCCAGCTGTCTCTGAGCGAGGGCAGAGTACACCCTGGACAGCTCACCAGGTCATCGCAAGGCGGAAACACGCTGACAGCTATGCAGTTACTCCTGTCAAAAGTCTGCAATGGTTCTTTTACACGCCTCACACCATAGACAGTGGGAAACAAGGCTGGCCTTTGATAACCCAGTTAGCTGCACTGGGGGACAGTGGCAACCCATTGAGAGTGGGGCTTGAACCCCCAACCCAAGGATCAGTGATCCAGCACCTTTACCACCAGGCCACCACTGCCCTGGTTATGGTAAGCTTTTGTCACCTCAAGAACAAATTTGTGAATAAATGAAAAGAATGTCTCAAAGTCCTCCCATATATTGTCAATGATTTTGCACACAGAAAAGAAAATCTGGAGATCCCGATGAGATTCAAAGTTAACAATGGCTGTCTTTTTTTTTTTTTTTTTTTTTTTTTTTTAAGAAAGCATATTATCAGGGTATGCATATTCAATGTGCTGCATTTCACCAGCTATGAGGCTTAATTCTGGTAATAACTCGTGCGTGTGAAAGAAATCATATACCAATTAATCTTCCACATTGGTTCATTAAATGGAATATGGTATGGGTTGAGTCCAATCCAGCGGCATGGCTTGTTGCAAATTACGTTTATTAACTTCTTCATGATGCTTTCTTTATCAGGGTCAATGTTATTAAATAAAAACTCACACACAATTAACATAAGTAAAGCTTGAACGCATTGGGTAGATATTTATAAATGTTATTTTGGATCCAAGTTTCCATTCAGAACAATTTTCCTACCATGGGGTACACCGGGGAAAACACCCAACTTTAGGTACAGTGGTACCTCGGTACTCGACCATAATTCGTTCCCGACGACTGGTCGAATTCCAATTTGGTCGAATTCTGAATCCGCTTGTCCCATTACAAATAATGTAAATGGTCTTAATCCGTTCCATAGTCTTTTGAACAGAAGTTAACGGTATCGTAACTCATACCATAGGTTCTCAAATTAAGTGAAAAAATTATTGAATACAGTTCACTATGTTTTGGTCTGTGTTGTGAGAGACTCTGGTTTTGGTGGCTCTAACTCTCTCTCTCTCTCTCTCTCTCTCTCTCTCTCTCTCTCTATGCATGCTGGAGAGAGGTGTGGCTGTCACATGTGGTTGGAGTGCTGAGCACACACACCTGAATCCTCTTAGCAATCACCGGGCTTCTCTAACAGTGACTATGATTTCCCCATGCTCTACTGCCTTCCCTGTCGACAATAAAGCTCCTCCGTTTTCATCACACCCAGTCTCCTACATTTTTGGGTCTGGCTGAATGTTCCTGGTGTCGCAGAAGGGCTAGAAGATTCTGTGATGTCAGGAACATTCAGCTGGACCCAAAAATGCAGGAGACAGAGTGTGATTGAGGAGCTTTATTATTCACAGGGAAGGCACTAGAGCACGGGGAAATCGTAGTTCCCAGAGTGATGCTCCCCTCTCCCTAATCTATGATATACCAAAACAAGCATGTTTTCTCCAGGACCATTAGATGTGTTTGACCTATATTATTGCACATTTCTGATGTAAACACAATTGATATGAAGTAATAATGGCCATAAAAGCCATGAGTGTCCTGTCACTCAAATCTATGCTGTAGATTTGTATCAAATTCAGGCCAAGCAGCCATTTAAGCCACTGAACACTGTGGTCAGCAGGTTCATCTACGAAACTATGTGTACTACAGTCTTTTCGAAGAAGTTACAGAAAAACTAAAAATAAATATATAATAGTTCAAAGTGGTTTGGTCGAGTCTACTGTGTTCTTTTCTTTAACACAGAGTCAATGCCAGCATCTTCTGTCAGTAGAGAAACATTTCCAGACAAAAACATTATTCAAGACCACTCTGTGATGACTTTATTTGATCGATGGATGATATGGCACCATGATGCACCACTTGTGTATGTATGTGTACAGAGATGGAGAAATTATAAATTCATTAGTTAGTCACTGGGTAGTAAAAGTGCTGCAGAGTCCTGTACTCTGAACTAAATGCAGCTAGCGTAATACAATTATATGTGTTGAATCAGTTAGATAGTTGATGGCATGGCTGTATAGTTGTTAACATGTCTGGCTCACAACAAGACGTCACTGGGTTATAGTTCCAATCTCTGCAAGGGCAGTTCTGTGTGGAGAATAGTATTCATGTTATTTCTGTGCTTGCATAAGTTTCCTCTGAGTATTATGGTTTCCTCACAGTCTATAAGACATGCACCATGGGCTTATTGGCAGTTCCAAGCGAGGAGTGATTGTCGGTGTCAATCCAAGAAGCATTGTAACACCTTTATAATACAGGGAGCCATAGTGCAGGGAACTGGCCGCTCAGACTTGACACCAGGCAAACCTTTTTTTGTTTTGTTTTTTCTTTTCACTTTATTGATAAAATCCAGCCTAATGACATATTCCTCATTCCATGAACTTTACTAAGCTAACATGAAACTTACTATCCATGTAAATCTATCATCGCCATACTATCTATCTCCTTTGGCTTCCACTTGAGGGGTTTTCTGCAATACCCTCTATGTTTTTACTCAAGTAGGATACAAGCCCCCTTCAGAACCTATTCCCTCAGATAAACACCATTGCAGACTTGCATTCACACCTATGGATAAATCATAATAGTCACTTGACATAATATGCAGGTCTTTGAACTCTGGGAGAAAGCTGGAGTGCCTGCAGAAGAACTATCTAAACACTTCACACAAAAAACTTTATATAGAACTGCCCTTCCTGGGCATGGGGCTCAAACTGAGGGACATCAGGAATGAGTGATAACTACTACACCATGGTGCTTTTTCAAAATACAGTCAGCCCCCAATTTACGAAATTAATCCATTCCAGAGCCCTTTTTCGTATTGCGGGGATTTCGTAAGTAGAGGCCGCATCTTACATGTTAAACGCCTAATTTGTTCCAAGGCTCGAGTCCTTGGACTGGATAAACCCCATGAACCCTTTAAAAATGATACAAGTACACCAATTTTGTATGAAATATGTGTTGAAAGTAAAAGAAAATTATTTATTAAACCCTTTAAACATTTTATTCACATATTAAACCATTTTAACATATTTATTAATTAAATCATTATTAAACATTTTTATGAACACACACACACACACACACACCCACACACACACACACACACACACACACACACACACACACACACCTCTCTCTCTCTCTCTGTCTCTGTCTATCTCTCTATCTCCTTCTCTCGCCGCGCGCTGTGGGCCATGCCCACAAGACATGAATTCAAAGCGCATTCCCTGCTTGACCATTTACTGAATTAAAAACAAGTTAACTAAAAACTAAAGCGTTATTCTCTCTCTCTCTCTCTCTCTCTCTCTCTCTCTCTCTCTCTCTCTCTCTCTCTCTCTCTCTCTCTCTCTCTCTCTCTCTCTCTGTAGGGTTATTCCTTCTCTCTCTCTCTCGCTCTCTCTCTTGCTCTCCTTCGCTCTCTGTAGGGTTATTCCTTCTTTCTCTCTCTGTGGGGTTATTCCTTCTCTATCTCGCTCTCTCTCTCTCGAGCGCACGCTGCGGGCCACGCCCACAAGACGTGAGTTCAAAGCGCTGCTTGACAAACTCAACTTTAATTTTATTCCTCGAGGGATCGGGATGCCAGATGAGCTGAAATGCACCCACATTTATGAAACATTTACTGAATTAAAACAACTTAAAAAACTAAACTAAAAACTAAAGCGTGATGTTTCCTTCTGTCTCTATCTGGGAGGCGAGCGGGGCGGGATGTTGAGGGACAGCCGCGCGTCCATTGGCACGTTTGAATTTTGAATTTCTTTTCATAAGAAGGGGATGTTTCGTATTTCGGGGACAGAAACTCAAGAAAATGTTTTTCATGATCCGGGGATTTCGTACAAAGGGGTCTTCGTAAATTGGGGGCCGACTGTATTGTTCAGTTCATTTTATGTACCCGCTTAATCCTAATTTGGGTGGCGGGGAGGCTGGTGCCCATCCCAGCCAACTTTGGGCGAGGGCAGAGTACACCCTGGACAGCTCGCCAGGCCATGGCAGGGCGGAAACACGCTGACGGCTTTGCAGCCTACTCTTGTCGAAAGTCAGCAATGGTTCTTTTACATGCCTCACACCATAGACAGTGAGAGACATGGCCAGCCTTTGATAACCCAGTTAGCTGCACTGGGGGGGGGGGCAGTGACAACCTTGTGGAGAGTGGGACTCGAACCTCCAACCTTTGGATCAGCGATCCAGCGCCCTATACCACTAGACCACCACTGCCCCACTGTATTGGCTATGTGAGCAATCACAAACTTTCCTAGCATGCCGTTTATAAAACATTGGGATACTAATTAAACACAAGGTGAGCCATCCAATATTTCCTGATAGTGATCAAATGAGTACAAAGTGGGAAGTACTGTCTTCCAAACGGCATCTGCTTGGATCTATACCGGGCTGCAAACAATGTGCAGATTGAGCCTGCTAAAGACATGAAGTATGACTGGTCAAAGCCAGAGGACATAGGTAAAAGTGAATAGAATTATTTGATGGACATTTGATTTAAATCTCATACATAAATGCAAGAATTGATATCTTGTTTCATTTCCTCTATGAAGAAGATTCCAGTTTGCAGTGTAGCAGGAACAATGTTTACTTGATGCAGCATTTTTTGGATGTACTCCTCCATTGCCATTTGCTTGGTCAGGGGGAAAAAAGATTAATGTGACTGCATGGAGGGAGTCCAGCCTGGCAGCATATCGATTACGCAGTCATATGGGTGGTGTGAAAGAAGGCCTCCGACATTGGCTTTATTGCACATATTATAAAATGCATATATTCTACTGCAATCTGTGAGGAAAGGTACTGTTTAGAGCTTTCAACAAACGTGGAAATTATCAACAGTGTTGATGGCAATACTACTGCAGTCCAAGCAGTGAGGTCTCGCTTTAGTCCAAGAATTGTTCAAAATGTGATTTTGATTCCATTGGGTCTGAGAATAAGGGGATGTTTGAGAATGTCTGTTAGCAAGAGTGTGATTTTTCATTGTGAAGGCTGCTTACACTGAACATGAGGGGATCCCATGCATTGATTGATAGCGTCAGTATTGATGGGACCTCCATCAGTGGAGCTAATCTGCAGTGAAGTATGACGAGAGAAAGCTTTAACCTGCATTTTACAGCTTGATTAAAGAAGCTGGTTACAGAGTCAGAGTCAATCAGTGCTGAAATGACAGTCTTGTCTGAGTGCATGATCTAGACCATTACTGTAAATGGTTGCTAAGCCAGAAAGTTGCAAAACCAGCATCAATTTTCGACTCACCTCAGTGGGTTCAGAAGCATGACCCACCCCTTTTGGGTGAGATTCAGGACTAGGGTGAGCTGCATGCACTTAGCAAAAGTGTGACCATGCTTTGCAGAGTAGAGGCACAGCCCTTGTATCCCTTGCTCATGTTCTGTGCAAAGCCCACTCTCATGGCCTCATAACATACTGTAGTGGTGACATCAGATGCTATGCGTTGTAGCATAGCATCTGATGTCACCATTACAGATGCTATGCTACAACGCATAGCATCTGTAGTGGTGACATCAGATGCTATGCTACAACGCATAGCATCTGATGTCACCACTACAGTATGTTGTGGTGACATCAGATGCTATGCGTTGTAGCTGTGGTTAGGATCAATGATCATAACCACAGCTACAACGCATAGCATCTGATGTCACCACAACATACTGTAGTGGTGACACCAGATGCTATGCGTTGTAGCATAGCATCTGTAGTGGTGACATCAGATGCTATGCTACAATGCATAGCATCTGATGTCACCACTACAGTATGTTGTATGCTGTGGTTAGGATCAATGATCGTTGAGCAGATTGTCCTACTTGATCACCAGATCACCAGCTCATTCAAGAAGTCAAGTCAAAGGTTGATTTTGTCCTTGCAGCATACCAGCTCAATGAGGCATCACTGAGCCCTCAGTGGAAACCACACTTCAGCGCCAACTTTTTCAGTCACTCTCTGATACAGGAGTCTTGAGGATATATTCAGCAGCTCTTCCTTTCCTTTGCTTGCGAAGGAGTAGTTTCTCACCAATCTTCTTGTCTCCAGAAAGCATTAAAATAAAAAAAAAGACATAGGTTCCCTCATCTTCTCCCATACAGCTGTGCCCTAGGCTAATACTCCTTAACAAGTGAACCAACTCCTGATTTGATCTAATCACTCTTTAAGTGACATGGAGGAAAAGTGGAAATGAAGCTGAAACCCTTTTTTACTGCTTGGTCTCACGGGATAATCTTTCACGTTTAAACTGTATACTGTTGAGTGAGGTTGTGTGGCAGATGCAGTGTGTGGACGTGTGACTTAGGAGAGCGCTGCAATCATTTATATGCCTACACCCTGAATACCTCACCAGTCCATTGCAGGGCCAAATACATACAAAATTCATTAAACTTATACCTGGGGCCATTTGACACAGACAGTTAGCCTAATGTGCATGCATTTGGACTGCAGGAAAAAAACAAAACAAAAAAAACGGAGTACTCAGATGAAACACGTGCACGCATGGAGAGAGTATGTACATTCCGTACAAAAACATCCTTGCTAAGCCAAGGTTCCTCTTGCTCTGAGGAAGATGAGCCAACCACTATGTTACCATGCTGCCCTAACTGAAAACCATCAAAATACATAGAATACATGACTGACCTGGATCAGGGGAGTGCCTGGGTAGAGTCATTTATGTTGTCCACCGTTGTAGGCAGAATGGAATCATGGGAATGAGAGACTAAAGTGGAAACGGAATAAAGTTTCATATGTTGCTATGGCTTTGAAACATACTATAAATTCTACATGTATTAATTAAAAACAAGTGCCGGGGCAGTGGTGGCCTGGTGGCACATGTGCTGGATCACCGACCCTAAGTTTATGGGTTCAAGCCCCCCCCACCCACCCACACACACACACACACACACACAATGCAGCTAACTGTGCTAAATCTGTGTTGGTCCTTCACTGTGGTAAGTACAGTAGACCAAAGCTATGATCTGTTGTGTTCAAGGCCTGTGCAAGGTAAACTGCTTGAATGTCTGTTTCATTGTTAGAAAAAGAATAAACATTTTTAAAATATAAAAAAAAGAACTTTTATTTCAGTCATATTCACCAAGCAATCTCGAAGCCTCTGAACCCTAATTAATGATTAGTTGACCATTTTGTGCATCTCTCGCTCTCTCTCTCTCTCTCTCTCTCTCTCTCTCTCTCTCTCTCACTTTCTCTCTCTCAGTTAGCTACATGGGACTCAGTGCATGGCCTGAACGGGAGCTTGAAGGAAAGTCGGATTGAAAATGGCATGCAAGGGGTTACAGTAAAAGTTGTCACACTGCTGGTGAGAAGCATTCATATTAGTTTACTTGTTTTTAATCTTAAAGTAATTTGGTTTTAGATATCTTATCTGGTAGATGTCAATTCTTTGTTAATTGCAACATTTAAATTTCTGACCACCAACAAAATTTGCCTCCTTCATTATAAATGATAGATTAATGAATAATTCAACACATTCACCTTGATTGATTTATCACCGGAATCTCTAGAGGGGTATTTTGTTTTCTACTTTATGCTCCTGATTCCGCCGCGTTAATATGTCGCATGTAATCCTGCTCTGTCACAACATGCATGTTCAAAGGAACATGCTCTGAAAGGGAGGAACGTGTCACCTAATTGTGGAAAATTGTCAGGAAAATCAATCATAGTAAATGATCTGTGTCTTCTCTTTGAAGGAGGATCCATTTGTCATGGTAGCAGAAAACATTCTTGGGCAGCCCAAAAGGTACAAAGGATTCTCCATTGATGTTCTTGATGCATTGGCGAAGATCCTTGGCTTCAAATATGATATCTACCAGGCAGCAGACAGCAAATATGGCTCTCCGCTTCCCAATGGTTCCTGGAACGGCATGATCGGGGAACTTATTAACAAGGTGAATGTTTTAGGAAGATCTCAAAAAAGATAGCTTAGGGAGGATGTAGAACACTTTCAGAGAACTCGGGGGATAGACGAGGAATATTTTCATGCTTGGTGAGACATTAATTAGCTTCTAGCATGAAAGAAAATATTGAGTCTCCTGCTCTTAATTATTTCAGGAACTGAAAATTTAAGTGAGTTATTAAAGCGCTAAAATCATTAGACAAGCTCAATGTCAGACACAGAGAGTAAGAGGGGTCAAAAATGAGGCAGACAGATCAATGCAAAGCAATTTAAATACAAAATTAAAATATGCAGAACATAAGAAGTAGTAAAAAAATTTTTTAAAAATAATTAATAAAGTACAAACTGGATTCCAACAAAGTTGGACACTACGAATTGTGCATAAAAGCTGAACACAATGATGTGGAAGTGCCAAATTTTCAATATTTTATTCTAAATGGAACATAGACGACAGGGTCAAAAGTTTAAACTGAGAAATGTATCATCATGAAAGACAAGTTTCTCAAGTTTAGAAATAGGAATGCTGTCCCATTCTTGTCTAATACAGGCCTTGAACTGTTCAACTCGCTGGGCCTTCTTTGTTGCGCCTTCCTCTTTATGATGCTCCAAATGTTCTCTATAGGTGAAAGATGTGGACTGCAGGTTGGCCATTTCAATATCCGGACCTTTTCCCACACAGCCATGGTGTTGTAATTAATGCTGCATGTGGTCTGGCATTATCATGTTGAAAAATGCAAGGTTTTCTCTGAAAGAGACGATGTCTGGATGGGAGCATGTGATGTTCTAGACCCCGAATATACCTTTCTGCATTGACGGTGCCTTTCCAGATTGTAAGCTGCCCATGCCACCCGCACTCATGCAACCCCATACCATCACAGATGCAGGCTTATGAACTGAGCGCTGATAACAACTTGGGCCGTCGTTGTCCTCTTTAGTGCGGATGACATGTCGTCCCAGTTTTCCATGAAGAACTTCGAATCGTGATTCGTCTGACCACTGATCAGTTTTCCACTTTGCCGCACTCCATTTTAAATGACCCCTGGCACAGAGAAAACGCCTGTGCTTCTGGGTCCTGTTTAGAAATGGCTTCTTCTTTGTGCGCTGGCAGCTGGCAACGGCGGATGGCATGGTAGGATTGTGTTCACCGATAATGATTTCTGGAAGTATTGCTGAGCCCATTCTGTGATTTTCCCTTACAGTAGCATTCCTGTTTGTGGTGCAATGCCGTTTAAGGGCCCGAAGATCACGGGCATCTAGTATAGTTTTTCAGCCTTGACCGTTACACACAGATTGCTCCAGATTCTCTGAATCTTTGGATGATGTTATGCACTGTAGATGATGCAAACACTTTGCAATTTTTTGCTGGAAAACACCTTTCTGATATTGCTCCACTATCCTTCTATGTGGCAGCACGGTGGCATAGTGGTTAGCACGTCCGCCTCACAGCAAGAAGGCCTGGGTTCGATTCCCAGCCTGGGTGTTTCTCTGTGGAGTTTGCATGTTCTCCCCATGCTTGTGTGGGTTTCCTCCAGGTGCTCCGGTTTCCTCCCACAATCCAAAGACATGCACAGTAGGTTAATTGACCGTTCTAAATTTCCCATAGGTTCGCGTCGTGCAGAAGGCAATGGCAAACCACTGCACTAATCCTGCCAAGAAATCCTCCATGTAGATAATAACCAGGGCGTTATACTTCATGGCGGGTTGCCAATGGTTGTCCTATGACTCAGGCACTAGATAGATAGATCCTTCTATGCAACATTGGTGGAATTGGTGATCCTCTACCCATCTTCGCTTCTGAGAGACACTGCCACTCTGAGAAGTTCTTTTTATACTCAGTCATGTTGCCAATGGACCTCATTAATGGTAAATGGTCTTCCAGCTGTTCGTTATAAGTGAAATTGACTTTTACAGCCTCTCATTGCTACCTGTCCCAACTTTTTTGAGATTTGTTGACCCCCATGAAATTTAAAATCAACATATTTTCCCTTAAAATGATACATTTTCTCAGTTGAAACTTTTGACGTGTCATCTATGTTCTATTCAGAATACAGTATTGAAATTTGGCACTTACACATAATTGCATTCGGTTTTTATGCACAATTTGTATAGTGTCCCAACTTTTTTTTGGAAACCGGTTCGGACTATCTTGTCTGGTTCTGATCTATTTTGATTGATGTGCCTTTGTTTGTGCAGAGGGCTGATCTGGCTGTGTCAGCTATCACCATTACCCCTGAGCGTGAGAATGTAGTGGACTTCAGTAAACGCTACATGGATTACTCCGTGGGGATCTTGATGCGCAGACCAGAGGAGAGGATCAACATTTTCTCCCTGTTTGCTCCATTTGACCTCGCTGTCTGGGCATGCATCGCAGCAGCTATTCCTGTGGTCGGAGTCCTGATTTTCCTGTTGAACCGCATGCAGTCGCTGCGCTGCCAGAATGCTTCAGGAGCTCCATCCACCATGTCCAACTCCTTACACAGTGCTTTGTGGCTTGTTTATGGTGCTTTTGTACACCAAGGTAGGTGTAAAAAGCTTGACTAATGTTAAAAATGATTAATTCACAGTGATATCAGCAGAACACAGTTTTAAAGCATCATTTGAATAGCTTTGCGGGGGGGGGGGTGTTGTTGTATTTTTGGTAGATTTCAGCCATAGTGACATCAAGCATGTTTCTTAAGACAACACCTGCATTAAACCAAAGATACTGGAGATATTATTTCACCATCACACATGATTCAACAATTCAACCAGTTAACTGTCAGGCACAAATTGAAGTGCACGTGTGGATTCAAGCAGAAAAATGGGGGAATTGCCAGGGCGAGAGCTAAAAATCTAACAAAAAGCCAAGATACACATCATTTATTTATATATTCATTCATTTGTTGAACAGCGTAATCCATTTAGTGTTGCAGAGAGGCTGGAGCCTACCTCAGCTGACACAGGCCAATAGTGTGGTACACCCTGAATGACTCTCCAGTCCACTGCAGGGCTAGTATACATACATAGATACATACATACATACATACATACATACACTCACTCACAGTGAGGAGTGGTTTGGAACAGTCATTTAGCCTGATGCCCATGTCTGCACTGGGAGTAAAATAGAGTACCCAGTGGAAACCCATGCAAGCATGGGAAGGACACAGAGACATCACTTCCAGGCTCTGGACTGGAACCAGGGCCCTCCTGCTGTGTGGTGGACATGCCTACCACTATACCACTGTGCTGCCAAACTCAGATATTCTTTACAACCTAAATAATGTAATTGGTAATGGTGGCACATATCTGCTCCAGACATTTTAGTCATCAAATTTCTTATTTAAAAATCCAAAGGGCACTGACCTTTGGTATTCCCGTGATGCTTTGATGCTAATTGTGGTCAACAGCATAGTATTTAAAGAACCGACAGAGGATATAGAGGAGTTGCCTTTGTGTAGACACCACAGAATGGCTTCCTGTGATGCAAAAGACGGGGGGGTGGGGGTGGGTGGGGGCTGACTAGCTCAGCAAATGTGATGTTTCACCTGCATCTATTACCAGCTGGCATGCTGCCACCAGTGTTTTTATTCCAACCAGCCTGTAATTAAATCAGGGGAGGTCCAGTCCCATTGGTCCTTAGCCTGCCACCAGCTAATCTTTCCCATGATTGATAGGTGTTGCACAAAAGCCTCTGCAAAGAATCTATGCAAGATCTCGATGCTTATCCTTTTATTGAGCCTGGCGGAATTAGTGTAGGGATAATTAGCATGTGGCTAATAAGCTCACAACACCACCTGTTTCACACAACACCATCTTACTCTGGAGATATGGATTAGAAATGGGGGGGTGACGGAAAATTGATCTGCTGAACAGTAAGTAGGTCTTAAAAGCTGTAAGCTGTGGTTAGAGTGGGAGTTTCCAGTATCATTGGCAATAACAAAAGATATAGAGCATGAATTTAGAAAGACTGCTAGTTTTACTTGTTTCATTGTTAGCACGTCTGGTTAGGAATGCAGTGAAAAAGATTTAAATATCTTAAATAATTAACGACTTTTCAATTATTTAATATTGCATACAGTAAAATGTTTTTATTTCTAAAGGAGATGTGTTTGATCATGCTGTCCTGCTTGTAGGTGGAGACTCGGCAGTAGGATCAGTGGCTTTGCGGATAGTGATGGGAAGCTGGTGGCTCTTCACCCTAATTGTGTGCTCATCATACACAGCTAATCTTGCAGCATACCTCACAGTGTCCCACATGGACAACACCATACGGTATGTTCCCACAGTTCACATTTCTTTTTCTGTAGTGCTCAATGCTGAGGATGTTCACTGGATAATGCTGGCTTTCAGAGTCCCTTTGACTGAATGACTCTTTGCTTTGTGCATTTTCTTAGATGCATTTGTGCAACCTGTTTTTGCCACAAATAAAACTTTTATGAATGCTTGTTTAGTTGTTTTATTATGTTAATCCGTAATAGTTTGTCGATGGCAAGGTGGATGTTGCATAGTCCACCTAGTCTGAGGTGAATAATTGTTTGTTATTTAGTTATACAGGAGCATAACCGGCAAATTAAATTAAGATTTCAGAGCTTATTGTTACAATTTTTTAGCCATGATACAAGCAGGTCAGATGTTAGCTCTATACGCTCCAAGCACAGCTAAGTACTGTATATCTAACAGCATGTTTTTAAGCATGTTTTTAATAGGGTTCCAATTCATTTTGGATCACAGTGACATTGTCTTGACACTGTAATGATGTTCAACTTTGACATGCAATGCCCACCATAAAATGTGAGATTTTTAAAATGTTTGAAATTCCATGGCAGTTCTCAAAAATGTATGTTATCGTCTAGCTAATTTGTCGCTGCGGCGGTGTTTTCACCTTTTACAGACTTTTTTCCACCTTCAATACAACCTCATCACAATCTATTCACACCTTCTACTCACAAGTACTTTGCTGAACAGCAACAACAACAACTAAAACAATGCTGAAAAAACCCCCATTATCAAACCCACTGTGGTCTGAGGCTCTTTTGCCACACCCCTTTTGTACACTGAATTACTGTCTAGTCAGCCCCCAGAAAAACACACTCTGTGTTTTATGCTTATTCAAGGCTTAGTATATACAAAGCTGAAACACTAGAAGAGTAAAGTAAAGCATGATTTTTAATGGATTTTTGATTGTTCTTAATGATGAAAGGGACTCAGCGACTCCATCATCAATACATCTGAGTGACTGCTTGTTTATGGGTTTCAATAACAGCATCCAAATTACAAAAGGTTACAAGAACTCTCAATCCCTGGGAACCCTGAGATTTACCCAATAATATGGTTTTATCAAAATATGTGACATAATAATTGATTTTCAACCAAGACTAAAACACTGAGTCTGTTTGGAAGGCTGTTCTATAACTATAGAGCTCTGTAACAAAAATTTCTGCCCCTGTTGTAGTTTTATTTGTCAAACTATTAGTAAGTAGCCTGCAATTTTAGATCTAAGTAGGTGTGGTGAATCAAAAGCATTGCACAGTTTGATAAGATAGTATGGTGCGGGATCATTCAGTGGTTTCTAGCTTAATAGTGGATTTTTTTATACTCCCTGAGCAAAATAACTAGGGCCCAGTGAATTGTAAATAAGGGGTGATGTACACTTCTGGGTCAATAAGGACTCTTGACACTGCATTCTGGACTAACTGGAGCTTGTTTATGCACCTCATGAAACAATATTCGAAAAACTCATGAACAAGCTGCTGCTCAAGGGAGCTGCATCATCCCTCCTAGCCAATGGGAGGCTAGTGGGGCGGGATGTTGGGAGATAGCCAATGGGAGGAGCTGCGTCATCCCGCCTAGGAAATGGGAGGCCAGCGTTGTGGGATGTTGGGAGGTAGTAATGAGACAGCAACTCGTGCATTGTTCAGTTCATTTTCTGTACCTGCTTAATTCTAATTTGGGTCGCGGGGAGGCTGGTGCCCATCCCAGCCAACTTCGGGCGAGGGCAGAGTACACCCTGGACAGCTCGCCAGGCCATCGCAGGGCGGAAACACGCTGACGGCTTTGCAGCCTACTCTTGTCGAAAGTCAGCAATGGTTCTTTTACATGCCTCACACCATAGACAGTGAGAGACATGGCCGGCCTTTGATAACCCAGTTAGCTCCACTGGGGGGGGACAGTGACAACCTTGTGGAGAGTGGGACTCGAAACCCCAACCTTTGGATCAGCGATCCAGCGCCCTATACCACTAGACCACCACTGCCCCCTCGTGCATTGTTTGAATTTCTTTTTTTTTTTTTTTTAATTGACCATGGCTTCTTAGCATAGTTATAATCTTACAAATGTTTATGCAAGGTTAAAAGCCTGAGCCAAGAAATAAAGTTGCAATGAGCACACTCGAAAAACTCATGAAACAAGCTGCTGCTCAAGGGAGCTGCGTCATCCCTCCAAGCCAAAAGGAGGCCAGTGGGGCGGGATGTTGGGAGATATCCAATGGGAGGGAACTGCGTCATCCCTCCTGGCCAATGGGAGGCCAGCTTGGCGGGATGCTGGAAGATAGTCAAGGGGAGAGCAGCTCGTGCATTGTTTGAATGTTTGAATGGCGCATTTAGCGCATTTCGTAAGGAGAACTTGTTTCGTATCCAGAGACAAAAAAATTTTGCAAATTTTTTTTCGTAACCTTAATTTTTTGTTTGCTGGGACTATCGTAAGGTGAGGTATCACTGTATAAAAAAAAATAACTTAGATAAATAATTATACAGAGAAGTCACATCTACAAATTGATAACAGTGAGTTAAATAAGATCTATATGAGTAAATAGATTTTCCCTTTTTACATCTCTAATCTATCAAGAAAAATAATATGTACTGTTCAAACGTTAAGTAACAAGCAAGGAGACACAACTATTTTTAAACAGGGGTTAAATAAGTTAGTTTAAATGATTTAGGTACATAAGATTAAAAGAGAGAGGGATTATTATCATGCTTTCATGAAAGCTCAGTCATGTGATGAAATCATTTTTGTTGCCATCGCATTGTGAGGTTTTGTGCGTCAGGGAGCATTTGCTAAATTTATGCTTAACTATTAGGACTATAGTTACCAGTCAGTAATCACAGCTGAATGCTATAAAATGTCGATAAATTTATGTTGTAACACAGGCCTCTGTTTTACTAAAAATTTTGAAAATTAGCTCCACATTATGAATATTTCATGTTTAGACAAGGAAGCTAACATGGTCGTGCTTTCTACCAAGAACCTTTTGAGTGTGAGAGGAGAATAGCAAGGCTGAAAATATGTCTTAATTCAGCCTACAATTAAATGAGCAACTCTGATGTAACTATCTGATTACTGAGCAGGATAAAATTCTGTTTTCTCTTCTGACTCATGAGTAGTTAGCAGTGGGTCTAGATAAAACTTTTTCTCTTGGCATTAAAATTTATTTTATTGATGGATTTCTTCAGTGAGAAGGCTGTGATGTAGAATCTTAAATTTTCACCAGAATGTATAAATTGTGAAGTTATACATTTGAAGTATAGTTATTTTGCGCATTGTCCATGTGTTATGTGAGTGTTGTGATAAACTCGACATCTGCAGCTGCTAGCAAATTTGAGAGCAACATGATTCGGTCATTTTTTTTTTAATAATAAGTGTTCAGAAATTCCCATCTACCTTCACTTGATGCACTGTTACATTCCACATTTATAGTGGTTTGATCCAGTGAACTGTATGACAGCAGCAATAAGCTGTGTAAAATTGCTGCTCCATTATGAAATGTTGAATGTAAATGACAGCATTTAGGGTATTTGATGACCACAGTTCAAGCATGGTCGCGGACATTGGTGTAAAAATTTCTGCAAGGTTGCCATCCTTGACTGGTGTAATATCAGTATCACTACATGCCTCACTTTGACCAACTCAACAATGATGCGCACACCTGCCCTGCTATTCCAGAGAAGGGCAACGACCCTACACAGCTCCAGCTGCACCACATCAGAGCCACCCTGTGCAGAGTCAATGATAGGAAAGCTATTGGTTCAGACAGAGTAACAGGAAAGGTACTCAAAGCATGTGCAGATCAATTAGAGGGGGTTTTTACCACCATCTTTAACCTCTCCCTACTGCAATATACGGTTCCCACCTGCCTAAAGACAGCCACCATCATCCCAGTGAATAAGAAGAGCACAACAAGCTGCCTGAATGACTACCACCCAGTTGCCCTAACCCCCATCACCAAATCATCATCGCCACTTCACCATCGAGAGCCTTCTGACTTTCTGCTGTACAGAGTGGTTCAGCAGCTGTACTGCAGAGGACAGGAAGGCCTCGCAGCGAGTAGTGAGGATGTCAGAGCGGGTAGCTGGAACTACACTACTCCCCTCAGTTACATTTACACTGTCAGACTTCAGAGGAGGACAGCAAGTGGAATTATGAAGGACCCCACACAAACTGGACACCCCCTTTTCTCCCCTCTCCTTTCCAGAAAAAGGTACAAGACACTAAAAACAAAAACAAATAGACAGAAGAACATCTTTTACCCACAAGCTGTTAAACGTGAAACCCCGCCATCACCACCGTCACACATACTGACTAGAATGAACATCATTCAGACCATCTTCCTGGACAGTGCAAGATTACTATTCTAAGACTAATACTCATGTTTAGAGCTGGTCTTGAACATAATAACATTTAGCACCATGCAACTTATAATTTAAAGCTCTACCTTTTATACCCCGGTATATATCATGCACCTTTGATCATCATGCACCCTTTTGTATAGGTGTGAATACTGTATGTGAATATATGTTAGGTGTGTAACTGTGTGAATGCAGTAGGCCCTTGATTATTTGCAGTTTTGCACTCGCGGTTTGAGTATTCACGGACTGCCAAGCAACTGACACGTCACTCAAATTCAGCCAATGGCTGTCCTCCTTCCTGCTGATTGGCTGAGATGCCCCTTTTTCCTCATTCGCGCACAAGTTTTCAATGAGCCTCTTTTTTTAGTGTGTTTTAATTATCAGTTAAGCTGTATGATGCCACTCAAATGCTGTGCGTCTTCTCTGGCTAAGCGCTAGAAAAGGTAATGACATTGGATGTCTCTTCTGAAGAATAAGACTTTCTCCTGAAGAAACGACAGTTTTCTCTGAAGTGCCTGAAGAGAAATAATCACCTGAAAGCACTCTAGTATTAAAGTCTTTTTTCAGTCATTATTCCAGTACAGTACCTAAGTTAATGTTTAGAATGTTTGTGAGTGTGATTTTATGTACTGTGGTGTAGCATGTTTATCATTTTGTTTTGTTTATCCAATTTATTAAATTTCATGTTCTTTTGTTCTTTTTGTTATGGTCTGTGTTTTGAGGGACTTTGATTTTGACAGCTGTGTTCTCTAACTGTAAGTGTCCGCTCCGGCTGAGGGGCATGGCTGAGCTGCTCCATGGCTCACACCTGAATTTCATTCTCATCTACTCTCAATAAACACAAGCATGCTAATCTCTGTGCTAGAGAATTAACTCGCCCGTTTTTGCAGGTGACAAATGGAGCTTGTGAGACGAAGCGTGGCTTATCCGGACTTCTGATCTTTTAAGTGTGCAAGATCAAGCTCCGTGTGTCACCTGCAACAAATGCCTCACATTCAAAGGGGAAAGACTTAAGAAGCCCGCTTTAATTGAGGTGAGCGTGCGGTTTGTGTTTATAGGGAGTAAATGAGATTACTTAATTCAAGTTCAGACACTTCAGAGGAAACTGTCGTTTCTTCAGGAGAAAGTCTTATTTATTCAGAAGAGACAGCGCTTAGCCGGCGTTTGAGTGGCATCATAGAGCTTAACTGGATAATATACATACAAAATGAAAACATATACATACTGTATGCGTATATCTACACAGATAGATAGATAGCTAGATAGATAGATATAACGTATGCTGGATAATGTTTATATATTTTATTAATAAATATCATAGTACAAAATCAAAAGGTTTTTCTTGACCATTACTATATTTTACAGACACGATTGTATCAGGATTACATGCCGGAACCTCTGCGGTCGCCTTTTTGTTCTTTCCACGGAAGCATTACTTCCGGTTCAATTAGCGGGAATAGCCGTTTCTTTTTTGTTTGTTTTTTTTTTTTTTTTTTACTGTTCTGAAGTTTTCCGAATGCATGTCAAAAAACGTTTTGCTTCAGAGTATCGCGATACGTATTGTTTGCATGTTAGAACCGGTTTAAAATGATAAACCGCTTTTATTGCTCAGCCCTAGTATATATGTAAAGGGATCAAAAAACAAGGCCAGTTGTGCAAAAAAAACAACAACAAACAAACAAACAAAAAAAACCCTAAACCAACACAAAACAACTCAAAATCTCCCATCAAAACTGGATACACTGTTGCATCTGTGTGTGCCTGCGTCTGCGCAGCCATGCCCCCCACTGCTGGAGCCTAGAATTAAGTGTACCTCAGGATAATGTTTAATCATATTTCATACTTATATTTAAGATCTATTTTTCTGTAGAATTTATTCCATTTGTACTTGTTCTTCAATTTCATTTCACTTTCACTTTCAACCTTGGACAGCTTTGTTGGTATCTCGAGATATTTGCCAAACGAATGTTGGTAAGTTGGAGAGAGTCTGTATTTATTTATTTTGTTGTTATAAGCATTTATAGCATTATTATTATTGATATTATATACACTTATATATATGTACGTATACGTCAGTCGGGGTGATCCGACTCCGTGGATTTCGTTGGTCGCATGGGGATCTTGGTCCCAATTAACCATGGAAAGTGAGGGATCCCTGTATATACAGTATGTATGTATATGTACACCTATAGGACTGTGCATGTGGGTGTATGCACATGTTAGCTTAGTGTAGTTCAATAGTTGTCGCTTGTGTGCTTTCTTCTTTATTATAATTGCTTCTAAACAAAGAGCTGCTAGACTGATCTTCATTTTTCATGCAATAGTTGGCAATAAAGATGTATTAATCTACTAATTGTCTCAAGCTTGCTAGCTACTCCTGTGTACTCATTCAAATTTTTTTAGCTTTTCTTAGTCTATAAAGTTGTCGCTGAATTTATTTTCTGACCTTGGACATTAAAAAACTCCAGTTTTTTGTTTGTTTCTTTTTTTTTATTTTCTTTTTTTTTTTTTTTTACATAAAAAGACAAAGCTACAATTTGAATCTAGAGCTAACATGATCATGCAGAACTTTACTGTGATACTGAGAGTGAGTGGCAAATGCACTTACCACTATCACCCATCTTCAGAATGCATGACTTCACCTGAGCATGTCATGTGAGCTAGAAAGCCTGTGAGATTTAGATGGTCTGACCCTCTTAACTGAGGGATCTAATCCCTCTCAATATTAATGCCACATAAAACCAGTGCTCAAGGAAGAATTCATTAAATTTATTAGAGCTTGGATTATTTCTTGTAATATCTGTCCAATTAACAAAATTTAATAGGTCTTCAAACCCTGCAGCCACAGCTGCACCTCACACATCATCTCCAGCACAGACATCAATACTAACTAATAAAATGTGAAACACGTAAAATATAAATAAAATGTATTTACTGACCGAAACTGCTGCTTATGTGTAGACAATATCCATCTTCCTTGCTTTCCTTAGGAAAAATGTATACTCTCTGTGGTTTGATTACTGTGACCATTACATTCTCTGACCCTCCAAAGAACATGGAAATGCTGTTAGTATACACCTGCTATATGGCCCCAGGTCTGAAAATTCTGACCAGAAAGATCTGATTGGATAATAGCTTAGCACTAGCAGACTGTATCAGAAGAGCTGCAATACTTAGCAAAACTACAAAATAAAGAAATTAGAATATAAGTTCGCCCAAAGTCAGCTGAGATGGGTGCCATCCTTCCCCCAAGCCTAATTAGGTTTAAACGGTTTGGAAAATCAAAGAATGTTCAATGAATAACCAGTTAATTTTCTGTAACCGCTTAATCCTAATTAGGGTCGTGGGGACGCTGGCGCCCATCCCAGCCAACTTTGGGCGAGGGCAGAGTACACCCTGGACAGCTCGCCAGGCCATCGCAGGGCGGAAACACGCCAACGGCTTTGCAGCCTACTCTTTTACGAAAGTCAGCAATGGTTCTTTTACATGCCTTACACCATAGACAGTGAGAGACATGGCCGGCCTTTGATAACCCAGTTAGCTGCACTGGGGGGGGGACAGTGACAACCTTGTGGAGAGTGGGACTCGAACCTCCAACCTTTGGATCAGCGATCCGGCACCTTATACCACTAGACCACCACTGCCTCAATGAATAATAATAAATCAAATAGTTCTATTTCATTAATGGACATATAGACAAAGATCACAACTTTTTGAATAACTTGAATTAACTTATTGTTTCAGATTGAAGAATCAAAGAAAGAGTTATGTATCCACAGTATACATATGAACAGACGAAGCATGTAAAACTGAAGCATGAGAAATGTTATGATTTGGGATTGGTTCGCTGCCCTAAGGATAGGATGCCTCTCAGTCCTTGATTCAAATCAGGATTTTGCATTTTATTAAAGAGTAGTTACAGATAATGTGAGGCCATCTCATGTATTCCAAGTGACCCGCATATGGTGGATTGGGCTACAATCTGACTACAAAACTCGCTGATCCACCAACATAATGAAAAACCCACCTATCGGAGCACCTATGTCAGTGCTTACGATCATTTTTCCTAGTTTTTCACAACACTGACTACCATTAATTGAATGAAACACAACAGTCATGATTACATCAGCAATGCTCCAAACTAGTATGTTTGTGTCATGCATTTTGTTTTGTTAATGCGCCTAAGACAAGGTTAGGAGCGAACCAGAAAAGATTTTTTTAAAAACTTGTATTTGACGGAAATACATTGCGTTGCTTGTCCTGAGTTTCTATCCATGTTCAAGTACTGATATCTTTTTAACAACCTTACTTTCTAAAGTTCATCCCACGTCTTGACAGAATAATATTATTTTCAATAGATTCAATGGTTACCAAAAAAAAAACAAAAAAAAAAACAACAACAACAACAGAAAATCAATTAAGAGATGATACCATACAAGGCCAAAGTAAATCTATTCTTTATGTTGACTTCAACTCTGAAGTCTGTAAAGATGATTGTGAAATTGTGAGCTTGTGATTGTGAAAAAAAAATAATAATAATTGATGATTTTCTCTGATTGAAATTGTGTGGAGTTGTGAATCATCATCATATCTTATCCCCATAGGGTAGTGTAGCAATTGGTCTCCTCCAGAGAAGATTAACCAGGACACAGGAACGCTTGCTACTTGTCTTCAGAAACATGCTGATGGCTTTGCAGCCTACTCTTTCACGAAAGTCAGCAATGGTTCTTTTACATGCCTCTCACCATAGTCAGTGAGAGACATTGCCCACCTTTGATAACCCATTTAGCTGCACTGGGGGGGGGGGGGGGGTGACAGCCCTGTGGGGACTCGAACCCACAACCTTAGGATCAGCGATCCTGTGCCCTATCCACTAGACCACCACCGCCCCAGAGTTGTGAATAAACATTATTTATGCACATACTTGGTATGATTGGTATGACCAGTCATTTAAAAAAAAAAAGATACTCTCTCACACCATCTCACCGAGCTTTGGTACCTCAGGCCCCAGCCTGAGGTGCTGCTACACGCCAAGCGCAGTTGCTTCGCAGCCTGGCTACCGCTTCATTATTGCTTGGAACTTCTGACCTATGTATCTGTCTGAAAGTTGCAGTGGGTGTGGAGTTGTAACTTTTAACTTATTTACCTTATTACCCTAATTCCTTATTTATCCGAAGCCATATCTGTATAATTCTAAGGCAACGACCAGAATAAAGGGATTTGACATTGCATTGTTTGTTATGAAACACAAATGTTCTCCAAACTCCACTCCCTTTCTGTAAGGTGACAACACGTGTTGTTTTTTTTTGTTTGTTTGTTTGTTTGTTTTTTTTTTGTTTGTTTTTGTTTTTTTTTGGTGTTTTTTTTGTTTTTTTGTTCAGCACAGAGATTTTGGTGAGTTTGATTCATGCAGGAATTTCATGCAAGTTATTACAAAAAAAAGCCATAAAAGATCAGTAGATTTATGTTGTAGCATGGGGGGGGTGACTGTTTTTATGGAATAGCTCTACATTACACATTAGTACTGAGTTCAATGTTCATTTTTGTTTTTCAGCAAGCAAGCTAAAGTGCTAAAGCACTGAAGGTGCATATATAAATGCATGTACATTTACAGCATCCACCAAACAAGTGTAACTCTCTGTTTCCTCCTTTGAAACATGATTTATTTTTTGACTTTGATAAAGTGATTTTAGGGATTCTTGGTGGCACAATGGTTAGCATATTCCTATCTTGGCACAAAGGTCCCTGGCTCAATTCTCGGGCTCGGAGTGCTTCTGTATGGAGTTTGCAGCTCCACAATTAGCTCCTTGATTTTGCTGCTGTTCGGGAGCAGGTTATTGTCCGTGCACTATGCAGCTAGTTACTTTACTTCTGCCCTGTAGTCAGACTCATCATTCCCACGCATTAAATCCGTACATAAGTCTGCAGTCATGGGTGAAGAGAGAGTAGAGAAGCGTGCTCAACACACAGCCTTGAGGTGCACCAGTGTTGGGAGCAGTTGTGGCCTGACCTAACATACATGGGTCTGTTGGACAGAAAGTCTAATATACTGGGTTCTGTTGATCAGAAAGTCCACGATCCAGTTGCAGAGGGAGGTATTGATTCCAATATCCTCAAGTTTTGTGGTTGACTTGGAGAAAATGACTGTGTTGAATGCTGACTGGAAGTCAAAACGCATCATTCTTGCATGTGTGTTCATGTTGTCAAGGTGTGAGAGTACACAGTACAGCACTTAGAGGGCAGTGAGGCCACAGACAATGAAACACATAGCCGGCCTTCGATAACCCACTGGAGGGACAACAGCGAGAAGCCGGTGATAGTGAGGCTTGAATTCTCAAACTTCAGCTCAATAATCCAGTATCCTTCCAAAGGGCCACCACTGCCCACCCCAATTGAACATCTTTGGGCAATATTGGAAAACGCAGTCACAGAATGACCGTCAACAAAATACTAATGTATACATTTTGTATTGTTGTGTTTTAATAAAACATTTTGGGGGGCAATTTGTGGTCATTCTCAAATTCTGGCTACCCCTTTACTTATGTGTATTGTCGATACATTCATTCATTTTCTGAAATGCTTAATCCTACTTAGGGTCACGGGGAGGTTGGCGCCCATCTCAGCTGACGCTAGGCGAGGGCAGAGTACACCTTGGACAGCTCGCCAGGCCATCACGGAGCAGAAACACACTGACAGCTATGCAGCCTACTCTTGACGAAAGTCAGCAATGGTTCTTGTACATGCCACTTACCATAGACAGTGAAAGACATGGCTGGCCGTTGATAACCCAGTTAGCTGCACTGGGGGGACAGCACTGATAACTGTTGACAGTGGGGTTTGAAGCCCAACCTTAAGCTTGGTATTCCAGCATCCGTCCAAAGGGCCACCACAGCCCCACGATTGAACATTTTTGGGAATGACTGGAAAATGCGATCGGCAAAAAAAAAAAAAAAAAAAAAAAAATATATATATATATATATATATATATATATATATATATATATATATATATATATATATATATATATATATATATATATATATTGTGGGGGGGCATTCTGAAATCTTGGTTGTCTATTGACACATTCGTTGTCTGTACATATAGCAATAAATTTGCTTATTGGTCCATTTCTAGTGTTTGAAAGGCCAGCTTAAATAATTCTTGTAATATTTTGTATTTACATGTATGGTGAACAGATAATAAACATAATTTCACCACTCAGAAATTCTTCCACAATTTCTCATATCCATCACATGAGTGAGGAAGCATTTCTTGAGTAAAAAAAAAGTTAAAGTCTGTCGAGTTTTTTACACCCGAGCCATAGTGGCTCATCAGGCCGGTGCTTATCCCCGGTTTCTGTAGCGTGAAGCGACCAGGAGTTCAACTCCTCCTGGATGGGACGCTAATCCATCACAGGTTACCTTCCCAGTGTATTTTACTGCTACGCATTTATACTGCTGTGTAAACGGAGGCACAGACCTTGAGACCTTGCCCAGGGGTCCTAGCGGGATTCAAACTCACAACTTCCCGATCATGAGCACAGCACCCTAACCACGACACAACCGGCCCCATTCTTGAATAATTCATTTCAATTTATTTCTTAAATAATACAAACTGTGCTTGACAGGTAGCATTTTGCATCATCCTACTATATGCAAACCGGATTTCAAAAAGTTGGAACACTATACAAATTGTGAATAAAAACTGAATGTTGAAGTTGCAAATGTCACTATTTTATTCCGAATAGAACATAGATGGGGCAGTGGTGGTCTAGTGGATAGGGCGCAGAATCGCTGATCCGAAGGTTGGGGGTTCGAGTCCCCATAGGGTTGTCCTCCCAGTGCAGCTAATTCGGTTATCAAAGGCGGGCCATGTCTCTCGCTGTCTATGGTGAGAGGCATGTAAAGGAACCATTGCTGACTTTCGTAAAGAGTAGGCTGCAAAGCTGTCAGCGTGTTTCTGTCTTTTGCTAAAAGGGTTGTGGCAGGAAGGGCATCCGGCGTAAAAACATATGCCAAATCAAATGTGCGAGTCAAATTATTCGCTGTGGCGACCCCCGAGAAAAGGGAAAAAGCTGAAAGAAAGAAAGAAAAAGAACGCTGATAACAACTTGGGCTGTCGTTGTCCTCTTTAGTGCGGATGACATGTCGTCCCAGTTTTCCATGAAGAACTTCAAATCGTGATTCGTCTGACCACTGATCAGTTTCCACTTTGCCACACTCCACTTGAAATGACCCCTGACACTGAGAAAATGCCTGTGCTTCTGGGTCCTGTTTAGAAATGGCTTCTTCTTTGTGCTCTGGCAGCTTGCAACGGCAGATGGCACGGTGGATTGTTTTCACCGACAATGGTTTCTGGAAGTATTGCAGAGCCATTTCTGTGATTTTCCCTTACAGTAGCATTCCTGTTTGTGGTGCAGTGCCGTTTAAGGGCCTGAAGATCACGGGAATCCAGTATGGTTTTTCGATCTTGACCCTTACGCACATAGATTGTTCCAGATTCTCTGATGCTATGCACTGTAGATGATGATAACTTCAAACTCTTTGGGATTTTTTTGCTGGGAAACACCTTTCTGATATTACATCATTATCTTTCTACGAAACATTATCAGAATTGGTTATCCTCTACCCATCTTCACTCTGAGAGATACTGCCACTCTCATAAGCTCTTTTTTATACTCAGTCATGTTGCCAATGGACCTCATTAGTGGTAATTGGTCTTCCAGATGTTTGTTATAAGTGCAGTTGACTTTTCCAGCCTCTTATTGCTACCTTTCCCAACTTTTTTGAGATTTGTTGACACCATGACATTTAAAATCAACAAATTTTCACCTTAAAATTATACATTTTCTCAGTTTAAATTTTTGACCTGTCATCTATGTTCTCGATGAGTACATCAGAAGGACAGCACATGTAAGAGGTTTTGGAGACAAAGGCAGAGAGGCTAGATTGAGATGGTTTGGACATGTACCGAGGAGGGATAGTGAATATATTGGTAGTAGGATGCTGAGGTTGGAACTACCAGGCAGAAGGCCTAGAGGAAGACCAAAGAGAAAATTTATGGATGTGGTGAAGGAGGACATGAAGGTAGTTGGAGTAAGAGTAGAAGATGCAGAGGATAGGGTGAGATGGAGGCAGATCATTTGCTGTGGCGACCCCTGAAGGGAAAAGCTGAAAGGAAAAGAAGAAGATCTATGTTCTATTCAGAACAAAATATTGAAATTTGGCAGTTCCACATAATTGCATTCAGTTTTTTATGTACAAGTTATATAGTGCCCCATCTTTTTTTGGAATCTGGTTTATAATATTGCCAATAAATAGTTTTAGTAAAAGTGATTGATTTTTCACATAACATCTGTCCTCATGTGATGGTGTGAATTGCAGTGCCAATAGAAATACAGTACAGCACTTATTCAAACTGGTGGATGTAGAACTTCCCTATAAATCTGCCATTTAGATCCTGTTGTGAACATGGTGTTGAGATAACCTTTTTTGCCCTCTCAATGGTCAGAAACAATGTCCATCCTGTTATATAAGACTACGTAACTGTTACACTTTTTTTTTTTTCTGTATTATAATACAGTACTACAGATTCTCTGCAACAGATCAAGAATGCAGCTTGTTTTCAACCTTCCTAAATTTTCCCACACTACACCACTGCTACAATCTCTCCACTGCCAACCTGTAGCTGCTTGCAATAGATTTACGGCATTAATTGCCTACAAAGCCGAAAACGGTCCTGCACCTTCTTACCTCAAAGCGTTTATCACACCCTGCACTGCACCATGTTCTCTCAGATCCTCGAGCACTGCTAGAGTGATCCCTCTGTCTACCAAGGGACAAGGGAAAAATGCACATAAACTGTTCTCTCTTCTGGCTCCAAGTTGGTGGAATGAACTTCCTCCAGAGGTCCAGACAGCTGAGGCACTGGGTATCTTCAAACAATGGCTGAAAACATACCTTTTTTGGCAGTACTTAGATTAGCATGATGCTGTACACACACACACACACACACACACACACACACACACACACACACACACACACACACAGAAAAAATAGTTTGACTCGTATGCTATGTGTACTTAGTCTGTGTTCTAAAAAACCAGCATAGGAATACATTTACTGCTGTAAATGTAAATATATGATATAAGACATGTATAATATAAGACATGGCCTGCCTTTGATAACCCAGTTAGCTGCACTGGGGGGACAGTGACAGCCTTGTGGAGAGTGGGACTCAAACCCCCACCCTTAGGATCAGCGATCCAGCACCCAATACCACTAGACCAACAGTGCCCATAAATATATTATCAAAAAATAAATGTAAAACATGCAATTACATTATGGTGGAAATTTTTACTGTTTTGTCCCTTTAAAAGCTATACAGTGAATTTTGTAGCTCTCTCTCTCTCGCTCTCTCTCATATACATATGTGTGTGTGTGTGTGTGTGTGTGTGTGTGTGTGTGTGTGTGTGTATGCTTGTGTAATTTGGGACTGGTTTCTAGAATCAGTCCTTTCAGCCAGTGTCTGGATTACAGGCTTTCATAATGCAGGATAAATCATGCCATGTTTTTTAGGTTTTATTCTCAGCCAGATGAAAATGTAAGATGCTGTCTCACCATGTAATCAGCTCTCTATCGTTTCAGTAAGGCATTATGCAACCTTCACTTTTCTTGAAGTTTGCTTCATCTCAGTCAGTATTCTTGGTTTTATTCATCACTTGGAACTTGTTTTTTTAATATATATATATATATATATATATATATATATATATATATATATATATATATATATATATATATATATATATATATATATATATATATAAACTTTTTTCCCTTTCTATTGAGCAGTGTGAAAGCATCAGCAGGAAACCCAGGCTGTTGTTCCTACTTGCCACCATTATTATGAAACTAATGTGCCATTTTCAGCTTAATTGCTGCATTTTTATTCATTTTTTTCTGTTTTTCCCCTTGTTTAGTTCTACTCTATTCTGTATTTCTCCCTGATTTATTGATGAAGCTGTTGTTGTGGAAGGGCAGAACAATCATCCATTTCCCCCCATGATTTAATGAAATGGAAAAGCAGACCCATCAGGCACAATGAACAGTTCAGATTCAATAATTATTCTGTGTACATTATCCAGCAGAGAGATGAGATCTATAGACATTTAAGATAGCCGTCCTATTTTCAGTACTGATAAAACCCCAGGCCTCATTTGTCATTTGTTGCTCTCGACATGTCTGACTTCATCTAACACCAATCGATGTGGAGTACGTCTCGACTGAAGATGATGTTGATGAGGAATCTGGAGCAGAGTGATGAGGCAGAGGTTCTTATTGAAACTACTTTTGATTTCATAAGTTCTGAAGTAACTTCTCAAAAGGAATCTGGAAAGATTTGAATCTAATTGCCTACATTTGGTCCATATTATTTTTAGGCTTTCTTGTTTATCATCTTTTTGTTCTTTTAATGTAGATAATTAGTTAATTCTTCATGAAATAGCAAAATTTGTAAGACGCATGAGAAAATCTGTCCTTTTTCCAGTGACACAGACGCAATGTCCTTCACTTTGTTGGTGTAATAATGGAAAACAGATAACAGGATATCACTGCAGATATACCAACACCATATATATATATATATACAGTAAAACCTCCGCTGACGAACGCTTAAGCTCACGAACTTTTCGCCTCAAGAACATTAAATTTGCGAGCATATAGTCTCTGCTGACGAACTAGTTTTCGGCGGACGAATCAAACCACGCGGTCGAACAGCGCCACGGTGGCGGCCACGAGAAGCTGACGCACGCTCACGGCGTCACAGTTCGTCACCCCTTTCTTTGAGTGCGGAAGTGGTTTGTGTTTGATAGACATTTTGGACCATATTGAGTGTACTTTTGCTATTATGGGACCGAAAAAGACCCCACCACAGGCGGAGATCATTGAAAAACACGAACGAGGTGTGCGTTTGTGTGACTCAGCGTCCCAGTACCAGTACGCTAAGTCTACCATTGCTCCCATCCTTAAGAACAAGGAAGCTATTAAGGGTGCGTGTGTGGCTAAGGGTGTTTCCAAACAGTAGGCGTTTCCAAACACTCCTTCCAAACAGTAAGTCCCTCCCTCCCTCCTCCTCCCACTCCATTCCATCAAGCCATCAACTACCATCACAAAGGTAAATAAAACGACTTTATTATACAGTACAGTTTATTTCTTTAATTACAATACAATAGCACATTTATTATACATAAAATAAGGTATATTTTTGTGTAGTTTTAAGGCTTATTTAGTAGAAAATTATGTTTTATGGGGACCTGGGAACGGATTATTCTCATTTTAATGGTTTCTTATGGGAAATAAATGTTCGGAAGACGAACTTTTCGCCTTACACACACTTTCTGGGAACCAATTATGTTCGTGAGCTGAGGTATCACTGTATATATATATATGTGTGTGTGTGTGTGTGTGTGTGTGTGTGTGTGTGTGTGTGTGTGTGTGTGTGAGAGAGAGAGAGAGAGAGAGAGAGAATGAGAGAATGTCCATGAGTTAGCGCCTTGGAGTCAGTTTGTAGTAGAAGTACCGAACATAAGTTAAAAGTGAACATACGTTGTTACAGTGACGTATGACATGTGACGTATGACGCTCATACTGTACTATACATCCATAAATACCATTACCGTATCTCATAAAACACCCCTAAATCAATTATTATAAACATAACATTGTAAAATAATATCAAATGTATCAAATAATATCAACATTCATTTCAAAGAAATTAGATTCAAGCAAAATAATTTCAAATTGATAAATTTTAATCAAATTCACTCCTCAAATACACTATCAAATATAACCTTTAACATTCTCTATGATGCGATCTTTCTGGTTGTAAATGGTTCCGATGGTCGACGGATGATCACTTTGCATGAAGCTGAGCTGAGTCATGTGACATGAATCTAGGCCGACTCACTTTACATGAAGCTTAAAACAGCCAATCAACGCTTACAATATGTGAGGCGCGCAATACCGAAAGTAGTGCACTTGCTGTGCTTGAAGGCGGGTTATACGGACTTCTGGTCTTTCAAGTGAGCAAGGCACCGTTGAACTCGTTTAGTACTCAGCCTGCACAGATGTGAATCACCAGCAGAGCAGAGAGTTATCTTTCTTTTCTGAATTCGGGTTTTCATTGATTTTACAACTCTCTTTGCTTAACTGAGTATGCATGGTAGATTGCGCCAATCCGAGCAAATAGTTAATTCATCTCAGTGTATGAGACTTGCACCCATGCTACTAGGCTTACGCTTCTGACCAACCAAATATGCTTAGGGTTACAAAAGTCCGCAAAACAGTGTAAACACAAAGATCACAGAGATGACATCTTAACACAAGGGTAACACGCTATATAAAATTATATATATATATATATATATATATATATATATATATATATATATATATATATATATATATATATATATACTAGTCCTTCTAAAAAATTAGCATATTTTGATAAAGTTCATTATTTTCTGTAATGTACTGATAAAAATGAAACTTTCATATATTTTAGAAGTCCACGTTATGAAAGCACCATCTTAAAAATTCAAACGCACTATTCAAACATTTCAACAATGCGCGAATTTCTTTCCCATTGGTTGTCTCCCAACACCCTGCCCCGCTGACCTCCCATTGGCTAGGAAGGAGCTGAATCTCCATAATACAGCACTGTACCCATAATGCTTTTCGTGTGCCTTCGACCCATAGTTCGAAACAAGCATGAAAGAGAGTTGCACTGTTGGTTCATGAGTTTCATGAGTTTTTTTGAGTTTGCTTATTGCAAAGTTATTTTTGGTTATTAATCATGAGCCCCAAGAAAGTGACTCCCAGTGAGACTGAAAAGAATAAGCGGGCTCCGTTATCAATAAAAGTAAAACAGGAGATGATAAAAAAATATGAAAATGTGATTCGGTTGAGTGAAATCGCAAAGTAGTATGGCCGAACCCCCTCTACAATTGGGGCGATATTGAAGCAGAAGGAGGCATTAAAAGCGGAGATACAGTGACGGAGGCGATTATTTCGGAAAAAGCAACCACCATATTTAAGAACCTCATGAACCTTCATGGGGGTGAAGGTTCTTCAGACCAGCAACCCCCAGACGTTAAAGCGTCGCATGGGTGGTTCGAGAGATTAAAAAAAAAAAGGTAAATCATTTTCTTTTACATTTAACACGTGTTCTTTTCCTTTCGGCTTTTCCCTTCAGGGGTCACCACAGTGAACCATCCGCCTCCATCTCACCCTATCGTCTGCATCTTCTACTCTTACTCCAACTACCTTCATGTCCTCCTTCACCACATCCATAAATATTCTCTTTGCTCTTCCACTTGGCCTTCTGCCTGGTAGTTCCAACCTCAGCATCCTACTACCAATATACTCACTATCCCTCCTCTGTGCATGTCCAAACCATCTCAATCTAGCCTCTCTGACTTTGTCTCTAATAGTTCTAACATGTGCTGTCCCTCTGATGTACTCATTCCTGATCCTATCCATCCTCGTTACTCCAAAGAGAACCTCAACATTTTCATCTCTGCTACCTCCAGCTCTGCCTCCTGTCTTTTCCTCAGTGCCACTGATTCTAAACCATACAACATCGCTGGCCTCAACACCATCTTGTACACTTTTCCCTTCATTCTTGCTGATACCTTCCTATCACACATCACACCGGACACTTTTCTCCAACCATTCCAACCTGCATGCACACACTTCTTTACCACTTTTTACTTTTAACATATATCCCATAAATATGTCATACAAAATTGGTGTAATTATATAATTTTAAAGGGTTTATGGGGTAGTATTGGGAGCCTTGGAACGAATCATGCAGTTTACATGTCAAATGCGGTTCAATTTACGGAAAATGCAGATTACGAAAAAGGCGCTGGAACAGATTAATTTCGTAAAGTGAGGTACCACTGTGTGTGTATGTGTGTCTGTATATATATATATATATATATATACTCCTTATGGCTTCCGGATTTCGCGACAAACGGTCAAACTTAATCTTGGCTGTCCACTTTTCCAAAATGCAATACATCCTCCTGAAAATGAAAGCGAATAATCCATGATGTTTTTTCATACCCCAGTACACGAGGGCCAATCATGCCTGCTCCAGGCACAACGATATTAGTAAACATCAAAATATATATTTTTTTTATTTCTCTTGAAATTATGTCTTCTTCTGTTTCTTTACACTTGATCTGACTTTTTCAATTTCTACAAGTCAGTGTTGCACTGCTAAGTTTTTTTTTTTTTTTCCCCCATATACAAAAGCATTCCTCCAGTTATGTGAGCTTGTTATTGTAATAAACTCATACTGACAACAATATGAAAAACAAGAAAATAAGAGGTACTAGTGATTGGGCGGTTTTAAATAAAACAGAAACAATCAAACTGGTGACTGCATATCACAGCTCAGAATCTTACTCTCGAGATATACAGATTAGGTAGGTAGGTAAGAAAGTAAAATGAAAGGAAATAGCTATGTTGTGCTGTATGTTTTCTCCTCTCAGTGATGAGTGTGTATGACTGGTTCTGTTGCATTTTGGTATACTGTATCCACTGTTCCTGATGCACTGCGCTTATATAAAAAGGATTCATATCGGATTCAGGAATTCCCTTCGTCCCTTTTCCCTTACAGGGTTCCCCTTCAGACTTTCTTTATTCTTTCACCTTCATAGACTTTGTCTTCATCTCTGCACTTTCCCCTCTCTTGGTACTCCACTCTGCTGCTGTCTCGTCTCAGGACACGGTGTTTCCTTGGGCTATTTTCCAAGCACACAAAGCGATTAAACATGGACTTTAAAAAATCCTTCACAAACACATTGCTCAAAAACTATTTTAAGCTATTTATCGAGAACGGGAAAAAGCCGAAAAGAAAAGAAGATTGAAGGTGGATTGTTGAATCAAAATGGTAAAGTTTTACACTGATGTTTAAAAAAAAACAACAATTAGGGCCCCAACACAACTGTCCAGATGTGTGTAATACTTGATGCCATAGCATGTTTAACACAATTTCCTCTGGGATTAGCAAAGTATTCTGATTCTGATGTTCAATACTCACTCATATAAAAAGGAATGATGTAGTTTTAAAACTAATTATAGTCTTGAAATATACTAGTCCTTCTCAAAAAATTAGCATGTTGTGATAAAGTTCATTATTTTCTGTAATGTATTGATAAAAATTAAACTTTCATATATTTTAGATTCATTGCACACCAACTGAAATATTTCAGGTCTTTTATTGTTTTAATACTGATGATTTTGGCATACAGCTCATGAAAACCCAAAATTCCTATCTCAAAAAATTAGTATATTTCATCCGACCAATAAAAAAAGTGTTTTAATACAAAAAGTCAACCTTCAAATAATTATGTTCAGTTATGCACTCAATACTTGGTCGGGAATCCTTTTACAGAAATGACTGCTTCAATGTGGCGTGGCATGGAGGCAATCAGCCTGTGGCACTGCTGAGGTGTTATGGAGGCCCAGGATGCTTCGATAGCGGCCTTAAGCTCATCCACAGTGTTGGGTCTGGTGTCTCTCAACTTTCTCTTCACAATATCCCACAGATTCTCTATGGGGTTCAGGTCAGGAGAGTTGGCAGGTCAATTGAGCACTGTAATACCATGGTCATAAACCATTTAGCAGTGGTTTTGGCACTGTGAGCAGGTGCCAGGTCGTGCTGATAAATGAAAATCTTCATCTCCATAAAGCTTTTCAGCAGATGGAAGCATGAAGTGCTCCAAAATCTCCTGATCGCTAGCTGCATTGACCCTGCCCTTGATAAAACACAGTGGACCAACACCAGCAGCTGACATGGCACCCCAGACCATCACTGACTGTGGGGACTTGACACTGGACTTCAGGCATTTTGGCATTTCCTTCTCCCCAGTCTTCCTCCAGACTCTGGCACCTTGATTTCCGAATGACATGCAAAATTTGCTTTCATCCGAAAAAAGTACTTTGGACCACTGAGCAACAGTCCAGTGCTGCTTCTCTGTAGCCCAGGTCAGGCGCTTCTGCCGCTGTTTCTGGTTCAAAAGTGGCTTGACCTGGGGAATATCGGCACCTGTAGCCCAGTCCACTGCTTCCACAGGTCCCCCAAGGTCTGGAATCGGCCCTTCTCCACAATCTTCCTCAGGGTCCGGTCACCTCTTCTGGTTGTGCAGCGTTTTCTGCCACACTTTTTCCTTCCCACAGACGTCCCACTGAGGTGCCTTGATATAGCACTCTGGGAACAGCCTATTCGCTCAGAGATTTCTTTCTGTGTCTTACCCTCTTGCTTGAGGGTGTCAATGATGGCCTTCTGGACAGCAGTCAGGTCGGCAGTCTTACCCATGATTGCGGTTTTGAGTAATGAACCAGGCTGGGAGTTTTTAAAAGCCTCAGGAATCTTTTGCAGGTGTTTAGAGTTAATTGGTTGATTCACATGATTAGTTTAATAGCTCATTTAGACTACCTGAACATGATATGCTAATTTTTTGAGAGAGGAATTTTGGGTTTTCATGAGCTGTATAGTGTATGACTAATTTTATCAATGCTTCAATGTCGAATGTGTTAAACACCCCCCCCTTTTTTTTTTTTCCTCACCAAACCACTCCCCCCCCCCCCCCATTATAACAGCAGCATTATACAATAACTTGCAAAATCATTCACGCTCTTGGCTTTTTTTTTTTTTTTTTTTTTTTTTTTTTTGCCATTTTGTTGCCTTGAAGCCTGAAATCTAAATAGAGTTCTTCTTGGATTTTATGTCTGTGAAGGCCTGGTGAGTTGCCCAGGGTGTACCTCGCCCTATCCTCAAGGTCCATTCAGATAGGCGGAAGCCTTCTGACAACACTAATTAGGATATAAGCAGATTAGAAAATGTATAAGTGAATGAATGATATGATGTGGTGTTAAATGACATCATTAATTCAATACGATTCACCTGTGTGCAACCTCAGTGTTACATAATCTCAGTATTTACTGGTACTTGGAAGAGCATTCATACTCTGAACCTTTCCACACGTTTTCCCAATCCAGTCACAAACATAAATGTATTTTATTGAGATTTTATGTGATTAACCAAAATTGTTGAAAAGTACAAATCAGTAATATATTATAAAAATATCTAAAACATTTATAATTCCACCGAGCACCATTAAATCATTCATCGAACAATGAAACAAAAAAAAAAACAAAAACAAAAACAAAAAAAAGACAGGAGGCACGGCACTGTAGAGTAGTGGTTGTAGCATCTGACTCAAAGAAAGAAGATCCTGGGTTCGAGTTCCAGGCCCGGTGAGTCAGTGTGCATGTTTATCTCATTGTACTCCGGCTTCCTTCCACAGTCTCGTGGCATGCACATTAGGCTAATTGGCTGTTCCTAATTGCTTCTAGGTATGAGAGTGAATAGTTATGTGTGTGTGTGTGTGTGTGTGTGTGTGTGTGTGTGTGTGTGTTCACTCGGAGTGAACTGAGATAGGTGCCAGCCTCAGCACAACCCTAGTGTGATTAAGCGGTTTGACAAATTAATGAATGGAGGAATGAAAGAACAACAAACATGAATAGAGAGGGCTGTCCTCTAAAAATAAAGATAAGGATGGCATTAAATAAAGAGGCAAAAAAGAACCCAAAGGTAATCTTGAAGAACACATTGGATACTGGTCTATCTATCCTTAGGACCACTCTAAGCCATACACTCCACAGAACTGGGCTTTATGTTAGAGTGGCCATAAAAAGTCTATTTAGAGTTTATCAAGAGAAAATAGGAGATTCCCCAAACTAATAGAAGAAAGACCTTTGCTTGGTCGAGACTAAAATTAAATTTTTGTCCATCAAAGGTAAAGATATGTCTAACAATGCAGTCACCCCAACTCACAGTGAAGTGTGGTGGTATCAGTTTCATGCTGTGGGGATGTTTTTCATCAGCAGGGACTGGAAACCGGTCAGAACTGAAAGAGTGATGAATGGTGCTACTTACAGGCAAATTCTCAAGGAAGATACCTTCTTGAAGGAGCTGGAGCTTTGAAGAACGGGTAAAAAAAAAAACAGTGGCTTGATGTACTAGGCCCACAGAGATATACCACATGCAGCTTGCAGCTGTAGTTGCTGCGAAAGATTGTAGTACAGTTTACTGACTTTTTTTTTTTTTTTTTTGGGGGGGGTGAGTATTTTGCATCTTTAAGTTTGTTAGAATGTTATGTAAATAAGCTGATAAATCCCCCAAATACTCATCCAAATTCCAGGTTGTAATGCAACAAATTGGGGGGGAAAGCCAGTGGAGGTGAATACTATAAAAGTCATTGTCAGTTTTTATTTTCTTTATTTGAGCACTAACAGGCTGCATAGCCATTAGCATGTTTCTGTCCCTTGCTAAAGGGGTGTGTCAGGAAGGGCATCCGACGTAAAAACTTATGCCAAATCAAACACGTGAATCAGATGATTCGCTGTGGCGACCCGTGAAAAAGGGAAAAAAGCCAAAAGGAAAAGAAGAAGAAAGAAGAACGGGCATTCAGTGAGTACATAGTAAAGTTACACCCACATCTGTGTGAATTGTACAGAGCTCACTCACCATGTGATTCCACCAACATTACTACACACCTGTTCATAATGGGGTGGTGTGGTGCTCAGTGATTGGCGCCATCACCTCGCAGCGAGAGGGTTTGGTGCTGAATCTCGGTCGAGAGTCTTTCTGTGAGGTGTAACAGTCTACTCTAAAGTATACGTGTCTGAATAATAGACTGGTGATCTTTTGAGGGTGTAACCCTGCCTCACACCTGAAGTCAGCTGGGACACACTTCAGCTTCCCCATGACCCTGATATGTGATTCAGATCATGGATGAATGGGTGGATGGACTTTAAGAAAGGGGACCTGGCAACTTTCTTTTTCTCCTTAAAAAGGATGAGCAAAGAGACTGTTGTACAAAGATTTTTCACAACTAACTTGTGTGTTTTAAATGGCTGATTAATGCTAACATACCATGAAACATGATGTTTTTATTATCAAACTGTGGAAATTGTTCTGTAGTCAGCAGTGAAATCATAAATGCTAAAGGCTTACATTAGAAGTGTACTCATTTGTTCCTCCAAAAGGCTTCATTAGGATTGATTACAATGCAACAATATTAGACTGCATATGTGCCAAGCCGCACCTGAGGGAGGACATAAAACATTGAAGTTACTGGATGTAAGGAAAATACCATGTTTCTGTGTTTTCATTTTAAATGTTTATCAAAAATATATTCATACAGACGCTCCCCAACTTACGTTTGAGTTAGGTTCCGGACGGCCGAACGTAAGGTGAAAAAAAAACCTAAGTTGTTACGGTATGTTCCAGTGACTTATGGTGTTCATACTGTACTATACACCCATAAATACCATTACTGTATCTCATAAAACACCCCTAAATCTATTATTATTTCCACCATCACTAGTAGGCGTCCGCTTCTGACCAACCATATTTGCTTAGGGTTACAAAAGTCTGCAAAACAGTGTAAACACAAAGATCACAGAGACGACATCTGAAAACAAGGGTAACATGCAGTGAACTGGGAAGAAGGAGGGGCACGTTCAGTCTGTCATTTGTAAATAATGGACACAGCGTCATTACGTCATATTTGAAACACAAGAAAAGCCAGGCACATATGCGAGCACAGGCATGTTAAAGACTTTGTTCACACGTCTAACAGATGCTCTGTGTCACTGCCAAGCTTTAAACTCTGTGATTCTTAACCACTGCTCAGGTCTTTCTCACAGAACACTGTTTTGAGGACACAGTACATATATTTTTACCAGGCAACTGGGGAGAGAAGAGTAAAGCATTATCCTTTAGGAAAATAAAAACACGTGCAAATACACAGAATGATATGAGCACCAAGCTTAACATTTTGGAAAGTTCGCTTTTAAGTGCTAAGCAATGGAGAGAGAAACAGCACAGTACAATCTCCCTGGAATGTGGTACAACGTCAGGGAGTCTGTGAAAAACAGAGAGCTCATCCATGCCGAAGCTCTTTTATAACGGCGCTCCCACGCTGAACTGAGAAGCCCAATTGGTATTGGTAAAGGAAAAGCATCTTTTTGGTACATCAAGAAGTATCTACCCCCCCCCCCTTCCCCCAGCATGCATTTACACCTGAGATCCTGTAGTGATATGTCTCATGTGGGTATCTAGCAGTCATAATGGGAATGGATGTCTGGGTGATGGCAACTTCTACTCTATCTTCCTCTATGAAACTGTTACTTTTTCAAGCCATAAAACAAAATAAACTTTTTAATAACATTAAACACACTTTTTTGACAGTGTAAAGAGAATTTTATGTGCCATATGTAGTAGGTATCTTTGTTTTTGTAGCTGACAAAATGCATTGTTTCTGCTGTGAAATGCTTTACTTATTTGAATAAAAAAAGCTTCGTGTGACATATATATATATATATATATATATATATATATATATATATATATATATATATATATATATATAGAGAGAGAGAGAGAGAGAGAGAGAGAGAGAGAGATGGCAATTCTCCCAGTAGAGATGCCAATCGCAATCTCTACTAGAATACCAGAATTGCCTATTCTACCAGTAGAGATGCCGATTGGCATCTTTCATAAGGGAGATTGAAATCCTAACTAAACACAATCTCAGTTGCTATCTCTCCTAGGAGAATTAGCAGTTGTCCTAGGAGAGATGGCGATTGAAATCTGTATAAAAGGGAACTCTTAAAATATGAAAAGTATCCTAAGTAACAATAATTTTATTGAACATATCACATTTACAGAATTCAATAATAGTGGACAATATAAATGACAAGACCAGATATTTTGTTAAAATATAGTGCTTTTATTTTCTTCCACACAACATCATATTTTTCACATCACAAATTTTCAGCACACTGTTTTATAATGTTCATAGCACCCATATAAGAACACAACATTAAACAATTGTACACTTCACTTTTTTTAAATGTAGATCTTGCTTTCAGTTTGAAAGTACAGTTTTCTAATTATATAACATCACTTTGCTTGTCTGCAGTCTGTTTTAATGTTCGTAACACCCATTTAAGAACACAATTGCCCTAGGAGAATTGGAAATTGTCCTAGGGGAGATGCCAATTGCAATCTCTACGAGTAGAATTGGCAATTTTCCTAGTAGAGATTGCGATTGGCATCTCTACTAGGAGAATTCCCAATTATACTTAATAGCCATCTCTACTGTGACATATAGATGTACAGACTCTCCCTGACTTACGTTCACCCGTTTTAGGTTTTTGTTTTGTTTTTTTCAATTTTACATTTTTCTTTTTTCCCAAAAAGAAAAAAAAGTCAAATTTTGAGTTTAGACGCATTTTCTTTGGCAATGACAATGCTGGTGGCATCAGCAAAGAAAGAAACAAAAGGGACAAAGACAGAATCAGGGCAGCAACAAACCAATAGTAGACTGTTTATGGATGACATAGTAACTACCACAGAAAATTTAGTGTAGACAAAGTATCTCTTGGATAATCTGGCAGACAAACTGGAATGGGCAGGCGTGGCAGTGCGACCAGAGAAATGCAGAAGTCTGGTGATAATCAAAGGCCAAGTGAGCAATAGAAAGCCAGTCATCAACGGAAACCCCATAACTTCTGTTTCGGAAAAACCTGTGAAGTACTTGGGGAAAGTCTACAACAAGACATTGAATGACCGGGAACAAACAAAAGAAACCTTGGAAGAAGTGAAGAGAAGCTTGAAGAAGCTGGAAAACTGCAGGGTTCCAGGAAAATTTAAAGCCTGGATGGTCCAACATATGCTTCTCCCAAGACTGATATGGCCACTCACCATCTACCAGATTCCAGAGACCAAAGTGAGTGAGATGCAGGGGAAAGTAACTGGTAAATTAAAAAAATGGCTTGGTCTCCCCCGGTTATTGTCGGCAGATTGCCTATACACAACATCAGGGAAGCTACAATTGCCTTTCACTGAGCTAACAGAAGAGGTGAAGGCTGCAAAGGCAAGATTCCTGACAACATTGGAGGAAGCAGAGGATCCATGTGTCCAAAGAGCAAGGGTGGCAGTGGATGGGGGAAGGAAAGCCACCACACAAGAAAACATAAGGGAGGCAAAAACTAGACTGAAGACAGAAGAGATAACTGGGATTCCCAACAGGGGGAGAGAGGGTTTGGGATTAAATCACAAAAGATACTACAGCACCAGTTCCAAAAAAAAAAGGAGAACTATGGTGGTGGAGAAAGTGAGGGAGGCGGAAGAGGACAGGAGAAGGGAAAACATGATGGGACTGATCAAGCAGGGGGCACATATGAGATGGGAGGTACTGGAGAGGAAGCTGAGTCACAGGGATGTGGCCAGCATGCCAGAAAACAGATTCAAGTTTCTGGTAAAGGCAGTGTACGACCTGCTACCGACACCACAGAATAAAAAGACCTGGCTCGGCACAGAGGGAACGTGTGATTTATGTGGTGAAAAGGGGACTCTGTCCCACATATTAAGTGGATGCAAGGTGGCATTAGAACAAGGGAGGTACCAGTGGCGCCACGATCAAGTCTTGAGAGAGATAGCCCAGTGCGTCGAAGAAAGAAGAAGAAACAAGGACAAGGGAGAGTGGTGGGATCACCTTTGTGAAGCAAGGAGAAAAACCCAAAGCAAAGATCCAACAATCAGCAGGTAATTATTTGGATGGGGCAGCAGACTGGCACCTCTTAGTTGACCTGGATAAGAAACTCAAGGTCCCAGAGAAAGTGGCGGAGACAAACCTCAGACCGGATATGCTGCTGTTGTCAAATAGCACTAAGTGGATGGGGGTTATTGAGCTGGCAGCGCCAAGTGAGGAGAGGGTGGAGATCTCAGGGGAGCTGAAAAGAAACAAGTATATAACGCTGGAGATTGAGGGAAAAAGAAATGGCTGGGCGGTCCAGGTCTGAACAGTAGAGGTTGGCTGCCGGGGCTTCTCGGCTGCTTCCATGGCGGCCTTCCTCAAGGCAATTGGAATAGGAGGAGGAGAGAGAAGTAGAGCCCTGAGGAGAATTGGAGAAGCAGCGGAAAAAGCAAACAAAGCCATATGGACCTGGAGCTGCATACCAGTATGGGGGAAGGAGTGATTATCTGGTCTGGTGGCAATAGCTGCTGGCGGCGCCAGGCCGGGGGGTACCACCGGAAGCCGCCGAAACCCATATTCACTGAAGTAACCCGGCCTGGTCGGTGGCTGACGGGGACCAGAATCACTATCAGTCCATATCTGCTTTTGAAAAAACTGGGCCACCATGAGAGCATTAGGTCGGCCCAGGTAGGTTAGGTCAACTAACTTTATTATTCCTTATATATATACACATATATATATATATATATATATATATATATATATATATATATATATATATATATATATATATATATATATATATATATATATATATCAGTTATATAGCGTGTTACCCTTGTGTTAAGACGTCGTCTCTGTGATCTTTGTGTTTACACTGTTTTGCGGTCTTTTGTAACCCTAAGAAAATATGATTGGTCAGAAGTGTAAGCCTACTAGCATGGGTGCAAGTCTCATACACAGAGATGAATTAACTATCTGCTCGGATCAGCTCCATGCATACTCTACCATACATAGTAAAGCAAAGAGAGTTGTAAAATGAAAACCCGAATCCACAAATTACAGAACAATTACAGATATTTATTATCGTTTAGCAGAATCCTAAGAGTGTATACTTATTTTATATTAATATTCATGAGGATTTGTACTTGTTCTTTGTATGCATCTCTTGAATAAAATTTACCTACTTACTTACACAAAAGAAAGAACTCTTCGCTTTGCTGGGATTTACATCAGGGCAGGCTGTGTTCTAAATGTGTTCAACGGCACCCTTGTGCACTTGAAAGACCGGAAGTCTGTATAACCCACAGCAAGTACACTACTTTTGCAAGTACACTACTTTTGGTATTGAAAGCCTCACATATTGTCAGCATTGATTGATTGTTTTAAGCTTCATGTAAAGTGACTCTGTATAAATAAGTGACTTATTTGAAATTAATGTTGATATTATTTGATATATTTGATATTAGTTTACAATGTTATGTTTATAATAATTGATTTAAGGGTGTTTGATGAGATACAGTAATGGTATTTATGGATGTATAGTACAGTATGAGCGTCATACGTCACACGTCATATGTCATACGTCACTGTAACAACTTATTACGTTCGGCCATCCGGAACCAATTAAAAACGTAAGTTGGGGAGCGTCTGTATTTATATTTTATTTTCATCTTATGCAATATTTTTGAATGTTTAATTGTTATTGTAAGCATTTATATTGTTGAATATGTATGTATTGATATTATATACACATATACATGTATGTATACCCCCAGTGCGGCTAACTGGGTTATCAAAGGCGGGCCATGTCTCTCACTGTCTATGGTGAGAGGCATGTAAAAGAACCATTGCTGACTTTCGGAAAGAGTAGGCTGCAAAGTCGTCAGCGTGTTTCTATCCCTTGCTAAAAGGGTTGTGACAGGAAGGGCATCCGACGTAAAAATCTCTGCCAAATTAAACGTGCGAATCAAAATGATTCGCTGTGGCGACTCCTGAGTAAAAGGGAAAAAGCCGAAAGGAAGACAGACAGAAATACATGTATGTATACATCAGTCATGAGGGGGGGTGGGATCTTGGTCATAATTAACCGCTGGATTCACGCTCGTCTCGTAGTTAAGGACGCCATCATGGACATGCTTAACTGTGTCCTCAGCCACCTTGACCAGCCAGCAAGCACTGTGAGGGATATGTGGTTTTTACTTTTCCAGTGCATCTAACACTATCAGGCCGACCTTTCTGGCTAGCATTAATGTATTTGGATGCTTCCCTTGTGTCCTGAATTCTGGACTAGCTGACCCGGAAAACCACAGTATGTTTACCTGCAGCACTGCTTGTCAGAAACAGTAGTCAGCAACACTGGCGTGCCACAAGGGATTATCATCTCCGCTTTCCTCTTCACCCTGTACACAATGAACTTCAGCTAATGCACAGAGAACTGCCATCTTCAGAAGTTTTCAGATGACTCTGCGGTAGTCAAATGTAGCAGTTTACATGACAAGACAGAATATCGGGCTTCAGTGGATTCCTTCTTCAATGGTGTGAACAGAATCATCTGCATCTTAATGTGACAAAGACCAAGATGAGCCAGCCTGACCAAAAAACTGATTGTGGATTTTAGGGGATCCAAAACACCAGCAACCCCTGTTTCCATCCAGTGCGACAATGTGGAAATGATTAAGGATGACAAATACCTTGGAGTTCAAATTGACCATAAACTGGATCGGGTTAAGAACACTCCCGCACTTTATAAGAAGGGCCAAAGCTGTCTCTATGTTTTGAGGAGGATAAGGTCATTTAACATGTCGGACACTATTCAGAATGTTATAGGAGTCTCTTGTAGGCAGCGCTATCACCGACGCGACGACTGAACAAACCGATCCACATGGCCAGTAACGTTGTGTGGATAGAACAGGACATTCTGGCAATAGTGCCAGTGGATAGGTGAATGTTGTCCAAAAAAAGACATTATTGAACAATACCTTCCACCCGCTTCATAACCTGCTGAACAGTCACAATTGCATATTCAGTGAGAGACCGATAGCACCAAAATGCACCACTGAACGACACAGGAAATTATTCCTACATGTGGCCACTACACTGTACAACCATATAACAACAACATCCACTGTTATATATTTACATTGTACAGTTTATCATGTTGATAATATTGTACATATCCCTCACTGACAGAATTTATTCTCTATCTGTTTATATACATTTTCGTAACTTTTAGTTATTATATACTGTATAGTTCACACTTACATATAGATATAGTAGATTGGGTATGTAAATTGTATATATTTGAATACATTCATTTTCATAAAATGTCTTTATCAAGATTTTATCTTTATCTCACTCTTACTTGTATGGAGCAACTGTGTGCTTACAATTTCCTTTGGGATCAATAAAGTATCCTGATCCTGAAAGTATCCTGTTTAGGATAATTGGCTGTTTCAGACTACATCTAGGTGTGAGTGTAAGTTGTGCTTTGGCTCTATGATGGACTGACAAGATTGGAGTGCAGCCCTCTTTTGCTTTTGAGTCAGCTGAAATAGGCTTCATCATCCCTGCAGCCCTAGTGAGATTAAGCAGTTTAGAAAATGAGCCAATGATTATGATCCGAATTTCCCCCTGGGATTAATAAAGTATCAATCCTATCATATACTATCCTATTCTGTCTTGATGTTTAAAGTTTTATTGAGGCATCACATAAAATTCAATTAGATGGTGTCCATTTTTTTTTTCTTTTTTTTTTTTTTAATAGGGATTTTTTTTTTCAGTATTGTGTTTTTTTCATGCAATTAATCCCCTTGTATTGAAAAAGTCTTGAACAATGTTCTTAATAATTCTTCCAATTTGGCCACATCCAGACCTCTGTCTCTCCTCACAGGGCACCGCTACAGGTTTTCTTGACAGTCATCCCTTAGATGCCACATTTCTACATGATTCTTCAGTGAATTGTAGAATTTCATTCTCTCTCTCTCTCTCTCTCTCTCTCTCTCTCTCTCTCTCTCTCTCTCTCTCTCTCTCTCTCTGTCTCTGTCATACAGGACATTTCAGGATCTGGCGAGACAGGTTGACTTGGATTATGGGACTGTGCGGGACTCAGCAGTATATGACTACTTCAGAGCCAAGGGCACAAACCCACTAGAGCAGGACAGCACTTACGCTGAGCTGTGGAGGACCATCAGTAAAAATAACGGCCAGGAATTTTCTGTATCCAGTCCATCAGAGGGCATCCGCAAGGTAAATAACATGAAAAATTACTTTGTATATCTGCTTATAGACCTCATTCATTCAGCCATTTTCCAAATTGTCTAATCACAACAAGGGTCTCAGGGCATAAACACACTGACGGCAGTCCAATGGCGTACTCTATTTTAAATGAAAACAATGGTTCCATGCCTCTCCGTACAGACTGCAAGAGAGATGGTCAGCCGTCCATAACCCAGTTAGCTGCGCTGGGGGATTTTTTTGGGGGGGAGGGGCAGCAGTGACAACTCGGTGACATTGGGGCTTGAACACCCTAAGTTTCAGATCAGTCAGCCAACACCCTACCATCAGGCCACCATTGCCTCTGCTTAGAGACCGCTCAGGAAATATTCATGAGATGCAGGTAATGGTGTTTCTGATCCAAGGACATGTTGCTCATCATAAAAAAAATGTTATGAAGACATTTGGAACCATCTGGAAGTTCAATAACTGCACTTTATTTAAGTTAATTTATTTACAGAAATGCTGTGTGATGTTGTGGTGCTGGATGATCCCTCAGGTCTCTAATGAACCTTTAACCCTTCTCTTCCATAAAAATGATGACAGGAACATTACCACAAACCACATCTAATCTGATCAGCACAGACATTTTAAACCATATTTTGACACAAACTACATTCATTCATCAAATAGTAAAGATAAACAATAAAGGTAAACAGTAAACGTAAACAGTAAAGGAGATAGTAAAGATAAACATCTAGTTAGTTAAGTCACCCAGAGCTACATGTCCAGTACTCACATAGATAGATAGATAGATAGATAGATAGATAGATAGATAGATAGATAGATAGATAGATAGATAGATAGATAGATCGATAGATAGAGAGATAGAGAGATAGATGGATGGTTGGATGGATGGATGGATGGATGGATGGATAGATAGAGTTTGCATCTCTCCATGCTTGTGTAGGTTTCCTTTGGGTACTCCGGTTTCATCACACATCCCAAAGACATTTACAGTAGCTCAGCAGTCTACTCCATAAGTCCCCCACAGGTGTGAATGGTTGTTTGTGTCTGTATTCGTCCTGTAATAGAGTAGTGATCTGTTCAGGGTGTCACTCTGTGTTTTACCCGAAGACAGCTGGGATTGACTCCAGCTTCCCCAGAACCCTGGAGGATAAACACTAAAAATAATGAACGGGTGGATGAAGTGAGGGAAGGAAGGATGGATGGAAGAATAGTTGATGTAAGGAAAGGTAGGTGGGTGGATAAACGGACAGGTAGATCTGTTTAGAGCTATAAACAGTAAGCCACAGCAATAAGATCATTTTGGTCTGAGGATAAAAAAATTTAAATAAACTCAATGTATTCTTCACACACAGGACCTCTGGCATTTTCTGATGACTGCATCGTTTCACAAGTTCCTCACACATGCATTCACACTCATTATTTTGAGGCGCAATTTAAGCGTTTTAATGAGTAGCATTATTAAGAGTGCTATTATCTATAGGGTCCTGTGTAGAATTTGGTATTTTGTATAGACGGTGACAAAGAGAAATAACACCACTCAGGAGCTTACACATAGTTTTAGAATATGAAACCTGAGACAGATTGGCTGTACTTTTTTTTTTCCCCCCGAGATATAAGATTAGTTTTAACCTAACCAGTAGCTTATTAGTCATTGAAAGGTCAATACCTCAGGAAAGTCTCTGTGTTTGTGCTTTACTGTAATTACTGTGCCATTATGCTCCAGAGCCATCAAGAACATGCTATGAAAATGAAAAATCTTTGTAAAAATCAATTGTTGCTTCAATAATATTAAAGGCATGTACATGTACATCGGGATATAGAGTCCTGTCAGGAAGATTAACTTTATGCTAACGACAACTGATTGGGGTCTGTTGGTAAACATTAGCATTGGTGTTGCATTTCCATGATTGTTCATTTTCTCATACAGGCCAAGAAGGGTCCTTATGCGTTCCTTTGGGACATGGCAGTGGTGGAATATGCAGCACTGACAGACGACGACTGCACTGTCACCGTCTCAGGCAATTCCATGAGCAGTAAGGGTTATGGCATCGCTCTCCAACATGGCAGCCCATACAGAGACCTTTTCTCTCAAAAGTAAATATCCACTTGACCTCTCTTTCTGTCCTCTGTCTTTCCCTGTCCTCTTTACTGCACCTACAATGATTTCCTGTTTAAAAACAATACCCCGTGGATGATGGTGTGGGACTTCTTCTCACACATATTAAAGTACTTTACTGAAGGGTTCATATAGTAAGATGGTCCTGGGTTCAAGTCCCAGTTTGTGTGTTCTGTCCATGTTTGCCTTAGTTTACTCTGGTTTCATCCCAAAGTATAAAGGCATATACATTAGGCTGATTGGATGTTCCAAATTGCCCCTAGGTGTGTGTGTGTGTGTGTGTGTGTGTGTGTGTGTGTGTGTGTGTGTGTGTGTGTGTGTGTGTGTGTGTGTGTGTTGGTCCAGTGATGACTTGGCGAGCTGTTTAGGGTATAACCCACCTTTGCTCAAAGTCAGCTTCCAAGTGACCGGAGTAGGATGACGTAGATCAGCAAAAAGAAGAATGAATAATCAGTACAAAGAAGGAAGAACAATAAATACTACAAGTCCAAAACTATTAAATCAGAACAACTGCTTTGGTAAGCATCAAGTGATGAAACTGAAAAGAAATAACAGCAATGCATCATTGTCAAATAAATTCTGCCACTGTTCATTATGTGCAGAGATTTGATTTCTCCCGTGAAGTTTTATGGCTTCGAGTTTGTACTCATGATAAACTGATTGCTTTGTGAATATAACAGATGCAGTCAGAATATACAAATCTCCACATCAGGGAATGAATGAATGGATGAATGAATGAATTGAAGCAGCCAGAAGAGCTGCTTCCATCTCTCAACACCCTCCACATGATTTCATATTGATCCATAGAATATTCTAGTATGACTCAACAGCCTGCAACACAGACTGCCAGTGCTTACTGTTTGACTGAAGCTTTTGTAATTCACTCAGATCTTTACAGGATCCTTACTTTTTTACCCTTTTTTTATTTTATTGTTGTTGGTTTTTTTGTTTTTTTGTATTACAGTACTAGATAATTTTAGTACTATTGTTCAATTCTCAAAATGAATGAAACAAATACTACTGAAAAAGTTTTTTTTTAAGCCGTAGTTCTTTTAAAATCAGATTGGCCAGAAAGTACTGATGATTTTTTTTTTTTTTTTTTTTTTTTTTTCTGTTAGAACTGAATTGAGTACAATATTCCTAAACAATTAGATGAAATAGAAAGTAGCTCTAGAGCCGAGGTCCCCAACCCTCTTATCACCATGGACCTGTCAACGCTTAACAATTTTACCGTGGCCGGGGATGGGGGGGGGGGGGGGGGGGGGCTTGTTTATATTGTAAATATAATACCCCGCCCTCGCCCAGAGTCGGCTGAGATGTGCGCCAGCCTCCCTAATCAGGATTAAGTGATGTTGCACCAGTGGGGAGAATGAAGGCTCAGTCTCAGTCTCACCCGAAATCCCCGCTATTGTTTGAAACATGTCCAACTTGCGTCTGTTTATGTGCCGTCCCCTTGTGGGTTACATTTTAGCGCGCAAATGACCGCCATGTAACCGAGAGAATGTGGTCATTTTCCTTTTTTTTTTTTTTTTTTTTTTTTCAAAAATAAAAGATCCTTCAGACTCAGAAAATAGATAGAACAGAAATAAATTATTATTTCTTGTGTGGCCCGGTACCAATTGATCCACAGACCGGTACCGGTCTGCGGCCCGAGGGTTGGGGACCACTGCTCTAGGGGACATCCTCTGTCATTTTTAAGTCTGATTTAGAGCTGAATTTGGAATGTTTTTTTGTGTTTGTCCAAATTTTTGGCACAAAATTTCTTGTTCTGTTTCAAAAGTGTAATGTGGTGGCATCGGCCGATTGGATTTCTGACTTACCAGAAATTTTGCTTGGCCTTTTGCGAGGGTATCACATAGAAGAAGAAGCATGAACTGATTCCCCTAATCACTGCCAACATATGTTTGTGTGTGAGATATACAGTGATGCTTGAAAGTTTGTGAATCTTGAAAGATTGAATGGCAAAAATATGACCTAAAACATCATCTAAAGAGAACTCAGATAAATAGTCAAGACAAAATACATTTGCTTATTTGTTGAGGTAAATGATCCAATATTACATATCTGTGAGTGCAAATGTTTATGAATCTCTAAGATAGGCAGATAATTTTGAGGATAAAAGTTACAGTCAGGTATTTTCAATCAATGGGATGACAATATATTATAGTGCACACACACATTTGTGGAAGTGTATCATGGTGTGAATGAAGAAGAATTCTGAGGACCTCAGAAAAAAGGGATGTTAATGCTCATCAAGCTAGAAAAGGATGCCCAAATCATCACTAAAGCGGTTTGACTCCACCAAGCCACACTAATACAGACTGTGTACAAATGGAGGAAATCTAAGTCCAGTGTTCCGCTCTCCAGGAGTGGTCAACCAACTAAGATCACTCCAAAAGCATAGTATGTAACAATTGGCAAGGCCACATGGGACCCTGGGGTAACTTTCAAGCAGATGTTAATATTCATGAGTCTACCATTCACAGAACACTGAACAACAATGCAAGGAGAGAGTCACTGCTCTCCAAAAAGAATATTGCTGCTCATTTGTAGTTTGCTAAAAGATCCCATGGACAAAACCAATTGGCTATTGGGAAAATGTCTTGCAGACAGCTGAGGCCAAAAAAAAAATGTTTTGGTTTGAATGAGAAGCATTATGTAATGGAAAAGACAATTCCAGAGTAAGATCCTAATCCCATCTATGAAACATGGCAGTGGTAGTATCATGGTTTGGGCTTGTTTTTTTCTACATCTGGTGCAGTAAGGCTTGCCATCATTAATGGAACAATGAATTCTGAATGGGCAGTGGTGGCCTGGTGGTAAAGGATTGCTGATCCCAAGGTTGGGGGTTCAAGCCCCACTCTCAATAGGTTGTCCCTGTCCCCCCAGTGCATCTAACTGGGTTATCAAAGGCCAGCCATGTCTCTCACTATCTATGGTGTGAGGCATGTAAAAGAACCATTGCTGACTTTCGACAAGAGAAGGCTGCATCGCTGTCAACCTGTTTCTGCCCTGAGATGGCCTGGTGAGCCATCCTGTGTACTCTGCCCTCGCCCGGAGTCAGCTGGGATGGGTAACCTAATTAGGATTAAGCGGTTCAGAGAATGGATGAATGAATTGTGAATTATACCAGTAAATACTAAAATGTCACACCATCTATCCATGAATTGAATCTCAAAAGAAAGTGGGTCATGCAGTAAGACAATGATCTTTAGCACACAAGCTGAGCTCGTAAAAAATACTTAAAAAAGAATAAAATCAAAGTTCTGACATTATTTTTGATATACTGTATTAATCCCATAAGGGAAATTATTTCCTCTGCATTTAATCTATCCAAAGTGAGCACACACACACACACACACATTGGGGGTGCTAGGAGAGCAATTGGGGGTTAGGTGCCTTGCTCAAGGGCACTTAGGCCATTTACGTGGAAGAAAAGAAGGTGCTACTCACTCCTCCACCAACACGACACATTTTTCCTGCTAGCTCAGAAGTCGAACCAGTGACCTTTTGGTTTTAAAGCTGCTTCTTTAATCTTTAGGCTATGGTTGCCCTTCCAGCTGACATGTTGTGAACGGGCCTGAAGTGAACACTTCATACAAGGAAACACACCAAGATCCCAGATCTGAACCTGGAGTTCAGGAATGGGCTGAAATTCATTCAAGCTGATATGCAAGACTGATCAATAGTTACGGGAAACATTTATCTGCAGTTATTGCTTCCAAGAGGATCACACCAGATACTGAAATCAAAGTGAAATATCCTTTTGTCACTCACAGATATGAAATATTGGATCATTTTCCTCGATAAATATATAACCAAGCAAAATATTTTTGCTTCATTTATGCATTTATTTAACTGGGTTCTCTTTATCTACTTTTATGACGTGTGTGAAACTCTGATGTTTTAGTTTTAGTAAAGGTTTAACATTCTTAGGGTTTCAGAATTTTTTTTAAGCACAACTAATGACAGTACAGTACACACACACACACACACACACACACACACACACACACACACACTCACAGATATATATATATATATATATATATATATATATATATATATATATATATATATATATATATATATATATATATGTAGCAAGGGATCCCTGTATATTATATATATATATATATATATATATATATATATATATATATATATATATATATATATATATACACAAAAATAAAGGACAGGACAAAGACTTTCTATTGAAACTCCATTTATCACTACAGATCTGTTTCGAGGGGTGGTGAAACCATCCTCTCTCTTCAGGTGATTATAGAAGAACATAATCTTCAATCATAATCATATAATCTATAATCACCTGAAGAGAGAGGATGGTTTCACCACCCCTCGAAACAGATCTGTAGTGATAAATGGAGTTTCAATAGAAAGTCTTTGTCCTGTCCTTTTATTTTTGTTTATTTGCTCTACCAAAAAGTATTGAGCACTCTCCTATGGAAGGATCTACTCAGAAAATCCTCTATATATATATATATATATATATATATAGAGAGAGAGAGAGAGAGCAAGGGATCCCTGTGTGTATATATATATATATATATATATATATATATATATATATATATATGTATATATATATATATACAGGGATCCCTCGCTACATTGCATTTTTTAATTATTATTATTTTTTTTAATATTAATGTAATTTAAAAATAAAGAAATTAAGGAAGAATGGGTGGGGGACTTAAGGGAAATGCCACAAAACAAGGCTAATTATGCAAAAATTATAGGCAAATAAAAAACAAACAAAAACAAACAACAACAAAAAACCCAAATCCTCCCATCAAAACTACTTACATTTTGTTTGAGGTGCACATCTGAGCACACTCAGATGCGCACCTCACATAAAAATGTATGTGTATATTTATATTTTATTTATTGTTATGCATTATTTTTGAATGTTTAATTGTTATTATAGGTATTTATAGCAAGCATTCCCCCAGTGCAGCTAACTGGGTTATCAAAGGCATGCCATGTCTCTCACTGTCTATGGTGAGAGGCATGTAAAAGAACCATTGCTGACTTTCATAAAGAGTAGCTGCAAAGCCATCAACGTGTTTCTACGACCTGGAGAGGGATGGGCTCTGCCGGGCCAGGCCAAATCAGCCCAAGACTCGCCATGAAGGCGCCCCAACGACATCGTCGAAAATTAAGGGATAAGTGAAGTGAAGAAGCAAGCATTATATTATAAGCATTTATAGGGGGGTTGATCCTACTTTGCGAATTTCCATGGTCGCGGGGGATCTTGGTCCCAATTAACCGCCGATGGTGAGAGATATATAGTGAGAGAGAGAGAGAGAGAGAGAGAGAGAGCGAAGTAAGATCACCCCCCACCCCCGATTGATGTACATGTACAGTACATGTTCTAGTCCGTCTCAAAAAATGAGCATGTTGTGATAAAGTTCATTATTTTCTGTAATGTACTGATAAACATTAGACTTTCGTATATTTTAGATTCATTACACACAACTGAAGTTGTTCAAGCCTTTTATTGTTTTAATATTGATAATTTTGGCAAAAAAGTAAAGAAAAACGAAAAGTTCCTATCTTCATCCGACCAATAAAAAAAGTGTTTTCAATACAAAAAAGTCAACCTTCAAATAATTATGTTCAGTTATGCACTCAATACTTGGCCGGGAATCCTTTTGCAGAAATGACTGCTTCAATGTGGCGTGGCATGGAGGCAATCAGCCTGTGGCACTGCTGAGGTGTTATGGAGGCCCAGGATGCTTCGATAGCGGCCTTAAGCTCATCCACAGTGTTGGGTCTGGTGTCTCTCAACTTTCTCTTCACAATATCCCACAGATTCTCTATGGGGTTCAGGTCAGGAGAGTTGGCAGGCCAATTGAGCACATTAATACCATGGTCAGTAAACCATTTAGCAGTGGTTTTGGCACTGTGAGCAGGTGCCAGGTCGTGCTGAAAAATGAAATCTTCATCTCCATAAAGCTTTTCAGCAGATGGAAGCATGAAGTGCTCCAAAATCTCCTGATAGCGAGCTGCATTGACCCTGCCCTTGATAAAACACAGTGGACCAACACCAGCAGCTGGCATGGCACCCCAGACCATCACTGACTGTGGGTACTTGCCACTGGACTTTAGCCATTTTGGCATTTCCTTCTCCCCAGTCTTCCTCCAGACTCTGGCACCTTGATTTCTGAATGACATGCAAAATTTGCTTTCATCCGAAAAAAGTACTTTGGACCACTGAGCAACAGTCCAGTGCTGCTTCTCTGTAGCCCAGGTCAGGCGCTGTCTGCCGCTGTTTCTGGTTCAAAAGTGGCTTGACCGGGAATGCGGCACCTGTAGCCCAGTCCACTGCTTCCACAGGTCCCCCAAGGTCTGGAATCGGCCCTTCTCCACAATCTTCCTCAGGGTCCGGTCACCTCTTCTGGTTGTGCAGCGTTTTCTGCCACACTTTTTCCTTCCCACAGACGTCCCACTGAGGTGCCTTGAGACGGCACTCTGGGAACAGCCTATTCGCTCAGAGATTTCTTTCTGTGTCTTACTCTCTTGCTTGAGGGTGTCAATGATGGACTTCTGGACAGCAGTCAGGTCGGCAGTCTTACCCATGATTGCGGTTTTGAGTAATGAACCAGGCTGGGAGTTTTTAAAAGCCTCAGGAATCTTTTGCAGGTGTTTAGAGTTAATTAGTTAATTCAGATGATTAGGTTAATAGCTCGTTTAGACTACCTTTTCATGATATGTTAATTTTTTGAGATAGGAATTTTGGATTTCATGAGCTGTATGCCAAAATCATCAGGATGAAAACAATCAAAGACCTGAAATATTTCAATTGGTGTGCAATGAATCTAAAATATATGAAAGTTTAATTTTTATCAGTACGTTACAGAAAATAATGAACTTTATCACAATATGCTATTTTTTTGAGAAGGACTAGTATATGTGTATATAATATCAATAAATACATATCCAATGCTATAAATGCTTATAATAACAATTAAACATTGAAAAAATAGCATAAGATGTAAATAAAATATAAATACAGATGCTCTCAAACTCACCAACATTTATTTTGCAAACATCTGGAGATACCAACGAAGCTGTCCAAGGTCGAAAGTGAAAGTGAAAATGAAATGAAATTTAAGAACAAGTAGAAATAGAAATGGAATAAAATCTACAAAAAGATAGATCATAAATATAAGGATGAAATATGATTAAACATTATCCTGAGGAACAGTGTATCCAGTTTTGATTAGAGATTTTGGGTTGTTTTTTGTTTTGTGTTGGTTTAGGGAAGGTCTGTTGTTTTTATTTCACATGTATAGCATGAGTAGTCAACTCACATACAACTGTCGGACTATATTGTGCAAGCATGTATTTTGTGAGCTTTGGTTTTAGGTCACATCCGATTTACCCATACAGTTATACTGGCCATTTAGCAAGGACATTTCTGAAATTGCACAGGGTATGCTTGGCCTTTGTGGAACTCTACAGACCTCTAAACTGGGATCTAATCACAAATCATCCCAAACAGCAGCTTCATTCATGTGATAAATACAGGACAATCTAATAAAGCCTACTACTTTTAAAAGGTAAACAGATTTGTACACATGAAACTTAATTTATTATAATTTTAATACGTTATATTTCAAAGATGACATTCTCGAATGGTGGCAGTTATTGTTATACAAACTTACAGGCGATTTCTGTAGGCTTCCATGACTCGATGGGTCATGTTGAGTGGAACACCAACTATTTCCCACTGAATAGCAACTTTAAGTGCTTGAGGAGTTTGGGGTTAGTGAGGATGCACTCATGATGAAAGATAAAAATGTACGGTCAGGGGAACAACCTAGAAACAAATACCTCAGCACTTTCAATGATTGTCATGCTCTATGTGCTATGGCTTTATCATAGCGAAATCACACATCAGTACTTGTAGCTCAAGGTGTTCAAGTTGGGGTTGGGCCACCAATAGTCGCACCACCTCTTCTGCCGAATAAGGTGTCATGTGTGCAGATAATGTGAAAGCTACACTGAATGAAGTTTCATGTGAGTGCTATAACGAGGCATTGTCTCATCTACTCTGCTATTCTAAACGTGAAGTTAAAGAACTGTTTACAACCACTGTGTATTTTTACTTTCTAGGCTAATTGACTGTTCCGAACTGCCCCTAGAGTGAATGTAATGGTGAATTGTTGTGTTTATATTGGCCCTCCAATGGTCTGACTAACTGTTCAGGGTGTACCCTGATATGCTTCAGCTTCTATGTTACCCAAGGATTGAGTGTTTGGTAAATGAGTACGTGAACAATAATATATATATATATATATATATATATATATATATATATATATATATATATATATATAAATACGTGTGTATGTATGTATGTGTATATTTATATATTTATATATATATATGTATATATATATATATATATATATATATATATATATATATATATATATATATACACAAAAATAAAAGGACAGGACAAAGACTTTCTATTGAAACTCCATTTATCACTACAGATCTGTTTCGAGGGGTGGTGAAACCATCCTCTCTCTTCAGGTGATTATAGAAGAACATAATCTTCAATCATAATCATATAATCTATAATCACCTGAAGAGAGAGGATGGTTTCACCACCCCCTCGAAACAGATCTGTAGTGATAAATGGAGTTTCAATAGAAAGTCTTTGTCCTGTCCTTTTATTTTTGTTTATTTGCTCTACCAAAAGTATTGAGCACTCTCCTATGGAAGGATCTACTCAGAAAATCCTCTATATATATATATATATATATATATATAGAGAGAGAGAGAGAGCAAGGGATCCCTGTGTGTATATATATATATATATATATATATATATATATATATATATGTATATATATATATATACAGGGATCCCTCGCTACATTGCATTTTTTAATTATTATTATTTTTTTTAATATTAATGTAATTTAAAAATAAAGAAATTAAGGAAGAATGGGTGGGGGACTTAAGGGAAATGCCACAAAACAAGGCTAATTATGCAAAAATTATAGGCAAATAAAAAACAAACAAAAACAAACAACAACAAAAAACCCAAATCCTCCCATCAAAACTACTTACATTTTTGTTTGAGGTGCACATCTGAGCACACTCAGATGCGCACCTCACATAAAAATGTATGTGTATATTTATATTTTATTTATTGTTATGCATTATTTTTGAATGTTTAATTGTTATTATAGGTATTTATAGCAAGCATTCCCCCAGTGCAGCTAACTGGGTTATCAAAGGCATGCCATGTCTCTCACTGTCTATGGTGAGAGGCATGTAAAAGAACCATTGCTGACTTTCATAAAGAGTAGCTGCAAAGCCATCAACGTGTTTCTACGACCTGGAGAGGGATGGGCTCTGCCGGGCCAGGCCAAATCAGCCCAAGACTCGCCATGAAGGCGCCCCAACGACATCGTCGAAAATTAAGGGATAAGTGAAGTGAAGAAGCAAGCATTATATTATAAGCATTTATAGGGGGGTTGATCCTACTTTGCGAATTTCCATGGTCATGGGGATCTTGGTCCCAATTAACCGCCGATGGTGAGAGATATATAGTGAGAGAGAGAGAGAGAGAGAGAGAGAGAGCGAAGTAAGATCACCCCCCCCCCCCGATTGATGTACATGTACAGTACATGTTCTAGTCCGTCTCAAAAAATGAGCATGTTGTGATAAAGTTCATTATTTTCTGTAATGTACTGATAAACATTAGACTTTCGTATATTTTAGATTCATTACACACAACTGAAGTTGTTCAAGCCTTTTATTGTTTTAATATTGATAATTTTGGCAAAAAAGTAAAGAAAAACGAAAAGTTCCTATCTTCATCCGACCAATAAAAAAAGTGTTTTCAATACAAAAAAGTCAACCTTCAAATAATTATGTTCAGTTATGCACTCAATACTTGGCCGGGAATCCTTTTGCAGAAATGACTGCTTCAATGTGGCGTGGCATGGAGGCAATCAGCCTGTGGCACTGCTGAGGTGTTATGGAGGCCCAGGATGCTTCGATAGCGGCCTTAAGCTCATCCACAGTGTTGGGTCTGGTGTCTCTCAACTTTCTCTTCACAATATCCCACAGATTCTCTATGGGGTTCAGGTCAGGAGAGTTGGCAGGCCAATTGAGCACATTAATACCATGGTCAGTAAACCATTTAGCAGTGGTTTTGGCACTGTGAGCAGGTGCCAGGTCGTGCTGAAAAATGAAATCTTCATCTCCATAAAGCTTTTCAGCAGATGGAAGCATGAAGTGCTCCAAAATCTCCTGATAGCGAGCTGCATTGACCCTGCCCTTGATAAAACACAGTGGACCAACACCAGCAGCTGGCATGGCACCCCAGACCATCACTGACTGTGGGTACTTGCCACTGGACTTTAGCCATTTTGGCATTTCCTTCTCCCCAGTCTTCCTCCAGACTCTGGCACCTTGATTTCTGAATGACATGCAAAATTTGCTTTCATCCGAAAAAAGTACTTTGGACCACTGAGCAACAGTCCAGTGCTGCTTCTCTGTAGCCCAGGTCAGGCGCGTCTGCCGCTGTTTCTGGTTCAAAAGTGGCTTGACCCGGGGAATGCGGCACCTGTAGCCCAGTCCACTGCTTCCACAGGTCCCCCAAGGTCTGGAATCGGCCCTTCTCCACAATCTTCCTCAGGGTCCGGTCACCTCTTCTGGTTGTGCAGCGTTTTCTGCCACACTTTTTCCTTCCCACAGACGTCCCACTGAGGTGCCTTGAGACGGCACTCTGGGAACAGCCTATTCGCTCAGAGATTTCTTTCTGTGTCTTACTCTCTTGCTTGAGGGTGTCAATGATGGACTTCTGGACAGCAGTCAGGTCGGCAGTCTTACCCATGATTGCGGTTTTGAGTAATGAACCAGGCTGGGAGTTTTTAAAAGCCTCAGGAATCTTTTGCAGGTGTTTAGAGTTAATTAGTTAATTCAGATGATTAGGTTAATAGCTCGTTTAGACTACCTTTTCATGATATGTTAATTTTTTGAGATAGGAATTTTGGATTTCATGAGCTGTATGCCAAAATCATCAGGATGAAAACAATCAAAGACCTGAAATATTTCAATTGGTGTGCAATGAATCTAAAATATATGAAAGTTTAATTTTTATCAGTACGTTACAGAAAATAATGAACTTTATCACAATATGCTATTTTTTTGAGAAGGACTAGTATATGTGTATATAATATCAATAAATACATATCCAATGCTATAAATGCTTATAATAACAATTAAACATTGAAAAAATAGCATAAGATGTAAATAAAATATAAATACAGATGCTCTCAAACTCACCAACATTTATTTTGCAAACATCTGGAGATACCAACGAAGCTGTCCAAGGTCGAAAGTGAAAGTGAAAATGAAATGAAATTTAAGAACAAGTAGAAATAGAAATGGAATAAAATCTACAAAAAGATAGATCATAAATATAAGGATGAAATATGATTAAACATTATCCTGAGGAACAGTGTATCCAGTTTTGATTAGAGATTTTGGGTTGTTTTTTGTTTTGTGTTGGTTTAGGGAAGGTCTGTTGTTTTTATTTCACATGTATAGCATGAGTAGTCAACTCACATACAACTGTCGGACTATATTGTGCGAGCATGTATTTTGTGAGCTTTGGTTTTAGGTCACATCCGATTTACCCATACAGTTATACTGGCCATTTAGCAAGGACATTTCTGAAATTGCACAGGGTATGCTTGGCCTTTGTGGAACTCTACAGACCTCTAAACTGGGATCTAATCACAAATCATCCCAAACAGCAGCTTCATTCATGTGATAAATACAGGACAATCTAATAAAGCCTACTACTTTTAAAAGGTAAACAGATTTGTACACATGAAACTTAATTTATTATAATTTTAATACGTTATATTTCAAAGATGACATTCTCCGAATGGTGGCAGTTATTGTTATACAAACTTACAGGCGATTTCTGTAGGCTTCCATGACTCGATGGGTCATGTTGAGTGGAACACCAACTATTTCCCACTGAATAGCAACTTTAAGTGCTTGAGGAGTTTGGGGTTAGTGAGGATGCACTCATGATGAAAGATAAAAATGTACGGTCAGGGGAACAACCTAGAAACAAATACCTCAGCACTTTCAATGATTGTCATGCTCTATGTGCTATGGCTTTATCATAGCGAAATCACACATCGAGTACTTGTAGCTCAAGGTGTTCAAGTTGGGGTTGGGCCACCAATAGTCGCACCACCTCTTCTGCCGAATAAGGTGTCATGTGTGCAGATAATGTGAAAGCTACACTGAATGAAGTTTCATGTGAGTGCTATAACGAGGCATTGTCTCATCTACTCTGCTATTCTAAACGTGAAGTTAAAGAACTGTTTACAACCACTGTGTATTTTTACTTTCTAGGCTAATTGACTGTTCCGAACTGCCCCTAGAGTGAATGTAATGGTGAATTGTTGTGTTTATATTGGCCCTCCAATGGTCTGACTAACTGTTCAGGGTGTACCCTGATATGCTTCAGCTTCTATGTTACCCAAGGATTGAGTGTTTGGTAAATGAGTACGTCAACAATAATATATATATATATATATATATATATATATATATATATATATATATATATATATATATATATATATATATATATATATATAAAATACGTGTGTATGTATGTATGTGTATATTTATATATTTATATATATATATGTATATATATATATATATATATATATATATATATATATATATATATATATATATATATATATATATATATATATATAAAATATGTGTGTATGTATGTATGTGTATATTTATATATTTATATATATATATATATATATATATATATATATATATATATATATATATATATATATATATATATATATATAAAATATGTGTGTATGTATCTATGTGTGTAATATATAATATATATATATATATATATATATATATATATATATATATATATATATATATATATATATATATATATATATATATATATATATATAAAACGCTGTATACATTAACAACTTGGTCTAATACACTGTAATCTTTATACCTACACACCTCTCATTATTCTCTCATGAAACAATACAATGTGTAAAATTGAGACTGAGTTGAGACTGAGTTTGATCCGGTGCTTCCTTTTAGTTTAAATATATCATAAAAATAGAATCATTTCAAGGGGATTGAAACCCCTGAGTGAAACTACATGCGATCACCCTGAGGGACAGCTGGGAGAAGTTCGCTGCCTAATAGGCCCATGAAGCAGCATGTCATCTTCTGTAAAGAGAGGGATTCATCTTACTTTCCCCTTCTCTGTCCCATCATCCTCCATTCCCACCTTGCGCCTATTTATCTGCAGCTCGCTCAAATGGTTCACTGTGTTCCCCTTTCCAGCCTGGAAATTGCTTGGCTTTGTCATTGTGGAGCAGCTGATAAAACGTGCAGTCTCAATCCCTATTTGTTTTTTTCTCCAAAGCCTCTAATTAAACTATTCAGTTTATTTGATTTTAATTTACTTTTGTATGAGACTACAACTGTCAATTCATTTACACTTGAATAAAAATTACCAAGTTGTCTCTTATCTGGTATAAATAATAAAGATGTGCATTTTTTCCCTTTTTTAGAAGAAATACTTGAGAAACCGAGCGAATCTGTTAATTCTGGGACACTACTAATGCATTTATAAAGCCTGCTGTGTTTGCAACCTCAGCAAAACTTTGTCAAAGTCTTTGGCTGTTAAATACACAGACTTTTCTCTGTCATCATAATTTTCAGCTGGTGTGTTTAATTACAAAGTGATGAAATATAAAATAAGAAAGAAAAATGCTATCATCATTTCCCCCTCTTTTAGGCCCCTAAATGTTGATACAGTATTGAAAAGCTGTGTTAAGTTTAAGTTTTCCATTTGGGATGTTTGAGCTGCTCATAAACACAAGTTTTCAGTCGTACATTTCAATGGTTTTTCATTGCATGCTGAACCTTCTGACTGGTTAACCTTCCCCACTGTATACAAATACTACCACCAGTACTACTACTACTACTACTTCTTCTTCTTCTTCTTTTCCTTTCGGCTTTTCCCTTCAGGGGTCGCCACAGCGAATCATCTGCCTCCATCTCACCCTATCCTTTGCATCTTCTTCTCTTACACCAACGACCTTCATGTCCTCCTTCACCACTACTACTACCACTACTACTACTACTACTACTACTACTACTACTAATAATAATAATAATAATGATGATGATGATGATGATGCTAATACCCTCATCCCCGTCACCCATGTCATGCAACAGGTATACAGGAGATCCACAACAGAAAATATTTGTGTTCTTGTTCCACATTGAATGTATCATATTCATAATGTATCTTTGGTTATCAACAAGGGGCAGTGGTGGTCTAGTGGTATAGGGTGCTGGATCACTGATCCAAAGGTTGGGGGTTCAAGTCCCACTCTCCGCACACTCTCCCACTATCCCCCCCAGTGCGGCTAACTGGGTTATCAAAGGCGGGCCATGTCTGTCACTGTCTATGGTGAGAGGCATGTAAAAGAATCATTGCTGACTTTCGTAAAGAGTAGCTGCAAAGTCGTCAGCATTTTTCTGTCCCTTGCTAAAAGGGTTGTGACAGGAAGGGCATCCGACGTAAAAACCTCTGCCAAATCAAACGTGCGAATCAGATGATTCGCTGTGGCGACTCCTGAGTAAAAGGGAAAAAAGCCGAAAGGAAGACAGACAGAATCTTTGGTTATCAACAATAACTAATTTAGTTAAAGAAGTAGGATAACTTTCTTCACTCATAAAGGAACCCAACCTCCAAATCATTACATTTGCACTTGAATGTTTTTCACTGGACAGGAGTTATTTGAAAAAACATTTGAGTTAAAACAACCAACAAAATAGTTAAAACTGTTCGTCAAAAGTAGTTGAGTAAAAAGGAAAGTACAGAGATCCCTCACTTTCCGTGGCTAATTGAGAGATCCCCACACGACCATCAAAATCCGCGAAATAGGATCACCCCCCCCCCGCCGCCCCGACTGACTTATACGTACATGTATATGTGTATATAATGTCAATAAATACATATCCAATGCTATAAATGCTTATAATAACAATTAAACAGTTAAAAAAAAAAACATAAGATGTAAATAAAATATAAATACACACACAGATGGTATTGCATGAGAAGAAGACGACACACATACATACGCGCGCACACAGATGCGCACCTCAAAACAGTGGTACTGTCGTTTTGATGAGAGATTTTGGGTTGTTTTTTGTTTGGTTTTGGTTTAGGTTTTTTTTTTTTTTTTTTTCCATAATTGAGCTTGTTTTAGTGGCATTGTCCTTAACTTTTTCCTCTATTCTTCCTTAATTTCCTTATTTTTTAATTCGATGAATATTTATTTATTTATTTATTTAAAAAAACCGTGATGCACTGAAGCCACATGGATTGAAGTGCAAAGTAGCGAAGGATCCCTGTATTTGTCTGTGTGCTTATAGTGGAGTAAAAATTAAAAAAATAATACAATCTTAAAAGAATCCAAAAAAAAAATTATATATATATATATATATATATATATATATATATATGCAATTACCCTGAAGTACAGTGCCTAAGCCTAAGTAATTGTTTTTAAACTGCATAAGTATTGGTCATCCTTCCATGTAATTTTGGCACATGTAATATGTTTAGGTTATACACTTATTTTAACATAAAATGACCATAAAAAGCACAAAACTTGGTGGATTACTAGCAGCTGTAGTGGTTAGCAGCTGAGCAGTCAGTCTTCTGCAGAACGCTTTGGGGCGGGGCTATGTCTCTTGTGGAGACAGTGAAACACATTCTAGTGACTCTGAGGCACCAGAGATGAGCATGACTGTAAATCCAACAGGCAATGCAGCTAACGATCTACCAACTTGATTTTTCTATCTTCATTTGGTTTGAGAACATAAAGGAAATGTCTTAAGCGATTTCTACGCTTGTTGCTTGTGCAGCTCAGCCTTGGCCGATAATGTGTTATGCTGTATGGGTGACACGGCCCAGCCAATCTAGCAAATTTGCATAACTACTAGGCTGGAACAGCCAATCAGAAAGGCAACGTCCTTGAGCATGCCTGGAGTCATAACATTTTCAGTCCGGTGATGTAGAACATAATCATTTTAAAAGCCAGTAACACTACAATGATACACTTTAATTCCATTAGTTATTTTAATTATCTGCATTATCTGAAGGTAATACTTTTTGTGCTGTATTTTTTCTGAGGTTTGTGCTATCTCAGAGTTGAGACGCTGAAAGAAGCTCAGAATAGTGTAATGTACTGTAAATGCTGCTCTCTCATGCAGTTCGAGCTTCACCAAAATGTCCCAGTGCTGTCAGAAGTAAAGGGTGGATGCAGAGATGCATAACCTGTGGTGACATTAACAGGAATTATAAGCAAAGGTATCAAATGCATAGTCTATAATCATAAACAGGGAACATACAAGGTTCAGGACATGATACATGCAAACTATGATGCAGGACGAAGACAAGAACTTGTCGGCAGCATTCATGTACAATATAGCAATATCACAGGCTCCCCCAGTGCGGCTAACTGGGTTATCAAAGGCGGGCCATGTCTGTCACTGTCTATGGTGAGAGGCATGTAAAAGAACCATTGCTGACTTTCGTAAAGAGTAGCTGCAAAGTCGTCAGCGTGTTTCTGTCCCTTGCTAAAAGGGTTGTGACAGGAAGGGCATCCGACGTAAAAACCTCTGCCAAAATCAAAACGTGCGAATCAGATGGTTCGCTGTGGCGACTCCCGAGTGAAAGGGAAAAAGCCGAAAGGAAGACAGACAGACAGACATAGCAATATCACAGGCTGGGCAGAAGATCAGGAAAAGGACAAGAAAATAAGTCATAAACAAAGAAGGTTTGTCACCTGCTAATCACAAGGACACAATAATAGAGTTTCACACAGTGCTTTAATTTGGGTGTGCTTACGAAGTAGAAGCAAAATTCTCACGCAATATGCATATTGAGGAAGAAAAATATTCAATAACATGTGTCTCAAAACATCTTGCCATGAATTTAAAAACTTGCAAAAAATTAATTAATTTAACATTGGCACTAGTTGCTTGTCTGTCGCATCTCTAGTGTTATCACAACCTAAACTGTTTGGCTGATGAGTCCATAATTTAAAATGAGTATCAAGTCGACAACGGCGATATGTTTAACCATGTGTGTGAAAAGATTAATTAAACTAGAATAAGGCCTGGGGCAGTGGTGGCCTGTGGTAAAGTGCTGGATTGCCCATCCTAAGGTTGGTGGTTCACGCTCCACTGTCGACAGTTGTCACTGCTGTCCCCAAAAAGTACAGCTAACTGGGTTATCAAAGGCCGGCCATGTCTCTCCCTGTCTATGGTGAGAGGTTCATGTAAAAGAACCATTGTTGACTTTTGACAAGAGTAGCTGCAAAGCCGTCAATGTGTTTCTGCCCTGCGACTGCCTGGTTACCCTGCTGGCCAGGGTGTACTCTGCCCTCGCCCAGAGTCAGCTGAGATGGGCACCAGCCTTCCCGCTACCCTAATTAGGATTAAGCAGTTCAGAAAATGAATGAATGAATAAATAAACATAAGGCCTGATGGCCAAATTAAGAATTGTTGGAAGGTACTGAAGAGTGGATATAATAAAGCAAAGTCATAAAAAATAGTTTTTTTTCAACTGTTGCAAAAAGTAAAATAGTTCAAGAAACACCGTAACATGAATAAACACTGTCACAGTCATGTTTTATAAAACATCTATATGAGAAATATCAGAAATTCTATTCCAGTTGTATGATTTGAACACACACACACACACACACACACACACACACACACACACACACAAACCTTTGGACTGCATCAGCACAGGGATAACCAGTTCATTTAAAATCTAATGTGATTTGATATTTGTGGGAAGACTGTCACTGTTCTCATATTCCTTGCCCTCAGGATTCTGGAGCTGCAGGAGAAGGGTGATCTGGATGTGTTGAAGCAGAAGTGGTGGCCTCGTTCTGGTCGCTGCGACCCAGGCAGCCAGCGGGTGGCACAGGCTGACGGTCGCTCGCTCAAACTGCACAGCTTCGCCGGTGTCTTCTGTGTGCTAGCCGCCGGGCTCGTGCTGGCTTGCATGGTTGCCGCCTTCGAGACATTCTGGAGCAGCAGCAGCAGCCGCTGCCGGCGAGAGCAGCCCAAAGAGGTGACCGAGCACAGGGCCGGGAGGGCTGATGATACTGCCACACTCTACTTTACGGATCCGGCCGCAGATGCGAGCCCAGACTTAGTTGAACTCCAGTACACACAACTATAGGTGTGCTCTGCTGAAATCAAAATTGGTCTTTTTTTATCTTAAAGCAAAAACCACACCACAACGTCTTTTTTTTTTTTCCTTTTTTCCCCCCTTTTCTTTTTGTCCCTCTCAAGCCAGGCACTGTGGCATTTATGTTTAATACAGCACTATCGCACTGATTACAGATGAAGTATTGTGCTGATTTATTTACATTTATTTATAGACTGAACATCTTTTTTTTTTAACCTGCGGTGGAGAAAGTGCTGACGTCTTATAGCAGATTTTTATTCTCCTTTGCTCAATCATTACAGAATGAGTTCTAAATTATTATCCTGAGATGATGTCAGACATTAATAAAAAATGTTGTTTTTGTTTACTGATTTAAAAAAAAAAAAAAAAAATACAACATGTTCCATTATTAACAATTTCATATTTTCCTTCATAATTAAATAATCACTTCATTCATCCAGTGGGCCAGTTTATCATGTCTTGAGACCAGCTTGTGCTCCGGCGTGTAAACAGTGCATGTAATAACCTACAGAGGCTTGACATGGATCCATAAACTAAAGTGTGGTCATTCAGGATATTTGCATGGGTCAGACCCCACTGAAGCAATCAGATGTAGTCAGTCACCCCGAGTGCTTTTCTATTTCAATGTGGAGTGAGTTAAAAATTTCTCTTTACACTTTTTTTTCTTATTCTTGTTGATATGTTTATGATCTTGTGCAGGTTACTAAGGATTACAGAGTGAGAAGGGTTTCAGATCCATTGAGATATAATGATATTGCTACTGCTTCATCGGAGGGGAGCAAGGACATTTGGACAGACAGAGAGAGAGACTGGGATGAAACAGAGGCTATTGATACAGGTCAGAATAGAACTCGTGCTGTCCGAACGGGTTGCGTATAAGGGGAGGGGCGAGGGAGACAAAAAAAGGGGGTAATTAGAAATATCTGGGACCATTATAGAGGGATTATAATCTGCATTGTTCCCATCATGAAATCACATACTAATATCGAACTCCCTTTTCTCTGGGATGAAAGTGCAAAATTTTGATCAACATGGAGACTTCAGTGCATTCCTGATGGGATTTCAGGAAATATTTAACCTTTTTTTTTTTAATTTTATCAGTAGTTACAACCAATTGCTTTAAAATATTTAGCAGATTTAAGATAAAAGACAGGTATGGTTCTATTAGATTGAAAACTTCCAAGATTTTAACATCATGTGAAGAAGATGTGGCTATCTTGAGCATAGACATTGAAAGAGCTGGCGCTAAGGTCTTGTTTATGACGTTTGCATCCATCAGACTTGAATGAAATGAGGGGTGTTGATTTATGGTGCAGATCGTTGTATAAAACATTACAATGTCATACAAATAAGAAACGAATGCTTAGACATGACTCAAATGTAAGCCATCTTGTCCAAAAATACAGTTGAATTTCATCTCAAAAGCAATTGAATAAAGTGTAAGTGGAATTTATATAGTTTTGGAAATAGCCGGTCGTATTTGAGGCAAATGATCCCGATTCGCAGTCTTGGTAAAAAAGTTTGGATCTGTGCAAAATTTTGTTGTGAAATTAGAATTAATAGATATTACTAGGTATTCAAAAATATTCAAAGGTTTTCAATGAGGCCACAAATTTTAGTGTGTTGGCAGTTTTTATGTTTTTTTTTCGACCGAAACCAACTGAAAATGACTTTGCCCTATTTGAACGGCTATATAGTGTCATGTGACCAAAGGGATAGCAAACATCATCATGTAGAAACAATGAAATTACTTGTCTCTCTATATACCGGTCCCAGAAAAAAAAAAAAAAAAAAAAAAATATATATATATATATATATATATATATATATATATATATATATATATATATATATATATATATATATATAAAATAGAAGAATTATAAACATACGCCTTTTTTCCTTTTGTTTAGTGCCTGTAGAAAATAGTATGATTTTCTGAAAAAGGTTGTTATGAAATTGAAATTATTTAATTTGCCTAACCTTAGTTGTACAAAAAGTTTAACCAATATACCAATATCAGCTTAACAAAATCATTATGATCAATTGCACTAATGATACACGGTGCTGTACATAAGCATTCACTCCTTGTCTACAAAATATCCCCCTCCCCATTTGTGGTGATGTAACCATCCACCTCCCGATTTGCCGAACTGCTTAGTCCTAGTATTTTCATGGGAAGGCTGGAGCCTATCTTTGCCGACTCTGGCCACAGATGAGGTACACTATTTACAGCTTGCCAGTCCATTACATTGCAACACAGAAACACTCACACTCACGCTTAGAAGCAATTTGAAACAGTCAGTTTGCCTAACTGTGCATGTCTTTGGACTGTGGGACGAAACCAAATTACCTGGAGGAAACCCACACAAGGACTGGAAGAATATGTGAAAATATCTGAAAAAATTCAGGGGGTGAATACTTATGTAAGCCACTAAATACTGCAAATGCCTGCTAGACACTCAACACCAAAATAGCAATACATCATTACAGTAGACATAAATACGGTTTGTGTGTGTGTGTGTGTGTGTGTGTGTGTGTGTGTGTGTGTGTGTGTGTGTAAAAATGATTAACGCCAGAGATGTGTAGTTGAAGAGTCTGAGATCAAAAGCAGATAAGTGCCATTGTTTTAAATATAAGAACAATATTTTCTTGGGAGCTTTTTTCTTAAAAGCTACTGAAAAAGGTTGTTTTTTTTTTTTTGTTTTTTTTATGTACATTAGGCTCCTGTTTCTCACAGGAGTTCGGTTCCAGTCCTTCCCGTGGATCAAGAAAATCCACGAGTTATTTACTTATTAAACTCATTCTATGGACAGTCATACTCATTAATACAGTAATAATGCAGTAAAATGTAGTAATGATTAAGTAAAAACTTTTTAATTTTCTACTGTGATAATATTTATTGATAATAAAATATATAAACAGTATACAGTGTGTGTGTATATATATATATATATATATATATATATATATATATATATATATATATATATATATATATATATATATATATATATATATATATATATATATATATATGTGTGTGGGGCGCTCTACCGAATGTAGGCGCTTGTCGCAAGTGACGTATGGTGCTTGTGAGACAAAGCGCGACTTATTCGGACTTCCGATCTTTCAAGCGAGCAAGTGCACGTTGAATACTTTTTTAGCACTCAACCTTCACTTGCTCACTTGAAAGATTGGAAGTCCGAATAAGCCGCGCTTTGTCTCACAATCACCATACGTCACTTGCGACAAGTGCCTACATTCGGTAGAGCGCCTAACATATTATATAGGCCTCATAGGGCTTAACTGGTAATTATAAACACACAAAAAATGCACATTGACAACTTGTGCGCGAATGAGGAAAAAAGGAGCATATACATCATCTCAGCCAATCAGCAGGAGGGAGAAACAAAAGCACTCAGCCATTTGGCTAAATTTGACCCACGTGACAGTTACTTCTGGGTTTGTCAGCAAGCTACGAGTATGCGGGGGCGCGAGTGCAAAACCGCGAATGGTCACGGGCCTACTGTAGGTATTAATTTATTTTTTGGTAAGCTACTTACTTTTTTCCCCCTCATAATTAAAACAATGGTAGGTATCTGTTTGTAAACTCAAACTCTTCAGGTTTACCAACAGAATAGTTGGTGTTGCCATTAAGACAGATTCCTTAATCTGGGATACATTTATAGTGTAGGCTGTGGTCGAAGCTACACAATAAAACACACACACACACACACACACACACACACACACACACACACACACACAGCACGAGGAAACTCGGATATTTAGTTAGATTTGGTTTTGTAATACATATAGATCTCTGTGAATAAAATCTAAATAATTATAAAGTGATGTGAGCGCATGACAGGTCATGAAGGAAGAATGCAGAACACAAGCCAGAAGGCAGACAAGGTCATGTTCAAGAACTTTAGAACATAGTGTTCAAAGCAGCCAATATCCATGTAAAGTTCCGAGCGCCACATTTTAATATCAGTGTAACCTGCAATGAGTTATTAAACGTTCTGGCCAATGACGCCCTGAAAGCCTAACCCCATTTCTCCCGTCTCCCTTTAGTAATTCCTTTTCTCATCTTAAGTCAATTTTCCCTTCTGAAGGATACACTGACAAGGCATCTCCTCTTTCTGAATAGACATGAAATGGTTTCAAGATTATTTTATTCGTATGAATAAATAAATTCCCTAACATTATACATCTAACAGTATATAGCTAGCCCAAACAGTACATGGATAGTATTAGATAAATATATTTATGAGGAATTCTATTAAGGTCTTTGACTGAAACAAGTCCTTTTCTTGCCAAAAATAGTCAAAAATCCAGTGTTTTCTCTGTAAACTTCCATCTCTAGCTTTTACCAATTTGTGTTATGATGACATTAGAAAAGTTACATGCACACTTTACTGTTAATTATCGTATGTAATTTCTTCATGACACAAAGGAAGCAATTATCTCATCTGACTCACAGCATTAAGTTCATTGGTCCTTGAAATGGCATTTCTGCGCTTTCCCCGTGCTGGCATGGATTTTCACTCGGTACTCCAGTTTCCTTCCACAGTCCAAAGATATGCATGATAGACTAAATGGCTATTCCAAATTGTCTCAAGTTGTGAGTGTGAATGGTTGTGTGTGTTAATCCTGAAATGGATTGGCATACACCCTGCCTACATATAGTCTGGCATCGGCTCCCCTTCCTGATACCCTAGTACTACTAGGCAACCGGCAAATCAATGAATGGATTAATGCACAACCCAGTTCCTGAGGATCTATTATTATAATAATAATTATTTCATACACACATATGCTCAATGCACATGAGACCCCAGCAACCCGTCACTGAGTGCCAAGCAGGAAGCAACAACTCCCAAATTTTAACAGTCTCATGGTATGACATGGCCAGATTTGAACTCCGACCTTCCAGAGGATAAAGCAGACGCTCTACCAACTGAGCTAAATCCCCAGTCTAGCAGGCTTCCTCAAAACATTACTTCTGACCAAGTCATAAGTCTTGTTTAGATGATTAGATGGCCAGGTAAGCATGATTGTGGTTCGAGTAGAGTTTTTCAAGTTTTCAGTAAAGTATGCATTCCTCTTATTACTGTACATTAAAATATAGAAGGAATTATCTCTGATGATTAGCACGATGATGCGTTATTTATTTCTGATATCTGCAAGTCAATTTCACACACCATTTACAGAACGAGTCTGGCTAAGAGTTCAGGAGATCAGGAGCTTGAACTAAAAAGTGAGTGGAGATCATGAACAGTGTCAGAGACAGAGTGGACAAGGGATACGAGTTGCCTTATAGATAGAGAGTACACATGGAGAGGGATAACTGGATGAGACAGACACAATTATTCAGGATGTGTTGTGAACAATGAGGGGACATTAACGGCACAAAATTGGACCATATACAATTGGACAGGATTATGTGTTTGTCAAGTCAAAACCAGAGATTTGTTTCATGAGTTGGTTTGGATTCATGTTGCACATAATTATACAAATAAAAAAGCAAAAATCTAAAGAATTTTGCCTGAGGTATGCTTATTAAGCTAAGTGTGAATAGAAATCACCAACATCACCTAAGCTCATCAAATCATTTTTTTTTTTAAGTTCCAATATACAGAGCATATGGTCTTTTTTGTAGTGATGTAGTTCCTGCTTAACAACCAAATACATGCTATGTTTGATTTGTTTTCTGTAGTACATCAGTTCAGTGAAATTATTTACTCTTTCCTTGTTGTTTCACTGGCAGGCCCAAGGCATCTCTGCCGGGTTCAGTCATGAAGCCTGGGGTGCTTCTCAAAACCCATATTTATGGTTTCCTTACTCCTCAGTCCTCTCAACCAGAGGTACTTCAGGTCCTTTGTCTTTGTCAGCCATTCCAAGTTACTTATTTGTGTATGAAAGATCGAGGCCTGATGAGCGAGGATACATGAGAGCAGCTTTCCTGGAAGGGCTGCATGCCATCATATAAGTAACATGCCCCTTATGTGATGTCAGACACTTTTACACAGCAGGTGAACTGCGCCGCAGTCGTCATCAGTGGATGCAGTGGATCAAAAAAACCCCTCATTATTTATTTATTTATTTATTTATGTGCTTATTTTAAAACACATTTCCTCAATTACACAGTTCTCATGCTATTCCTTGTGTCTCCCAGTGTTTATTTATTTATTTATTTGTTTGTTTGGTTGGTTGGTTCGTTGTGAGTTAGAAGGACTAAAACACAAGAATGAGATACAAGTAAGGGTGCAATTTAAGGGTTTTGAGAGGTACTCTTGGTTTCTCTGTCTCACCCCTAAAGATCATTCCCTCTCTTGTGGGACCAAGTTGATTCTTTTCCTTTCTGTTCAGAATTATTTCATTTCATAAAAGGCCTTTGACCTCTTGCTATTTGTCTTGTCTTGATGGACCAGTGTGGCTTCACTCTCACATATTTGAATAAATGCTGTGCCTGATGAGGATGATGAGTGGGGAGGAAGGGCACCGATGCTCTTCCGCTGGTTTTGCATTACTGGTGCATGACACTGTAGCACTTGGCTTTGCCGCCAGGTGTATCAGTCTTGAGTGAGGCTGCAATCTTCAAAGGATGCTTTATTGTTGCTGTACTCAAAAAGAGCAAGAATGTGGACTCTTCTCTCTCTGCCACTAGCTGACATTCTTGGGAGATGGCAAAACATGACATGTCATCTTAATTGTCTAGCTTACTCTGAATGTTTTGATGTTCCACAACCCTTTCCAGAACATTTCTCCATTTTATCCCATTTTTTTTGCACTAGGCCTCGTCTACGCACAATTTTGCTGCCTCCTCCTGCTTGACTTATCTCTCCTGCTTAGATTTATATTTCAAAGACAAAGTAGCCTTGTTCCAGGCTGGTCTGCTGTCCCCAGGACCAAGGCCACTTCTCTCATTTTGAACTTGAGCAAAGATGTCCCTCTGCTTGATTGCTGCCTTTGCTTTTGTTTCTGCTTTTGATCAGGTTCATTTCAATCTGGTATTCAGAATGAGATCTCTAGAGCTTCCATCTTAAAGAATGGTGTATATATTTTCATCCATTCATTCAATTTCTGTACTGCTTAACCCTATTTAGTGTTGTGGCAGGCTGGCACCCATCTCAGCCAACTCTGAGTGAGGGCGTAGTACACCCTGGACAGCTCGCCAGGCCATTGCAGGGCGAATGTCAGCAATGGTTCTTTGACATGACACCATACACAGTAAGAGACATGACCGGCCTTGTACTGGGGAGGACAGTGACAACCCACTGAGAGTGGGGCTTGAACCCGTGATTTTGGGATCAGTGATCCAGCATTTTATCATCAGGCCACTGCTGTCCGATATATATAAAATATATATCAAGTGATGTGAAAGAAGCTTAAATTGGAATCATCATTTTCTTGACTTGTCACAAAGGGCTGGTGATTTTGGTGAGCTCGAGGCCAATAACTGCATCTCTCCTGAAGTGATTTCCTGTGTCAGTGAAGGATAATTTAAGCTCTTCACAGAAAGATTCTCTGGGATTGGTAATTTTTTTATTGTCAACATCTCTTGATGATAAAGAAGCTTCTGCACTTGCTCAGCTTGATCTTTATCTGAGCCAGTGCAGTGTTCTCTCGACGTTTTCTCACCAGCTGCACAGTACAAAGCTTAGTTGTAACTAGTGCTGTGATGTCACCCATGTGACCTAGAACAGTCTGCTCTCCAACAATCCATTTATATATTCTGATGATCTCCACCATGGACATAATCAAGGCTAGAAAGAAAATTGTATAGTCACCCTTGCTTTCCAGTGCCAGATGTTGCCATGCCATGATGTAGTCAGAAGTTATCAGCAAACTTGGCCAAATAGTAGCTTTGCCGACTCTTGTGATGGCCACTATTACCCTAAAGTTGAAAAGGAAGTCCATTTGGAACTGGGGTTGATGCAGATCTTTTTCTGTGTTATCTACTATGGGTGGACTCATAGGTAGGTGCTTTTGCTCTAGATAGACTGCTGGCATGTCAGGTGGAAGGGTGATTATTTTATCGTGATGGCAATTGTGCAGGTTCTTTAATTTTCTAAGGTCTGCCCATTTGGGTCTTGCAAATGTTTGAATAGACTATGTAGGATTACAGACCTGCAATAGAGATGTGCAGCAACTGTCTTGAAAAACATCATAAAGTAGAACAGACCCATACTGCTGCATAAAGTGGCTGTAATTTTGGTGTTCTGTATAGTGCTTATCCAACACTCTGTTAGAACTGAGCATGTATTAAAATTGTACATGTCACTCAAATCAGTAAAAAAAAACACCGATTTCAGTGATATTGCTTTAATAACAACTGAATAATAACCAATAGGCTTACCAGTGAAAAAGAGGCACTCTAGTATGACAGTCTGCACTCATTAATCATTATGATGTATAAACAAGCTCATAATTCATTGTTGATACATAAAAGCTGTCAGTAAATCTTCTTTGGAAACACTGGCTCTAACTTGAGCCTAATCATACTAAAATAAAATTTGTTTTAATAATCAGCCAATGATAAGATCTTATGAAATACAGGACCCCCAACTATTGACTATTGTTTAATTTATATCCATGCTTCATTGGGTTTTTTTTTGTTTGTTTGTTTGTTTTTTTGGTTTTTTTGGTTTTTTAGTTTTCATTTTTCCCCCCCCACACATTTTGCACAGATCCCTAATCCTGGTCTCATGTAGTTAACACATTTCCCTGTCTACTGGCCAAATTTGATTTCAAAGTGCACATTCTATACAATACTTCGCCCTTAATTTGATGCTATGCAGCCAATTCTGACTGGGCCTTTTATTGTGGAACTTTGACCAACAGAAAAAAAAGAACACAAAAGCAAGAGAAAACAAATTGCGTGGAGCTTCAAAGTTTTCAGAAAACCTCCCTCCCTCCCCTTCTCTCTTCCTTCTCTCACCCTCTCCAGGACAAGGAGGTGAATCTGGAGCAGGTTCATCGGCGCATGACCAGTCTCATAGACGAGGACATGGCGCACAAGCAGATCCCCGGGCCATCTATCGAGATCTCTGCCCTGGACATCGGTGGCATGCAGCCGGGCCAGGCGGCACGGGAAGCTGGCCGGGATTTCGTGGGCACGGCTCTTTCCGTGAGCAGCTTCCTGCCCGAGCAAGCCCATGGAGTGGGCAGGACACTGGCGCCAGGGCCTGGCACTGCCCTCCCCCTGCCCCTGGGCAGCTCCACCATGCCCTCCTCCATCCAGTGCAAACACAGGGCCCCCAACGGGGGTCTCTTCCGGCAGAGCCCCGGCAAGACACCCATGCCAATGCCCTACCCACCTGTTCCAGGAGGACCCATCCCCGAAGCCATTGACCCCACCCATAGCACGTCTATCTAAGGCCACAAGGGGGAAGCTTTCTTGCAGGAAAAAGCAGGCTGTTTCAGTACCACTGGAGTTATGTATAAAAAGAACAAAGAAACACACACACACACACACACACACACACACACACACACACACACACACACACACACAGGTGGAGATTTTTAATATAGATCAAAAAATAAAAACCCACAAAAAGTCTTTTCTTGTAAATATTTGTAAATAAGAAAAGAGCGAAGTGAGTTAAAGTGTATTTTGAATATTCTCAAATTTTGGAGTTGAGTTACAAAAACAAATTGAAAATAGAAAAAAAAGAAGAAACTATACCCCAGACTTTAAAAATGACTGTTTAAATGGCTTTGTAAATTTTGTTCTCTATGGATAAAAAAACGCAAACTCATTGTGATTGTTTTCTAAGTGCCGAAATTTAAAAGAAAAAAAAAAAAAAGTCTCTCTGCAGTTTGTTACTAGATTATCATACATTTTATTTCAGTCTGAACTATAATGAAGATTTATTAATCAATTATGGACCCCTCTTTATTATTATTATTATTATTTTTACTTTTTTTTTTACAATCTCAGTCTCCAAGAGCATCATCTCCTTTCGAATGTTTTCATTTTTTTCATTCTCTGTTCAACTCTAACGATGTTGAACGAAGCTGAGTCTGAGAGCTGTGTTCAGAGGTCCAAGTTCAAAGGTCAGAGTATTGCCAGGTAGAAAGGCCTTGAGCACAAGTTTCATAAAGAAAAAAGTAAAGAAAAATCTTTCATTTGTTACGGTGTCTGTTTGATTTTACTGATGTATGGCTGCTTGATTAATGTAATTTGTGTGACAATGATAACTTTTATTTTTCATATTTCTGTGATGATGTATGTAACATACAGAGATATTTTCCTTTGAGAAAACTGCAAAGAATTGAAAAGGTTTTATCATTCATAAACTCTGTAAAAAACAAATATAAAAAGTATGAAATAATACATGCTGTGATATATATATTATTTTATCCTTCTCTCTCTCTCTTTCTCTCTCTCTCTCTCTCTCTCTCTCTCTCTCTCTCTCTCTCTTTTAAACTGAAAATGAACATATAGTTCATTAAGAAAAAAATAATGAATGTATCACCATTTTTATGATGAAGATTGTGTGGGATTTTTATTTATTTTTTGTTTGTTTGTTTGTGTGTTTTTGTTTGTTTTTGACTCATTCTGAAAAAAAATGATTATTATTACTGACTTTGCATCACAATAAGGTGTTCCCCAGGAATATGAATGGTACTTGTCCTTTCTTGTGATTGTTTTTGCTTTGTTTCCACCTCAGCCTGTGAATCATTGTTAAGTCTGTATTTCATTGATGTGCGCTTTCTCCATGCTTCATATTTAATATCAGTAATAAATCAGTGGAAATGGAGGACAGGCCAAATATCTGACAGTGGTTGTAGACCTATGTGCTTTTATCCCTAATCCCGAAAGACTTGACTGACTTTCTTACATTTAGAAGTCAAATAAGGACATTCCTTTAATGAGTGGAGGGGACGTCCCGGGATCAGTGCTGCACATTTTCTCTCAATAATCACAGTTATGTCCTGAAATCTTGTGAACGTTCGACTAGTTTTTAGTGTTAACCAAAGCGATATCATATGACACTGTTACACCATGAAGCGCCATCCATAGGTGGAGATGATGATGTCCAAGCTTTTCGTAGGGACGGCCGTGTGATCACTGCTTTTACTGCCCTGACTCCCTTCACCCAATTGGAAGGGAGGGGAAAAAGATGATATTTGATTTAAAGTTTAAAAGAAAGAAGTCTATCAAAGTGTAGTCTATAACATTACACCAGAGGGAGACTCTTATTTTGTTTATGAATATGCTGCTTGGAGTTTCTTAATTCTTTAATAAAGAAATATGGTTTCCATGTTTTTGAATGATGGTTGATCAGTTGCGCAGTAATGATTATTTGAATGTGAATGGATAACGGGGGTGTAAGATTAATTTTATTGCTCTTTTTAAAGTGATTTTTTTTTTTTAATCACTGAACATGGAGACCGCTACTGATTCAAACACCGTGTGAGCATTCATGCAATATGTAACAACACCTCAGTCACACTTCAACAAACTAGACAGGTATGAAACATTCAAAGTGAAAATGATTACTCAATCTACTCACGTATTCAGAATAATAATAATAATAATAATAATAATAATAATAATAATAATAATAATAATGCAATTCCAAATATATGCACCATGTATCATTGTCGGTAACAGTTTCTACACTTCTTCTTGTTTTCCTTTCGGCTGTTCCCTTCAGGGGTCGCCACAGCCAATCACCTGCCTCCATCTCACCCTATCCTCTGCATCTTCTACTCTTACTCCAACTACCTTCATGTCCTCCTTCACCACATCCATAAATCTTCGCTTTGGTCTTCCTCTGGGCCTTCTGCCTGGTAGTTCCAACTTCAGCATCCTACTACCAATATACTCACTATCCCTCCTCTGTACATGTCCAAACCATCTCAATCTAGCCTCTCTGACTTTGTCTCCAGAACATCTTACATGTGCTGTCCCTCTGATGTATTCATTCCTGATCCTATTCATCCTCGTCACTCCCAAAGAGAATCTCAACATTTTCATCTCTGCTACTTCCAGCTGTGCCTCCTGTCTTTTCCCCAGGGCCACTGTTTCTAAACCGTCTTGTACACTTTTCCCTTCATTCTTGCCTTCCTATCACGCATCACACCGGACACTTTTCTCCATCCATTCCAACCTGCCTGCACATGCTTCTTTACCTCTTTTCCACAGTCTCCATTGCACTGGATTGTTGAGCCTAAGTACATAAAATCCTCCACCTTCTTTATCTCTGCTCCCTGTAACCTCACAGTTCCTCTTGGGTCCTTCTCGTTCACACACATGCATTCTCTCTTACTGAGGCTAACCTTCATTCATCTCCTTTCCAGGGCATACCTCCACCTCTCTAGCTTTTCCTCCACTTGTTCTCTGCTCTCACTACAGATCACAATGTCATCTGCAAACAACATAGTCCATGGAGATTCTTCTCTAACCTCGTCTGTCAGCCTGTCCATCACCATAGCAAACAAGAAAGGGCTGAGAGCTGACCCTTGATGCAATCCCACCTCCACCTTGAACTCTTCTGTCACACCAACAGCACACCTCACCACTGTCTTACATCTCTCATACATGTCCTGCACCACTCTAACATACTTCTCTGCCACTCTAGACTTCCTCATACAATACCACAGTTCCTCTCTCGGCACCCCGTCATATGCTTTCTCCAGATCCACAAAGGCACAATGCAGCTCCCTCTGACCTTTTCTGTACTTCTCTATTAACATCCACAAAGCAAACACTGCATCTGTGGTGCTCTTTCTTGGCATGAAACCAAACAGTTTTTTCACAAATGCTGACCTCTGCCCTTAGTCTAGCTCCCACTATTCTCTCCCATAAGTTCATCGTATGGCTCATCAACTTTATCCCTCTGTAGTTCTCAAAACTCTGCATGTCTCCCTTGTTCTTAAACATGGGCACCAGCACACTTCCCCTCCATCCCTCTGGCATCTACTCACTTTTTAAGACCTTGTTGAATATTCTTGTCAGAAAATCTACTGTTACCTCTCCGAGACACTTCCATACCTCCACCGGTATGTCATCAGGGCCAACTGACTTTCCACTCTTCATCCTCTTCAATGCCCTCCTCACTTTGCTACTTCCTGGTCCTCAATGGTCACCCCTTCTACTCTTTTTTTCTCCCTCATTTTCCTCATTCATCAGCTCTTCAAAGTACTCTTTCCATCTTCCCAGCACACTTCTGTCATCAGTCAATACATTTCCCTCTCTGTCCTTTATCACTCTAACTTGCTGCACATCTTTACCAGCTCTATTTCTCTGCTGTACCATCCTGTATAAATCATTTTCTCCCTCCTTACTGTCCAACCTATCATACAAGTCATCATACTCCCTCTGTTTGGCCTTTGACACCGCTACCTTCGCCTTACGCTGTGTCTCCCTGTACTCCTGTTTACTCTCTTTAGTTCTCTCTATGTCCCACTTCTTCTTAGCTAACCTCTTCTTTTGTACACACTCCTGCACTTCCTCATTCCACCACCAAGTCTCCTTATCTCCTCTCCTTCCAGAGGACACACCAAGTACTCTCCTCCCTGTCTCCCTGGTCACATTGGACATGTTTGTCCAGTCATCTGGAAGCACTTCCTGACTACCCAAAGCCTGTTTCAACTCCTCCTTGAAAACAGCACGACACTCTTCCTTTTTCAGCTTCCACCACTTTGTCTTCTGCTCTGCCTTTGCCTTTTTCACCTTCCTTACCATCATCTTCATCCTGCACACCACCACCGTATGCTGTTTGGCAACACTTCAACCCACCACTACTTTGCAGTCACTGACTTCCTTCAAATTACATCGCCTACACAAGATGTAGTCTACCTGTGTGCTCCTACCTCCGCTTTCATAAGTCACCCTATGCTCCTGCTTCTTCTGGAAGAAAGTATTCACCACAGCTATTTCCATCCTTTTTGCAAAATTGATCAACATCTGTCCTTCTGCGTTCCTGTCCTGGATACTAAACCTGCCCATCACTTCCTCGTCCTCTCTGTTTCCTGCACCAACATGTCCATTGAAGTCTGCACCAATGACCACTCTTTCACCTCTGGGGGTACTCTGCATCACTTCATCTAACTCACTCCAGAATCTCTCCTTCTCTTCTAGTTTACATCCTGCCTGTGGGGCATAAGCACTAACAACATTGAACATCACGCGTTTAATTTCTAACTTGAGACTCATCACACTGTCTTATACTCTTTTCACTTCTAGAACATGTCTGACAAACTCCTCCTTCAAGATGACTCCTACTCCAGTTCTCTTCCCATCCACACCATGAAAAAACAGCTTAAACTCTGCTCCTAAGCTTCTAGCCTTGCTACCTTCCCACCTGGACTCCTGAAGACACAGTATGTCCACCTTCTTCCTCTACATCATGTCACCCAGCTCTCTAGATTTTTCTTTCACAGTTCCAACATTCAAAGTCCCTACTCTCAGTCCTAGACTCATGCCTTTCCTCTTCTCCAGTTTCTACACATATGTGTGTGCGTGTGTGTGTGTGCGTGTGTTTGTGTGTTTATATATATATATGTGTGTGTGTGTGTGTGTGTGTGTGTGTGTGTGTGTGTGTGTGTGTGTGTATACATTCTTCACAATCTTCAGGATTTACCAGACACTTAACTGTAATTCTCAATGCACACGCAGACACACGCACTACTAATCTACTAATTAATTAATAGGTGTACTGTGGTGATGCATTAAATTTGATTAGGTGAATGAAATTATATTTTCAGGTCGATTTACTGTCTTATTTTACTGCAACGATAAAGAAAATAAAAAAGAAAACCAATCACATAGATAAAGGTTATTATTATTATTATTATTATTATTATTATTATTATTATTATTATTATTATTATTATTATTATTATTATTATTATTATTATTATTATTAGCAGCAGCAGCAGCAGCAGCACTGTGCAGTGGTGGTCTAGTGGTATAGGGCGCTGGATCGCCTATCCAAAGGTTAGGGGTTCAGTACCACTCTCCACAAGGTTGTCACCCCAGTGCAGCTAACTGAGTTATCAAAGGCCGGCCATATCTCTCACTGTCTATGGTGTTAGGCATGCGAAAAAAACATTGCTGACTTTCAACAAGAGTAGGCTGCAAAGTCGTCGGCGTGTTTCTGCCCTGCAATGGCCTGGCGAGCTTCTAGGGTGTACTATGGCTTCGCCCAGAGTTGGCTGGGATGGGCGCCAGCCTCCCGGCGACCCTAGTTAGGATTAAGCGGTTACAGAAAATGAACTGAGCAGCAACAGCAGCAACCTGAGCGTTGTAAGATTTTTTGTTAAATGTAGTCCACATTAGTTTGGTTTGATACACATGCAGTTGGTTTTGTTGGAGCTTAATTTGATATCAGGAAATAAGTTTGTGGCTTATGTGTATTGTGAGTGTCATACGTCATACATCACTGTACATACATCACTTACGTTCACTTTCAACTTACATTCGGCCGTCCGGAACCAATTAAAACTGTAAGTCGGGGAGCATCTGTATACACATATATACACACATACATATATACTAGTCCTTCTCAAAAAATTAGCATATTGTGATAAAGTTCATTAGTTTCTATAATGTACGGCTAAAAATTAAACTTTCATATATTTTAGATTCATTGCACACCAATTGAAATATTTCAGGTCTTTTATTGTTTTAATCCTGATGACTTTGGCATACAGCTCATGAAAACCCAAAATTCCTATCTCAAAAAATTAGCATATCATGAAAAGGTAGTCTAGACGAGCTATTAACCTCATCATCTGAATCAACCAATTAACTCTAAACACCTGCAAAACATTCCTGAGGCTTTTAAAAACTCCCAGCCTGGTTCATTACTCAAAACCGCAATCATGGGTAAGACTGCCGACCTGACTGCTGACCAGAAGGCCATCATTGACACCCTCAAGCAAGAGGGTAAGACACAGAAAGAAATCTCTGAGCGAATAGGCTGTTCCCAGAGTGCTGTATCAAGGCACCTCAGTGGGACGTCTGTGGGAAGGAAAAAGTGTGGCAGAAAACGTTGCACAACCAGAAGAGGTGACCGGACCCTGAGGAAGATTGTGGAGAAGGGCCGATTCCAGACCTTGAGGGACCTGTGGAAGCAGTGGACTGGGCTACAGGTGCCGCATTCCCCAGGTCAAGCCATTTTTGAACCAGAAACAGCGGCAGAAGTGCCTGACCTGGGCTACAGAGAAGCAGCACTGGACTGTTGCTCAGTGGTCCAAAGTACTTTTTTCAGATGAAAGCAAATTTTGCATGTCATTCGGAAATCAAGGAAACAAGGAAATGCCAAAATGCCTGAAGTCCAGTGTCAAGTACCCACAGTCAGTGATGATCTGGGGTGCCATGTCAGCTGCTGGTGTTGGCCCACTGTGTTTAATCAAGGGCAGGTTCAATGCAGCTCGCTATCAGGAGATTTTGGAGCACTTCATGCTTCCATCTGCTGAAAATCTTTATGAAGATGAAGATTTTCATTTTTCAGCACGACCTGGCACCTGCTCACAGAGCCAAAACCACTGGTGAATGGTTTACTGACCATGGTATTACTGTGCTCAATTGGCCTGCCAACTCTCCTGACCTGAACTCCAGAGAGAATCTGTGGGATATTGTGAAGAGAAAGTTGAGAGACACCAGACCCAACACTGTGGTTGAGCTTAAGGCCGCTATCGAAGCATCCTGGGCCTCCGTAACACCTCAGCAGTGCCACAGGCTGATTGCCTCCATGCCACGCCGCATTGAAGCAGTCATTTCTGCAAAAGGATTCCCGACCAAGTATTGAGTGCATAACTGAACATAATTATTTGAAGGTTGACTGTTTTTGTATTAAAAACACTTTTTTTTAATTGGTCGGATGAAATATGCTAATTTTTTGAGATAGGAATTTTGGGTTTTCATGAGCTGTATGCCAAAATCATCAGTATTAAAACAATAAAGGACCTGAAATATTTCAGTTGGTGTGCAATGAATCTAAAATATATGAAAGTTTAATTTTTATCAGTACATTACAGAAAATAATGAACTTCATCACAATATGCTAATTTTTTGAGAAGGACCAGTATACTACACTTACCATAGGGCCTTCCATTCATTCATTTTCTGTAACTGCTCTGGGCAAGGGCAGAGTACATCCTTGACAGCTCACCAGGCCATCGCAGGGCAGAAACACGCTGACAGCTATGCAGCCACTCTCGTCGAAAGTTAGCAATAGTTATTTAACAGTCTCACACCACAGACAGTGAGAGACTTGGCTGGCCTTTGATAGCTCAGTTAGTTCCACTGGGGGGACAGCAATGACAACCTGTTGAGAGTGGGGCTTGAACCCCCAACCTTAGGATCACTGATCCAGCACCTTTACCACCACTGCTCCATTCTTCTTCCTCTTCTTCTTCTTCTCTTCTTCTTCTCCTCTCAGCTTTTTCCCGTTTCCAGGGGTCACCACAGAGAATCATATGATTCGCATGTTTGATTTGGCATAGATTTTTATGTCGGATTCCCTTCCTGACACAACCCTTTTAGCAAGGGGCAGAAACACGCTGACAGCTTTGCAGCTCCTCTTTACAAAAGTCAGCAATGGTTCTTTTACATGAACCTCTCACCATAGACAGTGAGAGACATGGCCCACCTTTAATAACCCAGTTCGCTGGACTTGGGGGGCCACCACTACCCCATTCATCTTCACTAAATATTTTATTCTGCATAGTGTCACGATAGTTTCATGGTCATGATAGTTTGTCTCATATATATATATATATGCATGCACAGGGATCCCTCACTTTAGTTGGGATCGAAATCTCTCCACGACCGTAGATTTCCGCAAAGTCGGATTGACTGACCTATACGTACATGTATGTGTGTATATAATATCAATAAATAGCTATTCAACGTTATAAATGCTTATAATAACAACTAAACATTCAAAAATAATGCAAGATGTAAATTATATATAAATGCACACACATACTGATGCACACGCATACAGATGCACATTGCACATAAAAATGTAAGTAGTTTTGATGGAGGGGTTTGGATTTTTAAATTTTTTTTTTTTTTTTTTTTCATAATTGGGCTTGTTTTAACGCATTTTCCTTAACTTTTTCCCCTATTCTTCCTTAATTTTTAATTCGATGAATATAAAAAAAAAAAAAAAAAAAAAAAAAAATGTGATGCACTGAAGACCCATGTGTGGGGCCGGTGGTGTAGTGGATACAGTGCTGGGCTCATGATTGGGAGGTTGTGAGTTCAAATCCCACTGAGACCCTCACCGTGCTAAAACCCCTGGGCAAGGTCTCAACCACAAGTGTGCCTCTGTTCACCCAGCAGTATAAATGGGTACCAGTAAAAATATACTGGGAAGGTAACCTGTGATGGACTAGCATCCCATCCAGGAGGAGTTCAACTTCTGGTTGCTTCATGCTCCGGAAACCGAGGATAAGCACCGGTCTGATGAGCCACTGGGCTCAGGTGTAAAAACCCAACAGACTTACCTTACCTTACCTACTGAAGACCCATGAATTGAAACGTGAATAGCGAGGGATGTGTGTGTATGTGTATATATATATATATATATATATATATATATATATATATATATATATATATATATATATATATATATATTTCCTTCAAAGTTTGGAGTCACCCAGAAACATGCATCAATCAAATAAGTTGAAAAATTTATATGAAATATGGTTAAGACACTGGAAAGGTTATACATAATGATTTTTAATGGTCATTCTGTCTTTAAAACTTTGCTTTCTTCAAAAAAAAAAAAATCCTCTATTTACAACTATTACAACCCTGCAGGCTTTTGGTTTTCCAGCTGTCAATTTGTCAAGGTAAGATTAAGGAATTTGACCTGATGTTTCTGAAGCACCTCAAAGTATGGCTGCTTTGATGCACACTTTTTCCTTACAGTATGATCAAGCTGCTCCCAAAACAGCTCAAACAGGTGGACATCTGGTGACTGCTCTAGCTGCTCCAGGATTGACAGAATAACGTCCGACTGCTATTTCTTTAAATAGTAGCTGCATTGTTTGGAGCTTTGTCCTGTTGGAGGTGGAAACCAGGCCCAGTGAAGTGTCATCCACAGGTTCTGACTTCATGTTGCAAAACAGAGTAATAGCCTTCCTTGTTCAGGATCACAGTTACCCTGTTCAAATTTTCCAATTTACCACAACCTAATCCCTCCCAGACCATCATATTTCCCCCACCATGCTGGAAAGATGGCATCAAGCCCTCCTTCAAGCATCCTTTCATTTTTCCTGCGCCCTGCAAATGCACCCATTGTAATTTAAACACCTCAGACTTAAATGTGTCTGTCCATAACACACTTTTGCTCATTGATCTGAGGATTTTTTGTTTGTTTGTTTGTTTTATTTCTTTGCCCATTTAATTCTTTCCCAGTTTTGAACAGTCTCAGATATTATTTTTTTTTTCTCTTTGCAGCTGTGCTTGGAAGGCTGGAAATGCAGGAGTTGCCTCTTCACTGTTGAAGTTGAGACTTGTGTTTTGTGGGCACTATTAACTAAAGCTACAATTTGAGAACTTGTCAAGCATTTGTTTCTTAAACAAGAGAGTTTGATGTACTTGTCCTCTCGATCAATTGGGCTTCAGATTTGCCTTTCTATCCTAGTTAGAGCCAGTCTGTACTGTTCCGTGACACTTTTTTGTAGACGCCATAGTCTTCAATTTTCAGGACAAATATAGACTGATTCATTTTAGAACAATGTTTTATGGGGCAGTGGTGGTCTAGTGGTATAAGGCGCTGGATCGCTGATCCAAAGGTTGGAGGTTCAAGTCCCACTCTCCACAAGGTTGTCACTGCCCCCCCCCAGTGGAGCTAACTGGGTTATCAAAGGCCGGCCATGTCTCTCACTGTCTATGATGTGAGGCATGTAAAAGAACCATTGCTGACTTTCGACAAGAGTAGGCTGCAAAGCCGTCAGCGTGTTTCCGCCCTGCGATGGCCTGGCGAGCTGTCCAGGGTGTACTCTGCCCTTGCCCGAAGTTGGCTGGGATGGGCACCAGCCTCCCCACGACCCAAATTAGGATTAAGCAGGTACAGAAAATGAACTGAACAATGTTTTATTTTATACCCATTTTGAGTTGATAATCAAACCCACAAATGCAGATTCGCAAGATATTCACTAATAAGAGCAGTTTTATTTATTTATTTATTTATTTATTTTTTGTCAGCCCAACAGTTTTAATTTGTGCTGACACATTTATGAAATTATTGTTGAATCCCAAATTATTTTTCAAAATTGTAAACATGGATGAGCTATCACAAGGTGCCATTGGAACACAAGTATAAAAGTTGCTGAAAATGGGCCTCTGCACACATATGTAGATATTCTATTAAGAGCCCACCTGCTTTCCCACGTGATAGTTACATATAATCTGGCAGACTGGATTTTCATCATATTTTTCTGATTGAGATCTATCCTCTCCCAAAAACAACAATGATAACAACAACAAAATATAATAATAATATAAATAAATAAAAACCCTTATAGAAATGATGCCACCAGGCACAAATGGATCATGGTGACCATAAGCGCATTGAATAACCTGAAATATCTGCATAGTTATAAAATATCTTCCTGCTGGGGTTCTGTAGAAGAGGCATTCAAATACTATTTCAATTTATTTACCTATCTCTATTTTTTAACATGATCCTACTCTTGGATCACTTTCACATTTTAATTTTTTGGTACTTGTAGCACATTCTGCTTTGGAAAAAAAATAAAAAAATTCAAACCTCATGCATCAGCTTTTTGAGTTATATTGTACACAAACAAAAACCAAACTGAAACATACAAACTAGCACAGGTGATAACACTACTGGAAAATGTACAAGTTTCAGGGTTTGATATGTGAATCAATAAAAATTATTTATTAATTATAAAAATTAAGTATATTCTCTGAAGAAATATTAAACAGGTTTTGTTTTTATTTATTTTTTATTTTTATTTTTATTTATTTATTTATTTATTTTTTCACAGATTGACATTACATTCATCGGCAAAAACTGCAGCCTCCAAGTTTATTAACCCACTTTTACATTTATTTATTTATTTTGTAAACTATGCACAATATTAATAACGATGGGCACGAGTTAAAATTTGTAATGCATTTGCAAAACATTTCAGAAATAAATTTATAAAATTAGCATATAATTTATGACATCAGAGCATAAAGAAGGCTAATTCGTATTTTGGCTATGAATATTTTTATGGGGCGGTGGTGGCTTGATGGTAAAGGTGCTGGATCACTGATCACAAGGTTGGGGGTTCAAACCTCACTCTCAATGGGTTGTCACTGCTGTCCCCCCAGTGCAGCTAATTGGGTTATCAAAGGTCTCGGCCATGTCTCTCACCCTCTACGGTGAGAAGCATGTATAAGACCCATTGCTGACTTTTTCCAGGAGTAGGCTTCATAGCTGGCAGTGTATTTCTGCCCTACGATGGCCTGGTGAGCTGTTCAGGGTATACTCTGCTCATGCCCCGAGTTGGCTGAGATGGGCACCAGCCTCCCCACAACCCTGAATATGATTAAGCGGTTCAGAGAATGAATTAATATTTTTATTGAACCAAGTAACCACAAAAAGTAATGAAGAGCCTCTGTTTTGTTCTCAGCCCTTCATTGATATCGAGCCATGTGTGTAATTTAACCTTATCTGCACTTGAATTTAACCATTCTCAGCTGTGTTGTGTTGAAACCTCTGTCAACACAGCTTATTGAGGCAATAGAAGCCACTTTGTGCAACTGAAATCATTCGGCACTTCATTCTGATGAGTCCCCAAATGCACAATTTGCCACTGGGACATATAGACTTGAGAAATTATGGTTTGTTTACTTAACATCAATGCGATATTGGGTCAGTTTATGAAAGTGTGGAGAGTATGGAGAGTATTTCTGTCATAGCTGTGTCAGATGAAGTACTTTTTTTCCCACCCAATCAGCTCCATGACCTTTAATCTGGCATTAAAATGGCATTAATCAGTCTGATTAATTAACGAACTACTAGAATGTACAGTATGTACATTTTGTCAAGGATGTAAAGTATGCATACCACGTGTTTAGTAAATATAATGAATAAACCGTTTTAATAAAATATTCATAAGACATAGAGACTTGTGGTAGCCCGGTGGCTAAGGTGTTGGCTTACTGATTCAAAGGTCAGAGGTTAAAACTCCATGATCACCAAGATGTCACTGCTGTCTCCCAGCACAGAAAACTGTGTTATCAAAGTCCACCCATGTAAAAGAATCATGAGTGTCTTTTGAAAAGTATAGGATTTCCATCAATGTGTTCCTCAGATATAACTGAAAAATTGTTGGCTGGACATAAAGCAAGCATTCACTCTTCCACGGGCATGTCTGATTGGTTAAAAGCAGTCAAAATAATAGCAAAGCATCCTTATGAATTAGAGTGAAATTAAATTGGAGATTGTGTTATTGTAGTATCAGCGCTATCTTCAGGTCAGGGACACTTTAACCCAGAGTTACATATTGTTTCACAACCCTGAGAACTTTAGAAGCTTTACAACAAAACTAACTTAATGTTAATAGGAGACAAACAATATAAACTAAATGTTCTAATGTCATAAGGTTTTAAAATAAGAAATCACATCATAGAGCATCTTTATGGAGTTTGAGCAGTGTGTTATAAAAACAAAAAATAAAAATAAAAGACCTTCAATGACTGATGTATTTTATTTTTTGTATTTTTTTTTTTTTTTTTTTACTTTTTAAAACACACTGCTCAAACTCCATGACGATGTTTTTATCATGTGATTTCTTATTTTAAAGTCACAAAAATCTGGGGAGAGGGTCATCTGGATCTCATTGCTTAGGCTACTACCCCAGACGTCATTCTTCCCAGCCATTTCCTTCAACTCTCCTGGGGAGACATCAAGGCTTTCACAGACTAGCCAAGAGACATAGTCCCTCCAGCGTGTTCTCGGTCGCCCCCGGGGTCTCTTCGTGGTTTCATACATGCCCGAAACACCACACCGGGGAGGCCTTCAAGAGGCATTCTAACCAGATGCCTGAGCCACCTACACATACAAGAAATCTTCTTCTTCTTTTCCTTTCGGCTGTTCCCTTCAGGGGATGCCACAGCAAATGATCTGCCTCCATCTCACCCTATCCTCTGCATCTTCTGCTCTTACTCCAACTACCTTCATGTCCTCCTTCACCATATCCATAAATCTTCTCTTTGGTCTTCCCCTGGGCCTTCTGCCTGGTAGTTCCAACCTCAGCATCCTACTACCAATATATTCACTATCCCTCCTCTGTACATGTCCAAACCATCTCAAGCTAGCCTCACTGACTTTGTCTCCAAAACCTCTTACATGTGCTGTCCCTCAGATGTACTCATTCCTGATCCTATCCATCCTCGTTACTCCCAAAGAGAACCTCAACATTTTCATCTCTGCTACCTCCAGCTCTGCCTCCTGTATTTTCCCCAGGGCCACTGTTTCTAAACCATACAACATCGCTGGCCTCATCACCGACCGTCTTGTACACTTTTCCCTTCATTCTTGCCGAGACTCTCCTATCACACATCACACCGGACACTTTTCTCCATCCATTCCAACCTTCCTGCACATGCTTCTTCACCTCTTTTCCACACTCTCCATTGCTCTGGATTGTTGAGCCTTAAAATCTGTACTTAAAATCCTCCACCTTCGTTATCTCTGCTCCCCTGTAACCTCACCGTTTCTCTTGGGTCCTTCTCATTCACACACATGTATTCTCTCTTACTGAGGCTAACCTTCATTCCTCTCATTTCCAGAGCATACCGCCACCTCTCTAGAGTTTCCTCCACTTGTTCTCTGCTCTCACTACAGATCACAATGTCATCTGCAAACATCATAGTCCATGGACATTCTTGTCTAACCTCGTCTGTCAGCCTGTCCATTAACATAGCAAACAAGAAGGGGCGGAGAGATGACCCTTGATGCAGTCCCACCTCCACCTTGAACTCTTCTGTCACTCTGACAACACACCTCACCACTGTCTTACATCTCTCATACATGTCCTGCACCACTCTACTTCTAACATACTTCTCTGCCACTCCAGACTTCCTCAGACAATACCAAAGTTCCTTTCTCGGCACCCTGTCATATGCTTTCTCCAGATCCACAAAGGCACAATGCAGCTCCCTCTGACCTTCTCTGTACTTCTCTATTAACATCCTCAAAGCAAACACGGCATCTGTGGTGCTCTTTCTTGGCATGAAACCAAACTGTTGTTCACAAATGCTGACCTCTGCCTTTAGTCTAGCTTCCACTATTTTTTCACATAACTTCATTGTATGGCTCATCAACTTTATCCATCTGTACTTGCCACAACTCTGCATGTCTCCTTGTTCATAAAAATGGGTACCAGCACACTTATCTTCCATTACTCTGGCATCTGCTCACTTTCTAAGACCTTGTTGAATATTCTTGTCAGAAAATCTGCTGCAACCTCTCCGAGACCCTTCCATACCTCCATCGGTATGTCATCAGGACCAACTGCATTTCCATTCTTCATAATACAGCTTAAACCCTGCTCCTAAGATTCTAGCCTTGCTTCCTATTCACCTGGTCTCCTGAACACATAGTATGTCCACCTTCCTCCTCTGCATCATGTCAGCGAGCTCTTTAGCTTTCCCCGTCATAGTTCCAACATTCAAACTCCCTACTTTCCGTCCTAGAATGAAGGTTAGCCTCAGTAAGACAGAATACATGTGCATGAATGACAAGGACCCAAGAGGAACAGTGAGGTTACAGGGAGCAGAGATAAAGAAGGTGGAGGATTTTAAGTACTTAGGCTCAACAATCCAGAGCAATGGAGAGTGTGGAAAAGAGGTGCAGAAGCATGTGCAGGCAGGTTGGAATGGTTGGAGAAAAGTGTCCGGTGTGATTTGTGATAGGAGGGTATTGGCAAGAATGAAAGGAAAAGTGTACAAGACGGTGTTGAGGCCAGCGATGTTGTGTGGTTTAGAAACAGTGGCCCTGGGGGAAAGACAGGAGGCAGAGCTGGAGGTAGCAGAGATGAAAATGTTGAGGTTCTCTTTGGGAGTAACGAGGATGGACAGGATTAGGAATGAGCACATCAGAGGGACAGCACATGCAAGATGTTTTGGAGACAAAGTCAAAGAGGCTATATTGAGATGGTTTGGACATGTACAGAGGAGGGATAGTGAGTATATTGGTAATAGGATGCTGAGGCTGGAACTACCAGGCAGAAGGCCTAGAGGAAGACCAAAGAGACGATTCATGGATATGGTGAAGGAGGACATGAAAGTCGTTGGTGTAAGAGAAGACGATGCAAAGGATAGGGTGAGATGGAGGCAGATGATTCACTGTGGCGACCCCTGGACGGAAAAGCCGAAAGGAAAAGAAGAAGAAGATCATGGTGTGGATGAGAAGAGAAATGGAGTAGGAGTCATCTTAAAGGAGGGGTTTGTCAGGAATGTTCTAGAAGTGAAAAGCGTGTCAGACAGAGTGATGAGTCTCAAGTTAGAAATTGAAGGCGGGATGTTCAGTGGGTCATTGGTGCAGACTTCAATGGACATGTTGGTGTAGGAAACAGAGAGGACGAGGAAGTAATGGGCAGGTTTGGTATCCAGGATAGGAACGCAGAAGGACAGATGTTGATCGATTTTGCAAAAAAGGATGGAAATAGCTGTGGTGAATACTTTCTTACAGAACAAACAGGAGCATAGGGTGACATATAAAAGCGGAGGTAGGAGCACATAGGTAGACTACATCTTGTGTAGATGATGTAATTTGAAGGAAGTCAGTGACTGCAAAGTAGTAGTGAGTGAGAATGTTGCAAGACAGCATAGAATGGTGATGTGAAGAATGTTGCTGATGGTGAGGAAGGTGAAGAAGGCAAAGGCAGCGAAGAAGACAAAGTGGTGGAAGTTGAAAAAGAAGGAGTGTCGTGTTGTCTTCAAGGAGGAGTTGAAACAGGCTTTGGGTGGTCAGGAAGTGCTTCCAGATGACTGGACAACTACAGCCAATGTGATCAGAGAGACAGGTAGGAGAGTACTTGGTGTGTCCTCTGGAAGGAAAGTAGATAAGGAGAGTTGGTGGTGGAATGAGGAAGTGCAGGAATGTGTACAAAGGAGGCTAGCTACAAAGAAGTGGGACATAAAGAAGACTGAAAAGAGTAAACAGGAGTACAGGTAGACACAGCATACGGCACAGGTAGCGGTGCCAAAGGCCAAACAGTATGATGACTTGTATGATAAGTTGGACGGTAAGGAGGGAGAAAATGATTCATACAGGTTGAAACAGCAGAGAAATAGAGATGGGAAGGATGTGCAGCAAGTTGGAGTGATTAAGGACAGAGTGGGAAATGTTTTGACTGATGAGAGAAGTGTGCAGGGTGGATGGAAAGAGTACTTTGAAGAGCTGATGAATGAGGAAAATGAGAAAGAAAAAAGAATAGAAGAGGTGACTGTTGAGGACCAGGAAGTAGCAAATATTAGTCAGGGTGAAGTGAAGAGGATGAAGAGTGTAAAGGCAGTTGGTCCTGATGACATACCTGTGGACGTATGGAAGTGTCTAGCAGAGGTAGCAGTAGACTTTCCGTTAAGAACATTCAATAAGGTCTTAGAGAGTGAGAGTATGCCAGAGGAATGAAGGCGAAGTGTGCTGGTGCCCATTTTTAAGAACAAGGGAGACGTGCAGAGTTGTGGCAAGTACAGAGGGATAAAGTTGATGAAGTTATGGGAAAGAATACTGGAAGTGAGACTAAGGTCAGAGGTCAGCATTTGTGAACAACAGTTTGGTTTCATGCCAAGAAAGAGCACCACAGATGCAGTGTTTGCTTTGGGGATGTTAATAGAGAAGTACAGAGAAGGTCAGAGGGAGCTGCATTGTGTCTTTGTGTATCTGGAGAACGCATATGACAGGGTGCTGAGAGAGGAATTGTGGTATTGCATGAGGAAGTTGGAGTGTCAGAAAAGTATGTTTGAGTGGTGTGCTGTCGGTGTGACAGAAGAGTTCAAGGTGGAGGTGGGACTGCATCAAGGGTCAGCTCTGAGCCCCCTCTTGTTTGTGATGGTTATTCACAGGCTGACAGACGAGGTTAGACAAGAATGTCCATGGACTATGATGTTTGCAGATGACATTGTGATCTGTAGTGAGAGCAGAGAACAAGTGGAGGAAAATCGAGAGGTGGAGGTATGCCCTGGAAAGGAAAGGAATGAAGGTTGGCCTCAGTAAGACAGAATACATGTGTGTAATGAGAAGGACCCAAGAGGAATGGTGAGGTTACAGGGAGCAGAGGAAAAAAAAGGTGGAGATTTTAAGTACTTAGGTTCAACAGTCCAGAGCAATGGAGATTGTGGAAAAGAGGTGAAGAAGCGTGTGCAGGCAGGTTGGAATGGTTAGAGAAAAGTGTCCGGTGTGATGTGTGATCGGAGGGTATTGGCAAGAATGAAAGGAAAAGTGTACAAGAAGGTGATGTGGCCACTGATGCTGTATGGTTTAGAAACAGTGGCACTGAGGAAAAGACAGGAGGAAGAGCTGGAGGTAGCAGAGATGAAAATGTTGAGGTTCTCTTTGGGAGTAACAAAGATGGATAGGATCAGGAATGAGTACATCAGAAGCAAAAGGCAGAGAGGCTAGATTGAGATGGTTTGGACATGGACAGAGAAAGGATAGTGAATATATTGGTAGTAAGAGGTTGATATGCCTATCTCTGGTCCGTGGAAGGAAACTGGAGAACTTGGAGGAACACCACACACTCAAAGGGAGAAAATGCAAATTTCACAAAGAAATGTTCAAGTATGGGACTCAAATCCAGGACATGCTTCTTGTGAAGCAGCTGTGCTAGCCACCCTGTGACCATGCCAGTGAGTTTTATAAACAAATGCAAAGAGATTTTATAAATAGATCTCACATTATGATGAAATACATCTCTATGGACTGTTAGGGGTTAGGACAATAAAACAGTGGTTACCACGAAAAAGAAAAAGGCAAAAAAGGAAAAAAAGGAACTACATGACAGCCACTTTTTCTTTTCATCATCACACTTTCAGATGATTTGTGTGGAAACTTTCTGAAGTCATACACGTAGGTGCACTTACCAACTACCTGCATTTCCTGTGGAAGATAAACGCATTTGCTGAGGTCTATTCATAACTTTCAGGAACAGATGTGCACGGCGGGTATAACCTAGGGAGCGCAACGCAGCAAATGCTTATTCTTGAGACCAACTTCTCCTGGGAGAATTAACACTCTCATCTGCATACGTGCATGTTCTGAATTTATAAACAGTAGCTTGTAGTTAAAATATCCTGAAAGAGCAGCTAACACACAGAATGTCAATTTTCAATATCATCATCTAAGTGATTGATCCTAGACAGCTACATTGTACAGTTTTCTGGCAAACCTGCAAGACTGTATTAGGTTATAATAAGTAAATAATTTCGGCATTGATTCTTCAAACGCATGAGGGATGTCAGAGAGGCTGGTATGAAGCTGTGGAGGAGGTCTTGGGTGCATTCAGTGGTCTGGTTCATTCCAAAGGTGTTAAGTGGTATTGAGGTCAGACCTTGTCTTTCAACTTTATTTTAACCCTCACACCGTATGTCTTAATTAAGCTTGCTTTGTGTCCAGGACCATTGTCATGCTTGAACAGTGTTTTGAGTTTCTAAGGTACAGTTCCACTGGGCTACCACCTTGTTGTGGTGAAAGAACTTGTGTGTCCCTGTTTCCCTGAGAGTTATGCCGGTGGGGACTTAAGTCCTTGGCACATTCAAGCACTCAAAATCGGTGGAGGTGGAGGGGCCAGATGAAGGGAAAGTCCTGAACCTCCAGGTTGGGATTTGGTCATGAGACTTACAAGAGTATCCCATAAAAATATCACTGTGTAGTGGCGTAGTGGTTAGGGTGCTGGGCTCATGATCGGGAGGTTGTGTGTTCAAAGCCCTGTTAGACCCCCACTGTGCTAAGACCCCTGGACAAGGTCTTAATCACAAGTGTGCCTCAGTTCACCCAGCAGTATAAATGGGTACCAGTAAAAATATACTGGGAAGGTAACCTGAGATGGACTAGTGTTGCTTCACGCTATGTAAACCGGAAAAAAGTACCAGCCTGGTGAACCACTGGGCTCGGGTGTAAAAACCTCAACTTTACCTATACACCTGTGAGAGGTGAGGCAAACCGACAGGGAAGATTAACACCACTGAAGATCAACACAGGAATTTAAACAGACAGACTTCTCAGAAACAACATAGCACATACATCATTATTGAAACAATCAATATTGGGATACAGACCAACAAATGTGAAGAAATTGTAGAGTTTATGACTACCTAACTTACTTTACCAGGCATCTGGGTGAGAGTGTGCCATTCATTCATTTTCTGGACCCATTAATCCTAATTATGGCCACAGAGAGGCTGGCGCCCATCTTAGCCACGACTGAGCGAGGGCAGAGTATTCCCCACAGCTTGCCAGGAGATCGTAGGCAAAAACACCCTGACGGCGATGCAGCTTAGTGTTGATAAAAGTCAGCAATGGTTCTTTTGCATGCCTCTCACCATAGACAATGAAAGACATGGCTGGCCGTTGATAACCCAGTTAGCCACACTGGGGGGAACAGCAGTGACAACCAATGACATGGGGCTTGAACCCACAACCTTGGGTTCAATAATCCAGCACTTTACCAACGGGCTTCCACTGCTAAGAGAGTGCTAGTGGAGAGAAATTGTAATGTTACCATGCGCAGAGACATTATTTTACATTAAAAAACAAAGAGGTTATTGGAGCGCAGCAAATCCAAATCAAGATCATTAAGTGCAATGAAAAAAAAAAAAATGAAGTGATGATACAAAAAGCAGTCATCAGCAGGAATATTCAAAGAACAGGGTCAGGAAACAAAACTGGTCATGTATGAAAGAACACACTATGGAGTTCACGCAGGAGGTCTTGTGAACACACAGAAAACAATAATTTCACATTGTATAAGCAAGTCAGGGTCCTTATACCTGATTTGGGAAAAGTATGGACAGGTTTAACTGTGATTATGTGATGTCTTCAAAAGTCAGTGGAGTGCAAGAGGTGTAGGGAATTCTGGGATGTGAAGTGTGAAAATGAAAGTCTGGTTACACCTTCTTTATAGTTGTGTGCTTCAGAGTTTTTGGTAAAGGCTTAAAGAAGAACTATAAATGTATGTGGATGTCAGTTTGATTCCAATGTAACTTATGACAGCATTATCAATTTTCAATGGAGTGCTATTCAAAAGTATTCTAAACATTTTTTTTTTAATCCAGTTGATTGTTCTTCAAGTCTGAGGCTCATGCAGCAGTGGAGAGCTTAGTCAGGAGTCATGGTACATTGCTTAGCCTCATTTCTAAATGAAATCAGCCCACAGATCTAGCGCATTTGATGCATGTGGCATGAACTGACGATACTCTTGTTGAGGTTGCTAACTTCCTCCACATTTCACCCAAAATGAAAAACTGGCACTAAATCAGGGTTAGTAATATATGTATATGTTAAACAGTGGAATAATGCTACATGGTAGCACATCCACATAACTGCAAGAAGGTCATTGGTTCAAGTCCCAAGCTGTGTGGAGTTTGCATGTTCTCTCTCTGCTTTCATTGGTTTACTTTTGGTATTTTCATGTCCACTGATAGTACAAGGACATGAAAATCAGGCTACTTGGCTGTTTCAAAGTGTCCCATGGTGGTGTGAATGGTGTGTGTGTGTGTGTGTGTGTGTGTGTATGTGTGTGTGTGTGTGTGTGTGTGTGTGTGTGTTGGCCCTGCTACGGCCCTCTAATATGGTTAATATGTGATTATACAGGGTGTCCCAAAAAAGTATACAAACTTTAAATAATTGTAAACTAAAGTTTGTATACATTTTTTGGGACACCCTATATAGACGCGTGCGCGCACACACACACACACACACACACACACACACACACACACACACACACACACACACACACACGTATACCTTTGCAGGCAGTGAGCACACAGGTATAGGTAGGTCGGCGAGTTAGCCAGCTAGCTGGTTAGCTTTTTGTTTAGCAAATAAATGCATTACTTTCAGCTCAGGCCTGGCATGTTGACAATAGAACATGGAGTTTATGTTTCAGTTTAGAGAAAATTAAGTATTGCCTGTGTTTTTTTTTTTTTTAAGTGTATCTTATGAGCTTCCACAATTGGGGAAAAAACAAACAAAAAAACATGAAACACCAAACACAGCATGAATACGTGTAAAGCTTTTGTTTTGTTAGGAGTTTGGTTTTATGCAGCAGGACCACAGCGCTGGAGCATGCTATATTCCATTTGAAACCTGTGCCTGTGATTGTTGATAAGTTCAAAGTGTTTTGTCGCTATCGATTCCTCTTCAGGAGGTTAGAAACCCAATCTCAGATGGAAGACAGAAGTAGTTTCTGTGGACAAAGTTCAGCATCACACAACTCCAGCTGAGCATCACTTCACCTAAAAGTCTTTTTCTTTTCTTTTTTTTTTTTTTTTTTTTTTTAACACTAAACAGTAAAAGCTTAAGATGTAGACTGCAGGATTAGATGACACTGCTACAGGTGCTGTCACTTTCATGCAAAAGCAAAGCAAAAAATTGATATGTAAGAAATCTACAATCACTGCCGGTAAATTGTAATTTTAACATTGCCTAAAACTGTAAGTGATTTTCTTACACTTCATGTTTTGATTAATTTGCTGTACTCAATCATTCACTCATCATTGATCCTATATAATCTATGCATCATAACTAACTCTTAATTCTATTAGGGCTCTGGGGATGCTGGAACTCATCTCAGCCAACACTTGGTGAAGGTGAGATATATTTTGAATGGCCCACCAGTCCATTGCAGGACCAATATACATAACCATTCCCACCTCCACTCAGTTTCAATTTAGGGCAGTTTTGATGTTTCGAGACTGTGGGTAGAAAACAAGAGTACCTTGAGCAAACCCACACAAACACAAGAAAAACATGCAAACTGCACAAAAAACACCCTCACCGATCCCACAACTCAAACCCAGGAGATTCATTCATTTTATAAGCCACTTAATCCTAATTAGGGTTGCAGAGAGGCTGGCGCCCATTTCAGTCAACACTGATCGAAAGTGGGGTACAGTACACTATAACAGCTCACCTGTAAAGTTCAAGGCCAACACACATAAAACCTTACACTCACACTTAGGGTGAAAATCAGGGGCCAAATTTCCCACTTTGCATGTTTTGGGACTGTGGAAGGAGATATTCTTGTAGTAAAATGCATTTTCCCCCAAAAGCCTTATTCTGTACATGTATTATATTTGAAAGAAACAGCCCACACACACACACACACACACACACACACACACACACACACACACACACACACACACACACACACACACACACACACACACACACACATTCTGCTTCCGTTATAATTTACCTTAAAAAACACAAAAACACACAGTATACAGCTTAATGATGGACACTGGACTAAAATAATGTGTTTATTTACTTCAACCGTCTCCCTCATTGATGCTTGTATTCATGCAATAGTATAACACTCATTCACTCTCAAGTAATGCCTAAAACCTTCCACACCCTGAACTTAAAGACTGCACACTTGTGCTATATCTATCATCAATCCAGAGGTGAAATATTACATACACACAAAATGTGTGTGTGTGTGTGTGTGTGTGTGTGTGTGTGTGTTAGGGTGATCCAAAACCCATAGCAGACATTATGAGATTAATCACAGTGACAGCACTGATGAATAGATGCTCCTTCAGAGCCCCAGCATCCTTTGCTGCAGCTACATAGAGGCGAACATTAATTATCATTCTCTGCCGGAGATCCGTCATCACTCTGCTGACTTTTTACACAAGTTTCAAGGCCAGTTTCCTGATTACAGACTCTTTAATATCTTCCAGTGTGTTATAGTTTCAGTTGATATATTCAGCATCCTTTAACGGGTAGCGCATACTGTATGAAGAATTTATTCTTTATAGCTCCTAACACTTACTCGTTGACAGACCCTTTGAAGAATTTCTTAATGTTTTTAAGGTCACACCTGACACTGGGTGAAAGCAGGACACGCCCTGAACAGCTTGCCAGATCATGACAGGGCCAGCACACACACACACGCGCACACACACACACACACACACACATGCACACACACACACACGCACACACACACACACACGCACACACACACACGCACACACACACACGCACACACACTCACACACAAAACTTTGGACTGCATCAGCACAGTGATAATGCACAGTAGGCTAAATGTATCTAATGTTCTAAATTTCCTTTAAATAGATGTCAAAGTGGCCTGGCGGCTTGTTCAGGTTGGACTCTGCTTTTTCCCTGAATAGGTTGAGATAGGCATCAGCCACCCGATGACCCGAATTAGGATTTGGTGGCTTTGAAAAAAAAATGAATGACTTTTAAAGACTTAATTTCTTAACAGATGTATAGAACCATCAGATCACATCCATGGCATCTCAGGAAATGTTTTCAGTCTGTATTTATATTAAACTACCTCTAAATCAATCATTATAAACATAACATTGTAAAATAATATCAAATATATCAAATAATATCAACATTAATTTCAAATAATTAAATTTAAGCAAAATAATTTCACATAGATACATTTTAATCAAATTCACGCATCAAATATCAAATACAGCATCAGACATCACCTTTAACATTCTCTGTGATGCGATCTTTCTGCTTGTAAATGGTTCCGATGGTCGACGGAGCCATTTGGAAGAAACGTGCAACATTCACGTGTTTTTCACCAGCATCAATTTTCTTGATAATAGCCATCTTTGTTTCTAACGAGATGGCTTGCCGCTTTTTCTGATTACCACCATCACTGGTAGGCTTACGCTTCTGACCAACCATATTTGCTTAGAGTTACAAAAGTCCGCAAAACAGTGTAAACACAAAGATCACAGAGACGATATCTTAACACAAGGGTAACACGCGGTTAACTGGTAGAAGCAGGGCACGTTCAGTCTGTCGTTTGTAAACAATGGATGCAGCGTCATGCGTAAGTAGCGTACCACGTCAGAGTACTACGTAGGTACGTCTTGTACTAAAGAGTCATACATATATATATATATATATATATATATATATATATATATATATATATATATATATATATATATATATATATATATATACAGTGGTTTGAAAAATGCAGCCATGAGCCGAGGGGGGGGGGGGGGCAGTAACCAGTGTCTCTCCCCCTTATGCCGGTTCCAAGCCCGGAAAAATGCAGAGGGTTGCGACAGGAAGAGCATCCGGCATAAAACTTCTGCCACATTAAAAATGCAAATGGTCAAAACAAAATTCATACCAGATCGGTCGAGGCCCGGGTTAACAACGACCGCCATCAGTGCTGTCAACCAACAGGGTGCTGATGGAATTTGGACTACTGATGGTCGAAGACGTCGAAGAAGGAGAGGCGGGAGGCGTGTCCGTAGATGGATGTGGTGAAGGCGAACATGAAGGTAGTCGGAGTAAGAGTAGAAGATGCAGAGGATAGGGAGAGATGGAGGCAGATCATTTGCTGTGGTGACCCCTGAAGGGAACAGCTGAAAGGAAAAGAAGAAGATACAGTGGTTTGAAAAAGTATCTGAACCTTTTGGAATTTCTCACATTTCTGTATAAAATCACCATCGAATGTGATCTGATCTTTGTCAAAATCACACAGATGAAAAAACAGTGTCTGCTTTAACCACCCAAACATTTATAGGTTTTCATATTTTAATGAGGATAGCATACAAACAATGACAGAAGGGGGGGGAGGGTAAGTAACTGAACCCTCTGCCTAAGGTGACTTCAAGAGCAATTGAAACCAATTTTTACCAAACAATTTATATATATATATATATATATATATATATATATATATATATATATATATATATATATATATATATATATATAACAAAAGGACAGGACAAAGACTTTCTATTGAAACTCCATTTATCACTACAGATCTGTTTCGAGGGGTGGTGAAACCATCCTCTCTCTTCAGGTGATTATAGAAGAATCTTCTATATTCTATATTCTAATTCTTCTATAATCACCTGAAGAGAGAGGATGGTTTCACCACCCCTCGAAACAGATCTGTAGTGATAAATGGAGTTTCAATAGAAAGTCTTTGTCCTGTCCTTTTGTTATTTGCTCTACCAAAAAGTATTGAGCACTCTCCTACGGAAGGATCTACTCAGAAAATCATATATATATATATATATATATATATATATATATATATATATATATATATATATATATATATATATATATATATACGTAAAATCGAAAAATACGTAAAACAAATAAACCAAAAGCAGGGCGTTTCTGTACTGTACATATAAACTTGAGTTGATGAGGAATAATTGAATGTTAAGATGATGTTGATTTTACCCAGACCCAGCACCAGGATAGAATGATTGTGTCATCGCATCATGGGCATAATGCCAATCAGGAATATTTTGGAGAAATAATTAGCTAAATTTTGCCTGATTTTCATAGTAGACTCGCACTTACTGTGGCTTCCAGCCTCGACTGCAGTCAGTGGTCATTTTTACATTTACAACATTTAACAAAAGCTCTTTCCAGAGCGAGTTACAGAAGTGCTATAGACAGACAGACAAACAGACAGACAGACAGACAGACAGACAGACAGACAGACAGACAGACAGACAGACAGGCAGGCAGGCAGGCAGGCAGACAGACAGGCAGGCAGGCAGATAGATAGATAGATAGATAGATAGATAGATAGATAGATACTTTATTAATCTCAGAAAGATATTCAAACTTCAATCAGTTACTATCAGTGAATGGATTCTTATAGTGGTTCATCATAACGTTTTTGTTACGAAGACATATTCTATTATTGTTCCTTATTCCTGAACAGAGTTTTGGTGAAGAAAATGAATGTAACACAGTGTAAAACTATTTTGCAAGCAAGCTAGCATGAATGATAATAAGATCACGCTATGAATATATAAATTGAGGCAATGCCTAAAAGTGGAGCTCCCGGTTGAGATCTGTTGAGTGGTGTTCAAACCTGTGCTTGCTTTAAACTGCTTTTCTGATTTCTGCTTTCAGTTGTATCTCCAGTCATGTTCTCTAATTATCCAGTGAAGGAATTCATGTCCTTTAAGATTGCTGATTTCAGTGTTTGCTCAACGAAAATGTATTCATCTTTACTAGCTTTCCTGTGATAAGCACAGAGGACATAGGACGACCAACTAGGCCATATTTCATGCCACTCAGGAGCGCCAATGATAATCATATCAAAACATTTGACAGCACAAACAGCATTATCTATGGCTCTGAAATATCAACCTCATTTACCCTGATTCTAAAATTGAAACTTAACAGGTTGGTGTTTGCTTATATTCCAACAGAACATTGCTTCTGTAGCTTTACTATAGTCATGCTCTGATGGTTTAAATTCAAAGTCAGTGATAATTTTAGCTGTCATGGGCCATAAAACTCAAAATTTCGCCCGATTATACCCCCATTTCACTGGAGCACGGCAGATTCATGGAAGCAAAACCGTAGTCATCCTCTAACGTTCCTCAGTCATTCCGTCATCTTCCGTGTCCTTCCATACAATTCCAAAGGTATTCCTCTTCTTCTGTCAGGCCAAAATCTTCCCCAAACATGCTTTTGAAATTCAAAAGAACTTTCACAGAAAAAAATTCCGACAGTGTTCCCTCACGTTCCGCAGTCCTTCCGCGAACATTCTGTCCTTTCCGCAAACATTCCGTAATTGTTTCTTTTATTCCGCAAGTCTTCCGAGACTGTTCCGTGAGCATTCCCCCTCTTCCGGATGGTTAAAAGCAGCCACAGAATCCCCACGGAATACTCACAAAAGGTTTGCGGAATACATGCGGAACATTTGCGAAATGGTTGTGGATAACACGGAAGACTTGCAGAACACTCAAGGATCTCACTTCCACTATAAATTATTGCAGTCCATTCACTTTATTTTTCCTGTTTTCCTGTTCCTGTAATAACGTTTTAAAGTGATAATCACTGTGGTTTGGACTTGTGTGCATGGTTTTAAGTCTGGAATGATTTATTGAGGTGCACATAAAAGAAACATATTGACATTATTAATATTAAACATATCAACATGTTAAATTTTAAATTTATAGTAAATTATGAACATATTGCACATTAGAAACATATGGTAAATTTTAAATTTATTGTACATTATAAACATATTATACATTATAAACATTGGGTATGAATGAGAGAATGAGCTTCCTTGGTCAATTCCGTGTATTTATAGATGGGATCAGGATCAAATCCTTTGATCTTTGCCAATTTTTCCTCGTTGAAACGCTGTTATGCCGGGTATTCCTCAGTCATTCCTCAGTCATTCCTTAGTCATCTAGTGTTGAACGTGAACTTCATTCCACCTGTTCTGCAATCATTCTGTAGGTCATCCTTCTAAAATGGAGTAGTGCCATAGTTGTTCCTCGAGTGTTCCGTGCTTTCCGTGAACGTTCCATGAATTATCCGAAGGTCTTCCTTTGCAATCCGTACTGGTTCCTAAGGTTATCCGAGCGCTTTTACGCATGTATTCCAACATTGTACCGCGGTTTCTCCGTATCTTTTCTGCATATTTCGTGAACGTTCCAAACGTGCTCCAAGGGTACAATTTTCTGTAAGTTTTTGAGCCATTTTCCGTGTAAAAATGCAAAAGCTCCTCTGTAGAGTGCATTCCGTGCCTTTCCACCACAATCATTGCATCCCGCGCTCCAGTGAAATGGGGGTATAAATCAACTTTGCACAATGCTAATGCATGTTTACAATATTTGAATGTAAAATTTTCTTTAAACATACCATGAAATTACAGAAGGGAATATTTCATTCCTCGCAATACAGTGATTTTGGTGTAAAATAGGATTTATGCCTCAGGAAAACATTATGTGAAATGTGAGTGCGCAATTGAAAACCTTCAGGATGCTGCATTTCAACTTTTTTTTTTTTTTTTTTTTGTCAAATTACATAATAATTTTTTAGCAATGTGATCTCAAGGTCATTCAAACACACACACACACACACAAAGAGAAGCTTTATGGATGTGGTGAAGGCGGACATGAAGGTAGTTGGAGTAAGAGTAGAAGATGCAGAGAATAGGGCGAGATGGAGGCAGATCATTTGCTGTGGCGACCCCTGAAGGGAACAGCCGAAAGGAAAAGAAGAAGAGACACACACACACACACACACACACACACACACACACACTCACACACACTCACACACACTCACACTCACACACACTCACACACACTCACACACTCACACACACACACACATACACACACACATGCACACACACACACACACACACACACACACACACACACACACACACACACACACCTCCAGAACACATTATAACTCCAACTGTATCTGTATGCATTTTTATGTTTACATGTCTTTCTTTATGGTTGAAGTCCCCTACTCACTTTGGATTGGTTAAATGCAGAGGAAATAATTTCCCTTACTGGATTAATACAGTATAACAGCAATACATATGTATTTATTATACCCATTTCCACTCTTGTCCTTGACCTCACATTACAAGACATTTCACCATGAACACTCTGAAAACATTACTCTGCATGCAAAGTTTTAACTGCTATCATTTCTCATTGTTTTCTGAACCGCTTAATTCTAATTAGGGTCACGGGGAGTCTGGCACCCATCTCAACCTACTCTGGGCGAGGACAGAGTACACCCTGGACAGCTCACCAGGCCATCACAGGGCAGACATGCTGATTTCTATGCTGCCCATGTTTGGTGAAGGTCAGCAATGGTTCTTTTACATGCCTCTCACCATAGCCAGTGAGAGACATGACAAGCCTTTGATAACCCAGTTATCTGCATTGTTGGGACACAAGTGACAGAGTAGGTCTTGAACCCACAACCTTGGGATTGGTAATCCAGCACCTTACCACCAGGTCACCTCTGCCTACTGTAGCCTGCACATGCACAAAATTGTCCTCCTTCCTCTGTTATGCACTGTCTCATGCCTGCCCATGTGACATCTTCACTCAAGTGATATCGTCACGCAGTAGATGATCGGAAGGGTTCGTTGACTTATTGTTTATTCTTTTTTATTATTATTTATTATTATTAATGTCAATTTACATCTGTTATTATGAAATATTTATTGTTTTTACACTGTTTATCTTTAATGCATTAGGTCAGATGTAAGCGTTTGTGGCAGGTTATATGAGTTTGGGGGGGGGGTAGGAATGTATTAATTGGTTTTCTGTTATTTCCTTTGAGAATAATTGTCAGGGGGGGGGCTTGAATTTTTTTTTTTTTTTTTTCTTTTTTTTCCCGATAAGGGGCACCGCAGAAAATAATTGAGCAGCACTGCACAAGGCATTCTCAGAGCGTGGAGGAATACACGCTGAAGAATACGAGACTAATAAAACCTGAAAAGCCATTTCCCCGGCAGAGCTCGTAAATAAAAAAAAATTGCTCATTGGTTAGGGCAGATTTTTGCTGGGATCAGAGCTCGTATCACGGAAAACTTACACTCGTAAGTCAAGGTACCACTGTCATCATGTTTTCTTCCACAGTCCAAAAACATGCACAATCGGCTAAATTGGCAGTTCCAAATTGCCTCTATGTGAACGGTTGTGTGAATTTTGGCAAAGCCTTGTAAGCTGTTCAAGATGTATCCTACCCTCACCCAAAGTCAGCTGAGATGGGCACTGGCCTCCCTGCAACCCTCATTAGGATTAAGCACCTTAGAAAATGAATGAATTTATTGAATGATTCTTCCTGAGATCCAGGGTTTCTGCTTCTGCAGCAGAGGTCAGTTTAACCCGATGCCGCTGCACATCACTGCCCCTCATTGCTTAATGCATTCAGCCCACACACAGTTCAGAGGATTTTGTTGCTCTTTATTAGGCTGTTAACTTCCCCTTCCTTTAGCACATTTCACTAAAACCGAACAACTGGCACTAAATCAAGGTCATCGCCCCAGTTCCATTCTTAGGCTGACATTGGGCTAATTAGGTCTCATGTTAGATATAATTAAATATCTGGGCTTGTTTTGCATTTGCTTTCATTAGTGATAATTATCCCAGTCATAGCAGCAATCTATATACACACAAATGAAATATTAAACATTACTGATTAATGGTTTATTATGTGCAAACACGTGATTACTGGGTGACAAGGTGGTGCACTATCATCAATACAAGACAAATTTAATGCACCAGATATGTTAATATGCAAAAATGGCAATTACGTTGATGCCTTTAGAATCAGTAAGACTTTTTAATTAAATTGTGATTTTGTTGTTTTTGCTATTGTTTTCTCTTTCTTCTCTCTTTTGTGTTCTCTTTTAAATAAATTCAATGATTTGTATTCCTATTATTTTAATGGCACCTTTTGGGAAGTCAGGCGAATGACTAATTAATTTTGTGGTTTTGTGTGGACAGTGATGTGTTAATTATTTCAGTTGGTTTCAAAAGGAAGATTCAGTCATTTATTACCGCACTGATTTGCCCACACGTTTAGTCCTAAAGCATCTGCATACATTTTAGGGTCATGTGGCAATATGAAGGTTTTTGAGAATAAGATATGCTTTTGAGAAAAAAAAAATTTCACCTGCAAATTTGCGAAAATGCAGTCTCACTTCATATGCATTGGGGTGCGTTAGACATTAGACCCCAACATACTCAGACTGATAAGACTCTACTGTGCCTCTCATAATATTTATTTGAACTAATTCTAATTAGGGTTGTGGGGAGGCTGGCACCCATCTCAACCAACTCTGAGTGAGGGCAGAGTACACCCTGGACATCTCGCTAGGCCATCACATCAGCGGAAACATACTGATTGTAATCCAGTGGCCTACTCTTTACAAACAACAGCAATGGCTCTTTAACATGCCTCTCAACATAGACAGTGCACTTGGGGGGAAGGGGGAGGGGTTACAGCGGTGGCAACCCAGTAAGAGTAGTTCATGAACCACTGCCCTTTGAGAGGCACATTACACAATTTGCTGAGATTCTTAGTCTTCATTAAATTTAAATTTAATAACTTTATTTGTTCCAATATATTTTAAGAGTTAACTTTATTATATTTTATTACAGGGATCCCTTGCTACTTCGCACTTCAATTCATATGGCTTCAGTGCATCGTGTTTTTATTTATTTATTTATTTATTTATTTCATTATTATTTTTTCAATATTCATTGAACTAAAAAAAATAAGGAAATTAAGGAAGAACAGGGAAAAAGTTAAGGCAAATGCTGCAATAACAAGGCCAATTATGTAAAACAACAATAACAACAACAACAAAAAAAAAAAACACTAAACCAACACAAAACAAAAAACAACCCAAAACCTCCAATAAAAACTAGTTATTAAATTGTTGTTAGGTGCGCATCTGAGTGTAAATATTTCATTTACATCTTATAATAACAAATATTCAAAAATAATGCATAAGTATTTATAGAATTGAATATGTAGTTATTGATATTATATACACATATACATGTACGTATACATCAGTGGAGGGGGGGCTGATCTTACTTCACGGAATTCGGTGGTCGCGGGGGGATCTCGGTCCCAGTTAACCATGGAAAGTGAGGGATCCCTGTATATACTGTATAATATACAGTATTACATACAGACACTCCTCGCTTTGGGTTTATTCATTTTACGTATTTTTCAGTTTTACGTTTTTAAAAAAAGTATATGTATGTATATATATATATATATATATATATATATATATATATATATATATATATATATATATATATATACATATAAGTCAAATTTTGAGTTTTCAAAATGCTACTCTTGTGTGATGCTGCGTCCATTGTTTACAAACGACAGGCTCAACGTGCCCTCCTTTTTCCCAGTTGACCGCGTGTTACCCTTGGGTTAAGACATCTTCGCTGTGATATTTGTGTTTACACTGTTTTGCGGACTTTTGTAACCCTAAGCAAATATGGTTGGTCAGAAGCGTAAGCCTACTAGTGATGGTGGTAATCAGAAAAAGCGGCAAGCCATCGCGTTACAAATGAAGAACTATTATGAAGAAAATCAGTGCTGGTGAAAAACACGTGAATGTTGCACGTTTCTTCCAAATGGCTCCGTCGACCATCGGAACTATTTACAAGCAGAAAGATCTCATCATAGAGCATGTCAAAGGTTATATTTGATACTGTATTTGATATTTGATAAGTGAATTTGATTAAAATGTATCTATGTGAAATTATTTTGCTTGTATTTAATTTATTTGAAATGAATGTTGATATTATTTGATATATTTGAGATTATTTTACAATGTTATGCATATAATAATTGAGTTAGGGGTGTTTTATGAGATATGGTAATGGTATTTATAGATGTATAGTACAGTATGAATGTCATACGCCACTGGAACATACAGTAACAACTTACATTGTTTTTTTACCTTACATTCGGCCGTTCGGAACCTAAATCGTAAGTCAGGGAGCGTTTGTATAACTATTATAGTGCTGTATATAAAATAGTATATATAACTATTTGAAATTATTTTTATACTTTTACTTAGATTGTAATTCTAAATGTATTCCTATGATACCCTAATCAAGATAGCGATGCTATCGTGTAATGCAAATATTTTATAGCTGTGTGCAAAATGGTGTAAATTTCAATCTATCGGGTCATGCATTTTCTTCTGTGCTTAGGACTTCTAGGAGAAAATCGTAGGCATACTTCTTCCCAGCGCCAGTGTCCTTTGCTCAGCCAGACAGGATATACTGTATGATTCCTCTTGTGAGCGCTAAGTTTGCCCAGGGTCCTCCTCCCAGTTAAAGAGGCCAGAAAACCTCTAAAGGGAGGCGACCAGGAGGCTTTCTGATCAGATGGCTAAACCACCTCAACTGACTCCTTTCAGTCCAGTGGAGCAGTGAGTCAACCCCGACCACCCCCGGGTGTCTGAGCTCCTCGCCCAATTTCTAAAGCTGAGCAAAGACACTCCCTAAAGAAGGCTTTTTCAGTCGCTTGTATCCGCAATCTTATTCTTTTGCTCACTACCCAAATCTTATGATCATAGGTCAGGGTCCGAACACAGATTTACTATAAAACGTAATGATGTTACTGCTGACACAGCACAGATTCATTCATTCATTCATTTTATGAACCATTTAATCCTAATAAGGGTCATGGGGAGGCTGGTGCCCATCTCAGCCAATGGCAGGGTACATCCTGGACAGCTCGCCAGGCCAGCACTCACACAACAATTCACATGGATGTGCAGACGTGCTAGCCACTATGCCACCGTGCCGCCCAGACAGATTCATGTGTCTGTTAGTTTACTTTATAATGATCAGACTTAAGTCTTTTGAAATATATTTTCTTTATTTGAGACTAATGTGAGGTGCACTCGTGTGGGTTCATCAGGGCTGACTTTTGGAAGTCTTAGTGCATCAGGCCTCGGTTGGAATGATGTGCGGATTTATTTTCAGAGATTTACAGATGAATGGCTGCTGCCGTGGTTTAGACGGAAAAAAAGGGAAAAGCCGAAAGGAAAAAAAGAGGTTGCTGTCGTGGTTTAGATTTCCACAGAATACACTTATACCATACATACATACTTATACCAAACAACTATGATGTTTGCAGATGACATTGTGATCTGTAGTGAGAGCAGAGAACAAGTGCAGCAAAAGCTAGAGAGGTGGAGGTATGCCCTGGAAAGGAGAGGAATGAAGGTTAGCCTCAGTAAGACAGAATACATGTGTGTGAATGACAAGGACCAAAGAGGAACTTTGAGGTTACAGGGAGCAGAGATAAGGAAGGTGGAGGATTTTAAGTACTTAGGCTCAACAATCCAGAGCAATGGAGAGTGTGGAAAAGAGGTGAAGAAGCGTGTGCAAGCAGGTTGGAATGGTTGGAGAAAAGTGTCCGGTGTGATGTGTGATAGGAGGGTATCGGCAAGAATGAAAGGAAAAGTGTACAAGACGGTGATGAGGCCAACGATGTTGTATGGGTTAGAAACAGTGGCCCTGGGGAAAAAACAGGAGGCAGAGCTGGAGGTAGCAGAGATGAAAATGTTGAGGTTCTCTTTGGGAGTAACGAGGATGGATAGGATTAGGAATGAGCACATCAGAGGGACAGCACATGTAAGACGTTTTGGCGACAAAGTCAGAGAGGCTAGATTGAGATGGTTTGGACATGTACAGAGGAGGGATAGTGAGTATATTGGTAATAGGATGCTGAGGCTGGAACTACCAGGCAAATGTCCTCCTTCACCACATCCATGAAGGTCGTTGGTGTAAGAGAAGAAGATGCAAAGGATAGGGTGAGATGGAGGCAGATGATTTGCTGTGGCGACCCCTGAAGGGAAAAGCCGAAAGGAAAAGAAGAAGAATACACTTATACCAATCTGTGACTCCAGGTAATAGTGCATTTATATATGTTGTTACGTTTTCATTTTAGCATGTCACATCACTTAATATGTTTTTTTTTTCCTGTGTTTGTAATTTTTTTTTTTTTTTTTTCAACTTTGGTGCCATTCTTCTGAATGAAACGTCCTGTTAGATACTGTGGAAACTATATGGCAGTACTGGGAGTGAATGTATGTTAATCTTCAGTTCTCAAGAACATGCAAACACTTACACGGATGGAATTCATCACTTTTTTGCAGGCTGCTTTAATAATTTTTAATGTTAAAAGTGTGATTGCTGAATCTGGTGTGAGTTATTCATACTAGCAGGGCTCACTAAGAAAAGTAAGGATGATTTAAAAATACTTATAGTATACTAACCTGCTCTTGCATTAGGTCCATTATTGGAACTACAACTGTACGGTAAAATCTAAAAATGCTACAAAGTTTGAGAGAGAAACATTAATTATTGATTTTATTATGGTTAGATTCTTCTCACCCTAAGGAAGCAGATATGATTTCTCTTCACCTAAACTTTACTCTGCTCTCACGCACCTACAGTGTAATGCATTCAGCAATTTCTACTCAGCATTCATCATTATAGTATATTATACTACACTATACGCAAAGTGTTATTGTGATTCTTACTTCTAGTCTTGTTTTCCTCTATGTTCATTCATTCATTCATTCATTTTTTTTCTGAACTGCTTAATCCTAATTATGATCACAGCGAGGCTAGCGCCCATCTCATCTGACCCTACGCAAGGGTAGAGTACATCCTGAACAACTCACCAGGCCATTTCAGGGAAGAAACACGCTGACGGCTATGCAGCTACTCTTTACAAAATTCAGCAATGGTTCTTTTACATGAACCTCTCAACATAGAGTGAGAGACATGGCCAGCCTTTGATAACCCAGTTAGCTGCACTGGGGGGAAGGGGGTGGGGGCAGTGACAATTTGTTGAGGGTAAGGTTTGTTCTTTTACCTTTTTTCCCCACATTTACAGCATTTAGCAGATTCACTTATCTAGAGTGACTTTACATTTGCAATTCAATTGAAAGTGAAGGTCTTGCTCAAGGACCAAACAGTGGCTACTTGGTGATACTGAGGTTTGAAATACCAACTTCCTGATCAGTATCCCCAGTCTTAACCACTCAGCCACCCTTTAGGTTCTGAGCTCTGTGAGGGCATTTCTGTGTGGAGTTTGCATGTTCTCTCTGTATTTGCATGACTTTCCTCCAGATATTTTGGTTTCTTCCCACAATCCCAAGACATGCACATTAGGCTAATGGGCTTCCCTAGGTGTGAGTGTTAGCCCTCCTATAGACTTTCAAGCTTATTAGGGTGTGCCTCATGTTTGCCCAGAGTCGGCTTCAGCCTCCCCATGACCCGAGTTGAATTAAGTGGTTGGGCAAATGAGCTTTTGACAATAAAATATAAATTTAAGGTGCAGATCAACAAGAGAAAATGCTTTAATAAACCATATTTTTATGATTGATCAAGAATGTGTGGAGAGCATTCAAGGAGTGGCAATGATCCAGATTCTCTCATGCAAGGTGCAGGACACCACTGGGCTGAAATGAGATACAGCACACTCAATCCATCAACGACACACTCTAAAGAAGAGCTGTAAGGTGCGAATGTAGTGATTGATCTTTGAATCCTAGAGGAGCATAAGGAGCAAAGCAGGAAGACAGAGTTCCTATGTTTTTTATAAGAATGGTTGATGCCCGTCATGTTTGGACTGACCTGAAAATGATTTTTCTTTTGCAGATAGTGATGGATGAGACAAGTCATAAACACAATTCCCACTTTACAGTAAATTAATTATATTATATTATTTTCCGCAGCAATGCTTGGCTCTGCTCATTACAGCCCAGGGACATGCATTTACTCAAATTGAAATTGTATATACAGTACGTAGCTTTATATTTATATATAACTGCAGATGAAGTGAATAATCTACAATTATTTTAACCGAGATGAATGCCACTGAGTATCATAGAACATTGAGGCACTGGAACTCATACTTGAGGAAAAATATATATATTTAGGTATACAGAATACCATACAGTATTGTTATAATGCAGCCATAATAATAATGCAGCCATGAAGCATGCGCAGGGGAGGGTTGGGGGGTGGGGGGTGGGGGAGCACTAACCAGTCTCTTTCTCCCTTATGCCAGTCCCAAGCCAGGAAAAATGCAGAGGGTTGTGTCAGGAAGGGCAACTGGTGTAAAACTAATGCCAAACTTTACCATGCAAATCACAAATTACCTCCATACCGCATCGGTCGAGGCCCAGGTTAACAACGACTGCCATCAGTGCTGTTAACCAGCAGGGTGCTAATAGAAATTGGACTACTGTTGGTCGAAGAAAGAGAGGCGGGAGGCGTGTCCATAGGCAGAGAGAGAAGAGGAAAAGCATGAGTCTAGGACTGAGAGTAGGGACTTTGAATGTTGGAACTATGCAAGGAAAAGATATAGAGCTGGCTGATATGATGCAGAGGAGGAAGGTGGACATACCGTGTGTTCAGGAGACCAGGTGGAAAGGTAGCAAAGCTAAAAGCTTAGGAGCAGGGTTTAAACTGTTTTATCATGGTGTGGATGGGAAGAGAAATGTAGTAGGAGTCATCTTGAAAGAGGAGTTTGTCAGGAATGTTCTAGAAGTGAAAAGAGTGTCAGACAGAGTGATTAGTCTCACGTTAGAAATTGAAGGTGTGATGTTCAATGTTGTTAGTGCTTATGCCCCACAGGCAGGATGTGAGCTAGAAGAGGAGAGATTCTGGAGTGAGTTAAATGAAGTGATGCAGAGTACCCCCAGAGGTGAAAGAGTGGTCATTGGGGCAGACTTCAATGGACATGTTGGCGCAGGCAACAGAGGGGACGAGGAAGTGATGGGCAGGTTTGGTATTCAGGACAGGAACACAGAAGGACAGATGTTGATCGATTTTGCAAAAAGGATGGAAATGGCTGTGGTGAATACTTTCATCCAGAAGAGAGAGGAGCATAGAGTGACTTATAAAAGTGGAGGGAGGAGCACACAGGTAGACTACATGTTGTGTAGGTGATGTAATTTGAAGGAAGTCAGTGACTACAAAGTAGTAGTGGGTGAGAGTGTTGCCACACAGCTTAGGATGGTGGTGTGCAGGATGATGCTGCACAAAGTGAAGGAAGCTGAAAAAGGAAGAGGGTCATGTTATCTTCAAGGAGGAGTTGAAACAGGCTTTGGGTGGTCAGGAAGTGCTCCCAGATGACAGGACAACCACAGCAAATGTGAACAGGGAAACAGGTAGGAGAGTACTTGGTGTGTCCTCTGGAAGGATAGTAGATAAAGAGACTTGGTGGTGGAATGAGGAAGTGCAGGAGTGTGTACAAAGGAAGAGGTTAGCTAAGAAGAAGTGGGACATTGAGAGGACCAAAGAGAGTAAACCGGAGTACAGGGAGACACCGTGTAAGGCGAAAGTAGCAGTGACAACGCTAAACAGAGGGCATATGATGACTTGTATGATAGGTTGGACAGTAAAGAGGGAGAAAATGATCTATACAGGTTGGCACAGCAGAGAGATAGAGATGGGAAGGACGTGCAGCAAGTTATATTGATAAAGGACAGAGAGGGAAATGTATTGACCGATGACAGAAGTGTGCTGGGAAGATGGAAAGAGTACTTTGAAGAGCTGATGGATGAGGAAAATGAAAAAGAAAAAAGAGTGACAGTGGAGGAACAGGAAGTAGCAAAGATTAGTAAGGGTGAAGTGAGGAGGGCACTGAAGAGGATGAAGAATGGAAAGGCAGTTGGTCCTGATGACATACCGGTGGAGGTATGGAAGTGTCTAGGAGAGGTAGCAGTAGATTTTTTTGACAGGAACATTCAACAAGGTCTTCGAGAGTGAGCAGAGCTCGAAGGAATGGAAAAGAAGTGTGCTGGTGCCCATTTTTAAGAGCAAGGGAGACATGCAGAGTTGTGGCAACTACAGAGGGATCATGTTGATGAGCCATACGAGGAAGTTATGGGAAAGAATAGTGGAAGCTATTGGAATGGAAGGGCAGAGGTCAGCATTTGTGAACAACAGTTTGGTTTCATGCCAAGAAAGAGCACCACAGATGCAGTGTTTGCCTTGAGGATGTTAATCAGAGAAGGTCAGAGGGAGCTGCATTGTGCTTTTGTGGATCTGGAGAAAGCATATGACGGGGTGCCGAGAGAGGAACTGTGGTATTGCATGAGGAAGTCTGGAGTGGCAGAGAAGTACGTTAGAGTGGTGCAGGACATGTATGAGAGATGTAAGACAGTGGTGAGGTGTGCTGTCGGCGTGACCTACGAATTAAGGTGGAGGTGGGACTGCATCAAGGATCAGCTCTGAGCCACTTCTTGTTTGCGATGATGATGGACAGGCTGACAGACGAGGTTAGGCAAGAATCTCCATGGACTATGATGTTTGCAGATGACATTGTGATCTGTAGTGAGAGCAGAGAACAAGTGGCGGAAAATCTAAGGGAGGTGGAGGTATGCCCTTGAAAGGAGAGGAATGAAGTTTAACCTCAGAAAATCAGAATTCATGTGTGTGAATGAGAAGGACTCAGGAGGAACAGTGATGTTACAGGGAGCAGAGATAACGAAAGTGGAGGATTTTAAGTAAAGGTTTTAAGGCTCAACAATCCAGAGCAATGGAGAGTGTTGAAAAGAGGTGAAGAAGCATGTGCAGACAGGTTGGAATGGTTGGAGAAAAGTGTCCGGTGTGATGTGTGATAGGAGAGTATCAGCAAGAATGAAAGGAAAAGTGTACAAGACGGTGATGAGGCCAGTGATGTTGTATGGCTTAGAAACAGTGGCGCTGAGGAAAAGGCAGGAGGCAGAGCTGGAGGTAGTGGACATGAAAATGTTGAACGTTGTTACTCTGGGAGTAACAAGGATGGATAGGATCAGAAATGAGTAAATCAGAGTGACAGCCCATGTAAGATGTTTTGGAGACAAAGTCAGAGAGGCTAGATTGAGATGGTTTGGACATGTACAGAGGAGGGATAGTGAGTATATTGGCAGTAGGATGCTGAGGTTGGAACTACCAGGCAGAAGGCCTAGAGGAAGACCAAAGAAGAGATTTATGGATGTGGTGAAGGAAGATATGAGGGTCGTTGGAGTAAGAGAAGAAGATGCAGAGAACACGGTGAGATGGAGGCGGATGATTTGCTGTGGCAACCCCTGAAGTCAACAGCTGAAAGGAAAAGAAGAAGAAGAAGAAGACAGAATACCATACAGTCCTGTTTAATAGTTAATATACAAACACATGAAAAAAAAAAAAAAAAACATTTTATCGTATATTTCAACATTTTTAAAATGTGAGAATATTTCATGACACCTGTTAATGACAGCATCTGAACAAATTTATGGTGTGAATAAAGCCCCTTCTTAGCTTTATTTACTTGAATTTCATATTCTGTACATTTTATTTACATTTTCTGGGACAACATTTGATTGGTTTGGCAAGGTATGAGAGTTTGTCCTGCATTATTCACTTGGGATAACTCATCATTATGCATTAATGCCAACAGGATGCCTATGAATCTTTCCTGAGATGAAACAGTGAGGGCTGAATTTTTGTAGTTTATTTAAGACATTTTTTGATCATGACAGACTCAGTCAGGTGAGCCCTGCACTCTTAGTTAATTTCATGTCAGGCTAAGTTACTCTGTCAATGCTAGCCAGCCAGCTATTTAAATCACACACACACACACACACACACACACACACACACACACACACACACGGTACCTCACTTACGAAATTAATCCGTTCCAGAGGCAGTTTCGTCACCTGGATTATTCGTAAGTAGAACCACATTTTTACATATAAAACGGGTGATTCGTTCCAAGGCCCCAATACTACCCGCTAAACCTTTTAAAAATTACAAAAGAATACCTTTTAAGGTACTTACTTCGTGTTGACCATGTCTTCTTAGCAGAGTTATAATCTTACAAATGTTTATGCAAGGTTAAAAGCCTGAGCCAAAAAATAAAGTTGCAATGAGCACACTTGAAAAACTCATGAAACAACAGTGACTCCTTTACACAAAACACATCATGGGTATTATGGAGATACAGCTCTGATCATCTACGCGCTGATGGCTAAGTCAATTCAGGTGCGTTCTCTGGATTTCGCCTGCAGGGTAACAGCCACGCCCCTCACCAGCGCATGCAGAGAGAGAGAGAGAGAGAGAGAGAGAGAGAGAGATAAATGCCGTCAACTAGCACAGACCATTACGCTTCTTGGGCGTTTTGGGGCCAGTTTCAAGGCCTTAGCGTATACAACAGTATTTAGGAGCACAAAGAGAGAAAAACTTAGATGCTTGGCTGGAGAACTGCTGATACGTAGCGTAGACGAACTAACAATGAAGCTCGAACACAAAGACAGGAAGCCCCATTTGTTGGATGCTGTGAAATATAGTCGAGATTATATTTTGACTTTGCATTTCCTACTTCGCGTCCCCACAATATCATGCATTTCCCATCGGGGAATTAAAAAAGAATAAAGATTACAGTACAGGATTCAAAATTCTCATGCATGGCATTCAACTACTCTATCAAGCAGGAGAACAGAGCATGTTGGGTAGAGTAGTTGAATGCCATGCATGAGAATTTTGAATCCTGTACTGTAATCTTTATTCTTTTTTAATTCCCCGATGGGAAATGCATGATATTGTGGGGACACGAAGTAGGAAATGCAAAGTGGCGAGTGGCGGGGGATCACTGTATACTTATCTATCTATCTATCTAATATATATATATATATATATATATATATATTGTAGGCCTCCGTCAGTCCCGAAGGACTATGGCTGCGCTCTGGCTGGTATCCCGGCTGGTGATACTCCCCAGTGCGCAGAGCCCGGGTAGGGAGTAATGAGGGACAGGCTGTTACCCAAGCAGTAAGTCCCCCGTCTCGGCGCCACCGGAAGGATCCAATGGAAGGGCAAGTGCCGATACGACTGGGTTCCGGTGCCGTTGCAGGAGAGAATCTACGGTCAATTTAGAACGGCCAATTAACCTACAGTGCACGTCTTTGGATTGCGGGGGGAAACTGGAGCACCCGGAGGAAACCCGCACAAGCACGGGGAGAACATGCAAACTCCACACAGAAACGCCCAGGCCGGGAATCGAACCCAGGCCTTCTTGCTGTGAGGCGGACGTGCGAACCACTACGCCACCGTGCCGCCATATACATATATATATATTTTGAGGCTCTTCAAAGTTGTTGTTCTGTTCTCAAAAGTTCTGGTGCAACCAATTATCTTCAGAAGTCACATAATTAGTTGAAATAAGTCCACCTGTGTCACATAATCTTTTCGTATGAACATACATTTCCTGAAAGGCCCCAGAAGCTGCCATACCACTAAGCAAGAGACATCACAACATGAAGACCAAGGAGCTCTCCAAACAAATCAAGGACAAAGTTGTTAAGAACTACAAGGCAGGGTTAAGTTATAAATCTTTGATGATTCCCTGGTGCATCATCAAATCTGTCATCTTCAAATGGAAGAATATAGTACCACATCAAACCTGCCAAGAGAGAGCTGCCCACCACCACTCACAGACTAGACATGGAGGGCATTAATATAGAGGCAACACAGAGACCAAAGGTAACCTGATGAAGCAGTAGAGGTTCACAGTAGACACTGGTGAATATGTGCATGGGATGAAAATAAGCCATACAGTCCATAGAGCTGGACGTTATGGATGAGTAGACAGAAAAAAAAATCAATGATTAGTGCCAAAAATAAGAAAGTATGTTTTGAGTTTGGCAAAAGCATGTGGGTAATTCAGCAAATGTATGGAGGCAGGTGCTCTGGTCAGATGGGACTAAAATCGAACCTTTTCAGCCACGAAGGAAAAAGCTATGTCAGTCTCAAACCCAACATGTCTTATAACCCCAAGAACACCATCAGCACAGTGAAACATGGTGGTGTGAGAAACATGCTCTGGAGAGCTTTTTCAGCAGCAGATAATGGAAAGCTGATCTGGGTCAAAGGAAAGATGGCTGGTGCTAAATACATGAATATTTTTGAGAAATACTTACTTCAGTCTGCCTGTGAATTGAGACTGGTACCTTCCAGCAGGACAATGACCCAAATTATACTGCTAAAGCAATACTGGAGTAGTTTAAGGGGACATATTTTAAATGTGTTGGAATGACCTGGTTAAAGCCCAGATTTCAACCAAATTGAGAATCTGGGTCCAGACTTGAACATTGCTGTACACAAGCAAAAACCATCCAACATGAAGAAGCTTGAGCAGTTTTGCCTTTAAGAATTGGCAAAAATCCCAGTGGCAAGATGTGGAAGGCTTATGGAGACTTATCTGAAGTGACTTACAGCTGTAATTGCCGCAAAAGGTGGCTCTACAAAGTACTAATTTTTTGTTTTTTGGGAGGGGGGGGTATGCCCACTGAAGTTTTCAGTTAGTTTGTCCTTTTTGTTGGTTGTTTGCTTCACAATATAACAAAATCACATCTCCATAGTATGTTCTGTAAATGAAATGATGCAAACCTTCAAACAACTCAATTTAATTTCAGGTCGTGAGGCAAGAAAACATGAAAAATGCCAAGGGTTTGCATGGTGCTTATGTATGCATGTGCTGGTGCGTGTGTGTGTGTGTGTGTGTGTGTGTGTGTGTGTGTGTGTGTGTGTGTGTGTGTGTGTGTGTGTGTGTGTATATACAAATGGGTGGTGAATAAAGCTCAAAATCCTTATAATAGCTCATATTTTCATACACACAAATGCATTGTGAACACTACACATTCTATTCCAAATTAATGTATGAAAAAAAATGTATAACACTCAAACATTCACTGTATAAACTGATAAATGTTGTCAGGTTTTGCTTTCTTTTGAATCACTGAACTAATATTTAATTGTATAACCACTGTTTCTGAGAGCTGCTGCATATCTGTTTTGCATGGAGTCAACCAAATTCTGGCATCTGTGAACAGGGATTCCAGCCTCGGATTACTTTTCACAGTTCTTCTGTGTTTGTGTTCTGTATATATCTTGATTTTGCTTGAGAAACTGCATTTTTGATGTCACCCCTCATGTTTTCTATTGGATTAAGGCCCAGACTGGACAGGCCGCTCAATAACGTCAATCTTGTTGGTCTAGAATGATGTTGCTTGTTTACTGATGTGTTTGGGGTCATTGTGTTGTTAGAACACTCATTACAAGGGAACTATCTCTTCAGCATAAGGCAGTGCAGCCTCTTCAAGTATTTTGATATATTCAACTTGATCCATAATCCCTGGGATGCGATAAATAAGCCCGACAACTTAGTATGAGAAACATTCCCTTATCATGGTGTTTGCGTCATGTTTACTGTCTTCACAGTGTACTGTGGCTTGAATTCAGTGTTTGGAGGTTGTCAGACAAACTGTCTCCAGCCACTAGACCCAAAAACAACAATCTTATTTTCAAAATGTTGCGTCATTTCCCTTTATAGAATTTGGCAGATGCTCTTATCCAGAGTGAATTATAATTCTTAATTTTTTTTTTTTTGCATACAACTGAACAATTGAGGGTTATTAGCATCTTTCTGTCTTGAGAGACAATGGAGTTTGTTTGGTTGACTGACAATGCCTGCTGTGGCAAAAGAGTCCAATTATGGAGCAGCAGACTCTTTTGCAGTAGTCACAAATGAAGTCCACACCTGGCTGTGTGGGGGCTCATGCTTGCTTCTGCCGTCTGCGCTCTTTTTTTCCCCCTCTTACTGATCCTCTCTCCTGTTTTCATTGGTTTGAATGCCTGACTTAACAGCATGAATCCAGCTACTGTGGTCAGCAGCCACTGCCTCCCAGCCTGTTAGGTTGATATCACCTGCCTTCAATTCACATTTAAGGACATTCTTGTAGTGAAGGAAAGGCCTTCCTGCAGGTCTGGAGCCAGTGACAAGCTCTCCATAGAGCAAATCTTTCAATATTCAGCCATCATCCATTTGGTTAACATGACCAAGCCATCTCAGTCACCTCTAGCTGAGCAAGGCAAAAATGCTGGGCATCCATGCCTGTGTCAGGACATCCTTGTTGGAGACACGATCTTGCCAGTTGATGCCCATGATTCTTCTGAGGAAGCGCACATGAAAAGTGCTGAGTCGGCATTCTTGGCGGGAGTACAGGGTCCAGACTTCACAACCGTACAAAAGCATGCTGAGTTTACAAGCCTGGTATACTGCTATCTTGGTGTTGGTAGTCAGCATGACATTGTCCCATACTCATTTTCCAAGGTGAGCCAATGATTTTTGCTGGTTTGCTGATGCTCTTGTTCAGCTCTGCATCCAGGGAGAGATTGCTTGAGATGGTGGAACCCAGATAGGTGAACTTATCCACCACCTCAAGGATGTGGTCATCAATGTTGGGAATGCTGCAAACGTCCTGACCTATGACATGAGTCTTCTTGATGCTGATGGTGAGACCAAACACTTTATATGCATATATGGAAAGACTAAATCATGGGTAGACCTGCTCTGCAAGTTTCTGCAACCGGTTAAGTACTACTAGGGTGAAGGCTTTCCCAACAGTACTGAGAAGGGATATTCAAAAATAGTTGTGTCACTCACTGCGATCTCCTTTGTTCTTGGAGAGTGTGATGATGCTGGTGTTATGCATGTCTTGAGGACTGGTTCCTTCCTCCCAAAACTGGAGTAAAAGCTTGTGCAGGTGGTGATGTAGAGCAGTACTCTTGCCTGATTTGACGGCCTCTGTGAGGATGCCATCATTGCCAGAAGATTTCCCACTGGCCAGGGAGTCGATGGCTTTTCTGAGTTCATTATTAGAGGGTGGAGCATCTATTTCCTCCATGAGTGGTAGGGCGTTTGTGTTCTCAGCTGCTGCAGTGCTGACAACATTCTGTCTTGAGTAAAGCTCTTGACAGTGTTTGACCCATCTCTCCATCTGCTTTCCTCTGTCTGTGATAATGTCACCAGAGGCTGTTTTCAGATGTGCAAGCTTGGTAATGATTGGACCAAAAGCTTTCTTCATTTTTCAGGTTTTGGTTGTCATTTTCTGAATTTCTTCATATGTTTCCCTCTCTCCAATCAATTTTTTATTCAATGTACACTGTTCTTCCGAACAATGTCTAGAATAATCGATTTTCCTCAGAGTTCAAACAAACCAAACCACAGAGTACAACCATTATGATAACGGTTTTCAGCGGGATAATGCACCCTGACAAGCATTATTCAGGAACAACTTGAGAAGCATGACAAAAAGTTCAAGTTGTTTGTTTTTTAAATTACCTTATGAATCGAGCATCAGTGGGATGTGCTAAACGTATAAGTTTGATTTAATATCCTGCTAAGAATTATATGAAAGCACGTAACAATAATACAATAACATATGGGAGCATGTAGCAATCTGGATATAACCCAATATAGCACAGGCAATTGTAAAGTTATGTCTGATCTTTGGATTTATTCATTAATTTTCAGTAAGCACATAACAGTGTATCTATAGTGTGTCACAGTAACCCTGGCTCTGATGGCAGAATAAATATATAGCCTTTGGATGGAATAGATACACTTTCTGGAAGATTTTGGTACAATTCAGTCACCCTGTCAATGCTTTTTACAAAAAATACAAACTTTATGTTTGTAAAATGTCAACTGTGTGAACTGAAAATGGCAAAATGTGATGTTGTGACATCATGACGATCCATGCCGTGGAATCACTACTGATTTACTGCTTCAAGGTTTCAGGTCCCTGAGATGCTTAACATGAAACTTAATTTATATTTTCTTGCCTTCTGGCAGCCTGTGTAGAGCATGTTTATTCTCCTGAATCAGAAATGTGTCTAATACTCAGGTTGATTTTTCCCTCACAGCTAAATTGTTTGCATACATTAGTTTAATTAAATCTCCAAATTACGTCTTCCCTTGGACATGTTTATCTCCAACACCAGCTCCAAGGTCCCTGATATAGATTTTTTTTATTGATACAGAGTTCGGCTTTTTGTCTGTACGGAGTTTCACATGCTCTTCCTGTGTTGATGTGGGTTTCATTCAAATTCTTTGGTTTCCTCCTATCTCCCATAATCAGTTACTCTAATAAAAGAAGAAGTGAAACGATGGGAAAAGGGTTACGTAAAGTTGCCCTAAGGTAGGATTTGGGATTTGAATATGTGTATTGTGCCATTCTCCTCTATTCACACACAGGCTTCAGGGTCATTGCAAATCCTGACCAGAATAATGCACTTCTTCAAGATAAATTTCTAAATGATTACTGAAGGGCATTATCTTCATCATTCACATCATCGTCAGCACCACTGTGATCATCATAATCATTGTTATCATCATCATCATTAACACTGCATTCATCTTCACTGTGATCATCATCATCATCATCATCATCATCATCATCATCATCATCATCAACAACAATTCATTCATTTTCTGAACCGCTTAATCACAATTGGGGTCGCGGAGATCTCAGTCGACTCTGTACGAGGGCGGAGTACACCCTGGCCATCGCAGGGCAGAAACATGCTGACAGCCATCCAGCATAATCTTTATAAAAGTCAACAATAGTTATTTTATATGCCTCTCACCATAAGCAGTGAGAGACATGGGTGGCATTTAATAACCCAGTTAGCTACACTGAAGGGCAGTGACAACCCATTGAGAGTGGGGCTTCAACCCATAACCTTGGGATCAGTGATCTACCACCTTACCACCAGGTCACCACTGCCCATCATTATCATCATCAAAATCATAATCATCATCTGAACCATCATCCTTGTCGTCATCATCATCATCATCATCATCATCATCATCATTACCATAATCATCTTCGCCTTCACTGTAATTGTCATTGTTTTTATCACCCTTAATATTGCCATCATTGCTATCATGATCATCATCATCGCTGCTGTGATCATTCATTTATAATTCCTTCATTGTTTTTTTTATTTTGAGCTCATGGTTGGACTTCATTTCTCATCAGCTCCTGCATGCCCGAGGCCATGACATCATGTATCCCATTGTCCTTTATTCATTCATTTTCTAAGCTGTTTATTCCTAAGGGAAGCTATCACCATCTCAGCTGACTCTGGCCAAGGTAGGTTACATCTTGAACAGCTCACCAGGCCATCACAGGGCCAACATACACTGAACCACTTACACTCACACTCACACTTAGGGGTGACTTGGAACAGTAATTTAGCCTACTGTGCATGTTTTTGAACTGTAGGAGAAAACTGGAGTAAAACTCCAGACAACACAAGCCCCGAGAATGAGCATTGAACCCAAGCCTTCTTGCTGTGAGGCAGACATGCTAACCATAATGCAGATGTGCCACCTTGTTGTTTCTTATGCACCTTATTTAAGATTAGTCACTTTGTTTGGCAGCACGATTATGTCTGTTGTATTTTATCCATGCAAAGAGGTATATTTTGAGATGTTTGTTTATGACAGTTAACACGCGGTTAAGATTAAGTTCAGGGTTAAGATTGGGGTGAGACATTAAGTGGTGATGCTTCATTTAAAATCTAGGAAAAGGGGCCTAAGGAATGGCAATAGGCCCTTGACTATTTGCGGTTTTGCACTTCACCCCCGCATATTCACGGATTGCTGAGCAACTGTCACGTGATTCAAATTCAGCCAGTGGCTGTTCTCCCTTCTGCTGATTGGTTGAGATGATGTAACGCCTCTTTTTCCTTATTTGCGCACACTTTGTGCATGTGCTTTTTAAGTGGGTGTTTTTTTAATTACAGTTAAGCTCCGTCATGCCACCCAAATGCTGCACCTTCTCAGGCTTCTGGTAAGGCGCCGAAGCGCCAGAAAAAGGTAATGATGCTGCAAGAAAAAGTAGAACTGCTTGGTATGATTCAGGAAGGAAAACATTTTGCTGCAGTAAGGTACCATTATAAAGTGAATGAAAGTACAGTCCACTACATAAAGAGAAATGAAAAGACAATCAGAGCTAGTGTAGCATGGAGTTTTTGTAGAAGTGCAAAGAAGGTGAATGTTGTATGAAACAAGGTCATCATCAGAATGGAACATGCCTTAGTATTCAGTATCCAGAATACTAAAGCAGATTCCATTCTCATTTATTATTCCAGTACAACGGGTTCCATTTTCAGTTATTATTCCAGTACAGCACTGTACTGTACTGTAAGTTAATGTTTAGAATGTTTGTGTGTGAGATTTTATGTTCTGTAGTATATTTAATCAAGCGTGAAGTATCCACGTCATGTCATTTCATTGGTATCCACTTCATGCAAATATAATGCAATGCAAAGTAAATATAATGCAATGCCGCTCTCTAGTGGGCTTTTTTTTTTTAAAACTACAGTGCTGTATGTTTAAATAAAAAGAATCTTTTATATATTAAATCTTAAACACAACATAAATTAAACACACACACACACACACACACACACACACACACATATATACACTGTGTTTAACATTTCATATTTAACTTTTTCGTTCGGTTGTTTTTTCACAGCAATATGTGACATATTTTTCCAAACTGCCACATACACATTAGCAAAACAGTTTGAGCTCTTATCTGCATGAATTAGCTGTCTGAGTCTTATACAAGCTGGATTAGTTTCCTAGTCTTTTCTGGGATGTTTGTTTGAATCCATGTCAGTCACAGAGTCGCAAAGCTCAGTAATTTAGAGAATATTGTAAAACAATGCAGACTCTGCTATACACGTGTGAAATCTTATGGTTTCTACGTGACTGCAATTTATTCGTTGGTTTAGAAAACGACTCAGACTCTGAGAGAAGTCATTGTACTCCCTGGACAGCTTGTCAGGCTATTGCAGGGTCAACACACATACAACCATTCACACTCACATGTAGGGGTGATATGGAAAAGGTAGTTAACGTACTGTGCATGATTTTAGAAACATTCTTCTTGTCCTTTCGGCTTTTCCCTTCAGGGGTCGCCACAGCAAATCATCTGCCTCCATCTCACCCTATCCTCTGCATCTTTTTCTCTTACACCAACTGCCTTCATGTCCTCCTTCACCACATCCATGAATCGTCTCTTTGGTCTTCCTCTAGGCCTTCTGCCTGGTAGTTCCAACCTCAACATCCTACTACCAATATACTCACTATCCCTCCTCTGTACATGTCCAAACCATCTCAATCTAGCCTCTCTGACTTTGTCTACAAAACATTTTACATGTGCTGACCCTCTGATGTGCTCATTCCTGATCCTATCCATCCTCGTTACTCCCAAAGAGAACTTCAACATTTTCATCTCCCCTCCTTTCCAGGGCATACCTTCACCTCTCTAGGTTTTCCTGCACTTGTTCTCTGCTCTCACTGCAGATCACAATGTCATCTGCAAGCATCATAGTCCATGGAGATTCTTGTCTAACTGCCTTTCCATTCTTCATCCTCTTCAATGCCCTCCTCACTTCACCCTTATTAATCTTTGCTACTTCCTGGTCCTCAACGGTCACCTCTTCTACTCTTTTTCCTCTCTCATTTTCCTTATCAGCTCTTCAAAGTACTCTTTCCATCTTCCCAGCACACTTCTGTCATCAGTCAATACATTTCCCTGTCTGTCCTTAATCACTCTAACTTGCTGCACAACCTTCCCATCTCTATTTCTCTGCTGTACCAACCTGTATAAATCATTTTCTCCCTCTTTTCTTTCCAACCGAGCATACAAGTCATCATACGCCCTCTGTTTGGCCACTGCTACTTTTGCCTTACACTGTGTCTCCCTGTACTCCTGTTTACTCTCTTTGGCCCTCTCTATGTCCCACTTCTTCTTGGCTAACCTCTTCTTTTGTACACACTCCTGCACTTCCTCATTCCACCAGCAAGTCTCCTTATCTCCTCTCCTTCCAGAGGACACACCAAGTATTCTCCTACCTGTCTCCCTGATCACATTAGCTGTAGTTGTCCAGTCATCTGGAAGCACTTCCTGACCACCCAAAGCCTGTTTCAACTCCTCCTTGAAGACAACCCGACACTCTTCCTTTTTCAGCTTCCACCACTTTGTCTTCTGCTCTGCCTTTGCCTTCTTCACCTTCCTCACCATCAGCGTCATCCTGCACACCACCGTCCTATGCTGTTTGGCAACACTCTCACCCGCTACTACTTTGCAGTCACTGACTTCCTTCAAATTACATCGCCTGCACAAGATGTAGTCTACCTGTGTGCTCCTCCCTCCGCTTTTATAAGTCACTCTATGCTCCTCTCTCTTCTGGATGAAAGTATTTACCGCAGCCATTTCCAGCCTTTTTGCAAAATCTACCAACATCTGTCCTTCTGCGTTCCTGTGCTGGATACCAAACCTGTTGCCTGCACCAACATGTCCATTGAAGTTTGCCCTGCCCCAATGACTACTCTTTCATCTTTGGGGGTATTCTGCATCACTTCATCTAACTCACTCCAGAATCCTTCTCTTCTAGCTCACATCCTGCCTGTGGGGCATAAGCACTAACAACATTGAACATCATGCCTTCAATTTCTAACTTGAGACTCATCACTCTGTCTGACACTCTTTTCACTTGTAGAACATTCTTGACAAACTCCTCCTTCAAGATGACTCCTACTCCATTTCTCTTCCCATCCACACCATGAAAAAACAGCTTAAACCCTATGCTTCTAACCTTGCTACCTTTCCACGTGGTCTCCTGAACACACAGTATGTCCACCTTCCTCCTCTCCATCGTGTCAGCCAGCTCTCCACCTTTTCCTGCCATACTTCCAACATTCAAAGTCCCTACTTTCAGTTCTAGACTCCTGCCTTTCCTCTTCTCTCTCTGCCTACGAACACGCCTCCCGCCTCTCCTTCTTTGACGTCTTTGACCAACAGTAGTCCAATTTCCACCAGCACCCTGTTGGTTAACAGCACTGATGGAGGTCGTTGTTAAACCGGGCCTCGACCGATCCGGTATGAATTTTCTTGATATGACTCACATGTTTTATTTGGCATTTGTTTTATGCCGGATGCCCTTCCAGATGCAACCCTCTGCATTTATCCAGGCTTGGGACCAGCGTAAGGGAGAGACACTGGCTTGTGCCCCTCCCTCACGGCTGCATTCAGGTAAATTTGTATTTATAAGTGCTGATTATACTGTAGAATAAATAGTACTAAAATAATTAAAATACATTTTTTAAGAAAAAAGGTTACAATAATTTTAAATATATGATATATATATTTTGTTTGTTAAAAAGAAGCAGTGTTTTCCTGAAAATGATCTGAACCAGCAGTTAAAGGGTTAATTTGCACCAGGCGCTTGAAATGTTTCTGCATGGAAGAAAGATGGGAAGGGACAAGGATGGCGAGGTCAGAGGAAAAGTTAACGTGAATGAGATACACAGGGTTTCTGTATCGTAAGTTTAAGTGTTGAGCAGAGAATTTAATGTGTTGCTTGTAGCTCAAGACTGTTGATACAACAGTCAAGTAAGTGAACAAGCGACATGTAGTGGAAATGGGAAGAATTTCAATTCAAAGTTCTGAAACTTTCTATTTAGAGTTAAAGTGTGCTGTGCATTTGGTACCTGGGCCTTAAGTGGGGTCTTAACAGACTTAATCCACCTCTTAATACCACTATGTCGCAATTATAAAAACCATCAACAATGAACAAAAAGACAATACAACAAGGTATGGTATTGTCGAGAGAAAGGTATTTCCCGCATTTCTGATAGTAAATCTAGCATTACATAAATCTGGTGCTTGACCAACTGTAGTATAAACCGTATCCCCTCGATATCTCCTTAAGATGTCCAGCTTTTCTGGAAAAGCCAGCTTTGAAAATGGATTTTCCAGAGTATCTGACACCAAGTAAATTTCTTCTTCCCTGTCAGCCATTGTGTGTGTAAAATAATTCTAAATGCAACTTATCGTGTGCAGATCGCTACAGACTATTAAACTAGTTTTACTCTGACCAAACAATAAAAGGATAGAAAATTGCTGACATTATTTTAGGCCAGCTCGCTTATTCTGAAGGCTTTGGGCAGATTAGATTTACATGGCAACACATAGAAGCTAAAATGTGATTGGACGAAAAACCGAACATCCACATACACATACTGAAAGCAGTGCAGCCAAGAGACATGCCACAAAATGAAGAGAATAGACACTTGGGGAAACTTAATTTAATTGAACGAATACTAGAATGTAAGTTCTAAATGTAGGCCAGTGCTTCTGATGGTGTTCAGGGCAGTAGAGAAAGCCTTGCTGGCTCTGACACCCCACCACTGGACTAGAGGCAGTGTATTACACACGAGCAGACATAAGATATATGAAGTTTAATTTCTTTAGTTGAATGTTCTGAAGAAACTGCTGCTTTGACCTGATGAGAGCAAAGACTCAGACACAGCTTAGAGAAACAAATACTTTACTTTGTTTTCTTTGGAAATGCAAGAGGAGATAAAACAACCAGTGGAAAGCGTGGTCAGGTACTGATGTGATGCTAAACCTGTACCTGTGACTGTGGACAACAGATATGCCAAAAATGTTAAAACAGGTACACTACTTTCATTTTGCTCACCTCCTCAGGCCACAATGCAAATAAGTACAACTTCAGGCATGCGATATTATACTTTGCTTTTAACATTTTTTTGCTTTGCCAGCTTTAAAAAGCATCATATTCAGTTATGTGTTGGCCACTATTTATTGATGTTGAGTTTAAGTGACCTTGAGGTTGGTTGACATGAGTTTACAATTGAATATCCATTTGGGGATAAAACTGTGTTTTTTAGGTAAATATTGTGTTGTAATACATTAAGGGTGTTTTTCTGAAGATTGTTATTTTGATATTTTTCTTTCAAAAGTAAAGTTCATTGATTTATTAAATAAACAATTAATTACCTTTTTTTTTTTTCTAAAAAATCTGGGTAGAGTGATTTTATTGTACAGTCGACCCTTACCTACAAAATTAATCCGTTCCAGAGCCTTTTTCGTAATGCGGGGATTTCGTCAGTAGGGGTTGCATTTTACATGTTAAACGCCTAATTTGTTCAAAGGCTCCAGTCTTTGGACTGGATAAACCCCTAAACCCTTTAAAAATGATAAAAATATTTTGTATGAAATATGTGTTAAAAGTAAAAAAAAAAATATTTATGAAAACATTTAAATATTTTATTCACATATTAAACCATTTTAATAATATATTTATTAATTAAACCATTATTAAACATTTTTTTATTAACACACACACACACACACACACACACACACACACACACACACACACACACACCTGTCTCTCTCTCTTGTTCTCTCTCTCTCTCTCTCTTTCTCTCTCTCTCTCTCTCTCTCTCACACACACACACACACACACACACGCGCTGCGGGCCACGCCCACAAGATGTGGAATTCAAAGCGCATTCCCTGCTTGACAAACTCAACTTTAATTTGATTCCTTGAGGGATCGGAATTCCAGATGAGCTCAAATGCGCTCACATTTATTAAACATTTACTGAATTAAACAACTTAAAAAAACTAAACTAAAAACTAAAGAGTGAAGCCTCCTTCTTTTGATTGACGCATTTGAATTTTGAATTTCCTTTCGTAAGAGGGGTTGTTCTCGTACCCCGGGGACGGAAACTTAGGAAAATGATCTTTGTAACCCGGGGATTTTGTACCCAGGGGTCTTCGTAAGTAGGGCGCCAACTGTATTTATCTCCTAAGAGGGAATAATTTAATTCTGAAGGAATCATACAGGGATATTTATCTAAAAGTTAAAACATAAACATGATTACTGAGGGCAGCTCCATCCAGGAATCCATCCTTTGCGATTTTGAAGATTTGTCGGAAAAGACAACACAATCAGCAGATGGTGGGAGTTACTGCTGAATACATATGTTCTCAGGAGTCTTACCAACTCCACCGCGTGAATAACCATTTGACCATTGGCGAGAGCAAGCTTGTCTTATGGTGGTGGAGAGAGAATGCTCTGACAGAGAAAAAAAAAGCAGAATAGTGGGAAGCTTGAACGGGCCTGCATTCAAAATCGTAAAAGCAGTGTGGCATGCTCGCCCTGACACTCACGCTAAAAAGCAATTGGAAGCCCTGTAAAGTGCCTTTGGAAGTGCTGAGTCCAGGATGATACTTCATTCACATGCCAATTAATTCAACAGCAAAGATTAGAAAAGTTACCATATTTCCTCAGATGTCAAGAGTGGTCTCCAGCTAAGGTGATTCAAATCGTGGCCACCCTGCAAGCGACATGAATATAGCCTGAATAGAGCAACTGCTGAAAGGTGTCCTTGCCTCAGACTTGATGGTGATACAGCTGTGCTTGAGAGCAAGAAAGGCAGTGCCCCCACACTTTCTACAGCTCATGACTGAGAGTCGTGCTGAAGAAGAGTATGAAGCTTCCAGGAAGAGGTTCAGTGCCATGGTACACTGAGTGCAGGCTAACCCAAAGGTGGATACCAAGAATGCCAAGATCCATAGCTTGAATGCTGAGATAAATTGTCTAAATGGTCTTTCCATCTATACTGCCTAATCCAATCATAGTGATCTCTGCACACACACACACCCCCACCCCCCAGATGCAGGTGGAGTATTTTTTATTTTTCATTTTCACAGAACAGAAGGGGCATTTATTTCTTTTATACTTATTACACAACAGGGGGTAGTGGTGCCCTGGTGGTAGAGTGCTGTGTTGCCGATTCAAAGGTTGGGGGTTCAATCCCCACTCTCACCAGATTGTCACTGCTGGACCCCTCAGTGCCACTAACTGGGTTATCAGGGCCGGCCACATCTCTCATTGTCTAGTGTATAGTGGACGGCATGTAAAAAAAAAATATTTCTGACTTTCATCAAGGGTAGGCTGCATAAACACCAGCATGCTTCTGCTCTGCGATGGCCTGGCAAGCTGTCCAAGGTGTATTCTCCCCTTGGCTGTCATGGGCACCAGGCTCTTCATAATCCTAATTAGTATTAAGCAGCTCAGTAAATTAATTAATGAATTATACAAGAGTAACCGAAGTCTTACTTGAGTCTATTTAGGACAAGCAGCACACTTTAAATTTATTCAATATAATTTCAGGAAAATAGATAATGCTGTCCTTTTCACTTGTGTAACATCTTAGGGACAGGATTTTAAGTTCAAAATTTTAGCACATTTTTAAGATTAGCCACACTATATCGTCATAATACATTTTCAAAAAAAAAAAAAAAAAAAAAAAAAGATTTCGTTAGCTGACATTAGAAGCTTATACACTGGACATGGTACCAAGGATTATAATTCATTCGTTTTAACTGTTTAATTCTACTCAGGTCACAAGATGGGTGAAGCCTACCTTCGCTGACTATGGGCAAAGGCAAAGAATGGTAAGCTAAATTTTACATCAACTATTGCACAGACATTCATCAATAATCTCCCAGAATTATCAACAGTGATTGCTTCACCATCACATCTCACATAACTTGATCAGGCACATGAATGCTTTGAGTCAAATTTGGGCTATACCTTAGATAATGTAGCTCAACTGAAAAAAAAGAGTGAAAGAAAAGAAATATTAATCAAAGAGAAATTAAAAGTGCCCTGGTATAATGATTATATGTGCACACAAAAACTGAACATCTGGAAATTAGAACAAAAAATTAAGTAAATTATTGATATTCCAATTAGCATGGAAGGAGAGTCTAATTAACTATAAAGCTTTCAGTGCTGCTAGAGCACCACAAATCTCCAATCTATCATCCATCATTAAATTTCTGTAACCGCTTAATCCTAATTAGAGTCATGGGGAGGCTGGCGCCCATCCCAGCCGACTCCAGGCGAGGGCAGAGTACACCCTGGACAGCTCGCCAGGCCATCGCACGGTGAAAACACGCAGACGGCTATTCAGCCTATTCTTGTCGAAAGTCTGCAATGGTTCCTTTTTTATATGAACCTCACACCATAATCAGAGAGAGACATGGCCGGCCTTTGATAATCCAGTTAGTGGCACTGGGAGGACAGTGACAGCCTGTTAAGAGTGGAACTTTGTACCCCCATCCTTAGGATCAGTGAGCCAGCACCTTTACCACCAGGCCACCACTGCCCATCTCCAATCTACTGAAAGATAAAAATAATATTTTAATAATATTTGTTTTTCTAATGCTGCAAATATTTATAATACATGCAGACAATTACTTATAGCGGTGAAGAATTTATGAAGGATTTTATAGTTAAAATAGAAAATATCAGCCAAAATAATAATAATTCTATAACCTAAATTTAGATATTTTAGTTATTTAGTTTATAAAATGAATGAATGAATGAATGAATGAATGAATGAAATAATTATTTCCTTAGCACTGGTTATGCACCTGAATTCTTCACACTAGCATTTATCAAACCTATGATTACAAAAAAACTGTCTTCAATCTCTGTGAGATGTCCAGTTACAGACTACTATCAAACCACCCCTTGAGGTCCAAGACGTTACAAAAGCAGTAGCGCTGCAGTTATGTTCATAGCTATGCCGGGCTAACGTTCATGAAATGTATCAGTCAGGATTTAGGCCTGATCATAAGACAGAGATAGCACTCTTTAAGGTGATAAATTACCTACTGCTGGCCAATGCTGTGTCTCCTGGTTGATGTTACTTGTCCTTTGCATTCTCCTTACAAGATTACAAAATGTTGTTGCAGTTAAGGCAGTGCTTCTCAATTATTTTCTGTGGCGCCCCCCGGGGAAGAAAAAAACATTTCACACAACCTCTCATACTGCTCCGTGAGCGACTATAAATAATATTATTTGTCTATAAAATTATTAGTACACCTCTGCATAACATTGCATCTTTACTAACATTAAAAACAAAAAAGAAAGATATACAGTAGGCCCTTGACTATTCGCGGTTTTGCACTCACGGTTTGAGTATTCGCGGACTGCCAAGCAACTGACACGTCACTCAAATTCAGCCAATGGCTGTCCTCCTTCCTGCTGATTGGTGGAGATGATGTAACTCCCCTTTTTCCTCATTTGCGCATGAGTTGTCAATGAGCCTCTTTTTTGTGTGTGTTTTAATTACCAGTTAAGCTCTATGATACCACTCAAACGCTATGCGGCTAAGCGATAGAAAATGGATGTCTCTTCTGAAGAAAGAAGACTTTCTCCCGAAGAAACAACAGTTTCCTCTGAACTTTTCAATTATTATTCCAGTATAGTATCTAAGTTAATGTTTAGAATGTTTGTGTGTGAGATTTTATGTTCTATAGCATGTTTAACAAACGATACCAAAAGGATAAACTTTATTACGCTTCATGTCCTTTTACATTGAACTTGGAGTGACGTCTTGGAGTGACATCTCCAAGATGGACCTGCCTAGAGGGCGACGTCGCAGAGTTCTCTGAGTCAAATTGTTTCTTTGTTTTTTTTTTAATTTGTTTTATTTGTTGTTTTGTTTGTTCATGTTTTGCACTATGCAGGAAAGTGAGGTATCCGTGTAGTCTAATGTTAAGTTTTGTGTTCCACATTATTGTATTCCAGGCTTGCTGCTTTTTTCTCTATACATTCTTCCTTTAGATAATATTATTTGTGAAAATGGTAATGGATTCCAGTGTCATGCTCATGAGACACCTTCTTAATACATGTAGGAAATATGTAAAGAACATTAGACATTGAATGCCTACTAACTTCCTCTTAGTAAATTCTAGTAAAGCAGAAGTGGAGTGGCATGGTGGTTGCATCCCGCCTCACAGAAATAATGTCTTGGATTAATTTCCCAGGCTCAGATGCTTCTGTGTAGCTACATTAAACTAATTGGCTATTCCAAGTCACATGTAAGTGTGAGTGTAAATGTTTGTGTGCGTTGGCCCTGCAATGGATTAGTAAGCTGTTCAAGGTGTACCCTTGTACAATTAGCCTTCACCCAGTGAAGAGTTAGCAGTTTAGCAGATGAGTGAATGAGTGAGTGAGTAAAATTGGAGTACTTGTGTTTTGACCCAACCAGCTTTGGATGGAGTTTAAATTTCATTAAGTGTAACAGTAAAGGACCTTGGTGTGATTACCGATCTCTTACCTTTCATTTAATTTCACGTTAGCAGGAATACTTAAGCATTCTTTCATCTTAGGAATATTGCTAAAATAAGAAAAAAATATGTCACTGCATGAAAAGGTTCATGCATAAGTTACCCCACTGTTAGATCATGGTAATATTTTGCTCTCTGGATGTTATAATAACGGGATAGACAAGTTATAGTTAGTCCAGAATGCAGTAGAAAGAGCGGAACCAAACGATATGAGCACATCACCTTTGTCTTATCCACACTGCACTGGCTCTCATTTAAATTTCACATTGAGTATAAAATCATGGGGTGAGATTTAACTAAATGCCTTTGTGCTACATTTTACATCTTAGCAAACGTCCTTGACTAGTAAAGGCTACAGCGTTCCCTTACAAAATTCCAGTTATGGAATGACCTCCCAGTTAACATTCGGCAGTCACTGTTTTAGATTAGACTGAAGAAAAAAAAAACTTTGATTAAACAAGCAGTTTATTAATACTCCTTTAATAGGTAAAGGAGAAGATCTGGGAGCTCTCAGGCATTGTTATTTCTTATAAACTATAACGTTTAAAGCAATCGGGGCCCAGTCATTAAGGAAGTGGGTTACTGATATGAAGGTTGGCGGTTCAATTCCCAGGAACCCCACTGTTGGGCCCTTGACCAAGCCCTTCACCAGCATTTGCTCAGGCGTATTGAAAATGTTAATTGTAAGATGCTCTGGATAACAGCATCCACCAAATGATGTTCTTTATGGACACTCAAAAGCTGTTAAGACTTTACACTTGCAATACACTGAAGTCTCACTCCTTCTGATGTTTTATACTGAAACACTCTGGGGTGAGACCCATATGACCTGGAAAATACGTAATGTCACTGCTTTTTGTTTGTTTGATTGTTCTGTCAGTCAATCCTCATGCTATATGAAATCAGGTATCGCTGATCGATTGCTTTTCTCTCTTTTGACACCACTGGTTATTGTGACAATGAGAAGACCAGATCTTATTCCTTGTCCTGTCAGAAAAATCTGAAGGCTGCTGAATGAAAAGCTTGTTCTCTGACCTTCTGAAAGCTAACTTTGAAAAGCACTAAAGAAAATGTGTTCAAAAGAAATCCAGTTGTTGGCTCTCTAAATGCTCATGTCAGGCTAAAGGCAGCGATAATGAGAGTCCATTGTACAGCAGCCTGGTGGAAAGTGAAGCATTATTGAGCAGGCTGCCTCCTGTGGACCTCAGCGGGTGTGATCCTGAAGAGTGACACCTGTCATGAACAACTTGTCTTTTAACAGCCATTGAGGAGAGCAAGAGAGAGAGAGAGATAGAGAGAGAGAGAGATTAGCAAAGAAACAATCAAACCAAACTCAGGTGAAAAAAAATATTGTGGGAGTAACAATGGAAATGTAGAGCTGAAGGAATGTGGAAATGAACTTATATAACTATAACTGTGAGTTACTGTGTTAACCAGTCCAGCCTTAGAAACAGTGAGAAGAATGGTGGGGGATTGAAACACAGTTGATGAGAAGGAGAGAGTGAAAAACGGAGCAGGTGGGTGGAACTAAAGCAGAGCAGGAGTGTTTCATGTTTTTCTTTGCTTTTAACATCATGTGCTGCTGATAATGGTCACCATGTTTGGTTTAAAAATGAAAGAAAATAGTGTGTGCATGTGTGTGTGTGTGTGTGTGCGTGCATGTGCGTGTGTGTGTGTGTGTTTGGATATATTTGGATGCTACCTGTACCAAAGTTGGGTAGCAAGCCATTAAATTCTGGAGGTGATCTGTTTCGATGAGCAGAGGTGAACAGATTTACTATTATTTACAGTATATTATACAATAGTTTGTAAAAACTCATATGTGATCAGCAAAGTGGGTATTAAGTCAGGCATTCAAAAGTATTCAAAAAATACTTCGTTAAACTTTAAACACAATGTTCTCCAAAACCCCAATTTTTTTCACACCTGTACTGTGACTTTGTGAAATACAGTGTTTTTAAAAACAGCAGCAGAAACTCCTGATTAGTGCACCGACAAAGTGCATGACTCTTAACCCGGAAATTGCAAGTTCGAATCTGGATTAATGTCACAGAGGCTGGGAGTCCATGGGAGCTAACTGGTCGAGCTCTCACTTCTCTGTGATTCACAGAAATCTTCAGCCAATCATTGGCTTCTATGAGCTCGTTCGTACAAGGGTGTGGATACCACTCATGAGAGCCAATGAAGAGTCAAAGTGAGAGTCATATGGGAGTCTGGGGTTTCAGACTCTCGAAAGAATCACAGTGACTTCCAGACTGACTCCAGATGGATGCCTCCCATGCGTAATACGATATTGGTGTTAAACAAAGTACATGACATACATTGAAATTTGCTTTGCGCTCTGGGAACCTGTCACCGTTCGTTTGATGCTGAGCAGGAAGCAACAGCTGCCAAATTTTAACGTCTCGTGGATTCGAACTCGGACTTCCCGGAGGATAAAAAGCGGACACTCTACAAACTCAGCTAAACCACCCGTTAATTTTAAAACTAAACGAGACTTACCTATAAGTTTAAGTTTGGTAATTCTCAGACATCCGGGAATTTGGTGAGATCAAGTGAGATTGCGCATGAATCGGTTCGGTCTTTAAGTGTGTGCTGTGTACAGTATTTGTAGAAGAAACAGTGAGGGTGGGGGGAGGGGAGGAGAATTCACTTATAATCCACTTGGACAGAATCGCCATCTTGAATAGCACTTTACTTCAGAGCAGTCGGACAACAAGCAACTTGCTTTGTAAGTTCAATTTAGCAAGAATTTCATGTGTCATACACATATTAATATATAATGGTTTGTTAATTTGTTTTTCGATATTTCCATTCTAATTTGTCTGTGCTTTATATTCCAAAACGTGTAAGAGAATGTAAACAAGATTCAAAATTTACCCAGTGAGATATTGATAAACAGTTCAACATTTAAATATTCATTTGTTTGACAATAACTTTGTCATCAAGAATATGTTTCCCTTAAATACCATATTGATACCAACTAATGTGACCTTAATACTTTGTTTTGTAAAATCATATTTATGAAATGTTGTGTTTGTATCATTGGTAGGTTATCTTTTAAATGTTATGGAATTATTCACAGGAATAATGTCAATGTTGATATCAAAACCACATCTTTATTTTACTGCTTAGTTGTCTGACTGCAAAGCCGTTTGAATATGTTTGGCAGGAACCATGCAGTTTTTGGTAACGCTTGGCCAGTCCAAAAAAATCTTGTCTATTGTGGATAAGGATAAATTCTGGTCCACTGTTGAGAAAAAATTCAATATAAAGAGAAAAGATTACACACTCCAATATTACAACTCAAAATGGGAAGGATATATAGATGGAGAACTGGAAGATATTCTTCCAGACAGCAACTTGCTGCTGCTTGAAATACCCGACAGTGCCATGAAGATTGAGTCGGCCATGAAGAATGAAATGTCGGGTGATGTCTCGAGTCAGAACATCTTGCAGGAAAATACGAATCGGGAGGGCGAACAAGCTCCCACTCCGTCCACGTCTAGTTCTCCTATGAACACCCAGAGGTAAGAAGCAAAAACATCATAGTACAGTGGTACCTCACTTTACGAAAGTCTCACCAAACGAAAAATTCAGGTTACGAAACGCTTTTTTCTAAATTTTTTGTCTCTGGATACGAAACAAATTCATGTTATGAAAGCACCATCTTGAACATTAAAAGGCCCATTCAAACATTAAAACGAGCCATTCAAACAATGCACGAGCTGCTCTCCCATCAATGACTTTCAAACATCCCGCCCTGCTGGCCTCCCATTGGCTATTATGGAGCTGAATCTACCATGATGCTTTCCGTTTAAAGGACAGAGTTACTGTTGTTTCATGCATTATTTTTTGACTCAAGCTTTTAACCTTCCATAAACATTTGCAAGATTATAATTTTGCTAAGAAGACATGGTCAACACACATGCGCACATGCACACACACACACACACACACACACACACACACACACACACACACACACACACACACACACACACACACACACACACATGTGTGATTTCCAGTGCGAGTGAGAAGAAACCAGCTCAAGTGATATCGCAAAGGAATATGGCCAAACCTGTTTACCATCGGCACGATATTGAAGCAGAAGGAGATCTTAAAAGGTCTGCTTTTATAATTTTTAAAGGGTTTATGGGGTAGTATTGGGGGTCTTGGAACGAATCACGCGTTTACATGTAAAATGCAATTCAATTTGCAAAAAATGCAGGTTATGAAAAAGGCTCTGGAACGGATTAATTTCATAAACTGAGGTACTACTGTATTTCAAACTAATACGTCATATATAGGTATAAAATGTTTTAAGAGAATTAACATCATATCTTCTATTATTATTTACCACGGGGGCAGTGGTGGTCTAGTGGTATAGGGTGCTGGATCGCTGATCCAAAGGTTGTGGATTCGAGTCCCACCCTCCACAAGGTTGTCACTGTCCCCCCTGCAAAGCTGTCAGTGTGTTTCTGTCCCTTGCTAAAAGGGTTGTGACAGGAAGGGCATCCGATGTAAAAACCTCTGGCGAATTAAATGATTCGCTGTGGCGACTCCCAAGTAAAAGGGAAAAAGCTGGAAGACAGACAGACAGACAGACAGACTTCTATTATTATTTACCATGCATGTACTCCTTAAGATATATCAAATTTGCTTGCAACCAACAAAAAAACTACTTGTTCAAACACAAACAAATGTTTCACGTTGTTCGGTTCAGCGGAAACCAGCAGCAGTATACCACCAGGACCCAGCCTGAATTCCAAGTCAAGAAGTATGGACCTCCTTAAGTTTATTCTTAAGTCTCATCTGTCCCGAGCTACCCAATTCAGTCTCTCCAAACGCATTCCTTGCTAACATCAAATTATGGAAAATTGTAAGTATAATTAAGTGTATTAAAGCCATATTACTGGTATGGTATACACAAATAATCTCTTAATTTTCTGTTACATTTGATGATGTATTGTGGCAACATGGTAATTACATTAGTAATTTCATTAGTTGTATTTTGAAAGTTCAGCTATCTTACATATGGTGAATATGATGCTCTACCGTCTTCAGTTCTTCCACAATATCCTCATTTAAATGATGGACTGGCTTCGGCAGATGCTCCGGTAAGGAAGTACATTATTCGCTATTGTTCATTTACTGTATGATGATTTAAATTTGTGATCTTTGAATCATTGGTCATTTTAAAATGAGAAGATACAAAATGCTTTAATGTTTACTGAAAAAATGTTAATTACTTTTTTTACAGTTACTATGGCATCGTCGTCTCAAGAACAAGTTCAAAAATTCTAGGAAAAGAGGAGACTCCGCAGTGGATCAAGTGCAAGAGAGGAAAAAGCCCAAAAGAGAAACTGGAAAAGACTGCAAACCATCCAACAATGTCTGGGGTGTTCGGAACTTCCTGCCAAAGGATGTAGATTCGGAGGATGAAGCTTCTGTGGAAGTACACACGAAGTGGATGCAAAGATTTCTCGATCATTCGAAAAGACACAACAACAAAATCAAAGATAGAATGGACAGAACGTTTCCTAACAGGAGAAGAATGGTTGTCGAGGATCTAAAGCCAATACAAGATGTCAACGAGAAGTCCCCACTCCTCTTTGAAGAGCATGCGGTAAGTGGCTTACGATTTTACTGAACATCGACTCTCTTTTGTTAGCAATAAACACATTCTGTGTAAACAAGTTTTAATTAATCTATGATGAGTATGAGGGATATTTTTCATGACCTAACATTTTATTATTTGCAGGACATAAAATCCATTGATTATGTTTGTGATGTGTATGTGTTTTCCAGATCACAGATGAAATCATTTGATTGACGGAATGCAATTGGTGATCAGTGTATGAAAGTAACCCGAGTCAGCTTGTGGGAAACTCACCAGATTGCCTCCAGGCCAGAAGGAGACTAAGGTTGTGAAGAAGATGAGAGAGAAGCTGCCAACGGCTAAACTTGATTCTGAGAAGAAATGTAAGTCTTTAGTATACAGTGATACCTCTGCTCACGAACATAATTGGTTCCTAGAAAGTGTGTGTAAGGCGAAAAGTTCGTCTTCCGAACATTTATTTCCCATAAGAAACCATTAAAATGAGAATAATCCGTTCCCAGGTCCCCATAAAACATAATTTTCTACTAAATAAGCCTTAAAACTACACAAAAATATACCTTATTTTATGTATAATAAATGTGCTATTGTATTGTAATTAAAGAAATAAACTGTACTGTATAATAAAGTCGTTTTATTTACCTTTGTGATGGTAGTTGATGGCTTGATGGAATGGAGTGGGAGGAGGCGAGAGGGAGGGACTTACTGTTTGGAAGGAGTGTTTGGAAACGCCTACTGTTTGGAAACACCCTTAGCCACACACGCACCCTTAATAGCTTCCTTGTTCTTAAGGATGGGAGCAATGGTAGACTTAGCGTACTGGTACTGGGACGCTGAGTCACACAAACGCACACCTCGTTCGTGTTTTTCAACGATCTCCGCCTGTGGTGGGGTCTTTTTCGGTCCCATAATAGCAAAAGTACACTCAATATGGTCCAAAATGTCTAGCAAACACAAACCACTTCCGCATTCAAAGAAAGGGGGTGACGAACTGTGACGCCATGAGCGTGCGTCAGCTTCTCGTGGCCGCCACCGTGGCGCTGTTCAACCGCGTGGTTTGATTCGTCTGCCGAAAACTAGTTTGTCAGCAGAGACTATATGCTCGCAAATTTAATGTTCTTGAGGCGAAAAGTTCGTGAGCTTAAGCGTTCATCAGCGGAGGGTTTACTGTATTTTAAATAGTGTCTGATTAATTGCAAGTGCTATAGCAACGAAATTTGAGATTAAGGACAAAATGTCGAATGACAGCAATATTATGAAAATCGATAGATGTAATGTAATAGTTGGCTTTATATTCTGATATAAATGGTTTTATATTTTCAGATATCTCACACTGCATCGCACTGATGGCCCGACCATTCTACTTAAAACAGAACCTTGGGGAAATCCTCATCAAGAGAGGTGAACGGAATGGTCTGCAAACACGAATCGAATGGCATGGATCATCAATAGACAGTGATGACGTGAGCTTCCAAATCAGAGCAGAAAATATTGATATTTGTGTGACAAAGACCCTGACCAATGCTTTTTTCCTACTTGTGTCACTGTATGTATTCACAAATGCATAATTCATTAATTCTCCAGTAATAAATAAGACACTCATAATGATATCTTGATATCTTCAGGTTTACTAGTAGTTTATAGCTTTATGCTGTTTTGGTAAAATGTTCCTTTGTGCACATTGGGTTATTTTAGATTGATTATTGTTCAATAGGTTTTATTTAAATTGTTTAATATGTTTTATTGATTATTGTTTAATACATTTTGTTTTAAATAAAAGTTTTAGTTTTGTTTTACTGTTCAGGTTAATTAAATATTTATAGGGGAGTCCAGCAACAGTGCCTTCAATGCTAATTTTATTTATCTAGGTTCACTAACAAATTTAATATAATTTGGAAGTAACATGGACTCTTTAAAGCCAAAAAAGACCCCAAAAAGAGTCAAACTGACTCCTATGAGAGTCAGTGAAAATAATAAAGGGAGTCAGGTTGAGACTTAGGGGAGTCATTTTAGGCACCGCTGCTGGACTCCCCTAAAAGAATCATAATGAGTCTTACTTGGTTCTCAGTGCTGTCTCTCCGAGTTTATGAGACCGCCACAAATGTGCATGTGCCTCAGTTCGACAAAAGGTGGGTGGCTAGAATTGCATGTCATGGAAGGGGCGTTTTCATGCTCCCTGGTGGCAGCCGTGTGATAAGGAAGGCAATACCTGATGGGTGGGAATTGAATACGACTACATTAAGGAGAAAATGTGAGGAAATCAACAAAATAATAAATAAATAATAGCTGCAGAGTCTTGTTTTTTTTTTCAGTAAATCATCTTAATACAGTGTCAATTAGACATGAATACATGCTCAATAAACCATGAAATTTACATTGCGATTGCATCATTAATCAACAAACACTGACGTGAAACGCCAGAAAGGTGACGAACGTAATCTTTCCTATCCAATGTCATTACGACCAGACTATACTGTCCTGAGAGTAGCACACTACATCACTGAGTTGTAAAATGTCGTCAATCATGTAGCATTTACCTCCATCAGTTGAAGCGAATTATTGAGTATCTTTTAAAACCATTTACAGCAGTAATTAAGTTTTTGTTGTTTTTCATTCTATTATGCAGTTACAAACATGTTTCTTATTTCTTCACAAAAACAGAGAGAGAGAGAGAGAGAGAGAGAGAGAGAGAGAGAATGTGGCATGAGCCATGGATATCAAGCTGGTTTATGGCAGTCTGATTTCACCAAATTCAACGTGCCAGACAGTATCAGTGAAGGTGGGTTTTTGTAAACATTTCAGTTCAATTTTTGTAAATGTTACAAACTTCAGTAGCGAAATTGTCAAGTAACGAACATTTTGCTGTTGTAGGAAATGTGCCCTGTATGTTTAATACGATGTTAGGAGACATTTTCGGCAGCAATGCCAGAATTATGCATTCGTTTCTGTCCCAGCAGTACATTGTTCAGCACTGCATGTGGTAAAGACTGTCAGTTTGTAATTAGGACGGATAGCCATTCCTTATTGTTTGTAATCCATGCGTCAGTTCTGCACACACAAAAACCAGACCAAAAACCAAACTGTAAAATCAGGCATCCTTTTATAATGTGTTCTCTTTAGTTGAAATAACAGCATGTGAGTTTAATTATAAAAGGATGCCTGATTTTACAGTGGCATTTATGATGTTTAGAACTAAATCTAATTGTCTGATGTACAAAACCAAGACAAATCTTTTTTATGTCCCCATTACCATTGCGTTGAATTTGGCGTTTCCTGTCCGTCTCCTAGCCCAGTTTGCTCTGAAACTTTTTTTTTTTTTTTTTGTGCGTGTCTGTACTCTTAGAGGACTGTTGATGATATTTTTATCATAAGTTTTTTTTACAAGGATCTGATTATTTGTACCATCCACAGTGCAGTATGTAACTAGACATTTAAATCTGTGGAAATAGCCATGTCTTCATTTCTAACTCTCCGATATTGAAAGTCCAGTCACTTCTACAATGAGTTGACATTCAATATAGGATGACTGTTTTTTTTTTGTTTTTTGTTTTTTAAGTTTTCAACAAAGTGCTAGTTATTTTGTCAACATTGGCCATATGCATGATTATTTGATTCATTATCAGTGCAGTATATAACTGGACATGCTGGACATAAAAATTAGGATTTCTCTGTTAGGCCACATAAGAAAATAAGTTGGTTGGTGTCACTGGCCATTATGAGAAAACTGCCCCTGGCCTGATTATTATATGTTGCTTGTTATTGGCTCATGGTAAATTGGTTAAATGAATAATTATTTAATATTAAGGAGGTGCAGTGCAAATGCTCACGAAACAAGATACAAAAAAGTGTGGCCTTACTCGCTGTCAAAAACTAAGCCTCTCTCAGAGTATCAATAAGGATGCAAGTTTATTGTATGTTGACAATAAAATACACTAAAAACATTTGCTAATATTAATTTGACACATAATGGTTTGAGTTAATAAGGTCTCCATACATTGGCAATAAATGTGAACATTTTTTGGCAGATATTTTATTTAATTGCAAACAGCTTTGATTTCAAAGTGATTGGTTTCAGTTAAATTTCAGTCATCCAGCAGCCTTTTAATGGAAATCCTTAATTTGAAGGTCGATGTTCACACTGATTTTTCTGTTAAAAATGAAAATAACCACATGGATTGCCCACTGTACTACAAATATGAGGGCAGTCAATCTCCATGATATGTGTGGTACATCAGGACACTAAAAATTGCGGCTACAGGGGTGCTTTTCCTCATGTAGCCTTTAAGTAGACTTTTAATGAAGGACATTTGTTTATTTCAGGTATGGTCGAAGTTGACTGGTGCTGGTGTTCCAAGACCGTCATCCAGAATTGAAAAGAGTAAGGCAGAGGACAGCTGTGAGTTTGATCTGGATTTTGAACAACCTGAACATGAAGAAGAAGAAATTATGTGGGGGGAAAAAAAGTCTGTTGGGTTTTTTTTACACCCGAGCCTAGTGGCTCATCAGGCCAGTGCTTATCCCTGGTTTCTGTAGCATGAAGCAACCAGGAGTTCAACTCCTCCTGGATGGAATGCTAGTCCATCACAGATTACCTTCTCAGTATATTTTACTGGTACCCATTTATACTGCTGGGTGAACAGAGGCACACTTGTGGTTGAGACCTTGCCCAGGGGTCTTAGCACAGTGACGGTCTCAGTGGGATTCGAACTCACAATCTCCCAGTCATGAGTGCAGCGCCCTACCCACTACACCACCGGCCCCACTACTAATTATGTGGAAGGCTAGCACAAAAGAGACGTCTTGAGAAGTTTCACAAGGATGAAGCTGCATGGCTTACACTCCATCAAATGGAATTAACAGATGATAAAAGCAAACAATGCAATGAGAAGACAGCAAGTCAGAAGAGGCTTTACTAGAAGCGCAAAAAAAGAAACACCTAGAGCCCAAGAAACGCATGAAGAGTTCTAAAATTAATTCTCCTGAAGACAAGAAAATCAGCAACGCGATTTTAATACCAAGTCAATCTGACAGCACAAGCAATACACCACAGAAAAGGAAAGAGATGAATATGAAAGCAAAAAGTGTGAACTAGATCACCCAGATGTGGTATCCCTAAACGATACTGACGATAAAAGTAATGAAAGACTTCCCAACAGATGATGCTAGAAGTCGTCTCTCGTGTGAAGCAGAGTACGCCAAAAGCACCCGAGAAATGTATGAAAGTTATTCATGGGCTAGTTCAGCAAATGACACCTAGGAAGCAGAAACATATAGAGGATCAAGGCATTGGTAATAATGCAGACAACACAATCAATGCTGAAATAGTGATGAACAATTCACAGCAAGTTGCCGATTTGAAGAAGAAAGGAGACAAGAACTCACTTTCAATAAGAGGCATGTTAGTAAAAATGATTCCCAAGAAAGCCAAAAGTCTAAAATAGTCAATGCTTTTGTGAGCATAATTCCATAGAAAGACAAGAGATGAGGAGAAAAAAATGCATTCCTTTTCAGATAGTTTCAAAGATTCAGTACAGGAGTTTTATGAAGAAAATGCAACTGTTTTGGCTTGCTTAAAAAAAAAAAAAAAAAAAAAAAATCTAACAAAGAAACTTAAGAAAGCACACTCTGGTTTGTCACTTACAACAAACAGGCTTCCTCAGAAGTTTATTAGGTATTAGACTCAGAGTTGAAAATCCTTGACTGCTACCATATCCCAAAACTGACAGTTTGTAAGTAATGAGCGGCACGGTCTCGCTATGCCATGCATCATACACAAACGTCATCTTTGTGGTTTAAAGATATTGTGATGCTTTCTGGAATTACTGTCAACAATACCCAGTACAGAACCATGTACGTGGCATGTATAGAAGCAGAAAGCATTTGAAACATGCAGGAAGGAGACGAAGAGAAAAGGCTTGGAAACAAAGAGTGGATCAATGAAAGACGGTTGAACAACTGTGTTAAGAGATGTACAGCCGCTCAAGTCACCTGTTCTTTGCTTTGTGTCAGCACAGGAATTCTTGAAAACCTTGAAACATCTACCTGAGGAACATGCGTTCAGGTTGTGGCTTGCTCTGCGAGTTACAGATGCGATCTATAAGATGAAGTGCAAGGAGCCCACTGGAGCTACAATCGAGTGTATTCTTTGTGGTTGACTACTACAGACGCCCAGAGATGGCCTGTGAAGAAGTGGAAGGAGTCAGTGGTCTTAATTTGAAATGACCTGAATCATGATGCCAGTGCAGACCAATTTCCTGACAAAAGCCAACCTTTCTGCCAAAAAAAAAAAAAAAAAAAAAAAAAAAAAAGAAAATGGCATCAAGTACAGTTCATTGACAGATATGCGTTGCAATTCTAATCCAAGAAACCATTTACAGACTTGAGCTATGGCAAGCCTGATTTTTTTATTCACAGTATAACAATAATTTTTCGGTTCATATCAGGGAAAAGGCCCCAGTGGTAAAAAGAGCCACTAAGGACGCAGCAAAATCATCCATTCAGTCATTTTCTGAACTGCTTCATCTTCATTTGAGTCATGGTGAGGCTGGCACCCATGTCAGCTGACTCTGGGCAAGGGCGGGGTACACCCTGGACAGCTCACCAGGCCATCGCAGGGCCAACATGCAAACAACCATTCATACTCCCATTTACACGTAGGTGCGATTTGGAACAGCCAATTAACCTACTGGGTGGGACCGGTGACGTAGTGGTTAGTGTGCTGAACTCATGATCAGGAGGTTGTGTGTTCAAATCCCAGTTAGACCCCCACTGTGTTAAGACCCCTGGGCAAGGTCTTAACCACTTGTGTGCCTCTGTTCACCCAGCAGTATAAATGGGTACCAGTAAAAATATACTGGGAAGGTAACCTGTGATGGACTAGCGTCACATCCAGGAGGAGTTGAACTCCTATTTGCTTCACGCTATGGAAACCGGGGGTAAGCACTGGCCTCATGAGCTCGGGTGTAAAAATAAATAAATAACCTACTGTGCATGTTTTGTACTGTGGGAGGAAATTGGAATATCTGGACAAGCATGCAAATGCCACTCAGAAATGCCCAAACTGGGAATCGAACCCAGGACCTAATCAATACACCACTATGCTTGCAGTTAAAGCATGTGAGACCATTATTTAAGATGCAAGAGACATGTTCAGTTTTTGGGAACAAAGTATGATCATTTCTCCTCTGGACAGGTGGGTGGTTGTTGCCACAAACCACATATGTTTTTCTACATTGAATCCAAAAATATCCAGAGGAAACCTCCGTCCAGACACCCAAGCACTGGAAGTGTACAGGGATGCCTCACTCTGTTAAAGGGACATCACCAGGACACCTGATGTTATGTATGGTCAGCTGCTGCTGGTTGTTTAGCAAGGAAGTATAAGGATTGCATGAACAAGCAGGATATTCATGAATGTCAAGTTTTTTTTTGTTTGTTTGTTTTTAATTCAGCACTAGTTTTGTCAGTTCAGACAATGAGTGCCTGTCCATGTTATGAACATGATAATTTTTTGGACTTTTTCAGTCCTGCCTTTCTCCTGTTTGTCATTAAATAGCAAAATCACTGTCTATTCCATGTCTGTTGTGCATTACTTTACATTTCGCTATCTTTTGGGAATCGCCTGGGCTTAATCTTGATTGTTTTCCTAGTTCAGGTAGTGAGTGTCCGTTCATGTTATGAACACGAACTCTAGCCCAGCTTTGTATTCATGTAAGCAGGGAAATGGCCTTTTTTGAGTACTTACCAAGAGGATTAGTTGGGCGGTTGCTCTGCAACAATTCTATGTGATGGGCATTGCAATCTCCGGCTAGGAGTGTTATTTTTGCATTGGTTTTTGTACAGAAATGCCTTTGGCATGAGGCAGATTTGATAACTGCATGCCACCATGCTGCCCAACCCAAAAATAAATATAAAATGTTAAATGTGTTTTAATTCGACCACTGCTGTATGTAACTGGTTCAAACAAAGTTACTTTTCATATATTTTTGAATAATTAAATTTTTGAAAAGAGCTCGTGTGTTCTGCTATTTGTGTGTGTGTTTGTGTGAAATGTGTGTGGAGAAATGAGCCCATTTTAAAAATTGTGCTTAAACAATCATAAAAAACTGGAACTATTAATTCCATATCAGTGTGATTTGACATGCTAATAACTTCCCCAATAGCATAGCTGTGCTAACTTAGCATGCTAATGTGTGATTATATATATCAGCACACACCAACACCACTGGATGTGGTATTTTATGGCCAGTGGAGTCTTGTTTGAGCACAGTTAAGTGACACATTAATCACACACAACAGAATTTGGATGCCTAATCACGGCGTTAAATGGCAAATGCTAGTGTTACTTTTTTCCCTTGAAACTACAAAACGTCTCTATTAAATACATCATTTAGAGTCATTGCAGACAGGCTGTTTTATTCAAACCCCATACAGAAGAGAACACCAGTATTACATAAAATTCATAATTGTGGTACTGATACCTATGAATGTAATTTAAAAATACTTACTTCAGGAATAATGCACTGCTGATGGAGGAAAACAATCAACAGTGGGATAGTGTGATGAAGCATATGTACTCTTACTACTCTGTCTTCCTTTCAGCTTTTTCCCTTTTACTCAGGAGTCGCCACAGCAAATCATCTGATTCACACATTTTGATTTGGCAGAGGTTTTTACGTCAGATGCCCTTCCTGTCACAACCCTTTTTAGCAAGGGACAGAAGCACGCTGACAACTTTGCAGCCTACTCTTTACGAAAGTCAGCAATGGTTCTTTTACATGCCTCTCACCATAGACAGTGAGAGACATGGCCCGCCTTTGATAACCCAGTTAGCTGTGCACTGGGGGGGACAGTGACAACCTTGTGGAGAGTGGGACTCGAACCCCCAACCTTTGGATCAGCGATCCAGCACCCTATACCACTAGACCACCACTACCCCATATATGTACTCTTACTACACAATTGGTTAATTTCTACTATATTGCATATTTACATCTGACTATTAAGCACTGACACTAGAGACTCATTTCAAACATTTTGAACAAATAAATAGCTATGCAGCCATTGCTATCCTCAATTCAGGGTTGTACACGACTAGAAATTCATTGGCAGTAGCTGATCAAACCAATAAAGTTAAACTCAACATAGGTTGTTAATAGAAGCAAGCTCAACTGATGGCCAACATCTGGTTTGTAGCTATTATGGGTGATGACAGATGGAGTGTTTTCATCTTAGCACAGGACACTGGTCTTTATTTTTATTTGCACACATGAAATTTAGTCAATGCAGTTTTTGTACATCAAGTTTTAAGGATCACATCTTCCAAATAGTGGCTGGCATTGTCTTTAAGCACTTGGAGAAGATTTCTGAAGGCTGCCATGTCTTGACAGGTCATGTTGGTAAAACAGAGGCTACCTCTTGCAGAATAGTAGCCTTAAGGGCTTCAAGGGTTTCAATACGTAATTTATACTTGTAATTTAAAGTAGCCCCTTGAAGAAATCACAAGGAGCAATGCCAGGGGAACCGGTTGGTCATACAAAAATGCCAGGGAATGAGATCACCACATTTGGAACCATTTTCTTCAGCATTTTTTAATAATCCCCATATTGTATGTGCTATATGTTTAAGCTCAAGGTGTTCAAGTTGGGTTGACCTTAGCACTGCTTCACTTGTACAAGCACTTGTATCTGTGCAAGCAGATATATACATGTAAATTCAGTAATGTAGCAGAGAAAAAAAAAAGAAAGAAAGAAAGAAGCAGTAAGATATTTGGTTTAATTCCAATAGCTCCTATTACAAATTAATATGTAAAGTGTATACAATGACGCAGAAACGTCCTGAAATACCCCTGATAAATTTTTTAAAAATAATTGTGTGTGTGTGTGTGTGTGTGTGTGTGTGTGTGTGTGTGTGTGTGTGTGTGTGTGTGTGTGTGTGTGTGTGTGTGTGTGTGCGTGTGCGCTGTGCACATATGTACACCGATCTGCACTTTGATTTGCTAGTTTATCTATGACCCCAATGATTTCAATAAATGATATTCACTATTTGTTTTTCTCCATGCAGAGGACAGTACAATTCAGTCGGAGATAGCATCCATGTAAATAGGGTCATTAAGAGACGGACCAGACTAAACAGTACTTTAAGCACTTTTCCTTATTTCTGTATGTCTCGTTTTAAATTGGAACAAATGCAGACAAATATGGAGGGGCATTAGAATGGATTTTTTAAGGCTGATTGTAAGTCTTTGCAGGATTCAGAGAATCTATCCATGAAACACTCAAGGTTTTTTTTTTTTTTTGTTTTGTTTTTTTTGTAATAGTGAGTGAGACTGTAGCATTATCAACAAAAAAGCAAGTTTGGGTGCAAGGGAATAGCTTTGCTGATGTCAAAAGGCTCAGACATACTGCCCCCACACTGGATTGTTGCCCTGGTGTTGTTATGGAACAACCTGATCATGTTTTGTAGTTTCAGAGTATCTTAATTTTCAGAAAGATGTGTAAGAGCCTGTCTCTGTTGACCAGCTCATAGGTTTTTTTGTGAGGTTACTAAAGGCAACATACAGGGGATTTGCTGCTCTACACATGTCTCCAGGCGCTGGTTAAGGGAGGACATCATGTCCACTGTTGAACACTCAGTTTGGAAGCCCACACTTTGACTTGGGGTGGACACACAGGCATAGATTTTGCCTGCAATGCTCAGATGGAGATGCTCCTGTAGTTCGTACAATCACTTCTACCATTGTTGTTCTTGCACAGGATAACCATCTTGGCAGCTTTCACATATTTTGGCACAATTTTGTCAATTTCAAAGGGTCCCAGTCAGAAAGGCCAAGAGGCATATTTGGCATCCACTCTCACATTAAAATTATCAAGGAGAATGAGGTATTACTTGCTGGGAATGTGCTTTATGATGTTGCTGAAGTTGGCGTAAAATTCACTCTTTCCCTCAGGTGTGGAAATCAGAATTGGAGCAAATTTAAAGCTCTGTTCTCTGTGCTCCTCTTCACTCTTTACTGTTTCATACCAGAAAACATGAGGTTACACAGGATACGGTTACAACATGTAGTTAAAAAGCCATGTTTCTTGCGGAGCAACAATTATAATGTCCCACAAACATTACTTATATCTTGATGGTGAGCAGATTCCTGGTGTCATTGTGCTAATATTCCAGAATCCATGTTTAAAAACCAAAAGTCCCTCTAGTGTCGGGGGGCATCTCCAGGTGCCATGATCAAGACCAATTGAGGACTGTGGCTAATCACAAGTAAACCTCTGCTTTTAGTGTTGTTTTGGTGCTGTGCAGCATAACTGGATTGTCCTTTCCAGGGTTCAGCCCAGGGCAGGGTAATATGAAGAATCAAGTGTTCGAGGTCTGAGGTAGTAGGTACCCTCTGTAGGTCCCCTCTCTGTCCACACTAATGATGGATCTAAAGGAATGGCAAGGCAATGGCATTTATGTCACCAACAGTGTATCAGGAGTTGCTGAAAAAGCAGCAGCAACCCACCTTAGGTACTTCTGCTTGGGATTATTTCTCAGATCTGACCTCAAAAACCTTTTCCATGACTGTATATTTGCAGGCAGGGTTTCCACTAGACGAACCACCTCCCCAGCTAACTAGCCCCATCCACCAATCCAACCATCCATTTAGCAAACCATTCACTCCCACTAGGGATCTTATCTCATCAGACACACATACAACCATTGATATGCCCACCAAGGAGCAACATGCAAACTCCTTACAGAAACACTCTCACTGAGTCTCTGACTGGAAGCTAGGGGCTTCTTGTTATGAGACAGATGAGCTACTCATTATGCCACCATGAATAAATAAATAGATAAAGAGATCGTATAGCCTTGCTTGTTATTTTGCTATGATTGTAGTGTCTGTAAAATTTTGAAATAGTAAAATGTACATGCATGAGAGTGGTTATTATAGTAGTGGCCAGTTGGTAGGGTGCTGGATTACTGATCAGAAAGTCAAGAGTTCAAGCCCCACTATCACCACGTTGCCCTTGCTGCCCCCCAGTCTGGCTATCTGGGTTAGCAAAGGCCAACCATATCTTTCACTGTCTGTGGGGAAAGGCATTTAAAAGAACCATTGTTGACTTTTGAAAAGAGTAGGCTGCATAGCCGCCAGGATATTTCTGCCCTGCGATGGCCTGCCGGGTTCTAAATTGTGTACTCTGACCTCAGCCAAAGTTGACTGATATGGGCATTATCCTCCCTGTGACCCTAAGTATTATTAAGTGATTCAGAAAATTAATGAATGAATAATTGTTGTATTAGTAATCCTAAGGTTGGGATTCAAGTCTCACTATCAACAAGTTGGTCTTGCTGTCACCCAGTATAGCTAACTGGATCATCATGTCTCTCAGTGTCTATGGTGAGGGGGTGTAAAAGAACTATTGCTGACTTTCTTGCAGGGTAAGCTGCACAGATGTCAGCGTGTTTCTGCCCTGCAATGGCCTGGCGAGCTGCCCAGGGTGTACTTTGCCCTCAGACAACCCTAATCAAGATTAAGCACTTCAGAAAATGAATGAAGGAATGAATAAGTGCTGCTATTTTTATTGGAGTATGAGAGTAAGTTGATGTTTTCATTTCAAGTCTCCATTGTCCATTATTGTGTAGAAACATGCCACCTGTTCTATCACTTGTCGTCTTGAGTTCCCAATTTCCTTGAATAAGCCTGTTGTTTATTTATTTATTTATTTATGTGTTTGTTTGTTTGTTTGTTGTTTTTAAACTTATTTTAGATAATGAAGAACAAAGTGTATCATCCGCAGGTCATGAGCATGAGACCGGAGCACAGTATGATGCAGGGCTAGTGTGTGAAAGGAGTTGGTATTTCCAGCTGACAGAGTCCTGATTAGACAAGACAACATGGCGAGAACTGATAGGGGCATGAGAGGAGACGTGATGCCATCTAACCTCAGTGCTATCAGCTCGAGTTAAATCTGAGCCCAGGCTGAGATAGGATTAGGAAGGGGGGGGGAGAGAGAGAGAGAGAGAGAGAGAGGGAGAGGCAGTATGAGACCTGACCTGGAGATCCAACATCGCTCTCGCTCTCTCTCTCTCTCTCTCTCTCTCTCTCTCTGTCTCACACACACACACACACACGCACACACACACACACACACACACACACACACACACACACACATACACACTTTTTCCCTCTCTCTTTTTTCCTTTTTTTGATTTATACCATCATCCTGACTGAGGGCAGTGGTGGCCTGGGGGAGGGCAGTGGTGACCTGTTGGTAAAGGGTGCTGGATCACTGATCCTAGGCTTGGGGGTTTGAGTCCCACGCTCCACAAGGTTGTCACTGTCCCCCCAATGCAGCTAACTGGGTTATCAAATGCCGGCCATGTCTCTCACTGTCTATGGTGAGAGGTTCATGTAAAAGAACCATTGCTGACTTTTGTAACGAGTAGCTGCTAAGCCGTCAGTGTGCTTCTGCCCTTTACTAAAGGGCTGTATCAGGAAGGGCATCTGACATAAAAACCTATGCAAAATCAAACATGCGATGATTCGCTGTGGCGACCCCTGAGAAAAAGGGAACAGCTTAAAGGAGGAGAAGAAGAAGAAGAAGAAGAAGAAGAAGAAGAGGATAATCATCCTGACTGCATCTGCTTCATATCCACAAATTATTCCATGTTTTGTAAATGTATTATAAGCGGTGGTGGTTGAAATTCCAGAAGGTAGCTTTTGATACAAACAGAGGGTTTTACTGAGCAGATAAACCCAAACAGAAAAACTTCAGCATTATGTAGATAAATCAGATCATCAACAAACTCCAAAACAACACAGCACAAAAATCAACTGGCCCTTTGATTAAACATTCAAAATTTTGCTTCTGCTCTTGTTGTTTGATAGTTGTTGTGGTTTGATTGTTTTTATTATGATTACTGAGGTGAGTAACTAATGCAGCCTTGTGTGTGTGTGTGTGTGTGGGGGGGGGGTCACAAACCAGTGTCTCTCCCTTACACTGGTCTCAAGCGCAGATAAATGCAGAGGGTTGCATCAGGAAGGGCATCCAACGTAAAACAAATGCCAAATAAAATATGCGAATGATAAGAAAGAATTTCATACCGGATCGGTCGAGGCCCGGGTTAACAAAGACCGTCATAGGTGCTGTTAACCAACAGGGTGCTGGTGTAAATTGGACTACTGTTGGTCGAAGACATTGAAGAAGGAGAGGTGAGAGGCGTGTCCATAGGCAGAGAGAGAAGAGGAAAGGCGTGAATCTAGGACTGAGAGTAGGGACTTTGAATGTTGGAACTATGACAGGAAAAGGTAGAGAGCTGGCTGACATGATGCAGAGGAGGAAGGTGGACATACTGTGTGTTCAGGAGACCAGGTGCAAAGGTAGCAAGACTAGAAGCTTAGGAGCAGGGTTTAAGCTGTTTAAGGGTTTACGGTGTAGATGGGAAGAGGAATGGAGTAGGACTCATCTTGAAGGAGGAGTTTGTCAGTAATGTTCTAGAAGTGAAAAGAGTGTCAGACAGAGTGATTAGTCTCAAGTTAGAAATTGAAGGCGTGATGTTCAATGTTGTTAGTGCTTATGCCCCACAGGCAGGATGTGAGCTTGAAGAGAAGGAGAGATTCTGGAGTGAGTTAGATGTAGTTATGCAGAGTACCCCCAGAGGTGAAAGAGTGGTCATTGGGGCAGACTTCAATGGACATGTTGGTGCATTCAACAGAGGGGACGAGGAAGTGATGGGCAGGTTTGGTATCCAGGACAGGAACGCAGAAGGACATACGTTGGTAGATTTTGAAAAAAGGATGGAAATGGCTGTGGTGAATACTTTCTTCCAGAAGAGACAGGAGCATGGGTTGACTTATAAAAGCGGAGGTAGGAGCACACAGGTAGACTACATCTTGTGTAGGCGATGAAATTTGAAGGAAGTCAGTGACTACAAAGTGGTAGGGGGTGAGAGTGTTACCAAACAGTATAGGATGGTGGTGTGCAGGATGACGCTGATGGTGAGGAAGGTGAAGAAGGCAAAGGCAGAGCAGAAGACAAAGTGGTGGAAGCTGAAAAAGGAAGAGTGTCGTGTTGTCTTCAAGGAGGAGTTGAAACAGGCTTTGGGTGGTCAGGAAGTGCTTCCAGATGACTGGACAACTACAGCTAATGTGATCAGGGAGACAGGTAGGAGAATACTTGGTGTGTCATCTGGAAGGAGAAGACATACGGAGACTTGGTGGTGGAATGAGGAAGTGCAAGAATGTGTACAAAAGAAGAGGCAAGCTAAGAAGAAGTGGGACATAGAGAGGACTGAAGAGAGTAAACAGGATTACAGGGAGACACAGCGTAAGGTGAAGGTAGCGGTTGCAAAGGCCAAACAGAGGGCGTATGATGACTTGTATCTCGGTTGGAAAGTAAAGAGGGAGAAAATGATTTATACAGGTTGGCACAGCAGAGAAATAGAGATAGGAAGGACGTGCAGCAAGTTAGAGTGATTAAGGACAGTGTGGGAAACATGTTGACTGATGACAGAAGTGTGCTAGGAAAATGGAAACAGTACTTTGAAGAGCTGATGAATGAGGAAAATGAGAAAGAAAAAAAGAGTCGAAGGGGTGACGGTTGAGGACCAGGAATTAGCAAAGATTAGTAATGGTGAAGTGAGGAGGGCATTGAAGAGGATGAAGAATGGAAAGGCAGTTGGTCATGATGACATACCGGTGGAGGTATGGAAGTGTCTCGGAGAGATAGCAGTACATTTCCTGACAAGAACATTCAACAAGGTCTTAGAGAGTGAGAGGTTGCCAGAGGAATGGAGGAGAACTGTGATGGTGCCCATTTTTATGAACAAGGGAGACGTGCAGAGTTGTGGCAACCACAGAGGGATAAAGTTGATGAGCCATATGATGAAGTTATGGGAGAGAATAGCGGAAGCTAGACTAAGAGCAGAGGTCAGCATTTGTGAACAACAATTTGGTTCATGCCAAGAAAGAGCACCACAGATGCAGTGTTTGCCTTGAGGATGTTCATAGAGAAGTGCAGAGAAGGTCAGAAGGAGCTGCATTGTGCCTTTGTGGATCTGGAGAAAGCATATGATAGGGTGCCAAGAGAGGAACTGTGATATTGCATGAGGAAGTCTAGAGTGGCAGAGAAGTATGTTAGAGTGGTGCAGGACATGTATGAGAGATGTAAGACAGTGGTGAGGTGTGCTGTCGCTGTGACACAAGAGTTCAAGGTGGAGGTAGGAATGCATCAAAGGTCAGCTCTGAGCCCCTTCTTGTTTGCTATGGTGATGGACAGGCTGACAGACGAGGTCAGACAAGATTCCCCATGGACAATGATGTTTGCAGATGACATTGTGATCTGCAGTGAGAGCAAAGAACAAGTGCAGGAAAATCTAGAGAGGTGGAGGTATACCCTGGAAAGGAGGGGAATGAAGGTTAGCCTCAGTAAAACAGAATGCATGTGTGTGAATGACAAGGACCCAAGAGGAACGGTGAGGTTACAGGGAGCAGAGATAAGGAAGGTGGAGGATTTTAAGAACTTAGGCTCAACAATCCAGAGCAATGGCGAGTGTGGAAAAGAGGTGAAGAAGCGTGTGAAGACTGGTTGGAATGGTTGGAGAAAAGTGTCCGGTGTGAGATGTGATAGGAAGGAATCGGCAAGAATGAAAGGAAAAGTGTACAAGACGGTGTTGAGGCCAACAATGTTGTATGGCTTCGAAACAGTGGCCCTGGGGAAAAGACAGGACGCTGAGCTGGAGGTAGCAGAGATGAAAATGTTGAGGTTTTCTTTGGGAGTAACGAGGATGGATAGGATCAGGAATGAGCACATCAGAGGGACAGCACATGTTAGAGGTTTTGGAGACAAAGTCAGAGAGGCTAGATTGAGATGGTTTGGACATGTACAGAGGAGGGATAGTGAGTATATTGGTAGTAGGATGCTGAGGTTGGAACTACCAGGCAGAAGGCCTAGAGGAAGACCAAAGAGAAGATTTATGGATGTGTTAAAGGAGGACATGAAGGTAGTTGGAGTAAGAGTAGAAGATGCAGAGGATACGGTGAGATGGAGGCAGACGATTCACTGTGGCGACCCCTGAATGGAAAAGCCGAAAGGAAAAGAAGACAGAGCTGACATAAATTTTCTGATACATGACACTGGAAACTTTTTCTAAAGGTAAAATATACAACACCATCTCAGCAGAGACAATTCATTTGTATAAGATAACAAACATGTTAACAATCTGTTGATCATTTATCTTGGATAATATAATTTTCTGACTGAAAATTTCAGCTGAAATCGGGAGCAGAATGTTCCTTGGCCATGCTTCCTAAATTGGCAAACTTTAAAAGTGAAATTTTCATATTTTACAGACCAACTAAAAATAATAATAATTAAGGAACACACATACAATACCAGTCCAAGGTTTGAACACACAGAAACATTCACATTTGTGTGTTTGATTATAAAATTAAAATGGCCAGGAAAAGGACATAGAAATGTATTTGTTTCAATCAATGTTCTAAGAAATGAAGGCTATCTGATAGAAGAAACTGCCCCCCCACCATCAAAAAAAAAAAAAAACACCCTTAAGATCTTATACAATCTGGCTCTAAATAAGACAGAAAGAGAAATAGGAGAACCTGATGCAGAACTGAGCAAGAAGACAAATATATCAATGTCTATCTTCAGAAACAGCTGTCTGAGAGGTCTTCATTTGAAAACGTCACTAAAAAATACCCGCAAAACAAACAGTCTCAACTTCACCAGTGATGAAGTGAAAAGGAAGTACAATATCAAGGAAATGCCATATCTGAGACAGGTCAGTAAAATGAAAAGATTAAGACTGGCCACTGATGTAGAAAATATCAGTGGTGGGCTGTAAGGGCCAAGCAAAGCCTTCTCTGCTGGCCTAAACACTATCAGAAAGCTGACCCTCATTGACAACTTAAGTTCTAGTATTTGTTCCATCAAATTGTATTAATTTATTATACATAACAGTCTAGTACTGTATCTTCATTTTGTAGAATGTCTCTTGGTTGCACTGCGTTCAGTATATATAAGTTGATATTAGACTTTATTGTCCAATCAGATTTCAGCTTCTCTGTGCTGACATGACAATTTATTCAGCCCAGGGTCTTCAAAATCAGCAGTGTAGGCCCATGTCATTTAAACTATAATAGCAATAGGGTTGTTTCTTTAACCAATCAAATTTCAGTTTTGCCTCACAGGGCCAGCGAGCTGGCCTACAGTAACGTTAGCAATTTTTCATCCTCTGATTGGTTGGTCAGAGCAAAACTAACGGAATAGTCTGTAACGACCTGCACATTATACATTTAAGTTAGATTTTTTTATTCACACACAAAATGGGTGATGGAGGAGGATAAATTGACTCGGTGTAGGAAATTCTTAAAAATCCATTTTCAAGGCAGACTTTCCAGTAAAGCTAGACACACAGAAGGAGAGGTTGGAGAGGTAAGGCTTATTACATTTGGCTGCATGTCAATTTACCAGCAGCTTCCAGTAACTGCCAGTGAAAGTTATGTAATGCTCAACGGTGGTCTGGTACCTTCTGAGTCGTCGGCCGACTCTTGGTGGCCTGCCATGAAGGATGATTGTCATCTTCATGGATGTTTTCTTGGCAAGGATAGTGCGGTGGTTTGCCATTGCCTTCTGCATGATGCGAACATATGGGCAATTTAGAACAGCCAATTAGCCTCCTGTGCATTTTTTTGGGCCGTGGGTGGAAACTGGAGTACCAAGAGGAAACCCACACGAGCACATGCAAACTTCACACAGAAACGCCCAGGCCTGGAATAGAACCCAGACCTTCTTGCTGTGAGGTGGATGTGCTAACCACTACACCACCGTGCTGCAAAAGCTCAACGATACTTGCAGAAATATACAGAATTCCCCCGCCCCGTGCAATGTTATACCTTGTTGTATTGTGTTTTTGTATATTATTGATGGTTTGTATAATTGCGACATGAGAGTGGTGGGTTCAGTCCATTAAGTCCCATGGAAGGCCCAGATGACAAATGCACATAGCACCACGGGGAAATATATTCTACATACCTTCTGACCAATCACAATACAGCACTGTGATGTAATAATACATAATACATACAAATATTGTACATCAACAGTACAGTCGGCCCCCAACTTACGAAGACCCCTGTGTACGAAATCCCCGGGTTATGAAAAACATTTTCATGAGTTTAAGTCCCCGAGATACGAGACAACCCCGTCTTACGAAAAGAAATTCAAAATTCAAGCGCGCCAATCAAAATTTCACACGACACGCGAGTTCCTCTCTCATTGGCTGTCTCTCAACATCCCACCCCGCTGGCCTCCCAGATAGAGACAGAAAGAAGCTTAACTCTTTAGATTTTAGTTTAGTTTTTTTAAGTTGTTTTAAGTCAGTAAATGTTTAATAAATGTGGGTGCATTTAGGCTCATCTGGAATTCCGATCCCTCAAGGAATCAAATTAAAGTTCATCATTCATTTTCTGTAACCGCTTCATCCTAATTAGGGTCACGGGGAGGCTGGTGCCCATCCCAGCCAACTCAGGGCGAGGGCAGAGTACACCCTGGACAGTTCGCCAGGCCATCGCAGGGCGGAAACACACTGACGGCTTTGCAGCCTACTCTTGTTGAAAGTCAGCAATGGTTCTTTTACATGCCTCACACCATAGACGGTGAGAGACATGGCCGGCCTTTGATAACCCAGTTAGCTGCACTGGGAGGACAGTGACAACCTTGTGGAGAGTGGGACTCGAACCCCCAACCTTTGGATCAGCGATTCAGCGCCTTATACCACTAGACCACCACTGCCCCACTAGACCACCACTGCCCACCACTAGACCAGCACTGCCCACCACTAGACCAGCACTGCGCAAATGCTCAAATTAAATTTGAGTTTGTGAAAGATGGAATGCTCTTTGAATTCCACGTCTTGTGGGCGTGGCCCGCAGCACGCAGCGAGATAGAGAGAGAGAGAGAGAGAGAGAGAGAGAGAGAGAGAGAGAGAGAGAGAGTGTGTGTGTGTGTGTGTGTGTGTGTGTGTGTGTGTGTGTGTGTGTGTGTGTGTGTGTGTGTGTGTGTGTGTGTTAATAAAAAAATGTTTAATAATGTTTTTGTTAATAAAATGGTCTAATATGTTCATATAATGTTTTAATGGTTTAATAAATGATTTTCTTTTACTTTTAGCACGTTTTAACACAGTCTTTGGACTGGAGCCTTGGAACAAATTAGGCGTTTAACATGTAAGATGTGACCCCTACTTACGAAATCCCCGCGTTACGAAAAGGGCTCTGGAACGGATTCATTTCGTAAGTTGGGGGCCGACTGTATTTATTATGCATAAAATATCAGTGGTGGAAAATACGACAAAAGAAAGAGCAGAAGCTTCTGAATGGCTCAGGATTACAAAAGTGAGAGCGTGCTAAAGTGGATGACTAAATGAAAAGGATTTATTTCAGAAGTGTTGAATCTGAGGAAAAACAAGAAAATTAACTGGTCCCAAGCTGTGAGGAGCAGCAGTAAAAGGTACATTTAGAAGCAGTGTTGATGTATTTCCAGTCCGAACTAAAAATACCACATTGCACAATTCTGTGCGTGCGTCTTTACCTCACTACTCAGTCCACTCTACCAGGAAAGTAAAGCAAGGCAAGCCAGGAGGTCGATGGACAATGTGAGTGCATGCTGCTTCCTGATGTGAGTACTAAATAAGCCTGGCCATTGTGCTTACTGTAACCATGGCAACACCGTGTCCATGGCATCCATCATGTCCATGCTACAAAACTCAAATTCACACAAGCACGTAAGGGATTCAGGATTAAACTTTTAAATTCACCGCTGATTTTGATTGACCAGACATTGAGTAATATAAAAACAGCAGCTCTGACGATACTTTATGTTACTATAGGTTTCTTTTAATGCACTTACTCTAAGATGTTATCGTTTTAATAGTAACGTATCATTCAAAGGGAGGGAAAACACTTCTCATTAACCTATTTTTAAATAATATAATAACTCTTTTATAAGACTTGCATTTATATAACATTGATGAAAAGATGGGTAGGAAGATGGTATAGTGGTTAAAATGTCTGCCTCACATCAAGAATGACCTGGCTATGATTCTTGGAATCACCGAGGCCGTTTCCGTGCAGAGTTTGTATGTTGCCCCATGCTTGTGTGAATTTTTCAAACTGCCCTTAGCATGTGTGTGTGTGTGTGTGTGTGTGTGTGTGTGTGTGTGTGTGTGTCTGTGTGTGTTGTTGGCCTTGCAGTAGGCTGCAGAGCTGTAGACGGTGTACCATGCCTTGTCTTTTTAGCCTGCCTATAATCTGAATAAGATTAAAAGTTTCTGCAAATTAATGAGTAAATTTTGAATGAATGAGGTTTCACTTATACCTGTGGTGAGTTTCCTTCTCTGTCTGTTCCTGCTACAAAAACACAGAAAGGGAAAAAAAATAATAATAAAAAAACAACACATTTATACTCCAGACACAACAATACTCTTTTAAACTTCATAAAATAGTAAATAATCAGATGAAGTGAGTGTAGAGGAAGCTTTTATATGACAATCCCCTTTTTAATTTATTATGCGCATGCCTCTGGATCGCGGGAGAAAACCAGTGTCACATTTAGTAAACTCAAACAAGACCATGCAAACTCCTCAGAGAAACACCTTTGCCAAGCCCAGGACTCAAAAAACCCAGTACAGTCGGCACTCTACTTACGAAATCAATCCGTTCCAGTGCCTTTTTTTCGTAACCTTGGGTTTTCGTAAGTAGGAGTGCATTTTACATGTAAAACGTGTGATTCGTTCCAAGGCTCCCAATACTACCCCATAAACCCTTTAAAAATGATAAAAGTACACCAATTTTGTATGAAATATGTGTTTAAATAAAAGAAAATTATTTACCTTTTTTTAAATCTCTCAAACCACCCATGCAACGCTTTTTCTTTTCTGAAGAACCCTCACTCCCACCATCCTTCATGAGGTCCTTAAATATGGCTGTTGCTTTTTCCAAAATAATTACCTCCATCACTGTCCCCCAGTGCAGCTAACTGGGTTATCAAAGGCGGGCCATGTCTCTCACTGTCTATGGTGAGATGCATGTAAAAGAACCATTGCTGACATTCGTAAAGAGTAGGCTGCAAAGTCATCAGCGTGTTTCTGTCCCTTGCTAAAAAGGGTTGTGACAGGAAGGGCATCCGACGTAAAAACCTCTGCCAAATCAAAATGTGCGAATCAGATGATTCGCTGTGGCGACTCCCGAGTGAAAGGGAAAAAGCCGAAAGGAAGACAGACAGACTGTATCTCTGTTTTTAATATCTCCTTCTGCTTCAATATCGTCCCGATTGTAGAGGGGCTTCGGCCATACTCCATTGTTTGAATTTTTGAATGGCGCGTTTGAATTTTTGAATGGCGCGTTCGGCGCTTATCGTAAGAAGAGGTTGTTTCGTATACAAATGGCAAAAATTTAGGAAAATATTTTTCTTAACCTGGATTTTTCGTATTCACGGGTTTTCCTAAGTAGACGGCGGACTGTACTTTCTTGTTGTGAGGCAGTCATGATAACCATTACATCGCCGTGCCACAATGATCATGTACGATTAATAATTTGTTCTTAAAATGAAAAACCCCGAGACTTGGGCAGTTCCTGAGGAAAATTATTCTGTACAACTCAATTTTAATCTCTTACTTTGTAACTTGTAATTAATTGCTGTCTTTTCAGCATTTCACGGCATTTAATTTGCTCAGTGCTTCTTAACATACAGTGAAACTGTCCTACTTTAAAAAACTCCGTCAAAGGTTTTATTATTTCTCTGAATATCAATTTTAGTCTGAATTTAAATGTATAATTGGCTTAAGTCACTGTTTCATGTTTTATCAGCACAATTAGTTCCACATGTTCCACTTAAACAGAATTACACAGGTTTAAATAAATGTTCACTTTCCAATAAGTGAAATATAACTATAACATTACTGTATATAATGTGGGATAATGTATGAACACCTATTAAAATATAAAGTTTCAGAGGGAGATTTAACCTAACATTTATCTAAAATTTACTACAAAAACAAATTCAATCTATTAAAAAATGTTTAAATATAATTGCCCCCTGCACAAACCTGTGGAAATTGCAGCTAATTATTCTCCTACATTGTGTTTTATGTTTATTTTCATAATAATCGTTAGCGGTGAGCTGCTCGTTCATACAATTATCTATTCAGTGTAAATTCCTACAGATACAATTCAGCTGCTTCAGGTAATGTTTCCTAAACATCAGAAGGTTGGGAAATGTGATCTCTGTGATTTTAACCATGACAGGGTTGTCTGTGCCAGATGGTCTGGTTAGAGGATTTCTTTAACTGCTGATCTCCTGCTGGGATTTTCACACACTGCAGTCTAGAGAGTTTAGTTAGAATGGTGCAATTAACACAAACGTTCCAGTGAGAAAAGCTCAGCAGGTTTGCAGAGATAAACATCTTATTGATGTTTCAAAGAGTGAACAAGCCAGACTGGGAGGAGCTGACAAAAAGACAATAATAAAAACTCCTTTCACAAAAACCTGCTATTCTCACTCATTTGCCAAACCAGATCACAGTGAAGCTTTCACCACTGACTCTGGGTCAAGGTAGGTACACTCTGGACAGCTTGCCAGACTACCATAGGGCCAAAACACGCACAACCACTTACACCAGTGCTTCTCAATTATTTTCTGAAAAAAAAAAAAGTAAATAAATAAACAAATTTCACACCGCCCCGCAAGTGACTATAAATAGTATTATTTGTCATTATTATTTAATCTTGTTATTAGTACACCCTGCATAACAATGACAATGACAATTTTTAAGCCTTGCATCCATCTTAGAGCTGCTCACTGGCTGTAACACTGTATCTTTATTAACATTAAAAAGAAAGAAAGAAAGAAATATAGTTCATCTTACAAGAACTTCATTAACATTGTTTTTAATCTGTAATTGGAAAGCTTTAAAGTGCACCAATGTGCCTGAAATTAAAAAAAAAAAAATCCATCCTCATTTAAACTCATTCAACTTATTTATAGCTCTCGACACCTTCCGCTTCATTAAAAATCTTTCCGTGTTGTTTCTTGAAGGGTTCTTTATTCCACTTCATATCGTTGCTCGTGCAAAAAAAAACATAACACCATAGCGCGGCAATGAGAGCGCCACCGCCAACTAATGGAGCGGAGTGCAATTACACTTAATTCCCCCACAAATTTCCAGAAAAGCATGTTCCCTAGGATCATAGGTGCGCCCCCCCCCGGCATCACACCGCGCCCCCTCCTGGCATCACACCGCACCCCCCCTGGCATCATACCCACTTTTGAGAAGCACTGATCAACACTTAAAAGTAGGGGCAATTGGACACCAAATTAGCCTAATGTGCTTGTCTTTGAATTGTGGGAAATCAGTGTACTCAGAGAAAATCCACACACGGAAAGGAGAATATGCAAGCTCCAAGCCAAGGACTTGAACCCAGGACCTTCTTGTTGTGAGGCAGATGTGCTAACCACTACACCACTCTGCTGCCCAACAAGATTTTATTATTATTATTATTATTATTATTATTATTATTATTATTATTATTATTATTATTATTATTATTATTATTATTATTATTATTATTATAACAACAACAACAACAACAACAACAACAACAACAATAATAATAATAATAATAATAATAATAATAATAATAATAATAGAGTTATTTATTTGTTTGTTTGTTTTATTTATTTAGATATTGTACTACTAGAATTGTTTTGTAGTTGGTTTAACATAAAAAAAAAATATTTCTTCTTCTTCTATTGTGATGAAAACAGGTGAAGTCTGTAAGAACATGATATGATTGTTGCAAGATGAAAAATTCCTCCCTTCTCCTCTATTTCTGTGATTGTCAACAGATAACTGCTGTCAAGATAACCAAAACCATATGACATTCATTAGTTTATTGTCACAAAGTTGTAGGATGTCATAGGCCATCGCATATCAGACCCAGAGAATGGACCTTACATTATGATTTTTTTTTCAACATGTTGAAAACTCCATTACAAGGGACTGTGATGTTGTTTTTGCATCACATATCTCTCTGGGAAATTCACCCAGTGTTCAGACATGGACCTGATGTTTTATGTTTGTGTGGTGCATGTGACAGGGGCTTTACTCAGAAAAATATCTAAGAAAGCACAACACTTTGGATCTTAGGTGGGATACTACTCCTGACCAGACCATGTCTATCAGAATAGAACAAGAAGGTGAGACTGCAGTGTTTACAGACTTCCACAGTGTACAGATGAAAGAAAAAAACAACAGCCTGGCCTGATATATCTCTAATCATTGCTGCAGAAACACACAGATGGAAAGTCAGAAGTGAGCTTGAGAAGCCAGCCTGCCATGTTTGAGTCCAGGCTGGTGGGCTTGGGGAATGTCATAGGGAATGTTTTCATGTTACCAATCAATCATGAATGCCACAGTCTAAGTTATGTGATTATTTTTGCTAATCATGTGCATTCCTTCGTAATAAATGGATTATTGTTGTCATGAGTGCTATCACACCCAAGTATAACTCGGTGACTCGTGTGAATTATAAACAGGGAAGGGATATTTTTGAAAAAATGATTAATATGCTTGTAAAATTTCTATGTGTATGTCATAAAACACATAATAATAATAAACTGCTTTTTCTTGGTGGTGTAGATGGAATCATTAAACTCATGTTCATTGTCTCACTTCACGGAAACTCTCTCGAGATCTTTAAGATTTGATTTGTAATTGATCAAATTGCATCTCATGGAATGACAGCTCTGTTTGATTCTCTGTCCATTCATTTTGCATCACATGAGAAAATTTCACCTCTCAAACTTATTTTGCTGGCTTTCAGTGAACTTGTACAGTAATTTGTTACCCATTACTTCCTGTGTGCACACCTCTTAAGTCTTTAAGATACCAATCAAATTTTAAACATCTTTGATACTTCAGTTTAAACTTCAAATCTAAATGGTTCATTTATTCATTTTATTAACTGCCTAATCCTAATTAGGACCACAGGGATGTCTGGCACCCATCTCAGCCACCTGTGGACATGGACAGTTTTCACCCTGTACAACTCGCCAATCCATCGCAGGGCAGAAGCTCGCTAACAGCGACAAAGTGACCTAATCTGTACAAATGAGAGCAAGGATTCTTTTACATTCGTCTCACCAAAGACAGTAAGAGGCATGGCCAGCCTTTGGTAACCCAGTTAACTGCACCCTGGGACAACATAGTCAACTCGGTGATTGAGTGCCTTGAACCCCTGACCTTCTGATCAGTAAGTCACCACCCTACTACCTACCACTGGCTACCACTGCCCTGTCTAAATAGTTGGTATACAGGGATCCCTCACTTTCTGTGGTTAATTTGGACCAAGATCCCCCCCGCGACCGCCGAATTCCGCGAAGTAGAATCAACCCCCACTGACTGATGTATACATACATGTATATGTGTATATAATCTCAATAAATACATATTCAATGTATAAATGCTTATAATAATAAGTAAACATTCAAAAATATTGCATAAGAAGTGAATAAAATATAAATACACACATTCAGATGCGCACCTCACATAAAAATGTAAGTAGTTTTGATTGGAGGTTTTGGGTTGTTTTTTGTTTTGTGTTTGCTTAGGGTTTTTTTTTCTCCATAATTGGCCTTGTTTTGGGTGCACGGACATTTGCTCACAGGAAAAATGCTCACAACCTTAATGAAAAAAAAAAAAAAAAAAAACAGACATTTGCTGACAACATCTTTGTTTCTTTGTTCTAAATGCATGATACAAAAAGATCACAATGTGTTATAAAAATTATTTATTCTTATAAATACATAACTCATTATACATTAGGGTTAGGGTTAGGATTAGGGTTTAGGGTTAGGGTTAGGGTTTAGGGTTAGGGTTAGGGTTTAGGGTTAGGGTTAGGGTTTAGGGTTAGGGTTAAGGTTAAGTTGTGAGCAAATTTCTGTTTTTTCATTTAGGTTGTGAGCATTTGTCCTGTGAGCAAATATCCTGGAACCTTGTTTTGTGGTTACCCCCCCTCATTATTGCCCCCCCCCCCCATTATTTCGTAATTTCCTTAGTGTTTAATTCGATGAATATTTAAAGAAGAAGAGAAAAAAAAATCCTGATGCCCTGAACCCGCATGAATTGAAGCGTGAAGTAGCGAGGGCTCCCTATATAATTATTTTTTAATAGTTCAGGAGTTTCGAAACAGCATTTTGTTTTCAGATCCAAATTGTTGTTGTTTACTCTTTCCCTATGTGCATTCACTATAATTCACAAATGAGATGCGTTAGAGTCATTATTCTGTCTTGAGCCTGTTCAGTGTATTTAGAGCGGTAATCTACAGGACATCCAAACAGCTTTGAGAAGCACCAGAATAAACTGTGCTGAACCGTCTAATAAAAAGATGGAGCTCAATTTATCTACTCTTTTTTCAGTACTGTCCTGTACCTACTGTACTGTGTTGTTTCTTTATATCGAGATGTTAAAAAAATTCAAGTCTGCCATTGATTTCAAGAGGAAGGATTGCTTGAAGGTACTGTATATTTTTCCTTTTTCTAGCTGGAACAAGAGAGAACACTATCTGGAGGTTAAAGTGAGACCTGAAGCAGTAATAATCAAGAAATGTGCTGTATTTACAGTTTATATGCATCACTAACTAGCATTTACATTAATGAATTAACTGATGACTTCTTCTTCTTATCCTTTCAGCTGTTCCCTTCAGGGGTCGCCACAGCGAATCATCTGCCTCCATCTTCCCCTCCTCTGCATCTTCTTCTCTCACGCCAACTACTTTCATGTCCTCCTTCACCACATCCATAAATCTTCTCTTTGGTCTTCCTCTAGGTCTTCTGCCTGGAAGTACCAACCTCAGCATCCTACTACCAAGATATTCACTATCCCTCCTCTGTACATGTCCAAACCAAGGCAGTGTACACCCTGGACAGTTCGACAGGCCATCACAGGACCAACACTCACACAACAGTCACACAAAGTTCAAGCATGGCACTCATGGTGGATAAAATGTCACAAAAGTCCAATAATGAAACACCATTTAGGTTCAGATTGGAGAGGAGGTACCTACCGATCACACCCTTCCAGGTCACACGATCGTTGCCCAGTTGAAGTCTCCCAGGATAACCCCAGCGGGGATATTCTCCTACACACCTCTTGAAGACTCGAACAACCATCGGTATTCTGACCTGTTGTTTGGTGCATAAGCTCAAACAACAGTCAGGAAGGTGGAATGAAGCTACCCTTTTGTCAACAAGGGAGAACCCCAACATGTGGACACTGAGACAGGGGGCAACAAGGATGCCCACACTGGCCCATCGCCTCTCCCCATGAGCAACTCCATAATGGAATAAGTTCCAGAGCCCACCTATGCATTGAGGTGTCCAACTATATTTCTCAACCTCATGTACCAGATCAGGCTTCTTCCAACCAGAGCAGTGACATTCCATGTCCCAAGAGTCAGAGTTAGTAGCTGAGCATCGGTCCGACAGAACTCATGCCTTTGGCTACCACTGAACTCACAAAGCACCTGACCCCTATAGTTCCTCCAACAGGTAGGTGGTGGGTCCATGAGAGGGCGGACCCATGTTTCCTTTTTGGACTGGGTACAGACTGGCTCCATGGGCAGAAGTCCAACCATCAGGTGCTTGCCATCAAGCCCCTTCCCCAGGCCTGGCTCCAGGAGAGGACCCCTGGTGACCCACATCCAGGCATGGGAAACTGTGTCCTTATGTGTTTCTCCATAGAGGTCTTTTGAACCACGATCTGTCTGGTTCTTTACCTAGGACTTCTTTGCATTGGGTGGCCCTACCATGGTCAGAGCCCTTCTGACTTTGGCAAGGCTGTCCACCACCTGACTCCACCACACTGCCAGCCCACATATTGGCAATCGAGCTCCACTGTGAAGCCAGCCACCCAAGCAGTCCATCTTGAAAAAGCAATGTGGTGTAATATTTAAGTGGGATTTAAAGGAATCTTTTTTTTGGTGCCTCGCTATGAAGTATGAAACACTTGCATGGATCGTAGTCCTCTTTCACACATAAAAAAATCCTCTGTTCATTAAAAGTGATTGATGGCAAGAGCAGGTGAGGTGAAGTGGTATAACTGTCAGAGCTAAAGGTGGATTTTATGGTATCTCAGCATCTCTGCATCTCTGTGAGAATCAAGTGCAGATTCTGAGAGAGAGAGAGATACTGGATACCTCTGCTCTTAAAATAAAAATAAAAAGATTGTTGTTTCCTTATGAGTTTCCTGTATATAATTGAAAAAAATCAGAATGAAAAACAGTTAATACTGTATTATTCGATCAGTCTCTGTAACTCAGTGCTTCTCAGTTATTTTCTCTGGCGCCCCCTCTCGGAAGACAAACAACCCCCCCCCCGACTATAAATACAGTAAAGTCTGTCTTCCTTTTGGCTTTTTCCCTTTTACTCGGGAGCTGCCACAGCGAATCATTCGCACGTTTCACACGTTTGATTTGGCATAGGTTTTTATGTCGGATGCCCTTCCTGTCACAATCCTTTTTAGCAAGGGACAGAAACACGCTGACGACTTTGTAGCCTACTCTTTACGAAAGTCATCAATGGTTCTTTTACAGGCCTCACACCATAGACAGTAAGAGACATGGCCCCCATTTGATAACCCAGTTAGCTGCACTGGGGGGGGCAGTGAGAACCTTGTGGAGAGTGGGACTCGAACCCCCAACCTTTGCATCAGCGATCCAGCGCCCTATACCACTAGACCACCACTGCCCCTATAAATACAGTAAAGGTAGGTAGGTAAGTCTGTTGGGTTTTTACACCCGGGCCTTGTGGCTCATCAGGCCGGTGCTTATCCCCGGTTTCCATAGCGTGAAGCGACCAGGAGTTCAACTCCCCCTGGATGGGACGCTAGTCCATCGCAGGTTACCTTCCCAGTATATTTTTACTGGTATCCATTTATACTGCTGGGTGAACAGAGGCACACTTGTGGTTGAGACCTTGCCCAGGGGTCTTAGCACAGTGAGGGTCTCGGTTGGATTCGAACTCACATCCTCCCGATCATGAGCGGAGCACCCTAACCCCTTCGCCACCAGCCCCATATAATTACAGTAGGCCCTCGTTATTCATGGGGGTTCGGTTCCGGCCCCTCCCGCGAATGAAGATAATCCGTGAGTTCTGTACCCAGAAGTAAAAACTCATGTATCATATTACATCAGCGAATGATCAACCGGAAGTAGGATACTATGTCGCTATTACATGCACTAAAATATGCTTCTTAAACACATTCCATAGACAGTCTTACTCATTAATACAGTATTAATGTAGTAAAATGTAGTAATGATGAATATATTTTTAAAAATTTTTACTGTGATATTTATTGATAATAAAATATAAACATTAGACAGCATTATATGGCGCTCCCTTGAGGGCGATGATGTCATGTTGTTTCTTTGTTTGTTTTGATTTGTTTTATTTGTTGTTTTGTTTGTTCATGTTTTGCACTATGCTCGTCTATGACGGGTCGACCATAGTACAGCTATGACAGCGCACTCCTTTTGGACGTTTAGAACTGAACATGCTCAACTCCTTTCCTGAGCTAATATGTATAACAATAAGCCCAGGCAGAGACGTGGCAGGCGGTGAGTGGGTGAGCGACAATTTCGGTGCTTGGTTAGCACTGGAAGATTCCCGGTCATACTGCTTGAAAATGTTAATTCTCTGCGAAACAAGATGGACCAGCTTCATGCTCGGATTGCAATGCAGAGGGATCTACAGGACTGCTCCATGCTGTATTTCTGTGAAGCATGGCTCGAGGAGAGTACATCAGATGAGACGACTACACCATCCAGCTACATGGCCTTCATGGAGGACCAAAGTGCAGCAAATAGCAATAAGGCCTGTGGCAGATAGCAACAAGGACCTTTGTTTGGAAAAAATAAAATAAAATAACAATTCTCTGGGTAAAAAAATGGCTGCAACTTCAAAGTTAGATGTTCCACATTCTCAGAGCAAGATTTAGAGATAATCTACAGTCAGTACACCAGGTTTATTTAACAAAATCCGCCATTCTTCCACAGCGGGCCTTGTTGCTATCCACCGCGCTCCGGTCCTCCCTGAAGGTCGTGGAGTCAACAAGAGTAGGCTGCAAAGCCATCGGGGTGTTTTCGCCCTTCAATGGCCTGGTGAGCTGTCCAGGATATTATATATATATATATATATATATATATATATATATATATATATATATATATATATATATATATATGTGTGTGTGTGTGTGTGTGTGTGTGTGTGTGTGTGTATTACTCTTTTATATATATACAGTCGGCCCCTGACTTACGAAACTCCCGTTTTTCCTAACTTTTCGCCCCCAGGATATTAAAACAACCCCCTCTTACGAAAAGAAATTCAAAATCCAAACATGCCAATCAAAATTTCACTCGATACGCGAATTGCTCTCTCATCGGCTGTCTGTCATCATCCCGCTCCGCTGGCCTCCCATTGGCTTGGAGAGATGATGCAGAACCAGAAGGAGACCTTAAAGCGGAAATACATTGAGGACCTCTGATCTTTCAAACAGGTACTGTAATTCCGCTTTAAATAAAACACCCCATCCATGTGTGTTTGTGTGTGTGTGTGTGTGTGTGTGTGTGTGTGTGTGTGTGTGTGTGTGTGTGTGTGTTTGTGTGTTTGTGTGTGAGAGAGAGAAATAGAGAGAGAGAGAGAGAGAGAGAATGAGAGAGAGAGAGAGAAAGAATTACTCTTTAGTTTTTAGTTTAGTTTTTTAAGTTGTTTAATTCAGTAAACGTTTAATAAATGTGGTGCATTTGGGCTCATCTGGAATTCCGATCCCTCAAGGAATTAAGTTAAAGTTGAGTTTGTCAAGCAGGGAATGCGCTTTGAATTCCATGTCATCACATGCCCTCTGTTGGCCTTTAACATCGCTACCTTTGCCTTACACTGTGTCTCCCTGTAATCCTGTTTACTCTCTTCGGTCCTTTCTATGTCCCACTTCTTCTTAGCTAACCTCTTCTTTTGTACGCACTCCTGCACTTCCTCATTCCACCACCAAGTCTTCTTATTTACTGTCCTTCCAGAGGACACACCAAGTACTCTCCTACCTGTCTTCCTGGTCACATTAGCTGTAGTTGTCCAGTCATCTGGAAACACTTCCTGACCACCCAAAACCTCTTTCAACTCCTCCTAGAAGACAACATGACACTCTTCCTTTTTCAGCTTCCACCACTTTGTCTTCTGCTCTGTCTTTGCCTTCTTCACCTTTCTTCCCATCAGCATCATCCTGCACACCACCATCCTATGCTGTTTGGCAACACTCTCACCCACTACTACTTTGCAGTCACTGACTTCCTTCAAATTACATTGCCTACACAAGATGTAGTCTACCTGTGAGCTCCTACCTCCACTTTTATAAGTTGCCCTATGCCCCTCTCTCTTCCGGAAGAAGGTATTCACCACAGCCATTTCCATCCTTTTTGCAAAATCTACCAACATCTACTGTGTTCTTGTCCTAGATACCAAACCTGCCGATCACTTCCTCGTCCCCTCTGTTGCCTGCACCAACATTGTCCATTGAAGTTTGCACCAATGACCACTCTTTCACCACTGGGGTACTCTGCATATATATATATATACACAATATATCGAGTTTTGTAAAAAAAAAAAAAAAAAATATATATATATATATATATATATATATATATATATATATATATATATATATATATATATACACACACACACACACACACACTCGACTTTCATACTTTTTTGTTTTGTTTTCAGAAAACAGTATCTGCTTGATGGGCCGCATGGTGACATAGTGGTTATCATGTCTGTCTCACAGCAAGAGTGTACTGGGTGCAAGTCCGGTGACCGGTGAGGGCTTTTGTGGGGGTTTTTCCAGGTACTTCACTTTTTTCTCACAGTCCATAGACATGAGCGACAGGATAACTGGATTTTTTTTTTTTTTAACCACTAAATGTGTGTGAATGGTTGGGGGGGGTGCTTGAAATGGATTGTCAAGGTGTTCATGGTGTTTCCCACCTTCACCGAACATTTTCTTAGATGAACTTTAGCCCTGTTGTGATTAAACAATACAGATATGAAATATCTGACATGTCCCATCTGCATAATGTACAAGTTTCCTATAAAACAGGAGGCAGGGTACATTCATAACAGCTTGCCGATTTATTGCAAGCATGAACACACACCCATTCAGGCTTACACTTACATGAAAGAGCAATTTAGAACAACTAATCAGCTCACTATGCATATCTTTGGACTGTATGAGGAAACTAAGGTACACATAGAAAACTACTGCAAGTGCACGGACACAATACAAACCTCAAACAGAAACTCCTTTGCTGAATCCAGGACTTGAACCTAAGACCTGCTTCGTGTGAAGCAGACATGCTAATCACTATACTACTGCGTTGTCCTGACAAACTCATAACAAGTGAATAACGTCACATAGTGTGATTTTTGTCTGTGACAGTGACATTAGGCATCAGGCCAAAAATCATAAATCCAAATTAACTCTGAAGTAGGCTTGTGCTGCTCTGAACTCTGAAGGAGGATGTGTGCCGCTCTTCGAAATGGATTAAACAGACTCACACTCCTGTCCTTGAGGAACACAGTAATGCTGACTTTAGCAGAAGGTCTCATTTAAAGCACTTAATTTAACTCATCAGCTAATTAGCCACGCATTAACAAGCTGGGTGTTAGGTCAAGATGAAAACATCCTATTAGTCTGTCACATAGGCAGCATGGCAGCATAGAACTTAGCACATCCATATCACAGCAGGAAAGTCCTGTATTTGAAGCTGGGTCTTGGTGAGGGCGTTTCTTTGTGGACTTTGCAGTTTCTCCCCCTGCTGGGGTGGATTTCTTCTGGGTACTCTGGTTTTCTCCTACAGTCAAAACACATGCGCATTTGGCTAACTTGTTATTTCAGTTTATCCGGAACTGTGAGTTTGAATATTTATGTGTATGTGTACGTTAGCCGACTGTTGACAAGAGTAGGCTGCATAGCCATCAGCGTGTTTCTGCCCTGCAATGGCCTGGTAAACTGTCCAGGGTGTACTCTGCCCTCGCCCTGAGTCGGCTGAGATGGGCACTGGTTGCCCCGCAACCCTATTTATGATTAAATGATTCAGCTGAGTGCAGCTGAGAGATGAGAATCAGTACCTCTAAGTCTGAGGCCATGGTTCTCAGTCAGAAAAGGGTGTAATGCATCCTCCGAGTCTGTAATGAGGTCCTGCCCCAAGTGGAGGATTTCAAGTATAGTGGTACCTCACCTTACAAAATTAATCCGTTCCACAGCCTTTTTCTTAACCTGGATTTTTCGTAAATTGAACCGCATTTTACATGTCAAACACGAGATTCGTTCCAAGGCCCCCAATACTACCCCGAAACCCTTTAAAAATGATAAAAGCATACCTTTTAAGACCTTCTTCTGCTTCGATATCGCACCCATGGTAGACGGGTTTGGCCATATTCCTTTGCGATATCACTCAACCGCATGCCACAGGCCCGCTTCTTCTTTTCATTCACACCGGAAATCACACGCACATCTGTGTGTGTGTGTGTGTGTGTGTGTGTGTGTGTGTGTGTGTGTGTGTGTGCGCACACATGTGTTGACCATGTCTTGGTTGAAGATGTTGAAAATGAACCCGTAGTGCTAACCAGTAACGTTAACCACACTGTTAACTTTGACGGCAACGTTAACTCATGACGTGACTAACCATGCTTTGAACAATGCAGATTTAATGGTCGGTTCGCTAACGACGGATTAAAAATTTAACCAGCCGTTAGGGGCTAACCGGTGGTTTAAAATAACTGTGTCTTGAACAACCGGCCACTGGTGTGGTGTTTCAGGCATATCTAACTAGGAAGAGACCTCGGGGTCAACCCAAAACACACTCGAGGGACTATATCTCTCAAATGGTCTGTAAACGCATTTGTGTTTTCTGGAAGAGCTGGAGGAAGTGGCTGGGGAGAGGAATGTCTGGACCTCACTGCTTAGGCTGCAGTCCCCACATCTCAACCCTGAATCTTTTTTTAAGTGAAAGATGATGAGGATGATGTGCAGATCGCAGTTGTTTTATAATCCATCTCTACAGTCAGCAGGAGTATAAATGTGAAATCATTCACTGATTGTTTAGAAAAATATGCAAGGAAATATAAAATACTTTCCCTGTGAGAACTAATCATATCTTTATGTATCAGCAAATGACCTGATGTACTGTGTGCCCCTTTATTAGGAGGTGAAACTACTTGGTCATTGTTTTCAGAAATATGAAATACAAAATCTAAAAGATTAGCTCTGTGATACTGTGGAATTTTCTAATGCCAGAGGCTGGAGATCTCATAGATCTAAATGAATTGTCAAGGTAGAATGAATCCCGAGCCTGTGTATGGAAGAGACGGAAGAGTGAATGGATCATATAATGGGATTAAAACTGACATGCCTCTGCAGTTTCAAGCTCATTAAAATTCTGATAACAGTCTTGTAACCTTAAAACAGTAGGCCCTTGACTATTCGCGGTTTTGCACTCACGGCTTGAGTATTCGCGGACTGCCAAGCAACTCGCATGTTATTCAAATTCAGCCAATGGCTGTCCTCCTTCCTGCTGATTGGTTGAGATGATGTAATGCCCCTTTTTCCTCATTTGCGCACAAGTTGTCAATTAACCTTTTTTAGTGTGTTGTAATTGCCAGTTAAGTTCTATGATGTCACTCAAACGCCCGCTAAGCACCAGAAAAAAGTAATGACGTTGAATGTCTCTTCTGAACAAATAAGACTTTCTCCGGAAGAAACGACAGTTTCCTCTAAAGTGCCTGAAGAGGGATAATTGTCTGAACTATTGTAAAACACTCCACTATTAGTCTTTTCAATTATTATTCAAGTACATGACCTAAGGTAATGTTTAAAATGTTTATGTGTTATATTTTATTTACTGTGGTGTAGCATGTTTCTCATTTTGTTTTGTTTATCCAATTTATTACATTTCTTGTTCGTTTATGTCCTTTTTGTTATGGTCTGTGTTTTGGGGGCTTTAATTTTGGCGCTGTGCCTCTAACTGTTTACTCTCTGCTTCGGCTGAGGGGCATGGCCGAGCTGCTAGGTAGCACACATATGAATTCACTATTCTCATTTACTCCCAATAAACAAAAGCATGCTCACCTCTGCACCAGAGGATTAACTCACATCAAATCACCGCTTCTTTGGTTTATAATGCTCTCTAATATTCTCACTGTAAAACTCGCTCTGGCTGAGGGATGTGGCTGAGATGCTCGGACTTAATGTAGTTAATACCTGAATTCAGTCATCTCGTGCATAATGCTATACATTCCTCTAGTGGGCATTTTTGAAAACTACACTGCGGTATGTTTTTCAGAGAATGCATTTAAAGGTCTTTATATGTATGCTGTATAATGTTTATATTTTATTATCAATCAATATCACAGTAAAAAAATAAGTTTTTCTTAATCATTACTACATTTTACTACATTAATACTGAATTAATGAGTAAGACTGTCTATAGAATGTGTTTCAGAAGCATATTTTAGTGCATGTAATAGATACATAGTATTTTGCTTCCGGCTGCTCATTCACGCATGTGACGTGATACATGGGGTTTTACTTCCGGGTACAGAACTCGCGGATTATCTCAATTCGTGGGAGGGTCCGGAACCAAACCCCCTCGAATGTCGAGGGCCTACTGTATCTCAATTGAGCAGCTGGTCAGAATATTGAATTTAGTGCACAACCAGAGAGATTCAGAATTTATAAAGCCTAAGACCCTAACAGATACAACATGATAAATACATCTCCCTTAACACTGACTGTACCTTCTGAACTCTCATACACTCAGCTCCTCCAAAACTGCCATCATTCTGCAGTTACTGCTCTTCCATTCCACCTCATTACTGCAACTTTCGAACTATAAACGCAACTATAGGCACAACTAAAAGCCCCCCCCCTCAAAAAAAAAAAAAAAAAGGATGGTACTTCTTATAATCCTTATGGGTGGATAAAGCCGAGCAGCTCCATCTTGCTGACACCATCAAAACCCAAGTGAAGCAAACTAATTCAGGGCTTACCATCATTCCAGTGGATTAACCAAAGAACTACAACCACTAGATATTGGTCTCAACAGATCGTAAATTAGAGGGATCTGGGCTTTATTTCCAAATACCAGTGCTCAGCTGGCAAAAGCAGAGTGCATGGAATGCAATGATCATGGCGCAAAGGCGCGGACACACTCTACGAAGGAGCTTCGGCAAGTATGGGTCAAAAACCCATGGAAAATTGTACCTTTGGAACGTTCACTGAATGTGCAGAAAAGACATGGAAAAACCGTGGTACAATGTTGGAATACCTGTTTAAAAAAGCGCTCAGATTACCTTCGGAACCAGTGCAGATTGCAAAGGAAGACCTTTGGATAATTCACGGAATGTTCATGGAAAGCATGGAACACTCGAGGAACGACTATGGCACTACTCCATTTTAGAAGGAAGAGCTACGGAATGATTGTGGAACAGGCGGAATGAAAGCGGAACATTCACGTTCAACACAGAATGACTAAGGAATGACTTAGGAATGATTGAGGAATACCCGGCGTAACTACGTTTCAACAAGGAAAAATCAGCAAAGATTTGCTCCTGATTCCGCCTATAAATACATGGAATCGACCAAGGAAACTCATTCTCTCATTCATACTCTATGTTTATAATGTATATATAATTTAAAATGTATGTTTATAATATACAATAAATTTAAAATTTAACATGTTTGTGATTTACCATATGTTATAATTCACTATGTGTTTATAATTTACAATAAATTAAAAATGTAACATATGTTAATATGTTTAATATCAATAATGTCAATACGGTCCTTTTATTTGCCCCTCAATAAATCATTCCAGACTAAAAACCATGCACACAAGTCCAAACCACAGTGATTATAATTTTAAAACATTATTACATGAACAGGAAAACAGAAATAAAGTGAATGGACTGGAATAATTTATAGTGGAAGTGACTGCCTTGAGTGTTCTGCAAGTCTTCCGTGTTATCCACAACCATTCCGTAAATGTTCCACATGTATTCCTCAAACCTTCCGTGAGTATTCCGTGGGGATTCGGTGACCGCTTTTAACCATCCGGAAGAGGGGAGAATGCTCGCAGAATGGTCTCGGAAGACTTGCAGAATAAAATGAATGATCACGGAACGTTTGCAGAACGGACAGAACGTTTGCGGAAGGACTGCAGAATGTGAGGGAACACTGTCGGAATTTTTTTTCCGTCAACATGCTTTTGAACATGTTCAAAAGCATGTTTGCAGAAGATTTTGGCCTGATAGAAGAAGAGGAATACGTTCAGAATCGTACGAAAGGTCAAGGAAGATGACAGAATGACTGAGGAACGTTGGAGGATGACTACGCTTTTTGCTTCCGCGAGTCTGCCGTGCTCCAGTGAAATGGGGGTATCACATTCATTACTGGGATAAAGCACTGCTACAGCTGTCCTCCTGAGATCTTGGATTAACCTTCTTGAATTTAAAGTTATACTGATATAGTTCCTTAAGAGTAATGGCTTTCGTTCTGTAATGAACATAATATTAATGCACTCTCTCTTTAAGGGGACATGGCTGAGAGAAGTATAAGTTATGAAGGAAGACTTCTAATCTCTATCTCTATTGATCTGACTCCATGTGTGAGGGAATAATAGATAATAAAATATAATAATATAATATAATAATAAAAATAATAGAGGGATCTGGGCTTTATGTCCAACTTGCTCAACTGTTAAACTCAGACACTGAAGTTGAAGAATATGATGGATTTGTAGAAGAGGAATGAACTGAAAAGGGGAGTTTATTTATTTATTTTATATCGTTAGAGCTGAACAATGTTGAGAGTTATTGTGAGAGTTGAATCAAGTTTGACTTATCTGACTTTTGTTTTGCTTAATGCGCCTTATAAGGGTGCGCCTTGTGTATGGACAGTGGTTGTTCAATCATCGTTCACTGCTATTGCCCCTTGCACTCCGGTGCGCCTTATGGCCCAGAAGATGGGGTGGTGCTCTGATTACTTCATTATTTACAGCTTCAATATTTGGGTATATAATTTTTTGGTATACCGTATACTACACATGAATAGTGTGATCTGATTGACCTGGTATCTTGGTATTAAAAATCATTATTCAGAGTATATAATTCTTTAGTGGGCAGTGGTGGCCTGGTGATAAAGGGCACTTGATTGCTGATCCTAAGGCTGGGGGTTGTCACTGTCCCCCAGTGCATCTAACTGGTTATCAAAGGCCGGAAATGTCTCTCACTGTCTATGGTGAGAGGTTCATGTAAAAGAACCATTGCCGACTTTGGTAAAGAGTAGGCTGCATAGTCGTCAGCATGTTTCTGCCCCTTACCAAAAAAGGGTTGTGTCAGGAAGGGCATCCGACATATAAACCTGTGCCAAATCAAACATGCGACTTTCTGTGGCGACCCCTGAAAAAAGGAATAGCCGAAAGGAAATGAGGAAGATTCTGAGTATGTAATTCTTTAGTCAGAATGGTGGACACTCAAAAATTGTGACTTTTATTTGGAGCAAGTGGAGTCTTCATTATAATTCACATATGCTTTAACATGGAAAAATAACCCATGAAAATCTCAACTTTACATTTACAGCACTTGGCTTTTACCAGAGCAACTTACAATTATCAGTTTTTTATAGTCATCAATTGAGAGTTAAGGGTCTTGCTGAAGAGCCCAACAGTGGTGACAGTACAATAAGGATTCAACTGCTGACCATCACCTCAGTATCCCATTGCCTTAACCAGTAAGCCACCACTGCCCATACCCCCCCCCCCACACACACACACACACATAATCTTTTTTTGTGTGTTTAAGTGTGGCAATTGGTAGTACCAGTCTTACTCCCTAGCCATCCCTCAAATTCCTTCCCATGGCTCTGTGGAGCAGAACAGTGAAGTTGTGTTTTGTTTATAAATAAATAAATATGTTATCAAGCAAATAAATAAAGTCATTATTATCAAAGAGTACAATTTAAAATATTGTACCGCTTCATGTATATAGAACTAAAAGCTAGCACAGACATATTATCCTGATGTTAACCTTTCGCAGCTTGAAAAAAAGTGGTCTTGGCCAGTGCTGTAGTGGTGGGTCCATGCCATTACACGCCGTGTACCCACTTGTTTTAGTGGCTGAGTTGCGTTTACTGACTTAATTTGGTCTACTTTATAGTTGATCAACGTAAAATTCCACGACTGTGTAAATAAAAAGTGGAGATGAAGTGCTAAATAGTTTCAAAGCCAAAGGTTATTTTAGTAAATCTCGTCATAAACATGATTCCATAAACACCACAAATCAGCCTTATAGTATTATACCTCTGACTGGATACTGCTAGCTGAGCTCAAGAATTGTTTTCCAATGAACTTCTGGCTTTCATTGATTTCTTGGAAAAGTACTGCTAATAGTAAGCCTAATGACAGTTCTTTCACAAGCATTCTTTTCTTTATTATTTCACGTTCCTGTATATCCATATACAAGCTTTCTAGGAGCCTAATTGCTATCATGCGTATATATAATATATTGTCATTTGTGGTTTGCATATTGTACTTCTAATGCATGAACCAAGTAACTTGTCTGTGTTTTTTATGCAATTTTTGATAATTGTTAGATAAAATACATATATAACATACTCATTATAGATTTCAGCACTAACATTTTAACAATAAAATGTCTATATTTAAATGATAATGAACATACAGTATTATTTACTAATTTCTTTGTTTTATTTTTTCTTATTACAGATATAACTCTCAAGTTCTGATTGTAAATTTGTAAAGTTGTAATTGTAAATTTTATAATAGCTCAGACTAACTGCTTTTAAAGTTGAAATGTCCAAAAATGCACCTCTCAGCCTTTCAAATTTCAAAATCCCCAACTTTCAGACCCCCCCTTGGGGGAGGGGGACACCCCCTCCCGCACCATCCCCACGCTCACAGATTGTTAACTGGGTTATCAAAGGCCGGCCTGCAAGAGTAGCTGCAAAGCAATCAGCGTGTTTCTGCCCTGCGATGGCCTGACAAACAGTCCTCCAGGGTGTACTCTGCCCTCGCCTGGAGTCAGCTGGGATGGGTGCCAGTCTTCCCGTGACCCTAATTAGGCTTAAGTGGTTACAGAAAATGAACTCAACTGAAAAAAAAAACCCAAAACAAAACAAAAAAAATCAGTATTTGTCCATTTGATTATAGCCAAAAAAAAAAAAAAAAACCCATGAAAGGGAACTTTCTCATGAAATTAATCAGTCTATATTTGTTTTGAGAAATGAAGGCTATTCATTATATGAAACTGCCAATAAAGTGTCGACCTCATACAATGGTATGTACTACTCCCTTCACAGAACAGCAAAACTGAGAAAGAGGAAATGCAATCAAATTCTGTAGCTTAAGAAACAGACACCTGAGAGGTCCTCAACAGGCAGCTTCATTAAATAGTTCCCACATACCATCAGTCTTTACTTCAGCAGTGAACAGGGGACTCCTGGGGTTTCAAAGAAAAAAAAGAAAAAGCCATTTCTGACACTAGTCAGTAAAATGAGAAGATTAAGTTGGGTGACAGAACACAGACATGGGGCAGTGTAAGACTGGAAAACATGTAATTGATAGACAAATAGAAGTTATAACGTACATATTTATGCCCTCTGTCATCTGTTTGGAAATTTGTGATGGTTTGGGATACTTGACATGGGGGCAGTTGTACAAGGAAGACTATCACTCTATTTTGCCCTCACCGAGTTAGCTCACTAATTAGCACTAAGTGGTTCAGAAAATGAATGAAAGAAGGGATCACTCTATTCTCCAAAGCCATGCAATACACGGAGGCTAGCACTTGAATGAAATCACCTTCTTTCTACAACAGCACGATGACCCAAAACACGTCAACTAATGTAATGACTATTGAAAGAAGAAGCCGGCAGCTGGTATTCTGACAGTAAGTGACAGGAGTGACCAGGACATTTTCAAGATTTCAACCAGTTTGAGCTGTTGTGGGATCAGCTTGCTTATATAGTATGGAAGAGGTCATCACTGCTCATCAAGCCAGTTCAACATATGGAACATGCATTAGGAAGCATAGCGGTGAAATTCCTTCATTTTTCTCCTAAAAATTTGACAGATAGAATGTGAAAAGCCTCAAAAGCTATAATATCTACAAATGGAGGATTTTAAATTAATCAAAGTATGAATGACAAAATTATTATTTCAAGTAGCATTTTTTAAATATTCATTACAAAACTCATTTCATGGCTGTACATCTGTGTTTTCATTTAAAAATATAGTTTTATAATTATGATTTTGGCAAAAAATAAATCTTCCAAACAGCTTGGCCGAATTGCACAAACTTTAAATCATGTTATCTTGAGCATATTCTGAAATTAATATTTTAAAAAACCTCTAAGGTCTAAAATATGGCTGCATCATTTTGTAGTTTAGATGAAAATGCCCAATGCGATTATCTGTGCCATCAGGCATTATATATATTAGGAGCAAAATAACAAGGCCTTCTTTCCAAGACATTTATTACAAGGCATTCAAAAACAATCTGTCAAAAAAAAAAAAAAAAAAAAAAATCATAAGCACTTGAACACACCTATTTTGAAAACAATTTTTAAATATGTTTAAAAATCTTTTTATCATCAACAATAAGTAACTGATCCAAAATTGCACCTCTGTGTCATTTGGAACATGCGTGACATTTCTCCAATAATAAATAGTTGAGCTAATATCAAGAAATGTGACTGTTTAGCCCGCCTTTTTTTGAAATTTTTTGAATATCTGCACCAGTCCTGTTGACCTGAAAGTCATAATTTACAAAGTGCAAAGGGGTTTAAACACCAACCTTCAACTTTTTGGCATGGCATTGGCACATTGTCAGTGTTTCACCAGCATAGGGGCTACTGTCCTGTAGAATTTCAGTTTTGTCTTAAAGCCAATGCCTCTTCTGTATTGGTACACGGTCTGCCGAAAGTTGCACTTGCCTGACATTCATTTTTTTGTCAATGGTTAACTCTGACTGTTAGCTGTCATGTTAGGCTCTATCTCGGATTCCCCTGGAGCTGGGTGATTCAGAACTTCAGTTTACTTTGTGCTGATGGTGAGACTGAAGTTGTTACAGGCAGTGGGCACAATCATCAGCAAACAGAAAGTCTCTAATGAAATCCGTCATGACATATGTTTTTGCTTAAAGTTACCCGAGGTTAAACAGCTTCTGTTTGGAATTTGAAGCTGATTCCAACATTTCTATCTCTGAAGGCATCAATGAGCATTGCAGAGACTATTAGGCTGAACAGTGTCAACACCCGGATACAGTCTTGCCTGTTGAGACTGGAAATGAAGCAAATGTCTTGCAGTTGTCTTGGACTCTAGCTTGCATGCCATCATGGAACTGGTGAACCAGGTAAATTATTTTTAGAGGGCATCCATACTTGGCCATAATCTTCCACAGATCTTTACTCATGGGGTCAAAGGCCTTGGAGAGGTTAACATAGATAGAAAGAGAACAAGTCAGCATTCCACTCTTGATATTTCTTTCACAGCTGCTTCACAGAAAACACTATTTTTGGAATCCACTTGGCTGTTAGGCAAAAGTCCTTAATCATGATTAGATATAAGGTGGTTAATCAGGATCCCGGCAAATATCTTGCCTGCAATAGAAAGCAAGGAAATACCTCAATAGTTATCACAAGCTATCTTCAAGTTCCTGGAGGAGTGTCTTCACTTACCACATAAGTGAGAACAACCAATGGAGCTTCTCAGTCAGCACAGTGCCATCATTCTTGTAATAGTAGTCGTAGTCATCCTCTTTGTGCTTAGGTAGCACATAAGGCCTCAACTAGAGCCCACCATTTATTTTGGTCGGCTGAAACACGTTCCAGGTAGCCCCATGTCCAACCCTTCTCCTTAATCTCTTTGTCAACTATTCTCCAAGTCTCCTTGGGGCGGCCTCATTTTCTTTGGCCATCTGGAGTCCATCGTAGAGCGATTCTGGATAGGGCTGTATTCTTCTGGCGAAGCCCATGTCCTATCCATGGCCAACATCTTCATTTAACTTGCATGGAGATGGGTTCGGTTTCCGTTCTTCGGTGGAGTTTTTCATTACTGATTTTATTTGGCTAATAAATGTATAGAATGCTTCTAAGGCTTCTGTTCTGGGAGACATCAAGTTTGTTTTTGATGGTTTTTGTCATTTTCCATGAATCTTCAATAGAGAAGGATGCTAATCACATTTGATTGAAAAATGTTTAAGAAAATTTTGAGACCATTCTTGTAAACAGCAGCTGAAATGGAGGCTGAGCCAGGAGCTTTGCCACTGAATAGCAGACAAATCGGTTTCTGGGTCTTGAGTAACATTGTTGGGTCATTGAGTGCTTCAGTGATGACAACTTGTGGGAGATGGTTTATGGCTTCACCATCTATGGAGAACGTATAGAATACTGTCAACGTGCTCCGGCCAGCATTTGAGAATCACATCTTTCTCAATGATCAAAGCAAAGGATGATGTCTTCAAGTCAGGAGACTAGCAGGCTTACCAAGAGGCATACCATGCTCTGTGAAAAGATTTCAAAATTGCTAAGCGCAAATATAAACAACTCACCAAGGAGCACTTTGACAAGAACAACACTAGAAACATGAGGAAGTAGATCAAGACACTCACTAGCTATAACGACATGCACACATCAGCCGACCCCTCGGACAGCACTCTACCAGACACCCTGAACTAGTTCTTTGTTTGCTACAAATAGCACAAGAAAGGTGCACACCTGCCATTCTCTTTGGACAACCCCATCCAGCTTCAGTACCACCATGTCGGAGCCACCCTGCACAGAGTCAATGTAATTAAACCTACTGGTCCAGACAGAGTAAGGGGAATGCTACTTAAAGCATGTGCAGAGCATCTAACAGGGTTTTTTTTACAACCATTGTTAATCTCTTGCTATGGCAATGTATGGGTCCCATCTGCCTCAATACAGCCACCACATTTCAGCATGCCCAAGAAGAGCACAGCAGCCTGCTTGGGTGACTATTGCTCAGTTGCCCTAACTCCCATCATCACCAAATGTTTCAAAAGACTTATCTTGTCTCACATTAAGGATGATACCCCTACTAATCTTGATTCACATCATTTTGCATACAGAGCAAAAAAGTCAACAGAGGTTGCTGTCATACAGATTTCCACACAGCCCTCACACACTTGCACAGCAGGAACTCCTATGTGTGGATGCTGTTCAAAGACTTCAGCTCTGCTTTTAATACAGTCTTAACAGATAAACTTGTTCAGAGGTTGGGCAATCTGTGCCTAGGGAGCTCACTGTGCTCCCTCAACTTCCTCAACTTTCTCAGGAACAGACTTTAGAACATCCACATCTCCTCCAGTCTCATCCTGAACACCAGAACACCACAGGAATGTGTTCTTAGCCCCCTTCTCTTCTCTGATTAATGGTTTTTAATCTGAATTTGATTAAAATTGATCTATTTGAAATTATTGTGTTTGAATTTAATTTATTTGAAATTAATGTTTATATTATTTGATATATTTTATATTATTTTACAATGTTGTGTTTATAATCATTGTTTTAAGGGTGTTTTATTGTTTGTCTGTCTTCCTTTCGGCTTTTTCCCTTTTACTTGGGAGTCACCACAGCGAATCATCTGATTCGCACGTTTGATTAGGCAAAGGTTTTTACGTCGGATGCCCTTCCTGTCACAACCCTTTAGCAAGGGACAGAAACACACTGATGCGATACGGTAATGGCATTTATGGATGTATAGTACAGTATGAACGTCATACTTCACTGGAACATACAGTAACAACTTACGTTTTTTTTTTTTTTTTCACCTTACGTTCTGCCGTCTGGAACCTAACTAAAACGTAAGTAAGTAAGCGTCTGTACTCAAATATGAGTGTTCTCCAACTCACACCAACAACACCATTGTCAAGTTTGCAGACAACACAACCGCCATATGTCTCATAACAGATAATGATGAGTTAGCCTATAAAAAGGAGGTCCGGCATCTGTGGCAATGGTGTGACAACAATATTCTTGAACGTAACACATCCAAGATAAAGGAAATGATAATGAACTTCAGAAGATACAAACAAAATGATCACGTTGCCCTTACATTGATGGAGTGGAGGGTGGAGAGGGTGGAGTGCTTCAAGTTTCTTGGAGTGCATATCTTTGCGTGGACTACAGACATCTCCCACCAGAAAAGTTCAACAAAGGATATACTTCCCCAGAAAGCGCCAGCAAGCCCACCTACCAAAAACCCTACTGATGAACTTTTACTGCTCTGCCATCGAGAGCCTCCTGACCTACTGTTGTACAGTGTGGTTAGCTGTTGCAGAGGACAGGAAGGCGTAGCAGCGGTTAGTAGTGAGGAAGGCAGAGCAGGTGATTGTAACTACATTATACATTACCCCCCTCTCAGTGACATTTACACTGGCAGACTTCAGAGGAGGCCCAGTGGAATTATCAGGGACTCCAGACACCCTGCACACCTCTTTTCTACCCTCTCCCCGGCAGAAAAAGGTACAGAACACTAAAAACAGGCTACACAGTGGACACACAGACACAATGGACACACACACACACACACACACACACACACACACACACACACACACACACACATACACACACAACTATTCATACATTGTGGTGGCTCATCTAGTTAAGGCTTTTGTTTACTGATTCAAAGGTCAGTGTCCCGGTAGGACCAAGCTGCCATTTTTGGGCCCTTGAGCAAGGATCTCACCCCACAAGTGCTAAGATGTATAAAAATGTAAGTCACTTTGAATAAAGGACCTGACGAGCTGTCCAGGGTGTACTCTGCCCTTGCCCAGAGTAGGCTGAGATGGCACCAGCCTCCCCGTGACCCTAATTAAGATTAGGCGGTTCCAAAAAGTGACATAAATCACACTCACACATAGGGGCAATTTGGAACAGCCAGTTCGGTGAATGTGCATGTCTTTCGATTGTGGCCAATAATCGGAATACCTGGAGGAAACCCTCACAAGCATGGGGAGAACATGCAGGTTCATGGGCCCAGCACTGAAACCCAGGACCTTCTTATTGTGAGGCAAATGTGCTAACCACTACCCCACTGTGGCACACACCAACAATTAACAACAACAAAAAAGCATGATTTTATCCAGTCACAGTTGCTTTAATTCTTGAAGACTGCCAGAAACCACACGTTTTCCACTGACATTGGCAGAGTAGACACCTTCCAGAAAAGGTAAATAAATGTCAGATGCTTGCTGTGTTTATGGAGCATGTGTCTGTGTCCACATCCCTGTGAATGGGTTATTGTTACTATAGGAACGATTCTGCATTAGCGCGGGGCACATTATTATAAACCTGTACCGAGTTTTTATTTTAGGATGAAGATTGAATTTTCTGAGGAAAATGTCAGTGTACAGCGTGCATTTGTTTTCTCCTTAATTAAGGCTATGAAACAAACTCGTGTATCTGAGCGCACAGCATTCTTTCAGCTTGTGTAAAATAAATGAGCTGTGGTATAAAACCATCTCTTTCACACTACTTTAAAGTGGCTTAAGGTTCAGTTCAACAGTAAAATATTAAAAACTTTCTTTTGGCCTGAGGCTGTTTGCGCTCCTGCTATAGAGATTTGGTAGTGTGTGGTTCTGCATCTTTAAAACTAATAGGCATTTTTTTTTAAATGTCTAAAACAACAGGAAAAAAAGCAACTTTTCTCTCAGGTCTGCAGTACTCTGTATGTTTTGGGGTGTTTGTTTGAGATTGTTCTGGCAGAGAAAGTGATAAATGGCTGATGATAATGCTAAGAAAACGCTCCAAAATACTGAGGTCTTGACAGAAGCAAATAGAATGTTAATGAGCTGTTGTCCTCTCAACCGTCGAAATCTGAAATGCACCAAACGGATGGTGTAAAGTCTCCAAGTCTCTGACATTTTTTTCTTCCTCATAGGAAACTATCTCTGCCTTTTACATTTTGTCTAATCAGCTATTTTTTACCGCATCAGTCAAACTCCAGTACATTTCTTCACATCAAGCATAGCTTCACAAAAGGGGGTTCTTTGCTTGTTGACTTTTTATTTATTTATTTATTTAAATTTAAATAATTCATTAATTTAATTTTTGCAGGGACAGAGAAATGGTATTTTATTTGACACAGCAAAGCCATTTGTGTTTTTCACATGACATGAAGCAAATTATGAAATTTAATTTATAACAGCACAAAGGTCACCAGGTTGTATTAGAACTGACTTTTTTTTTTAAAAAAAGAACTCATTCATCTGTTTTGTACAGTAATGTCCAAAAATGGCCCCTGTTTGTACACTGCCCTCCTTCTACAATATCATGCATTCTAAGAGATAAAGAAAACCCACAAATGGGAAAATGTTGAAGTCATAACAGGGGATCTGCTTCATCACACCACCCCATGTTGATTATTCTATTGTAACAGTCTGTCTGTGTTCCTTTCGGCTTTTCCCTTTTCCTCGGGAGTCGCCACAGCAAATCATTTGATTCGCACGTTTGATTTGGCAGAGGTTTTTACGTCAGATGCCCTTCCTGACACAACCCTTTTAGCAAGGGGCAGAAACACGCTGACGACTTTGCAGCCGACTCTTTACGAAGGTCAGCAATGACCATAGACAGTGAGAGACATGGCCCACCTTTGATAACCCAGTTAGCTGCACTGGGGGGGACAGTGACAACCTTGTGAGAGTGGGACTCGAACCCCCAACCTTTGGATCAGCGATCCAGCACCCTATACCACTAGATCACCACTGCCCCATTACCACATCAAGGAGAAAATACATCATCCCAAACCGTTAGCAATTACCTCACTGTTATTCTTTAACATCTTCTTCTTCTTTTCCTTTCAGCTTTTCCCTTCAGGGGTCGCCACAGCGAATCATCTGCCTCCATCTCACCCTATCCTTTGCATCTTCTTCTCTTACACCAACGACCTTCATGTCCTCCTTCACCACATCCATGAATCGTCTCTTTGGTCTTCCTCTAGGCCTTCTGCCTGGTAGTTCCAGCCGCAGCATCCTATTACCAATATACTCACTATCCCTCCTCTGTACATGTCCAAACCATCTCAATCTAACTGTTATTCTTTAACATGATTTAAACAATTCCTTAACACAGTTTGTTCAATGCATAACTCAAAAGTGGAAGGTTGCTGAATGCGAAAAAATCTTGCATTTAATCTCTGAATTTTAATTTCTAAAGAATGCAGGGTTATGGTGGACAAAATGAGCATGGTGACATTTCAAGTGCACACTTAAGCATTTAAAGTGCAAGAATAGGAAATTAATCAGGAAATGGATTTCACCAACAAAAGCAAATATCAATAGACCTGATTTTTTAAAAATAATATTTTAATTTGGAAAAAAGATTTGGGAGCAGTTACACCTTGCAGGATACCGCTAACAGTTGTCTGACGGAGAACAATATTGTTTATCCATTCAATAATTCAATGGACTCCACCAAAAGCATTGACTGGTTGCATGGTTGTTGTGTGTTGTGCATGTCTTTTATTCCAAACCCATGTATTCCTTGCTCCCTAATTATTTGCTTCCAGCTGGTGATGTCTGATGGACCTGAGTCATGGCCAGACAAACTAACTGATATGCAATATGTGAACTGGAGGTGTGCCAGAAATAGACTGAATGTTCAACAGATGATTGCTGGCAAGGAATGCATGGGAACTGGTGAAAAGGTGATATGTAACAGGGGTCCACAGGACAAAACTGATGACTTTGTGAAGTAATGAACTTTCAGCCGGAACCAGAAATGCAGGAGACAGTGTGAGATGACACAAAGTTGATTAATTACTATTAAGGGGAAGTACTCAAGCAGGATGCAAACACAGTAACTCTTGGAGATGAAGAGAAAAACAATAAATACTAAGCACTGGGAACTAAGGCGTGGGTAACTGGTTGAGCGTGGAGCAGGAACCAAGAGCCAGAGAGAACACAGGGAAGTGAGCCATGAAGCGAGACAATCTTCTGCCACCGAGGTGAGCGCGCTGCTTGTCTTTATAACGTGGTAGATTGACAAGTGGGATCAGGTGTGCGTGTTGCAATCCTCCCACATATGTCAGCCACGCCCCTCTGCCGGAGCCTGCAGCGCTGGAAATAGACAGAGTTAGAACAGAGCCGCCAAAGGCAAAGTCTCCCAACAACACAGACCATAACAGACTTCAGGATAAGCACAGTATAACTATTGTACTTGTATTGGGTCTTCACCAGGTACGAAATGGACAGCAATGAACATCATCCGAGGTATTGAGAGAACCTCGAGCAACATCAGAGAGCACCTATCAGCAGATCATTTTCATTTGCAAAGTGTTTATTCATTGGATGTCTGTTCATGTGATAGAAAAAGGTGCAACTACTCCCTTAACAGTTAATAATGTAGGCATGAATCAATAGAGCTAATTTCAGTTTTATGATGCATACACATTATTCAAGGGGGGGGGGTGTTAGAAATAGAATTCTGTTCATGTTAACGAATGGATGAATTAATTAATCCTGGCTGTTGTTTATGTCATGATGTTGTAAAATCATTTTAAAATAAGAAGAATATCAAAGTAAAGGAACAAAATGTCATTTTAATTGTCTGCATATAAATTAACAATTATATTTTGTTTCTTTCTATACAGAATTAAAACAAACATTGTGAGAAAAGAATAAGAAACTCTCATTATTATGAAGTCACTAAATGAGCTGCAGTTTTGTGATTACTTGAAATATTATTTTTTTATGTTCAAGTCACCTCTGTCTCCATTTTACATTCAGAGGCCTCTATTATTTCATTCACAGTACATGGTCATGATTACACACATGACACTAATTGCTATTTTAAATACAGGGATCCCTTGTTGCTTTGCGCTTCAATTCTTTTTTTTTTTTTTTTTTTTTTTAATATTCATTAAATTAAAAAAATAAGGAAATTAAGAAAAATAGGGGAAAAGTTAAGAAAAATGCATTAAACAAAAACCAGGCCAATTATGCAAAAAAAAGCAAACAAACAAAAACAACAAAAAAACAACCCACCCCCATAAAAATACACACAGATGCGCCACACACTCAGAATCGCACCTCACATAAAAATGTAAGTGTATGTGTGTGTATTTATAGTTTATTTACATCTTATGCATTATTTTTAAATGTTTAATTGTTATTTTAAGCATTGATAGGTTTGAATATATACATGTACATACACGTCAGTGGGCGGGGGGGTATCAATCCTACTTCGCGAAATTCGACGGTCGCAGGGGGATCTCGGTCCCAATTAAAAAAGTGAGGGATCCCTGTACTTATACTTTAATGTGACTTAATGCTGTCATGGTGAAAGTTGTCCAGTTCATGATGCAGTAGATCCAGACTCATTTTTCAGGTGTTTATTTAGCCTTTAGGAAAAAAAGAGCATACAATCATTCACAAAAAAGGTGTTGTTCCAAGAAAAAAGTCTCGAATACTGTCTACATTTCTGGATTAGCTTATCTCAGTGTTTTTCAACCACTGTGCCATGAGATATTTATCTGGTGTACCGTGGGAAATAATACAATTTCATCGAATTGATCTGATTTTTTTTCTTTTTTTGAAAATGAATTAATTATTATCTACTAATAATGTGCCATTGTCGAGTGCCTGTGCCGTCTAGTGATCGGCAGAGTGAGAGATTTCCTTTCTGCTTTTTCCCTTTTTCAGGGGTCGCCACAGCGAATGATTCACACGTTTGATTTGGTATAGGTTTTTATGTCGGATGCCCTGCCTGACTCAACTCTTTTTAGCAAGGGGCAGAAACATGCTGATGGCTTTGCAGCTACTCTTTATGAAAGTCAGCAATGGTTCTTTTACATGCCTCTCACCACAGACAGTGAGAGACATGGCCCACCTTTGATAACCCAGTCAGTTGCACTGGGGGGGGGGGGGGGGGGGGAGTGACAACCTAGTGGGAACTCGAACCCCCAAACTTAGCATCAGCAATCCAGCGTCCTATACCACTGGACCACCACTACCCCTGTCTAGTGATTGGCAGAGTAACCATGTAATACTCTCCCATATCAGTAGGTGGCAGAAGGTAGTTAATTGCGTTGTATTTTGAGACAAGAGAATTAGTGATGTGTCAGGTGGCGGTGACAGTGGCATTGTGACTAGTGAGACTATACAGGGTTAGTTAAGGAGAAGTTTTTGAAAAGGAAGACTCTACTACTATTTCATCATCTGAATGAACTGAACACACGAATGCACGAATGCAAGGTCGTAATCAAAACCTGTGTACAAGTAAAGATAAAATAAACCGATTCTGTTCAAAGGTACAACTTTGGCAACAACATCTGGAAAGTGGCAATCTTAAATGTTCACACTGGCCAAGCAATGGCAAAATTGTTGTGTAAGATAATAGTTAAACATTTCAAAATTCTTGAGGAGAAAGATGTCATTTCATTTCTCTTCAGATTCCACTGAATGCCTTGACTGGGTTAGGAACCCATATAGCTCAGCATCAGTTGGTGGAAAGGACATGAATTTACAGGAGCAGGAGGGACTAACTGAACTGAGACAAAATCATGTTTTAAAGCTATGCTTTGCAGATCTACTTTTGGACATGATTTGGTTGGCTACAGTCAAGGAGTTTCCCATTCTGGCAAACAAAGCTATTTTGACACTGCTCCCATTTTCCACAACGTATCTGTGTGACGTGAGCTTTTTAAGCCTCACTTCTTCTTTTCCTTTCGGCTTTTCCCTTCAGGGGTCGCCACAGCGAATCATCTGCCTCCATCTCACCCTATCCTTTGCATCTTCTTCTCTTACACCAACGACCTTCATGTCCTCCTTTACCACATCCATGAATCGTCTCTTTGGTCTTCCTCTAGGCCTTTTGCCTGGTAGTTCCAGCCTCAGCATCCTATTACCAATATACTCACTATCCCTCCTCTGTACATGTCCAAACCATCTCAATCTAGCCTCTCTGACTTTGTCTCCAAAACGTCTTACATGTGCTGTCCCTCTGACGTACTCATTCCTAATCCTATCCATCCTCGTTACTCCCAAAGAGAACCTCAACATTTTCATCTCTGCTACCTCCAACTCTGCCTCCTGTCTTTTCCCCAGGGCCACTGTTTCTAACCCATACAGCATCGTTGGCCTCAACACCGTTTTGTACACTTTTCCTTTCATTTTTGCCGATACCCTCCTATCACACATCACACCGGACACTTTTCTCCAACCATTCCAACCTGCCTGCACACGCTTCTTGACCTCTTTTCCACACTCGCCATTGCTCTGGATTGTTGAGCCTAAGTACTTAAAATCCTCCACCTTTCAAATCTCTGCTCCCTGTAATCTCACCGTTCCTCTTTGGTCCTTGGCATTCATGCACATGTACTCTGTCTTACTGAGGCTAATCTTCATTCCCCTCCTTTCCAGGGCATACCTCCACCTCTCTAGATTTTCCTGCACTTGTTCTCTGCTCTCACTACAGATTACAATGTCATCTGCAAACATCATAGTCCATGGGGAATCTTGTCTAACCTTGTCTGTCAGCCTGTCCATCACCATAGCGAACAAGAAGGGGCTGAGAGCTGACCCTTGATGCAGTCCCACCTCCACCTTGAACTCTTCTGTCACACCGACAGCACACCTCACCACTGTCTTACATCTCTCATACATGTCCTGCACCACTCTAACATACTTCTCTGCCACTCCAGACTTCCTCATGCAATACCACAGTTCTTCTCTCGGCACCCTGTCATATGCTTTCTCCAGATCCACAAAGGCACAATGCAGCTCCGTCTGACCTTCTCTGTACTTCTCCATTAACATCCTCAAGGCAAACACTGCATCTGTGGTGCTCTTTCTGGGCATGAAACCAAACTGTTGTTCACAAATGCTGACTTCTGCCCTTAGTCTAGCTTCCACTATTCTTTCCCATAACTTCATCGTATGGCTCATCAACTTTATCCCTCTGTAGTTGCCACAACTCTGCAAGTCTCCCTTGTTCTTAAAAATGGGCACCAGCACACTTCTCCTCCATTCCTCTGGCATCCTCTCACTCTCTAAGACCTTGTTAAATGTTCTTGTCAGAAAATCTACTGCTACCTCTCCTAGACACTTCCATACCTCCACCGGTATGTCATCAGGACCAACTGCCTTTCCATTCTTCATCCGCTTCAATGCCCTCCTCACTTCACCCTTACTAATCTTTGCTACTTCCTGGTCCTCAACAGTCACCTCTTCTACTCTTTTTCTCTCTCATTTTCCTCATTCATCAGCTCTTCAAAGTACTCTTTCCATCTTCCCAGCACACTTCTGTCATCAGTCAATACATTTCCCTCTCTGTCCTTTATCAATCTAACTTGCTGCACGTCCTTCCCATCTCTATTTCTCTGCTGTGCCAACCTGTATAAATCATTTTCTCCCTCCTTACTTTCCAGCCGAGCATACAAGTCATCAAACGCACTCTGTTTGGCCTTTGACACTGCTACCTTTGCCTTACGCTGTGTCTCCCTGTACTCCTGTTTACTCTCTTCGGTTTTCTCAATGTCCCACTTCTTCTTAGCTAATCTCTTCCTTTGTACACACTCCTGCACTTCCTCATTCCACCACCAAGTCTCCTTATCTACTTTCCTTCCAGATGACACACCAAATATTCTCCTACCTGTCTCCCTGATCACATTCGCTGTAGTTGTCCAGTCATCTGGAAGCACTTCCTGACCACCCAAAGCCTGTTTCAACTCCTCCTTGAAGACAACCCGACACTCTTCCTTTTCAACTTCCACCACTTTGTCTTCTGCTCTGCCTTTGCCTTCTTCACCTTCCTCACCATCAGCATCATCCTGCACACCACCATCCTATGCTGTTTGGCAACACTCTCACCCGCTACTACTTTGCAGTCACTGACTTCCTTTAAATTACATCGCCTGCACAAGATGTAGTCTACCTGTGTGCTCCTACCTCCGCTTTTATAAGTCACCCTATGCTCCTCTCTCTTCTGGAAGAAAGTATTCACCACAGCCATTTCCATCCTTTTTGCAAAATCTACCAACATCTGTCCTTCTGCGTTCCTGTCCTGGATACCAAACCTACCCATCACTTCCTCGTCCCCTCTGTTTCCTGCACCAACATGTCCATTGAAGTCTGCCCCAATGACCACTCTTTCACCTCTGGGGGTACTCTGCATCACTTCATCTAACTCCCTCCAGAATCTCTCCTTCTCTTCTCGCTCACATCCTGTCTGTGGGGCATAAGCACTAACAACATTGACCATCACACCTTTAATTTCTAACTTGAGACTCATCACTCTGTCTGACACTCTTTTCACTTCTAGAACATTCCTGGCAAACTCCTCCTTCAAGATGACTCCGACTCCATTTCTCTTCCCATCCACACCGTGATAAAACAGCTTAAACCCTGCTCCTATGCTTCTAGCCTTGCGACCTTTCCACCTGGTCTCCTGAACACACAGTATGTCCACCTTCCTCCTCTGCATCATGTCAGCCAGCTCTCTACCTTTTCCTGTCATAGTTCCAATATTCAAAGTCCCTACTTTCAGTCCTAGACTCATGCCTTTCCTCTTCTCTCTCTGGCAACGGACACGCCTCCCGAATCTCCTTCTTCGACGTCTTCGACCAACAGTAGTCCAATTTCCATCAGCACCCTGTTGGTTGACGGCACTGATGGCGGTCGTTGTTAACCCGGGCCTCGACCGATCCGGTATGTCATTCTTTCTTGTGATTCGCATAGTTTATTTGGCATTTGTTTTACGCCGGATGCCCTTCCTGACGCAACCCTCTGCATTTATCCGGGCTTGGGACCGGCGTGAGGGAGAGACACTGGTTTGTGCCCCCCCCTCACGGCTGCATTCTTTTTAAGCCTCACTGCCATAAAAAAATAAGAACAGAGAAACTGACAGCTGTTCAGGAAGAGCTTCGTGTGTGTCTGTGTTTGATTTCTGCCAGGATATCCACACTGTGTTCATCCAAATGGCAGCAGCAACACTGAGTGAGTAGAAATATCAACAATTATAAAATACGTTTTTCTTTGTGTTTATTTGATTCCTATTAAAGACACTTTAATGAGAATGACTTTATATCGTCAATATAAGCTACAGAGATTCATTTTTTAACATTTCCTTTTTGTCGTGTATCTCTTGATTTTTTTCAATGGAAAAAATGGAAAACAGGTCAAAAACACTGGCTTATCTAATACCCATTCCACTCTGATTGGTCTACAATGGCATCATCTGTCACACCATCAAGTTGTCCTTGAGGTGTCATGACTCGACACCCCCAATTGCTAAGGACAGCCATTTGATTTCTTTTCAAGGTCTGACATTTTGTTCCCATGCTCACAGTGTGATGGCCAAAATAAAATATCTTGTGCTCCAGTGAATAAACTCCTCATACAAAAGTCACATAAATTATCCAATAATTAAATGGCACAGTACATCATACAACTACTCTTTTATAGGTGTAATCATTAAAAAGTTCAATATATATTTAATTTGTGATTACTTCATCAACAGTTCTCAATTTCAAAATTACATTTGTTTTTAAATAAAGAGGCAGTGGTGGCTTGGTAGTAAAGGGTGCTGGATCACGGATCCTAAAGTTGGGGGTTTCGGTCCCACTCTCCACAAGGTTGTCACTGTCCCCCCCAGTGAAACTACCTGGGTTATTAAAGGCCGGCCATGTCTCTCACTGTCTGTGGTGTTGTGATTCATGTAAAAGAATCATTACTGACTTTCAACAAGAGTAGCTGCACAGCTGCCAGTGTCATGGCCGGCCATGTCTCTCACTGTCTATGGTGTGTAGATAAAGTCCGTTGGGCTTTTTCACATGAGCCATAGTGGTTCATCGGACCAGTGCTTATCCCCGGTTTCCATAGAGTGAGGTGACTAGGAGTACAACTTCTCCTGGATGGGACGCTAGTCCATCACAGGCTACTTCCCAGTATATTTTTACTGGTACCCATTTATACTGCTGGGTGGGGCAGTGGTAGTCTAGTGGTATAGGGCGCTGGATCGCTGATCCAAAGGTTGGGGATTCGATTATCACTCTCCACAAGGTTGTCACTGTCCCCCCCAGTGCAGCAAACTGGGTTATCAAAGACGGGCCATGTCTGTCACTGTCTATGGTGAGAGGCATGTAAAAGAACCATTGCTGACTTTCGTAAAGAGTAGGCTGCAAAGTCGTCAGCGTGTTTCTGTCCCTTGCTAAAAGGGTTGTGACAGGAAGGGCATCCGACGTAAAACCCTCTGCCAAATCAAATGTGCGAATCAGATGATTCGCTGTGGCGACTCCCGAGTGAAAGGGAAAAAGCCGAAAGGAAGACAGACAGACCCATTTATACTGCTGGGTGAACAGAGGCACACTTGTGGTTAAGACCTTGTGGGGGGGGGGCTTATTATGTTGAATTCGGTGTGTTGGTTCATTACATAAAACTATTTTTATACTATCTACGGGGTGAAGCTTTTTTGCGTGATTAGCGTGATTAGTTTTAAGTTTAAAGCTGTTTCAATATTCAAAGTCTCTTAACGAGTTAGCTTTTGATTGTGTAAATAATAGTATACCTGGTTTGCTCCTTAATGTATTTTCTGTTTGTGGTTGTATTCTGTACAGAATCAGTAGACTTGGCACTTGGTCAAACTTGAGACTAACTAGTTTGAAGGTGCTTGTTTATTTCATTAAAAGTTAATACAAGTTGGGTTCAGTATTACACTTTTAATAATAGAAAAGATCTAAAAGAAACTTTAGAAAAATGAACAAGCCTGCGGTGGCAGTGACAAGCAAAAATTGCCTCTTGACAATACAAGAAAGAAACCATGAGAGGAACCAGACTCAAACGTTCATTTTGACACCAGATAAAAATTCAAGTATGTACAAGTATATCAAACCATACATGTACAAGTATATCAAAAACATACAAGTCTGTTTTTTATCTTATAACTGCAATAGTAATTGTAGCATTAAATCATTTCAGTAAAATAGTTTATAGCAACATCACTCTAAAGTCATCTTCACAGTTGCTGAGTGTATATTTAGATCCATCATTAGCAGGAGTAAGAGGTTTCTAAGATGCAAACTCCAACCAGTTGTAGCACATCAAAATGGATCGCAAGGTTCAGAATCCCTGGCATATGAGATGTGGCATATGTAGCAAATTAAGAATGCAGAGAGAGAGGAATAGTATTTTATTCATTCATTCATTCATTTTCTGTAACCGCTTAATCCCAATTAGGGTTGCAGAGAGGCTAGCACCCATGCCAGCCTACTCCAGGCGAGGGCAGAGTACACCCTGGACAGCTCATCAGGCCATCGCAGGGTGGAAACACACTGACGGCTATGCAGCGCACTCTTGTTGAAAGTCAGCAATGGTTCTTTCACATGCCTTTCACCATAGATAGTGAGAGACATGGCCAGCCTTTGATAACCAGTTAACTGCAGGGGGGGCAGTGACAACCTGTTGAGAGTGGGACTTGAACCCCCGACCTTAGGATCAGTGATTCAGCAGCTTTACCACCAGGCCACCACTCCCCTAGTATTTTATTGTCATAGATAAAAACAGAGTTTATCAATGCTGAGTGCAAGCAGTGACTCTGGCAAAACTGACTATGACAGCCTACACATACAAAAAATAAGGCCACTCTACAATAAGGACAAGGCAATCAGCCACTCCACGATCAATGAACCTGACCAAGCATGTGAGAGAAGAGAGGGATAGCATCCAAACATTCCAGTTTAAAACAACTACCTACACCTGAGAGCCCCCAGATCTGCTCCTTCATCTAATAAAAGACTTTTCGCAAAAAGTCTAAACAAGCAAGTTTTTAAGCCTAGGCTTTGTCCCAAATATAAACTATGGGGCTTTGAAAAATAAGGGCCTGCCTCCTGCAGTACTATTCATCATTTGCATTATGAATAAGTAGCCTGCATCTTTAGATCTGAGTAGGTCTGATGGATCAAAATAGTTCACTGAGATGACGTGGTGTGGGGCTACTCAGCACTTTATATTTCATTGACACCCAGTGCAGTGTGCAATATATAAGGGTTACGTGCTCATATCTTCTGGGTCAGATATACAGCTACAATTCTACAGATGACAGGGCTCAGGCTGTTTCTGTATGCTCTCACAGCCCATCGGCACCATAGCCCTACAGGGTCACTGGTTTGAACCTCTCAGCCAGATAACACTTTCTTGTCTGGTTAACATCTGTAGTGAAAGTGAAACAATTAAATTTAATCTCAATAAATCTCAACTAAGAAGTTGTTGAAATGTATGTCTATGTATGTTTTTTTTTTTATTTTGTTTGTTTGTTTGGTTTTTTTTTTTTAAGTGTCATATGTTAGGTAAATTAAAGGTTCATTCCAATATGATATTGTTTCCATAGTTACAGCTCATTGACAGGATATGGTGGCTTTGAAAGGTCAACATGCTGTAACAAAATTAACCGAAGCATGTTATAGTGTCAAAAAGGGGCAGTGATGGTCTAGTGGTATAGGGTGCTGGGGTTGGGGTTCGAGTCCCACACTCTACAAGGTTGTCACTGCCCCCCCCCTTCCCCCCAGTGCAGCTAACTGGGTTATCAAAGGCGGGCCATGTCTCTCACTGTCTATGGTGAGAGGCATGTAAAAGAACCATTGCTGACTTTCGTAAAGAGTAGCTGCAAAGCCGTCAGCGTGTTTCTGTCCCTTGCTAAAAGGGTTGTGACAGGAAGGGCATCCGACATAAAAACCTCTGCGAAATCAAATGTGCGAATCAGATGATTTGCTGTGGCGACTCCCGAGTAAAAGGGAAAAAGCGAAAGGAAGACAGGCAGTTATAGTGTCAAAAAATATAATACCAGTAGTGATTTCAACATCATTAGTTTTTCATCTGATCATTCATCTGTGCTAAGTGAGCTAAAATCTAAACTAACAGTTTCAAAAGTCTGTGCAGTAGACCTGTGGGATCAAACCAGATGTTCTAGCCTTCACTTCCTACCCATGACACAGTTCACTGGTTGTCATTTTATGTACAGCTTTGCATTTATCAGCATTTACCAATGCGTGCTAGGTAGACCCACAAAACCCACCATTTTGGAGATTTAATCTTTTAGTGTCACAGTGTGGCTATTTTTAGAGTCAATCAGATTCGTAAGCTTGTTCATTTTCTATGCTTTCAATTCATCAACCCCAAGAACTGACTTCACTTTCTGACACACAAGTCCTACTCCTTGGTAGGTAGGTAAGTCTGTTGGGTTTTTACACCCGAGCCTCCTGAGGCCGGTGCTTATCCCCGGGTTCCATAGCGTGAAGCGACTAGGAGTTCAACTCCCCCTGGCTGGACCACTAGTCCATTGCAGGTTACCTTCCCAGTATATTTTACTGGTACCCATTTATACTGCTGGGTGAACAGAGGCACACTTGTGGTTGAGACCTTGCCCAGGGGTCTTAGCACAGTGAGGGTCTCAGTGGGATTCGAACTCACAACCTCCCGATCATGAGCGCAGCACCCTAACCATTATGCCACCATCCCAACTCCTTGGCAGGTAGCACTCAAATTACAGAATCATCAAATCATCAAATTTACCTGGCAGTGCTCTATATGTTTTTTTTTATATCAAGGCTGATTAGTATAATTGCTAATCATCTAAAGATAAACATAAAGAGATCTTTATTGTCAACTTTTGCACGAACAATGAAAAACATTTTAGCAGCTCTTTGTTTAACAACAATTATAAAAAGAAAGTGCACGAAAGACAACCAAGGAACGATGCTATACATGCATATATATATATATATATATATATATATATATATATATATATATATATATATATATATATATATATATATATATATATAGATGTATATATAGATATAGATGTATATACATACATATATATATACTAGTCCTTCTCCAAAAATTAGCATATTGTGATAAAGTTCATTATTTTCTGTAATGTACTGATAAAATTGAAACTTTCATATATTTTAGATTCATTGCACACCAACTGAAATATTTCAGGTCTTTTATTGTTTTAATACTGATGATTTTGGCATACAGCTCATGAAAACCCAAAATTCCTATCTCAAAAAATTAGCATATCATGAAAAGGTAGTCTAAACGAGCTATTAACCTAATCATCTGAATCAACCAATTAACTCTAAACACCTGCAAAAGATTCCTGAGGCTTTTAAAAACTCCCAGCCTGGTTCATTACTCAAAACCACAATCATGGGTAAGACTGCCAACCTGACTGCTGTCCAGAAGGCCATCATTGACACCCTCAAGCAAGAGGGTAAGACACAGAAATAAATCTCTGAGTGAATAGGCTGTTCCCAGAGTGCTGTATCAAGGCACATCAGTGGGACGGAAAAAGTGAAAGAAGGGCTGATTCCAGACCTTGGGGGACCTGTGGAAGCAGTGGACTGAGTCTGGAGTAGAAACATCCAGAGCCACCGTGCACAGGCGTGTGCAGGAAATGGGCTACAGGTGCCGCATTCCCCAGGTCAAGCACCTGACCTGGGCTACAGAGAAGCAGCACTGGACTGTTGCTCAGTGGTCCAAAGTACTTTTTTCGGATGAAAGCAAATTTTGCATGTCATTCGGAAATCAAGGTGCCAGATTCTGAAGGAAGACTGGGGAGAAGGAAATGCCAAAATGCCTGAAGTCCAGTGTCAAGTACCCACAGTCAGTGATGGTCTGGGGTGCCATGTCAGCTGCTGGTGTTGGTCCACTGTGTTTTATCAAGGGCAGGGTCAATGCAGCTCGCTATCAGGAGATTTTGGAGCACTTCATGCTTCCATCTGCTGAAAAGCTTCATTTTTCAGAATGACCTGGCACCTGCTCACAGTGCCAAAACCACTGCTAAATGGTTTACTGACCATGGTATTACTGTGCTCAATTGGCCTGCCAACTCTCCTGACCTGAACCCCATAGAGAATCTGTGGGATATTGTGAAGAGAAAACTGAGAGACACCAGACCCAACTCTGTGGATGAGCTTAAGGTTGCTATCGGAGCATCCTGGGCCTCTGTAACACCTCAGCAGTGCCACAAGAGAGTAGGCTGCAAAGTCGTCAGCGTGTTTCTGTCCCTTGCTAAAAAGGGTTGTGACAGGAAGGGCATCCGACATTAAAAAAAAAAAAAAAAACTGCCAAATCAAACATGCGAATCAGATGATTCGCTGTGGCGACTCCTGAGTAAAAGGGAAAAAGCCGAAAGGGAAGACAGTGCCACAAGCTGATTGCCTCCATGCCACGCTGCATTGAAGCAGTCATTTCTGCAAAAGGATTCCCAACCAAGTATTTAATACATAACAACATAATTATTTGAAGGTTGACTTTTTGTATTAAAAACACAGGGATTGTTGGTTTTTCTTTACTTTTTTAATATGCTAATTTTTTGAGGAGGACGTGTATGTGTGTGTGTGTATGTATATATATATATATATATATATATATATATATATATATATAATTTGTTTTGATTTTTGGTTTTTTTTTTTTTTTTTGCTTAATTGATCTTGTTTTTGTTTTTTGTGGCATTTTGCTTAACTTTTTCCCCTATTCTTCATTAATTTCCTTATTTTTTTAAGACAATGAATATTTATTTATTTAAAAAAAAAAAAACACAATTCACTGAAGCCGCATGAATTGAAGCGTGAAGTAGTGAGGGATCCCTGTGTGCGTGTGTGTGTGTGTGTGTGTATATGTATATATATATATATATATATATATATATATATATATATATATATATGATCTGGTGGTGCTGTTTGGGGAGTCTACTGACCTGTGTGAGTCAGTGTCTGATGAAAGGAGTAATAATAAAATAAATAATAATATATTAATTCCTTCATTCATTTATTGATTCATTCATTGTCTTCCGCTTCTTCTGGGGTCGGGGCATGGGGGCAACAACCTAAGCAAAGAGGCCAAGACATCCCTCTTTCCAGCCACTTCCTCCAGCTCTTCCGGGCGTTCCCAGACAAGCTAAGACATAGTCCCTCCAGCGTGTTCTAGGTCGGGTAATAATATATGTCATTTTTAATATTATGTTGATATAGTCTGCAAGACAAAGCTTATTTATGTATGGAACAGAATGAGTCTCCAATAATAGAGGCAAAGCTATAAATTTTTCTGATATTTTCAGTCAGTTTTTTTTAATTAATTTAAAGCAAAAGATTGAATAGAAACAAGCGAGAAACCTATTTTAACTATTTTTGCCAAAAATAACTAACTAAATAAAACTAGCCTATTTTTCTCAGTTATTGTGTTAGTATATTTTGTCACATAAAGTTCTCAGTAGTTGTGAACGAAGCAAATGCTAGATGCATCCAGGCAGCTGAGCTATGGGATGTGTCTGCTCGCTGTGCAGGATACCACCCCAGCCTAATTGTGTTCATCAGGTCATTCATCGCTACAGCTGAATCATGCTGTCTTCTCGCCTCAGGCCACCATTTCATTTCGTCTTGCTCTCCCTCTCCCTCTCTTTCCCTCCCTCAGCCATTGGCAATAAAATCTATCTGTTTCATGCCATCACTGATTATTTCTTCCTGAACATACTCAATCACTCTAAGTTTTAACCTCAATTTCATTTTTTCCCATTTAATTTAACTTTTCTACTATTTTGCTGAAAGAAATTGCAGAGAGAAATTTTCTCTATTTTATCTTTTACTTGTTTGGTGCATTAGCATTAGAAAACGTACACCCTTCGCACCCTTGTCTTTACTCTTGCAGGGAAATTGTCTGACTTTTCTGTAAAGGTTGTGAAACTGCACTCAGTTGTTGGTGTTTTTTTTTAAAAGATGAGAGCCACGATGAAAATGGCATCAAACTAAATTAATGGCTTTCCAACGAGAATAGAAGGAGAGTCTCCTTAATTACAGAAAAGCTCTTACTGCTGCTAGAGGAGTTATTTTTTATCAAATCTAATAGAAAATAACAAACATAGTCCAAAATATTTATTTAATACTCTTGCAGAATTTACTAGGAATAAAACCATGTGTAGACCATCAGCTTATAGCAGTGGTGATTTTATGAACTGTTTTAATGTTAAAATTGAAAAGATCAAGCAAAAGATTGATTCCCTAAATTTAAAGGCCGATATCAATAACTAAAACTGTAAATAATAATGCACCACTATCAGATCTACAACTTGGGGGCAGTGGTGGCCTAGTGGTATAGGAAGCTGGATCGCTGATCCTAAGGTTGGGGATTCGAGTCTCACTCTCCACAAGGTTGTCACTGTCCCCCTCGGTGCAGATAACTGGGTTATCAAAGGCCGGCCATGTCTCTCACTGTTTATGGTGTGAGGTTCATGTAAAAGAATCATGGCTGACTTTCGACAAGACTAGGCTGCAAAGCCGTCAGCGTGCTTCCGCCCTGCAATGGCCTGGCGAGCTGTCCAGGGTGTACTCTGCCCTTGCCCGAATTTGGCTGGGATGGCCGCCAGCCTCTCTGTGACCCTAATTAGGATTAAGCAATTACAGAAAATGAACTGAACTGAAGATCTACAACTTGAGTGGTTTAGCTCCAATCAAAAGACAGAACTAATCTCATTAATTTCCTCATCAAAATCATCAGCCTGTGTGCCTGATCCAGTACCTACATGTTTCCTAAAAGCAAATACTATCAGGCGTGATCACCCATTATGAAATGTAATAAATGATTCCCTTAGCACTGGTTATGTACCTAAATCCTTTAAACTATCAGTTATCAAACGTCTGATTAAAAAAAAACCTGATGTCTACCCATATCGGCTGTCCAACTATAGACCAATATCAAACCTTCCGTTTATCTCTAATATCTTAGAAAAATATGTAACACAACAGGCATGTTCAGGTCTCACCATAGCACAGAGAGAGCACTCATTACGGTGGTAAATGACCTCCTGGTATCATCTGACCACAGCTGTGTCTCCCTGCTTGTATTTCTTGACCTTAGGGCAGCCCTTAACACTATTGATGATACGATTCTCCTTGACAGATTCAAAAATATTGTTAGAGTTAAGAGAACAGCCCTCTCCTGGGTTGAATCTCATTTAACTGACCAATATTAGTTTGTAGATGTAAAAGGTGATTTCTCTGAACTGTGCTTTCTAATGTTAAGTATGGTGCCTCACAAGGTTCTGTCCTAGACCCATTGCCTTCAAGGGCGTAGGCTGGTATGACCGTGGGGGGAGGGGGTGTGCACATCTCGGTTGACCGGAACTAAGGCTTAGGCCTATAGCCCCTGGGACTCTAAAGAGGAAATGAAACGCTGACTAAATAAGTTGGCAGTAGCTTAAGTATAGTTTATTGAAGCAATTGTGGCTTAAATTTTATATCATAAATAAACCACTGCACACGCAGAGGTTTTGTTTTATGTGCTTGTCGTATAATTATCGAAGCGAAAGCCGCCATTGCTAAGTGCCCGCCTGCACAAAGTCACTGTGATGTCACTGGGTTGGTACAATGTACAGTCTTCTTCTTGTCCTTTCGGCTTTTCCCTTCAGGGGTTGCCACAGCGAATCATCTGCCTCCAACTCACCCTATCCTCTGCATCGTTTTCTCTTACACCAACTGCCTTCATGTCCTCCTTCACCACATCCATGAATCGTCTCTTTGGTCTTCCTCTAGGCCTCCTGCCTGGTAGTTCCAACCTCAGCATCCTATTACCAATATATTCACTATCCCTCCTCTGTACATGTCCAAACCATCTCAATCTAGCCTCTCTGACTTTGTCTCCAAAACGTCTTACATGTGCTGTCCCTCTGATGTGCTCATTCCTGATCCTATCCATCCTTGTTACTCTCAAAGAGAACCTCAACATTTTCATCTCTGCTACCTCCAGCTCTACCTCCTGTCTTTTCCCCAGGGCCACTGTTTCGAAACTATACAACATCGCTGGCCTCAACACCGTCTTGTACACTTTTCCTTTCATTTTTGCCGAGACCCTCCTATCACACATCACACCGGACACTTTTCTCCAACCATTCCAACCACCCTGCACACACTTCTTCACCTCTTTTCCACACTCTCCATTGCTCTGGATTGTTGAGCCAAAGTACTTAAAATCCTCCACCTTCCTTATCTCTGCTCCCTGTAACCTCACCGTTCCAGTTGGGTCCTTGGCATTCATACACATGTATTCTGTCTTACTGAGGCTAACCTTCACTCCTCTCCTTTCCAGGGCATACCTCCACCTCTCTAGGTTTTCCTGCACTTGTTCTCTGCTCTCACTGCAGATCACAATGTCATCTGCAAGCATCATAGTCCATGGAGATTCTTGTCTAACCTCGTCTGTCAGCCTGTCCATCACCATAGCAAACAAGAAGGGGCTCAGAGCTGACCCTTGATGCAGTCCCACCTCCACCTTGAACTCTTCTGTCACACCGACAGCACACCTCACCACTGTCTTACATCTCTCATACATGTCCTGCACCACTCTAACATACTTCTCTGCCACTCCAGACTTCCTCATGCAATACCACAGTTCCTCTCTCGGCACCCTGTCATATGCTTTCTCCAGATCCACAAAGGCACAATGCAGTTCCTTCTGACCTTCTCTGTACTTCTCTATTAACATCCCCAAGGCAAACACTGCATCTGTGGTGCTCTTTCTTGGCATGAAACCAAACTGTTGTTCACAAATGCTGACCTCTGCCCTTAGTCTTGCTTCCACTATTCTTTCCCATAATTTCATCGTATGGCTCATCAACTGTATCCCTCTGTAGTTGCCACAACTCTGCACATCACCCTTGTTCTTAAAAATGGGCATCAGCACACTTCTCCTCCATTCCTCTGGCATCCTCTCACTCTCTAAGACCTTGATGAATGTTTTTGTCAGGAAATCTACTGCCTCCTCTACTGCTTCCTCTCCTAGACACTTCCATACCTCCACCGGTATGTCATCAGGGCCAACTGCCTTTCCATTCTTCATCCTCTTCAATTCCCTCCTCACTTCACCCTTACTAATCTTTGCTACTTCCTGGTCCTCAACAGTCACCTCTTCTACTCTTTTTTTCTCTCTCTCATTTTCCTTATTCATCAGCTCTTCAAAGTACTCTTTCCATCCTCCCAGCACACTTCTGTCATCAATCAATACATTTCCCTCTCTGTCCTTAATCACTCTAACTTGCTGCATGTCCTTCCATCTCTATTTCTCTGCTGTGCCAACCTGTATAAATCATTTTCTCCCTCTTTACTTTTCAACCGAGTATACAAGTCATCATACGCCCTCTGTTTGGTCTTTGACACTGATACCTTCACCTTATGCTGTGTCTCCCTGTACTCCTGTCTCTTCGGCCCTCTCAATGTCCCACTTCTTCTTAGCTAACCTCTTCTTTTGTGCACACTCCTGCACTTCCTCATTCCACCACCAAGTCTCCTTATCTCCTCTCCTTCCAGATGACACACCAAGTATTCTCCTACCTGTCTCCCTGATCACATCAGCTGTAGTTGTCCAGTCATCTGGAAGCACTTCCTGACCACCCAAAGCCTGTTTCAACTCCTCCTTGAAGACAACATGACACTCCTCCTTTTTCAGCTTCCACCACTTTGTCTTCTGCTCTGCCTTTGCCTTCTTCACCTTCCTCACCATCAGCATCATCCTGCACACCACCATCCTATGCTGTTTGGCAACACTCTCACCCGCTACTACTTTGCAGTCACTGACTTCCTTCAAATTACATCGCCTACACAAGATGTAGTCTACCTGTGTGCTCCTACCTCCGCTTTTATAAGTCACTCTATGCTCCTCTCTCTTCTGGAAGAAAGTATTCACCACAGCTATTTCCATCCTTTTTGTAAAATCTACCAACATCTGTCCTTCTGCGTTCCTGTCCTGAATACCAAACCTGCCCATCACTTCCTCTTCCCCTCTGTTTCCTGCACCAACATGTCCTTTGAAGTCTGCCCCAATGACTACTCTTTCATCTTTGGGGGTATTCTGCATCACTTCATCTAACTCACTCCAGAATCTCTCCTTCTCTTCTAGTTCACATCCTGCCTGTGGGGCATAAGCACTAACAACATTGAACATCATGCCTTCAATTTCTAACTTGAGACTCATCACTCTGACTGACGCTCTTTTCACTTCTAGAACATTCCTGACAAACTCCTCCTTCAAGATATGTCCTACTCCATTTCTCTGCCCATCCACACCATGAAAAAACAGCTTAAACCCTGCTCCTATGCTTCTAGCTTTGCTACCTTTCCACCTGGTCTCCTGAACACACAGTATGTCCACCTTCCTCCTCAGCATCATGTCAGCCAGCTCTCTACCTTTTTCCTGTCATAGTTCCAACATTCAAAGTCCCTACTTTCAGTTCTAGACTCCTGCCTTTCCTCTTCTCTCTCTGCCTACGGACACGCCTCCCGCCTCTCCTTCTTCGACGTCTTCGACCAATAGTAGTCCAATTTCCACCAGCACCCTGTTGGTTAACAGCACTGATGGCGGTCGTTGTTAACCCGGGCCTCGACCGATCCGGTATGGATTTTCTTGATATGACTCGCATGTTTTATTTGGCATTTGTTTTACACCGGATGCCTTTCCTGACGCAACCCTCTGCATTTATCCAGGCTTGGGACCGGCGTGAGGGAGAGACACTGGCTTGTGCACCTCCGTCACGGCTGCGTTTGGTACAATGTACAGTACCATATGAATTATAGTGCATACATATCACAGCAGATTATATGATATAAACAACATGGAATCTTACACCAACAACACGCACAGTTTTTCAGCAGAAGACGATTCATCTATTACTCTCAGAAGACAAATCCAATATCATAGTTCAACTAAAAACATTCTCAAATATATTTCAAACTACATCTGCAAGTACATGTGCTAAATACATTTACAAATTGAGCTCAAGTTATTTATCTATTCAAAGGCACAAACAAATATTCATACATATTTACAGCACAAAACCATACTATTAATTTTATAAAAGTACTGAGCATTAGACTGCAGATATAGGCTGGATGGCTTATGATTATTTGAGCCATTCATTCTGTGTGTCAATGTTTGTGTTCTAACATGTGCAGGAACCGGAGGCGGTACTAACAAACTGCTTTATTCTCACACTCGCACTTTATTTGATTGACAGTGTTCAGCTATTATTGCTTATTGATAATATTATGGATATTGATTGGTCAGCTCGGGCGTGCACATGCCCAGTGCCCATTACACGTTAACTTTCAGTTTACTTCCTGACTCTAGTCATGCAGAACTTATCTCCGACTTTCTCTTCAATAACGGTTATTAAGTTTATTTATAAGATTGTGAATACACATAATGTCTTGTCCAGCGGAACTCAACTCCTGCTGGGGGGGGGGGGGGTGTACGTGCACCCTGTACAACACCCCCACCCCCCAGCCTGCGCCCTTGGCCTTTCTCTCTGTACTCCCTTTGTGTAACATCATTCATGATCCTGGCATTAGCTTTCATTGTTGCTGACATTTTTTTTTTTTTTCCAGCAAAGCCAGATGAGAGGCATCAGCTTAATCACGTTGAGAAATATGCAAAGGACATTAGACACTGGATGCTTACTAACTTCCTCTTATTAAACTCTGATAAGACAGAAGTACTTGTACTCAGCTCTCAGGCTGCTGGAAATAAGGTTTCTTATTATGTAATAAGTTTAGATGGCATTTCAGTTTCATCATATGTAGCAGCAAAGGACCTCGGAGTGATTACTGGTGCTGGTCTTTCATTTGAATCTCATAACTCATGTAGATAATATTACTCGGGTAGCCCTCTTTCATCTCAGGAATATTGCTAAAATAAGAAATATGATGTCACTGCATAATGTGGAAAAAAAATGTTCATACTTTTGTTACTTTAAGATTAAATTATTGTAAAGCGTGAACGTCTGAATGTTGTAATAGGTGCATGAACAAGCTTTAGTTGGTTCATAATGCAGCAGCATAACACCCCACTTCCAATTAAATTTTAAATTGAATGTAAAATACTACTTTTAGCCCATGAAGCAGTTAATGGTCACATTATTCGGGCAAACTTCTTATCGTTTATGATCCAGCACACCCGCTTAGATTAAAAGGTGCAGTCTGCTTAGTGATACCTCAATTAATGAAGACTACTGCAGGGGGCAGAGATTTCTCTTCCAAAACCCCACATTTATGGAATAACCTTCCAGTTAATGGCCCGGATTCATTTTTTACTACAATGAAGTTTCTGATATGTGGTTTGTATCCTTATGGTTTCACCCAAATGAGGATTGGTTGGCCTGGTTCCTCTCAAGGTTTCTTCCTCACGTCAACTGAGGGAGTTTTTCCTTGCCAATGTCATAGCAGCCTTGCATCTTAGGGATGTGTGGGGGCTGCAGAAAATGTTTAAACTCTTTTATACTTTATAAACATCTAAATGTTTAGAAAGCTGCCTTGTGACAATGTCAATTGCAAAAAGTGTTATACAGATAAAATTTAATTAAATTGAATGATTATGCCTTGACTCAGCCAGCCATCCAAATAATGTCAGTGACAGATCATTGCCAGGTTGGTGACCTTTTTAAAAATTACACAGTGCTTACAGTGGGACCAGTGAGCAAGGAAACACATGAATTCATGATTATAACATTCACTCTTCGATAAACTTCTATGATTTATTCTAGCATGAAATTTCTCCAGGAAAACCAGAACACTGTGCCAACTAGATTCACAACTGGTTTTCAAGCTTAATTATCGTGATCTTTTGCTATGAGTCCAATGTTTGGTGGGTCCATCAGACTTTCAGATCAGCTCTTCTGAATGTTGTTAGAATAATGAGCACTGCATATATTTGACGCTGACAGAAATCAACTAAATCACAGTCCAAAGGCCACAGTTGAGTGTATTTTTACTGCTAGCTATCTCCATAAAACACAGCTTAAAGTGTTAAAAGATTAGCTCCATTCATGATTGTATGTATTTTTAATGCTTCAGTCACTGTTCTATGTGTACATGATGGTGTAATGTAGTGGTTGTCTTGTCTTCTTCACAGCAAGAATGTCCTGGGTTTGAGTCAAAGGCTAGGTGAGTGTGTTTCTGGGTGAAGTTTGCATGTTTTCCCATGGGTTTCATCTGAGTACTCGGATGAAGTTGACCCATCCAAAGACTTACACATTATGATAATTTGTACTTCTAAGTTGTCCCAAAAGTGGGAATGTGAGTGTGAACGTGTGTGTGTGTGTGTGTGTGTGTGTGTGTGTGTGTGTGTGTGTGTGTGTGTGTGTATTGTGCTGGCCCTGTGATGGACTGGCAAGATGTTTACGTTGTACCCAGCCTTCACCCAGAATCAGCTCGAGTGTTGTTGCGACCCTAGTGGGACTATCTGGCAAACACAAAGAATGGATGGATTTTTTGAGTGAAATCATTCATAAGATTAACACGGCCAATATTTCTAACAAAAAAAATACATAAAATGATTTTCAGTACAATTGTAGAGTCAGAAACACAGCAGAACGGATGAGTGGATAAAATTTAATCTCCTGCTATCCGTATAACTGCAAATGAACCTTCAACCAAAGGATTTTCTTATAACGCAGTGTTTATTGAAATTCATAACACGGTTTGCCCTTGAGTATGCAATAGAAAATATAAAACCTTTTGGTTAAAAAATATATTCTTAACCAGCAAATAGCAGACATACTGTTACACTGTTGTTGGAAATACTCTTGAACACATGAAAAGACACAAAGCGATTAATACAAAATGGCTCTTGCAAAAAAGACAAAGCTGACAGATGTCTATTCATTAGATTTCAGTTTGAAAAAAGAAACCAGCATGCAGCTTGTGTCCTTCACTGTCAGTGCAAAGCTGTGGAGGTTCTGTTGAAGCTTGAACAATACATTATTTAATATCAGCAGCATTTCTTCTCTGCAGTAGTAACAGGTAGCGCAGACTTTCTTATTCCAGTTTAAAGACATGTACTGTTTCCCTTTTCCCCTCAGTGTGCATATCAATGATTGTATGTCTTACCCTGTGATAGACTGATGAGCTGTTCAGGGTGTACTTCTCCTTTGCCTAGAGTCAGTTGTGACCATGAACAAGATAAGCACCTATGATCCTAAATAAATGACAAATGGCAGGAGTTTTTTCTCTGAGTGGAAAGGAGAGAATAAAGAATGAGACAGATCTTTACAGATGCTGTAACGCAAGTTATAAAAGCAGGAACTAATTTCATGGATTTTCCACAACATTAAACATAACTAGAACATTGATTTAAAAAATATATTCTGGCAGCATGGCCTGCCTCACAGCAAGAAGATCCTGGGCCCAAATCCCCAGTTAAGCAGGAATGCTGTTATGTGGAGTTTTGATGTTCTAACCGTGCTCACATCTGATTTCTCAGGGTACTCCAGTTTCCTCCCACAATCCAAAGACATGTACATTGCGCTAATTGGCTCTTCAAAAGTGTCCCTATGTGAGTGTTTGAATGGTTATGTGTGTGTTGGCCCTGCTATGGAACTATTCATGGTGTACTCCAATTCCACCCAGAGTTGGCTGAAATAGGCTTCACACTCTCCCTACGACCAAAATATTAAATGGATGAATGGTATCTTCTTTAATAAAAAAAATAATTAATTTTGTTTTAGTAAAAGAGGAATAAGACACTTAGGTATTTGCTGTTATCACCGCATCATTAATTATTTTCTTTAACCGAAGTGTTTAATGTCTTACAGAAGGTATTAGAGTGAGTGTTTATAATTCACAGCTCGATTAAAGGAGTCTGTGGCAGCTCCATTTTCCTTCAGCATGCTTAGGAATGAAACTCATCTGCATTATTCCTGACTTACTGGCACATTTGTAGTGAGATAGTTTCTCCTGGTTATTAATCACATGGATTAAAGTAGAAGAGCAATGTTCTTTTCATTATAATTTTGCTGATGTCTGAATACTGCTGAATTAACACTTCTCTTAAATTGAAGCGAATCCAGATTGGGATTTTAAATGTCTTTTCTTTGTGCAGCTCTGTGTCCAATGTCAGTGTTCAGTCTCATTCGAATTACATTTGATCTTTGCTATTGGCCATTTCTTAGTTCCGTTCTGTTGTTTAAAAAGGATTTCACTTTACTATGCTAACCATCAGTGGGGGGACATATTGACAGAATGGATCATACACCCATCTCACAGCAAGAAGATCCCAGGTATCAAACCCAAGATCTTCTTGCAGTGAGATGAACGTATGATATAATGCACACTCCGCGTGCATATTCTCTCTGTGCTTGTGTGGATTTCCTCTGGGTACTCTAGTTTCCTCCTACAGTCCAAATAGTTGCACATTAGGCTGCTTGGCTGTTCCAAATTGACCCTAGATATGAGTGCAAATGGTTGTGTCTATGCAATGGTCTGGCGAGCAGTTTAGGGTGTGCCCAGCCTTTACCCAGATGCCAGCCTCACTGTAACCCTAGTAGGATTAAGCAGTTTAACAATTGAGAAAGTGACTGGGTGACTGAATAATCATTCAGCTAATACAACTTGAAAGTAATTGAATAATTTATTCAATAATACTGGACAACAATATTTAACTTTTTTTCTGCTGACTGAAATCTACTACTTCTTTTTATCTAAATTTGGGGTGCTGATATAAAAAAATGTCATAATCCCCCCCCCCCCCCCCCCATCACATTATTATTTTTTTCCATTCTGTGGCAATTCCACCTGTAGTATTAATGGATTTTATGCCCATCAGATTTAATTGTAAAACTGCCAATTTAAACCTGAAATAAATTTTCTGTTTGTGTTTTAAATTGAAAATCAAGTTAAATCAGAGTGGCAGCTGCTTGTTGTGTTTCAACAACTCAGTTCCAATTATATTATGTGTGTAAACTTAACTACTGTTCTTTAAGAGAATACTTGACTTACTTTAAACTTGGAGATCGGGACAAGTCTTTGCCTCCACATAAAGTATGCAAGCTTTGCACTGAAAATATACGACAGTGGACCAAGGGGAAAGCGAGAGAAACTGGCATTTGGCATTCCTATGGTGTGGTGAGAGCTGAAGAATCAGGTAGATGTTGTACTGAAATGGTATAATTTCTTAAAAATCAAATGCATACCTATGCTGGATTATGTTATGAACACTTCGTACTGAAATTTGTTTAAATCATGGGATTGATTTTTCATTTTTGATTTCAATATTAATATCTGATATTTCATTATTATCCAGTACAGACTTGTACATGTTCATTACATAAATGAATTGTGGCATTAATTTCTGGACCTTTATTGTCTGTAAATGGATAAAATTTCTGGGGATTGTTGAAGTCATTATACAGACGCTCCCACACACACATCCGGAGATACAAACATCTGGTCCGAGGTCAAGAGTGAAAGTGAAATGAAATTGAAGAACAAGTAGTAAAAGAAATGGAATAAAATCTATAGAAAGATATATCATCAATATAAGTATGAAATATGATTAAACATTATCCTGAGGTACACTTAATACTAGGCTCAGGCAGAGAGGCCGTGGCTGAGACGTGCTTTACAAAGAGGTCCGGGAAGAGAAGCAGAACCAATACAATTCTCCAATACCAAGAACCAATACAATTCTGAACTCCCGCCAAGAGTTTCAAAGAAGAAACAAATTGACTCCAGTATTATAATGAACTGGATAAGAGTGAAACTCTCTGTAAATCTGATCAGATCCACTGTGCTATGCTTGAGAGTAACCAGTTTAAACACGGAATATAAGATATTGATAATGTCATGATTATGGAGAGAGAGAGAGACAGAGAGACAGAGAGAGAGAGAGGTTAAACATTTTCTAAGTGTTTAATTTCATGTCCCCCACTAGTATGAACTTTCCACCTTTGAGCCGGTAATATGCACGCACTGCTCTCAGAGGTCAGCATGTCTTGCACCGTTCCAGTGATGTGCAGCCTGAAGTGCAAGCGCGGCTGCCGCGCACCTCCAGATCCTACACAGATAACTTCATTATCCCGGACCGGGGCCAGGACCAGTGGGTTAAATTGTGTGCCTTGGTGATGCTGAGTAATTTTCATGTGCAGGATGATGTTTACTGTGGTGTCACAGGAGGAATGGTGTCATTAACAATGATTTGTGATTATCATGATTTAACACCATAAAGACTTTAAAGCTTCAGGCACACGGGCAGCACGTTGAGTCGAGTTGGGTCAATATGGGGCAGAGTGAGACACAAACCATGAATCATATTGGGAAATGATTCACAAATAATCCACCAATCAAATAGAATTATCTAGGAAGCATTACACACTTCGAGTAAATAAATAAATCAGATTATCTTTATGTCGAAGTTTGATTATAGTTCTCTGGTGCTCCTTCCAAAGGCAACCAGAAGCTGATCAGTTCAATTGTCCAGTTGTAATGTTGCCTGTGTGTGTGTGTGTGTGTGTGTGTGTGTGTGTGTGTGTGTGTGTGTGTGTGTGTGTGTGCGCGCATGCGTGAGAGAGAGAGAGAGAGAGAGAGAGCGAGCGATTGTATACAGTACAAACTCGTATAGGTTACTTATACAAGGTTTAAACATATGTTCCCCTCTAAAGAATGTCCTGTAACAACTTACGAACAAATTCATCTAACAAATGGCTGTCTGGAACCTATCTCGTTCATAAGCTGGAGAGTGTCTGTATTTCAATACATACTTGTATATAGTTATGCTAGCAAAAATCTTCAATGACAAAGCTAAAAATCAAAGACATATTTACTGACCCCCCCCCTCCATCTCCAGTGCATCTCTGCTGCAGTATATATTTCTGAATGCTTACCTCTGACATCAATGAGCCTCTGGATTGTGCTGTGCTGCTCTCTTCCTTAAAGCACAATCTATTTTTCACAACACTTCCATTCAGTCTTGTTCCAAACTGACTGATGTGTATAATATATGTTTGGTAGTTCGTATATCTATATCTTAAAAAAATATGGCTTAAATAATGGATTATTAATGAATGCAGCCGTGACGGAGGGGCACAAACCAGTGTCTCTCCCTCACGCCAGTCCCAAACTCGGATAAATGCAGAGGGTTGCATCAGAAAGGGCATCCGGCGTAAAACAAATGCCAAATAAAATATGCGAGTCACAACAAAAAATTTCATACCGGATCAGTCGTGGCCCGGGTTAACAACGACCGCCATCAGTGCTGTTAACCAACAGGGTGCTGGTGGAAATTGGACTACTGTTGGTCGAAGTGTCGAAGAAGGCGAGGCGGGAGGCGTGCCCATAGGCAGAGAGAGAAGAGGAACGGCATGAGTCTAGGACTGAAAGTATGGACTTTGAATGTTGGAACTATGACAGGAAAAGGTGGAGAGCTGGCTGACATTATGCGGAGGAGGAAGGTGGACATACTGTGTGTTCAGGAGACCAGGTGGAAAGGTAGCTGGGCTAGAAGCTTAGGAGCAGGGTTTAAGGTGTTTTTTCATGGTGTGGATGGGAAGAGAAATGGAGTAGGAGTCATCTTGAAGGAGTTTGTCAGGAATGTTCTACAAGTGAAAAGAGTGTCAGACAGAGTGATGAGTCTCAAGTTAGGAATTGAAGGCGGGATGTTCAATGTTGTTAGGGCTTATGCCCCTTAGGCAGGATGTGAGCTATAAGAAAAGGAGAGATTCTGGAGTGGGTTAGATGAAGTGATGCAGAATACTCCCAGAGGTGAAAGAGTGGTCATTGGGGCAAACTTCAATGGACATCTTGGTGCAGGAAACATAGGGGACGAGGAAGTAATGGGCAGGTTTGGTATCCAGAACAAGAACGCAGAAGGTCAGATGTTGGTAGATTTTGCAAAAAGGATGGAAGTGGCTGTGGTGAATACTTTCTTCCAGAAGAGACAGGAGCATAGGGTGACTTATGAAAGTGGCGGTAGGAGCACACAGGTAGACTACATCTTGTGTAGGCGATGTAATTTGAAGGAAGTCAGTGACTGCAAAGTAGTAGCAGTTGAGAGTGTTGCAAACTGCATAGGTCGGTGCTGTGCAGGATGATGCTGATGGAAGGCAAAGGCAGAGCAGAAGACAAAGTGTTGGAAGCTGAAAAAGGAAGAGTGTTGTGTTGTCTTTAAGGAGGAGTTGAAACAGGCTTTGGGTGGTCAGGAAGTGCTTCCAGATGACTGGACAACTACAGTTAATGTGATCAGGGAGACAGGTAGGAGAATACTTGGTGTGTCATCTGGAAGGAGAGGAGATAAGGAGACTTGATGGTGGAATGAGGAAGTGCAGGAGTGTGTACAAAAGAAGAGGTTAGCTAAGAAGAAGTGGGACATAGAGAGGACTGAAGAGAGTAAACAGGAGTACAGGGAGACACAGCGTAAGGTGAAGGTAGCAGTGTCAAAGACCAAACAGAGGGCGTATGATGACTTGTATACTCGGTTGAAAAGTAAAGCGGGAGAAAATGATTTATACAAGTTGGCACAGCAGAGAAATAGAGATGGGAAGGACATGCAGCAAGTTAGAGTGATTAAAGACAGAGAGGGACTTGTATTGACTGATGACCGAAGTGTGCTGGGAAGATGGAAAGAGTACTTTGAAGAGCTGATGAATGAGGAAAATGAGAGAGGAAAAAGAGTAGAAGAAGTGACCATTGAGGACCAGGAAGTAGCAAAGATTAGTAAGGGTGAAGTGAGGAGGGCATTGAAGAGGATGAAGAATGGAAAGGCAGTTGGTCCTGATGACATACCAGTGGAGGTATGGAAGTGTCTAGGCGAGGTAGCAGTAGATTTCCTGACAAGAACTTTCATCAAGGTCTTAGAGAGTGAGAGGATGCCGGAGGAATGGAGGAGAAGTGTGATGGTGCCCAGTTTTAAGAACAAGGGAGAAGTGCAGAGTTGTGGCAACTCCAGAGGGATACAGTTGATGGCCATACAATGAAGTTATGGGAAAGAATAGTGGAAGCAAGACAAAGGGCAGAGGACAGCATTTGTGAACAACAGTTTGGTTTCGTGCCAAGAAAGAGCACCACAGATGCAGTGTTTTCCTTGGGGATGTTAATAGAGAAGTACAGAGAAGGTCAGAAGGAACTGCATTGTGCCTTTGTGGATCTGGAGAAAGCATATGACAGGGTGCCGAGAAAGGAACTGTGGTATTGTATGAGAAAGTCTGGCGTGGCAGAGAAATATGTTAGAGTGGTGCAGGACATGTATAAGAGCTGTAAGACAGTGGTGAGGTGTGCTGTCAGTGTGACTGAAGAGTTCAAGGTGGAGGTGGGACTGCATCAAGGGTCAGCTCTCAGCCCTTTCTTGTTTGCTTTGGTAATGGACTGGCTTACAGACGAGGTTAGACAAGAATCCCCATGGACTATGATGTTTGCAGATGACATTGTGATCTGTACTGAGAGCAGAGAACAAGTGCAGGAAAATCTAGAGAGGTGGAGGTATGCCCTGGAAAGGATGGGAATGAAAGTTAGCCTCAGAAAGACAGAATTCATGTGTATGAATGACAAGGACCCAAGAGGAACGGTGAGGTTACAGGGAGCAGAGATAAGGAAGGTGGAGGATTTTAAGTACTTTGCTCAACAATCCCGAGCAATGGAGAGTGTGGAAAAGAGGTGAAGAAACGTGTGCAGGCTGGTTGGATTGGTTGGAGAAAAGTGTCCGGTGTGATGTGTGATAGGAAGGTATAGGCAAGAATGAAAGGAAAATTGTACAAAGACAGTGTTGAGGCCAGCGATGTTGTATGGTTTAGAAACAGTGGCCCTGGGAAAAAGACAGGAGGCAGAGCGGGAGGTAGAAGAGATGAAAATGTTGAGGTTCTCTTTGGAATTAACGAGGATGGCTAGGATCAGGAATGAGCACATCAGAGGGACAGCACATGTAAGACGTTTTGGAGACAAAGTCAGAGAGGCTAGATTGAGATGATTTGGACATGTACAGAGGAGGGATAGTGAGTATATTGGTAGTAGGATTCTGAGGTTGGAACTACCAGGCAGAAGGCCTAGAGGAAGACCAAAGAGACGATTTATGGATGTAGTGAAGCAGGACATGAAGGCAGGTGGTGTAAGAGAAGAAAGATGCAGAGGATAGGGTGAGATGGAGGCAGATGATTTGCTGTGGCAACCCCTGAAGGGAACCGCCGAAAGAAAAAGAAGAATAAGAAGATGGATTATGAATGAGATTCAATCATCCATTCATTTTCTTTTCAGCTTAATCCAAATTAGGGTCACAGGGATCCATTCCCAAATGGAAATCTGTTGAAAAGACAGAATGCTATAGATAAATGGTTTAATGTTATAAATAGAGTAAGATATATATATATATATATATATTTTTTTTTTAATTATTATTATTATTATTATTATTATTATTATTATTATTATTATTATTCATTCATTAATTTTCTAAGCTACTTAACCTAATTAGAGTCACGGGGGATTGGTGCCCATTTTAGCCAACTCTGGGAGGATGGAGGATGGGGTACATCATGAGGAGCTTCGCAGGTCATCACAGGGCCAACGATCACACAATCATTCATACTCACACCTACGGGTTATTTGGAACAGCAAATTAGCCTACTGCATGTTTTTGATTTGTCGGAAGAAATTGAAGTACCCGGAGGGAAACCCACACAAGCACGGGGAGAATATGCAAACTCCACTCAGAAACCTCCAAGCAGGGAATCAAACCCAGGACCCTCTTGCTGTGAGGTGGACATGGTACTCACTAGGCCATCATGCCAACTCTATTATAATAATAATGATTACTATTATGTTTTGTTGTAGATCCCTTTCCTGATAGAATTTCATATACACAACGGCGGGTGTAGTTTGAAAGGTAACACTGATTTGATTTTATTTTTACTTCTTGCCTTTAAAATAATATTGATGACATTTAAAAATATTTTATTTCATTATGTTCAAAGCAACAGTGCTTCACATGTTTTTGTTTTTGTTTTTTTGTTTTTGTTTTTTATACCCGTAGTGAAGAATTTGAACTTGTGTTATTTAAAGCAAGCTGCAGGGTAGTAATACACGTAGCATACCTTCACAGTCATGAAGATTAATCCAATTAGCATAAGAAGGATTTTAATTCATATTTAAGGAGATTTTAACCCTGTGATTTAAACTACATGCAATTTACAATAATAAGCGTTTTACCATGCTTAAGAGTTTTAAAACACTGTAAGCTCCAGTTCTCTTGCCTTTTCTCTCTTCTTTACTCCTTTTCTTTCACTTTTAACAACTGCTCTCCTACACACAAAGGAGGGAATCTCTTGGATCTTGTTTTCAGTCATCCCTGTCCAGTCACTGGCATTAATTCCACTCTGCTTCACATCTGTGACCACCACTTGGTTTCCTTTACTATCAACTTACCTATTCTATCGAACACGAGCTCTCAATTTTCTTCCTTCACTCAACAAAACCTTCACACTGTATCTCCTTCATTTGTTGCTTCCTGTACTCTATCTTCCTAACCCAGTCTTTTTTTATTCCCTATCAATCGAATCTGCTATTGATGCTTTCCTCTCATCACTCTCTGCTTCTCTGGACCTCCTCTGCACTTTTTCTACAAAAGCCAGTAAGACTTCTTGTTCTGTTCATTGGCTCTCGGAGGTACTCCAAAGAAATCATAGACAACTCAGAGCAGCTGAGAGAAAGTGGAAGAAGTCTCAATTTGAATCAGATCTTGCCTCTTACCATGCTCTCCTATCCACATTTTCATCTGATCTAACGTCTGCTAAGAGAGCCTTCTACAAGAAAAAGTTGGACACTGCTGCACACGACCCACGCACACTTCACAACGTCTTGTCATCATTACTCAATCCATCTGCTCTACCTGCCCCATCCTCCCTGACCACTGAAGACTTTGCTGACTTCTTTGATGGGAAGATTAAACAAATCTGTGAGACATTTACTCCCATCCCAACTCCTACACTACAAAGAGTTGCACAATTTTTCAATCTCACCAATGAAGATATGCAGCAAGTCATTTCATCGCGTAATCCTCCCAGCTGCTCACTGGATCCAATTCCTTCCAAAATACTCCAGACTATCTCTTAAGGCCTTCTTCCATTTACATCCACTATGATCAATAACTCCATATTATCTGAACAGGTACCAACAGCATTCAAAAGAGACAGGGTTTTACCCATCTTAAGAAACCCTCTCTGGATCCATCAGACATCAACAACTACAGGCTGGTAGCAGTTTTTTCTTTCCTTTCTAAAATTCCTTAACACACGATTTATAACCAAATGTCGTTCTACCTTTTGCAGAATAACCTCCTTCGCCCTAATCATTCTGGCTTCAAAGCAGCACATTCCACAGAGACTACAATCTTGGCTGTTAAAGAGAAGCTACATATTGCAAACCCCATGTTGCAATGGGGTATGCGGGTATACTGTTATATCTCAGGGAGTTTGACGCCCCTGCCCTGCATAGTTGAAACACACCACTGCCTTGTGGAATATGTTTCTTTAACCAAAGGCTAAGAGAGTAAACCCTAACAGAAAATTATGTGACTGTGGTTACATCGAGGGCGATTGCTACCTGGAACTCCCAGTATCTTTCAGCCAACCACTGCAGGGACTAATATACTGTGTCTGTCTGGACTTGTTCTTGCTGGCCCAAAAAATATATATGAACTCCCCGAGAGAGTGCCGCTGGTAACTTGCAAAAGCCAGCAGTACTTATACCATCTTGTTAGCATTTTTTCATGAAATACATAACCACAAAGAAGCTCATACCGGATCGGTCGCCGCCTGGGTTACCAAGACTGCGCTGTTCAACCCCAACTTCCGCTGACAGCGAAAAATCAGCAAGGAAGTAGAACTAAGGAACTGACATTTGCTCAGTGGAACGTGAGAACCCTTTTGGACTGAGAAGAAGCAAACCGACCAGAAAGACGCACTGCACTTGTAGCGATGGAACTTGCAAAATACAACATTGCCTTGTCTGAAATGCGGATCGCGGAGTCTGGCAGTTTGGATGATATGGAGTACACATACTTCTGGAGTGGAAGACAAGCGGGAGAAAGAAGAGAGGCTTGAGTGGGATTTGCTATTAGGAAAAAAAATTGCACATACACTACAGGAAACCCAAAGGTCAATAAGTGACAGGATCATGATGATGAGATTACCCCTAAAACAAGAACATCTACACAATGCTCATCAATGTTTATGCACCAACGATGACACATCCAGATACAGAAAAGGAATCTTTCTATAATCAGCTCTCTACCGTACTCAGTCAAGTCTCCAAGACTGACAAAATTTTATTGATGGGAGATTTTAATGCAAGGATTGGAAAGGACTTTGTAAAGTGGCCACACGTTATAGGAAAGCATGGGATTGGAAAATGCAACTCAAATGGCGAACTCCTACTAGCCCTGTGCTCAGAATACGAACTGATAGTGACCAATACTATGTTCAAGCAAAAAGAGAGCCTAAAGGCAACATGGATACATCCTCGATCAAAACACTGGCATATGATCGATTATATCATCACAAGGTGCCAGGATAAGATGGATGTACACAGTACCCGTGTCATGCGCGGAGCAAACTGCTGGACCAATCATCAGTTGCTGAGGTCTAAGACAGTTCTTAAACTATGGGTAAAAGCACTGTAAACAAGGACCAAGGAAACCAATTAAACTAAACACCAAGAAACTCACCACTACTAGCTACAAGAAGAGTTTTGTAGAAGAGATAGAAAGTGCCTTAACAAAAATAGAAGTGAGTCCGGACTCAAGAACCGAAGAGGAATGGAATTCTCTCCAGGAAGCCGTACTAAACACAGCCAAGAAATACTTAGGCAAGCCAGAACGAAAACACCAGGACTGATTTGACCCTAATGACATAGAACTTAAATACCTTTTAGATAAGAGAGATAGTGCTCACAGGAAAGTGCTTCAGACCAAAACTGCAAGATCTACGATCGCTGCCTACAAAGAAGCTAGTAGGATACTCCAAATTTACCTGCGTGACTTAAAATCTAAGTAGTGGGACTAAACACAGCCAAAAAATCCTTAGGCAAGCCAGAACGAAAACACCAGGACTGGTTTGACCCTAATGATATAGAACTTAAACACCTTTTAGATAAGAGAGATAGTGCTCACAGGAAAGTGCTTCAGACCAAAACTGCAAGATCTACGATCGCTGCCTACAAAGAAGTTAGTAGGATACTCCAAATTTACCCGTGTGACCTAAAATCTAAGTAGTGGGAGAGGAAGGCTGAGGAATTGCAACACGCAGCTGATAGAAATGACATGAAGAACTTCTACAATGGACTCAAGGAAGTATGGGGACCACAGAAAAGGAATCCTGTCCGGCTTAAGTCAGCCGATGGCCTAACGACTTTCTCAGACAGTAAACAAGTTCTTGAAAGATGGAGTGAGCACTTCCAGAGATTGCTCAATGTCCCAGGAGAAATAACACAGGAGGCTCTTTACAACATCGAACAGCGACCTATACACAAGTGCCTTGATGATATTCCAACAATGGAAGAAGTGTCAAAGGCGGCAATCTCTTCGCTAAAAGATGGCAAACCCCCTGGAGAAGACGGGATTCCAGCTGAAGTATGGAAACATGGAGGCCCAAAATTGCATCAGAGATTACACCATCTGATCACCAAAGCCTGGATGGAAGGCACTGTTCTCAAGCATGGAAAGATGAAAGCATAATCACCATCTACAAGAAAGGAGACTGAACCGACTGTGGTAATTACAGAGGAATTTCTCTCCTGTCCGTAGCTGGAAAAATTTTTGCGAGGCTCCATTTAAACAGACTAACCATCCACATCACACCTGATATTGTTCCAGAGATGCAGTGTGGATTCAGATCAAATCGGAGCACAATAGACATGATCTTCTGTCTCAGACAACTTCAAGAAAAGTGCATCGAACAAGATCAACCACTGTATATAGTCTTTGTCAACTTTACAAAGGTTTTTGATACTGTTGGAAAGACCGATCTCTGGCAAATATTGAGAAAGTACGGATGTCCCGAAAGATTCACCAAACTGATAGAAGCTTTACATACAGGAGTGGAGGCACACGTCAATGATGGCAGGGGATCCTCAGGTACATTCAAAGTGACAAACGGTCTGAAGCAAGGGTGTGTCCTGGCTCCTACTCTCTTTTTCATCTTCCTGTCAGCAATGTTAGAAGAAGCTTTTTCAAACATAGATGAAGGTGTGTACATACAGTCAAGACAAGATGCCGACCTGTTCAATGTAGCCCATTTTAGAGCATGGACAAAATCCACCCTTCATGTTATGAGAGATTTGCTGTATGCAGACGACAGTGCACTTCTTGCCCACTCTGCAGAAGATATCCAAAGTATAGTGAACGCTTTTTCCGATGCATCCAAGAAGTTTGGACTAAAGATTAACATGAAGAAGACTGAAGTACTGTTCCAACCAGATTCTAAAAGAAGTCCAGAAATAGACATCTTGATTGATGGAAACAAACTGAACTCTGTCCCAGAATTTACATATCTTGGCAGTACAGTATCGAAGGGTGGACGAATTGACACAGTTACAGAAACGAATGGCTAAGGCTAGTGCATCCTTTGGCAGGCTTAGGCAGCGACTCTGAAACAACCACCATGTGTCATTAAGGGTAAAAGGCAAAATCTACAGAGCAATAGTTACATCTACTCTTCTGTATGGAGCAGAGTCCTGGACAGTGTGTCGGATGCGACCTTCGTTCTATTATGAAAATCACCTGGAAGGATAAGATCACAAAAAGAGTAATTCTGGAGAGAATGGGACTGCCATTGATGGAAGATCTTCTAATAAGGAAAAACCTTCGCTGGGCAGGACATGTCATGCAGATGCCAGCTGATAGACTACCAAAACAGATCCTGTTCTCCCAATTGCCTACTGGTCGCAGAAGTAAAGGCCGACCTCGACTACGTTTCAAAGATGTCATCAAGAGGAATTTGAAGTCCAGAAATATCAGAAGAGAAGACTGGGTAGAATTGTCGCACCAGAGAGCGGAGTGGAGAAGAGTGGTTAAATGATGACTGAAAACAGACATTGTCGCTACGCGACCTTCAGCAGAGTGAAACATGTTGCAAGATCAGCCAAGATGTCATCAGTCCTCATCCTGCTTGACCTCTCAGCAGCAATTGACATGGTCAACCATAAAGACTCTTTAATCCACCCTTAAGAGTCGAGGAATTTGTGGTGTAGTATGGTAGTGATTTGCTTCTTACCTGGAAGGTTGCTCATATGAGGTTACATGGAAGGGATCCACACCGTCTCTATGCTGATTTCTACTGGTGTTCCCCAGGGCTCAATTCTTGGAAACATGGTTTCTCATGACACTGTTAGGCAGATGACACTTAACTTGTTCTCTCTTTTCCTCACTCAGATATTTATGTTCCTGCCTGGATCTCTGCATGTTTGGAAAGCATCTTTTCATTGATGGCAGCTCACCAGCTGAAGCTTAATCCCAGCAAGACTGATTTATTGTTCATTCCAGTTGTCTCATCCCCACATCAAGATCTTGTGATTTCTGTGAACAATTCTGTGATCCCCTTTGGGCACTGCACAAATCCTTGGAGTAACCATGGATAAGTGCTTGTTCTTCTCTTCTCATATCACTAATCGTTCTCGATCATGTCTATTTCTTCTCTTTCATATCCAAAGGATTTGTCCATTTCTTTCCAGTAAGGCCACTCTGATACTTGTTCAATCCCTTGTCTTCTCAAGACTAGATTCCTGCAACTCACTCCTGGCTGGCCTACCTTTGAGCACTATTCAACCTCTGTAAATTATCCAAAATGTAGCTGCACGGCTTGTTTTCAACCATACAAAATTTCCCCACACCACACCCCTGCTACGATCTCTCCACTGCTTTACAGTAGCTGCTCGCATTTGATGTAAAATGCTAACGCTTGCCTACAAAGCCAAAAATGAACCTGCACCTTCTTACTTCAAAGCACTCATCACACCTCACACGGCATTACATTTTCTCAGAACTTCTTGCATTGCTAGACGGATCCCTCCCTCTACCAAGGGAAAATATGTCTAAACTCTTCTTTGTTCTGGCTCCAAGGGGGTGGAATGAACTTCCTCTGGACATCCGGACAACTGAATCACTGGTTACTTTCAAATGACAAATGATGACTGATAACTTACTTTCTTCATCAGCACTTAGATTAAACACTATGCTGTATACAAACACACTACAAAAAAGGAAAATCCACACACATCTACCACCTGAGTTTGACTGACAGTATACCTATTCTGTGGCTAACAAACCAGTACAGCAATATATTCACTTATAGAGACTTAAATTACTTCTGCAAGTCACTCTGGATAAGAGCATCTTCTGAATGCTGTAACTGTAAATGAAAACCTTTATTTTTATTATCCATATTAATTTTTAATCATGATTTCTCAGAAATATAGATTTAGACATTGGTGCTATTATAGTGTGGCTTCCGTCATGGTTGAATCAACTTTAGCCCTGGATGAAATAATTCTCCCCTGCATTTCTTGATTACAGTCTGGAGTGAATGTAGGAAAGGTTAACAAGGAGTTTTCTTTTCAAGGCCTTTCTGTAGCTGATTTGTGTGTACATCTGTATCACCAGTCCAATTAGTTTTAATTATTTGTTTAATGAGTTTAGGACCTCTAAACTGGATTTGCAAATTGGATTTAGAATAAATTGAGCTTCATACTTATTTTTACTTCTTTCATGACCAAGTTACTAAGACAAAAAAGTCACATGTGAGTAGAAGTATTGTCTATAAAGATTTAAAACAATGAAATTCCCAACAAGCAACATTACACATACACTCTGTATACACATGCAGACGATCCAGCTGGGAACAGAAAGGCATAAATATGTAATGCTGTCATGTTTTATGCATGCGTCCTCGTCTTTTGGCAGGATCTCTTGATTATCCTCAATGGAACTCTAAACTGTACAAAATTGCTCCAGGGTAGTGGAAAAGGGCTCCTCTCCTTTCCCCCCCCCTTGCTGCACAGCTGAGGATGTTCCACTACATTTCTTATTTCAAAACAGCAACATGTATACACCATGGATTGTACTCAGAGATGAATATGAATTTAAATACATAAATAAAACAAAATATTATTAATAATGATAATAATAATAATAATAATAATAATAAACATTTTCCATGACGCCCTCGACATGATCAGGGTCGTACCATGGGTAAACCTCTGAGTCAAAATCACAAGCATGACGAAGACGGTAGTAAAATGAGTGTGCCATGCTATCATGTCTTTTCAAGTAAGAGGTTTGTGCCAAAGCAGGACAACCACTGACAAGGTGTTGAACAGTCTCACTAAATTCATTACACAATCTACATTTGGGATTGACATTTTCCCTTAAAATATTACATTGGTGATTGCGTGTAGAAAGGGACTGGTCCTGAGCAGCAAAACGAAAGCCGTCAGTTTCACTTTTGAGACCAGCCGACTTCATCCAGGCAAAGGAGTCAGTAGGATTACAACACACTGCACGTAACACTATGCAGAGGCTTTTCAGAAAGCTGTCCTTGAAATGGCGACTCTGAGCTGACTTCACCTGGTTGCCACACATTGATGTACCGTCCAGCAGTACCTCGCCATCAACACAGTCAAGAGCAAAGTTGAAATTCTGAGAAATTATTGAATTTTCTGTTCCTTTTGACAGCAATGTGATTGGCAAGATTCATGAAAAACATGCAAAATAAGCAGACCTTGCCTATGAATTGTCTCGCTTGTATTCAAATTACACAGTTGCCGAGTCTCCATTATCCTTGGTGCCCTTGGTTTGGTGCCTCCTGATCTACTGACACAGATCAAGAGAGTTCCCAGGTTTGCTACCGGGAACACAGCTCTTCTGACATTCTGGGCAATGCAGAAGGCTGCAGTGTTGGGGAGTCTCCATATTCTCCGGAAAGTTCTTGATGGGATCGACTAGGCAGTGCTTCCTGGGAGAAGTCCTATTCGCTGTCTGGACTGTGTGTAGAGAGGGTGAGGGCCCTGAGCTAATAATTAGCCTCACAAGCCTGATGTGCCAGGATCACCCGATCCTTCTCTGCTGCATATCAATTTTTAACTATAATAATAATAATAATAATAATAATAATAATCATTATTATTAGTAGTAGTAGTAGTAGTAGTAGTAGTAGTAGTAATACTATTATTGTCATCATCTTCTTGAGTCACAGGGGCAGCAGCCTAATCAATGAGTTCCAGACATCCCTCTCCCCAGCCACTTCCTCATAGGAGACGTAATCCCTCCAAAGTGTTCTGGGTTGACCCCAGGGTCTCTTGTGTTCAGAAGGCATTCTAACCAGATGCCCAAGCCACCTCAACTGGCTCCTCTCCGTGGGGAAGAGCAGCTATTCTATTCCGAGCCATGCCCAGATGGATGAGCTTCTCACCTTATCTCTAAGGGAGAGCCTCGCCACCCAGAAAAGTAAGCTCATTTCAGCCACCTGTATCCACAATCTTGTCCTTTCAGTCATTACCCAAAGCTCGTAATCATAGGTGAGGGTTGCAACACAAATCAACTGGTAAATTGAAAGCTTTGCCTTGCTCCCTCTTCACTGGCACAGGCTCTGCTTTACAGCAGAGGCTGCAGCGATCCATCTGTCAATCTCCTGTTCCATCCTTCCCTCACTTGTGAACAAGACCCCAAGATACTTGAACTCCTCTACTTGGGGCAGGACCTCATTCCTGACCCAGATGGTGCATTCCAGCCTTTATCGACTGAGAACCATGGTCTTGGAATTGAAGGTGCTGATTCTTATCCTGGCTGCTCCGCACTTGACTGCAAATTAATCCAATGAGAGCTGGAGGTCCTGGTTTGATGAAGCCAAAAGAAAAACATCATCCACGAAACACAGAGACAGGATCCAATGGCCACCAAACCAGAACCACGCAATGGCCCGACTGCACCTAAAAATTCTGTCCATAAAAATTATGAACAGCCTTGGCGGACTCCAAGCCTCACCGGAAATTAATTCGACCTGTTGTTCCCAATATGGACTAAGGTCTGGCCCCGGTGACACAGTGACCGACTGGCCCATAGCAATGAGTCCAGAACACCGCACTCCCAGACCACATCCTGGAAGATAACTCGAGGGGCATGGTCAAAAGCCTTCTCAAAATCCACAAAATACATGCAGACAGATTGGGCAAACTCATATGCCCCATCCAGGTTCCTGTAGAGCATATAGAGTTGGTTGAGAGTGCCTTGGCCAGGATGAAAACTACATTGTTCCTCCTGGATCCAAGGTTCAAGTATCGGTCGGATCCTCCTCTCCAGTACTCCTGAATAGACTTTCCCAGGTAAGTGGGAGTCAGAGTGTGATTCCAAGATAATTGGAACACATCCTCTGGTCCTCTTTTTTAAAAGGGGGACTACCACACAGATTTGCAAATCCAGAGGTACGGCCCCAATGACCACACGATGTTGCAGAGACGTGTCAACCAAGACAGTCCTACAACATCCAGAGTCCTGAGACCTCATCCAACCCCAGAGCCTGACCACAGAGGAGCTTATTGATTACCTCAGTGACCACCCCAGGGTCTTTCTCCTCCACAGAGGGCATGATGGTGGTCCTGGAAGTATTCCTTTACCTCCCAATGACATCCCCAGTCGAGTTGAGCAGCTTCCCACTTCCACTGTAAACAGTATTTGTGGAAAGCTGCTTCTCCCTCCTGAGGCGTCAAATGGTGGTCCAGAACCATTCTGAGGCCAACCAACAATCACTTTCCAGGTCCTCACCAAACTCCTCCAACACCCAAGATTTTTCATTGGTGACAGCTTGGGCTGCAGCACATTTGGCCTGTCAGAACCTGTCTGCTGCCTTGGGACACCTGCAGGCCAATACAACCAAATAGGCCTCTTTTTTCAGTTGGACGGCTCCTTTTACCACATGTGTCCACCACCGGGTTCTGGGGTTAAAACCACAACAGGCACCGATGACTTTCCAGGCACAGCTATTGGCTGCCAACTCAGTAATGGAGGCACGGAACATGGCCCATTGAGATTCCATGTCACCCACCTCCTTCAGAACGTGTTTGTAGCTCTGCCAGAGGTGGGGGTTAAAGGCCCCTCTGACAGGAGACTCTGCCAAACATTCCCAGGAGACTCTAACTACATGCTTGATCCTGGCAGGTCTGGAAGGCAGCCTCTCCCACCATTGGAGCCAGCTCATCACCAGATGGTGATCGATTGACAACACAGCGCCCCTCTTTACCCAAGTGTCCAGAAGATGCGGCCACAAGTCTGGTGACCCGACTACAAAGTCGATAATTGAACTGCAGCCTAGGGTGTTCTGGTGCCAAGTGCCCTTCTGGACACCCTTATGCTCGAACATGGTGTTCGTGATGGACAAACTGTGACGAGCACAGGAGTCCAACAATGAAACACCATTCAGGTTCAGACCTACTAATTACACCCTTTCAGGTCACACTATCATTGCCCACTGAAGTCTCCCAGGACAACTAGTGAGTCCACCAGGGGAGCGTTCTCCTACATACCCTCTAAAGACTCCAAGGATGTTGAGTACTCTGAACTGTCAAACAGCAGTTGGGACCTGAGGATTTCCCTCGGTTTTTGATCAGCTCATTTCCACAAAGCCAAGCACAGCTGGCAAGCAAACGCAAAAGGACAGACATGGAAAAACTTCAACTCTCAGAGCAGCTGATTGCCAAAACTTGGGACACGCTTCCTGTCACATAAACACTGCAGCGTTTGAGTTCAATAAAATTAGAGTTTCAAGGTATCGGACCTGCCCACACAGAAAGGATTAGATCTCCGCTTCATGCCACAGTGACGTGGCATTGAAAGTAGATGAATAGATTTGCTCTGAGCTCTGAGCAGTTAGAAAGTGAAGTGGCATCATCTCCTGCTTGGCCTTTTAAGATGCTGGGGCTGTCGGCAGCGCCAACAACCGTCATACGCAACACTTGCACTGCACTGCCATGAATCATGCTTCACCACTTTTGCGGTCGTAAAGTCGATCAGACGAAACTCGCATAGGTCTTAAGTCGACGACTCACTGTATTCAACGCATTATACAAACTACTGTAATATATCTTAGTCTGTTCTATTTAATGTATTTATGGAACAGTACAGCAATATTCCAATGTATCAATACATCGGAATTTTTTTGTCAATCTATCGATACCAATAATAGTTTTTCAATGACACTCCTAGGTAGAAGCCCAACCAGTAGGTGCTCACCTTCAAGCCCCACCTCTAGGCCTGCCTTTGGGGATTGGGGGGTGTGTGTTACCTGCATCTAGGCAAGGGAAACTATATCCTCGTTTTTAGATTTTTCATAGAGGTCTTTTGAAACGTGCTTCATCAGACCTTCACCTAGGACCTGTTTGCCTTGGGTGACCCTTTTGGGCTATTTACACCAGAACCATAGTGGCTCATCGAACCGGTGCTTATCCCTGGTTTCCACAGTGTGAAGCGACGAGGAGTACAAATCCTCCTGGATGGGATGCTAGTCCATCGCAGGTTACCTTCCCAGTATATTTTTACTGGTACCCATTTATACTGCTGGGTGAACAGAGGCACACTTGTGGTTAAGACCTTACCCAGGGGTCTTAAGCACAGTGGTGGTCTCACTGGGATTTGAACACACAACCTCCTGATCATGAGTGCAGCACCCTAACCACTATGCCACCGGCCCCACTTTGGGTGACCCTAACAGGGGCATAGTGCCCAGGACAACGTAGCACCTAGTATCATTAGGACACACAAACCCCTCCACCATGATAAGGTGGCAATTCAAGGGGAGTATTATTATTATTATTGTTGTTGTGGTTAATATTAATATTTTTATACATTCCTTCATTTTCTAAATCTCTTTGTTGTACTTAGGGATGTGGGGAGACCGCTGCTAATCTCTGCTGACCTTGGGCAAGGGCGAGGTAGCTAAACAGCTTACCAAACGAGAGCAACTATATATATATATATATATATATATATATATATATGTGTGTGTGTGTGTGTATGTGTGTGTGTGTGTGTGTGTGTAATCACTGCGGAGAAGCAGGAATGTCTAAAACGTCTACCTCGGCGTGAATAACGGTGGTATTGAGCTGAAGGCTAAGTGTAGATTAGCTTGGACATAAAGAAATACATAGTGTATGCACAGTAGTTTAATGACAGATGAAGTTATTGCTATTTATCATTACTTTACACTGTATGAATGTACTGAGCCTTTATCCTGCTCCTGCTCTCAGACAGAAGAAAGCTGCTAAGTGAGAACATGTGAGTTTACATGGCCGGACAGGAAAGTTTGCCATGCAAACACATAATTTTAGCTAACAAACAAAAACAAGAAAATATCTGTGCCTGCTTCCTCACAGATAAAAAGAAGTCATGGTTGTTCAATTAAGGAGGCATTCACTAAGACAATAAACTTTCATAAATGAAAATCAGCCATACACACACTGGCACTGTACTAACAATGATAAAACAAACACTAATCAGTACAATCAACCATGAAGCAATCAGTTTTTCTCTATGCAAAACTGTTAACACTTCATTTGCACTGAACACCTGAGGACATCACAGTATCACTGGAAAAGGCCCTGGGTTTGAATCTTAGCCAAAACTCTTTCTATGTGAAGTTTACATGTGCAGTCATGTGAAAAAAAATAGAATACACAATTACATAGTCAGCTCTTTATGTAGAAATGTTCACATAAAGTCAATCATTGTTTTATTTAATTCTGCATAATAAAAGTGATTCAATTGTAATTGAACAACATAAATTAACATATTTTTACTCATTGAACAAAATATATGAACAACAATGAGTTTTTGAATGGAGGGAAAAAAATAGGACACCCACATATTTTCCCACTTAAAATGGCCATATATAATCACGCACAGGTGTGTCAGAGCAGGTGCACATGGTCATAGCATTGTTACCCAGAATTTTGAAGAAGATTTGCCCTATTTAAACCTCAGGCATTTAGTTTGGTGCTTCTGTCTGCCGAAGTGAGACTGAGCACTATGGTGAGATTCCAAAGATCTGTCTGAGGCCCTCAGAAAGAAGACTGTGACTGCTTATGAGTCTGGTAACTGATTTTAAAATCAGCCATTTCACCATGTGGAAAGTTGTTTACAAGTGTAGGACATTCAACACAACTGCCACCATGCCCAGGTTCGGTCGTCCTAGCATGTTCGCTTCCAGAGCAGACTGCAAGATGCTAAAAGAAGTTATCAAAAGTGCCAAAATATCATCACGGGATTCACAGCAGGCTCTCACTACTGTCGAGGTCAAAGCACATGACCCTACTATCAGAAGAAGACTACACAAGTTTAGCCTTTATGGGCGGTCTGCAAGTAGGAAACCTTTGTCTGTATTCTCTCTGGCAAACTTCAGTCTGGCCTTAATATTCTTTTTAGAGAGCAAAGACCAGGTCCATTCATTCATTAATTTTCTGAACCACTTAATCCTAATTAGGGTTGCAGGGAGGCTGGTGGCCATCTCAGCTGACTCCGGGCGAGGGCAGAGTACACCCTGGACAGCTTGCTAGGCTATCGCAGGGCGGAAACATGCCAACGGCTTTGCAGCTACTCTTTACAAAAGTCAGAAATGGTTCTTTTACATGAACCTCACACCATAGACAGTGAGAGACATGGCCGGCCTTTGATAACCCAGTTAGCTGCACTGGGGGGACAGTGACAACCTTATGGAGAGTGGGACTCGAACCCCCAACCTTGAGATCAGTGATCCAGCATCTTACCACTTCCTGCAAAGACCAGATCTTCTGGAATAAAGTTTTTTGCATTAGATGAGTCTAAATTTGAATTATTCAGACACCAGAACAGAACACATGGACTGAACCTCATACCAGCTGTGAAGCACGGAAGTGGATGTCACGGTTTGGGGATGCTTTGCTTAATCAGGACCTTTCCAGCTCACCATCATAGACTGAACCATGAATTCTACTGTGGATCAGAGGTGCTTGAACAAATATTTAACTAGGTTTCTTTTTCTACTTTACGGACTTGTATGAAAATCTTATTTATATTTCATATTTATGAAGAAACATAAATTTCTTAGGGATTCACAAACTTTCCAGCAGCATCATCAATTGAAAATGAGGAGTGTACAAATCTGTACCATTCACTTCTTTTTACTGTACATTTATACTGTTTCCTGTTTTTCCTCATTTTGTACATGTGGCCATCATATCACATCTGTGCTTTTTGTGGATGATGTTGTCCTTTTAGCTTCATCAATTCAGGACCTCCAGCTCTCATTGAAACGGGTTGCAGCCGAGTGCAAAGCGGTGAGGAAGCCAGCAGGTGAGTGAGTGACGGCACCTGAGACAAAGCATTCACTCTCTCGTTTGCTGAACTGCTTTATCCTACTAAGGTCATGGGGAAGCTGGTGCTTATCTCAGCTGGCATTGAGGAACTCTTCTAATTAGTATACCTATTCTTACGTTGAGCAGGACTGTACAATGTAACTGTGGGTATTCAAGGGTGGGTGTGTGTGTGTGTGTGTGTGTGTGTGTGTGTGTGTGTGTAGAGTGTGGTTGGGTGCTATCAAATGTGGTGCTGAGTAAAGGCTCTGAAAAGGGCAAGGGTTGTGTTCTGAACTGTGAATTTTGCTATAACCTGTATTGATAGTGCACTGGTTCACTTGCAAAACTGCCTGAATGTCACAGACATGAACATTTTCAAAGAGGCTCAAATAACACACATTATTAAATGTATAAATAACACACAGAACCTGTAAGTGACAACTTCAGCTGGTCCACATCCATGTGCGTCCTCTTCAGGACAGTTTGTGGTTTTCCAAATGAAAAAGCCCCATTTAATATGGCTATACACCAGAATATCAGGAATAGGTGCAAAGCTTCCAATTCAGGGGACAAAGAGAGGTACAATTGGACCCAATTCGAGCTAGATAAGTATATCAAAGATGCAATATGTGTATATATGTGTATATATATATATATATATATATATGTATATGTATGTATGTATGTATGTATGTATGTATGTATATATGTATACATATATACATATATACATACATATATACATATATATATATATATATATATATATATATATATATATACACACACACACATATATATATATATATATATATATATATATATATATATATATATATATATATATATATATATATATATATTGCAGCTTTGATGTACTTATCTAGCTCAAATTGGGTCTAATTGTACCTCTCTTTGTGGGGCAGTTGTGGTCTAGTGGTATAGGGCGCTGGATCGCTGATCCAAAGGTTGGGGGTTCGAGTCCCACTCTCCACAAGGTTGTCACTGTCCCCCCCAGTGCGGCTAACTGGGTTATCAAAGGCGGGCCATGTCTCTCACTGTCTATGGTGAGAGGCATGTAAAAGAACCATTGCTGACTTTCGTAAAGAGTAGGCTGCAAAGTCGTCAGCGTGTTTCTGTCCCTTGCTAAAAGGGTTGTGACAGGAAGGGCATCCGACGTAAAAACCTCTGCCAAATCAAATGTGCGAATCAGATGATTCGCTGTGGCGACTCTCGAGTGAAAGGGAAAAAGCCGAAAGGAAGACAGACAGACATATGTATATGTGTATATGTATGTATATATGTATGTGTATATATATGTATGTATATATATGTGTATATATGCATGTATGTATGTATATATGTATGTATATGTATATATATATATATCCTCCTAAAAACTTGAGAGCCTCAAAAAATTAAACGCGCAAAGTGTGTAGGAAGAAATTCAGTTAGTCACAAACCACAGGAAACACATAACCATCATGGAGGCCTGAGATGCTACTCTTCACCTCAACACCTGAACACCTCAATGTCAAATCAAGTTTGATAGGCTGAACACTAAAAAACCTCTAAAGCTCTTGAACCCCATAAGGCGGTGGGATCAGATGGTGTACCTCCCGGAATTCTGAAGGTCTGTGATGAACAACTATAGGTGTGTATGTAAACATCTATAACCTGTCTCGAACCCAAGAAATAGTCCCATGTATTTTCAAATCCTGTTATCCAATGGGTCAGTGGATGACACAGTGACCATAGCTGTTCACTGCACGCAACAACACCTATACAGCAGGAGGCTGTGGGTCAGGATGCTCCTCTTGGATTATACTAGTACTTCTTTGTTAAGTACCATCTGGCCATGCAAGCTGACTGAGAAGCTGACAGTCCTCGGCATCCTAATTCCCAACTGCAACTGAATTCTGGACTGACTGTCTCTAATGAAAGACCACATGGAAGGTACTAAGGTACCACAGGTGAGGCTGGATCTCTGGTGGGCTTGCAGTTGGTTCAGAATTACATAGGGTTGCTGCCTTAACCACAAAATCTTCACCTTTGTTTACCTATGACTGTTTCTCCACTCAGGATATCGTCATTAAATATGTGAATGCAACTACCACTTTGAGTCTCATTAAAGGTGGGGATGAGTTAGAATACAGGAGCCTGGTCAACGAGAGTCTTGCTTATGGAAAGGAGTATGACCACATCCTCAACATAAGCAAGACAAATGAATTAACAGTATATTCCCCGCAGCCTCTCATCCTCAAAAGGACTGAGGTGGGGAGAGCAGCCAGAGAGTTAAAGTTAATTTGACATCAGATAACATCTGACTTGAAGTGGTCTCTAAACATTGCTGCAATAGTGAAAAAGGCTGAGCAATGGATGCAGCATTAGGCTGCATGGGATAGGCAAGCTAAGCTGTCGCGCACTCACCCTGGCCTATGGAGGAAGAGGGCATCCTTATTACTGGCATCACTGTCTGCTAGGAAAACACTACTCACGCAGAGGGCAGCAGTGGTGGTCTAGTGGTATAGGGCGCTGGATCGCTGATCCAAAGGTTGGGGGTTCGAGTCCCACTCTCCACAAGGTTGTCACTGTCCCCTCCAGTGGGTTATCAAAGGCCAGCCATGTCTCTCACTGTCTATGGTGTGAGGCATGTAAAACAACTATTACTGACTTTCAACAAGAGTAGGCTGCAAAGCCGTCAGCGTGTTTCCACCCTGCGATGGCCTGGCGAGCTGTCCAAGGTGTACTCTGCCCTTGCCCGGAGTTGGCTGGGATGGGCGCCAGCCTCCCCATGACCCTAATTAGGATTAAACGGTTACAGAAAATGAACTGAACTGAACACAGGCAGAGCAAAGGGCTCTTCAAAGAGTCATAAAGACTCCAGAGAGGATTATTGGGACTCAACAATCAATCTTTCTGCCTGTGGCAGGGCTGGGTCTGTCCTGCAATGTCTTCCAACTTAAATACTTCATAAATGGCTGTCAGCTGTGATTGCTTCCATCTATAATGATAAAGATGTGGTTATAAATATCTCATATTAAAACATATAAGACATTAAAGAAAGTAAAGCAAATTAATTTACAGAAAATAAAAAACAGCAACATAATCCAGGTTTATTGCCATACTGTTATTAAATTAAGTACAATATTTTTTAGGTAAGAGGCAGCAGTTAGCTCCTATCACTCTAATTACTTAGTAATTACAGCCCAGAGATGCACCATACCAGCTCTGGATCGTTTATCTCATGCACAGCAGTCTGGGCCTTAACCTATTTTAAACAATAATAAAGGTAAACATTTATCTGAAACTTGTCATCACATGTAAATTATGACTTGCTATCATACATTTCTACATTGTAGATGGGGTTAAAAATTGTGACATGTTACAGCTTAAAATGTTTACATATGCAAGGCACTATCAAGTTCAAATCTCTTATTAATATACACCGATCAGCCATAACATTAACAGCCCCATAAGCCATCCCATACACACCAAGCTTCCACACACACTGTATGATTCCTTTCTGTCATATCCAGCATTAACAGTTTTAGCGGGTTGTATTACAGTAGATCTTCAGAGGGATCAGACCTGATGCGCTAGCCTTCACTTCCCACATGCATCAATGACCCATGGGCTCCCGTGACACACTTCCAGTTCACTGTTTGTCCTTCCACACATGTAATAAGTATTTAATCCTGAATATCAGGAACACCCCATAAGGCCTGCAATTTAAAGAGGAGTATATCCAATCATCTAGCATCATAATGAGAGTCAAGTCAAAGTCACTCAGATACTTACACTTTTAAATTTATATTGCCTTCAACATCTTCTTCTTCTTTTCCTTTCGGCTTTTCCCTTCAGGGGTCACCACAGCGAATCATCTGCCTCCATCTCACCCTATCCTTTGCATCTTCTTCTCTTACACCAATTACCTTCATGTGCTCCTTCACCACATCCATGAATCGTCTCTTTGGTCTTCCTCTGGGCCTTCTGCCTGGTAGTTCCAGCCTCAGCATCCTATTACCAATATACTCACTATCCCTCCTCTGTACATGTCCAAACCATCTCAATCTAGCCTCTCTGACTTTGTCTCCAAAACATCTTACATGTGCTGTCCCTCTGATGTGCTCATTCCTAATCCTATCCATCCTCGTTACTCCCAAAGAGAACCTCAACATTTTCATCTCTGTTGCCTTCAACATATAAACTTCTAAAACTTAATGTTCCCTTCCTGAATAATGCATCCCAATCCCTGTCAGGCAATCCCGTAACCAGATCATCAATGTGATTCACCTGGCAGTGATCATAATGTTCTTAATATTATGACTGATCAGTGTGTATGTGCATACCCTCTACTTGTAGAGGAACTTGTTGATTAGAAGTGATATAAGTCTTATTTTACACCTCGTGATTGGATGGATATTCTTCTTTTTAATCTCATGTATATTTTTACTGTCAAATACTTAAATTTCTCCAAGCCCAGGAAATTAGAACTAATTGTCCTTTATATTGTACATTTTAGTGCAGGTACACAAACCTTTGCCCAATATTTTACTTAAAAACAGATGAATGAGTCCAATATATAACCCTCTCATACTCATTTTTAATCTATGCTCTTTCTAATTATAATTTAGCTTATAATAATTATACTTGTCATATTCCAGAGAATGGGGCAGTGGTGGTCTAGTGGTATAGGGCGCTGGATCGCTGATCCAAAGGTTGGGGGTTCGAGTCCCACTCTCCACAAGGTTGTCACTGCCCCACCTAGTGCAGCTAACTGGGTTATCAAAGGCCGACCATGTCTCTCACGGTCTATGGTGTGAGGCATGTAAAGGAAACATTGCTGACTTTTGACAAGAGTATTCCAGAGAACCTACCCTTTTCCAGATACTTAAAGGGTGTGGTAGAGAGCTTCCCACTATCTTGTTCTCCTGGTAGACTTCAGTACCCATTTGGGCAATGACAGTTTGACCTGAAGGGGTGTTTTTTAGCCTGGAATTGGTTGGCTTTGAAAAGGTTCAGGAACATCCCATGACTAAGGAAATTGGAGAAATATTCCACAAATAATGTTGACAGTGGAAATGGGGGACTGCTTACCGCAACACGGGATGTTGTCGGAGGATCGAAGGAATACATTTGAGGACTTCCTCGCACACACACACACACACACACACACACACACACACACACACACACATGCCCTCCATGGAGGGAGCTGAGATAAGATGAGATGAGATGATACACACATATTAGCATGTGCTTTCTCTCATGCCTTCCTGGTTGGTGATGTTTGCCATTAGTTGGGTGAGAACTACATCTAGATTAGTGGAGAACATTTGGCAACACCACCGCCACTACAATGCACCCAGTCTCCCCACCCAAAAAAAAAAAAAAAAAAAAAAAAAAAGTTAAAGAGATAAGAGTCCCAATCCTACCATGAAGCGTGGCGGTGGCGGTGGCATCATGCTGCATGATAGAAAAACTGGTAAGAGTTGCGAGTGATATGGAACTAAATACTGAGAAATTCCAGAGTCCCTGAAGCAGAGCCTGTGATGACAGACATAAGAGCTTCAGTGAGTCATGCTGCCTAAGATCTCTGATTAGCATAGCATTATCAACACTTTATATTCTCCATTTATTACATCTCTGACTTCTTACAAAATGCACCAAGGATGATTTACAGATATATTTATGAGGATAATAAACTTGACACGAGGAGCACAGACTGTATCTCCACCCAGCTGTCCATTATTTCCAATTTCCAGTGCGTGTGTAACTGAATTCGAGATTAGTGTTTGCTTGGTCAACATTCCCATGTAGCAGAATTTTTATTGCTACCATTCCACGATCTTTTGGTTTCATTGAACATGATGGATGCTATTCGGATATTGAAGAGCTTTGAATCTAAGCAGTGTTCAAAGCAATAAACAAGATATGCAAATAGACTGATAATGCTTTTGTGCTTGTTTTGGTTCTGGCCATTTAAGGTAACAGTTCAGTACTCATCAGTCACCTTACATAACGAGGGCCTTTTTTATTATTAATTTTTAGCATTTGACACTAATTGAAAATGAGGGAACTAGAAAAACACAATCAGTCACTTTAAGTTGTTATTCTTCCAAGCAAAGTACACTTGGGACAGGGCGGTGGTAGTTGCACAAAGTTTACATAGAACTGGCTCAGAAGAATCTGATTAATCTTAGTGCTCTTATAACATCAGCTCAGACTGCAGTGCAAAGCTCATCAGCATTCTTTCAACACATACTTTTTATAATCATTTTTACATCATTGTTGATTATTTAAGAGCATAGAAAACACTGACATTCACTGAAGTATACAGTAACATGTCTGTCTTCCTTTCGGCTTTTTCCCTTTACTCGGGAGTCGCCACAGCGAATCATCTGATTCGCACGTTTGAGTTGGCAGAGGTTTTTACGTCGGATGCCCTTCCTGTCACAACCCTTTTAGCAAGGGATAGAAACACGCTGACGACTTTGCAGCTACTCTTTACGAAAGTCAGCAATGGTTCTTTTACATGCCTCTCACCATAGACAGTGAGAGACATGGCCCGCCTTTGATAACCCAGTTAGCCGCACTGGGGGGGGACAGTGACAACCTTGTGGAGAGTGGGACTTGAACCCCCAACCTTTGGATCAGCGATCCAGCGCCCTATACCACTAGACCACCACTGCCCCTCCACTAGACCACCACTGCCCCTAGTCTAAAGTATACAGTAACATAGCACCTCAATAACTAAACACAAATATGAACTCGCCTTACTCTGAGGCTTCATACAGGTATGTATAGTGTGGAGCACTGTTAGTTGACAGTGCATTGCGAGGAGAAGGTGGGTTGTTATGAATGAAGTACAACTGTGTGTGATAATGTTACATGAATTTAGATGTGTGTGTGTTTCTCATGGACCCGAAGAACAGATAACAGAGGTTCCATGTGTTTATTTTGGGTTTATTATTTGTTGTTGTTTATTGGGTCATCCCATGTCAAATCAATGGTCACCATCACAGATTTTTTAAAAACATTTATATATGTATTTATGCAATGTCACTTCCTTATGCAAGAGGCAGTGGTGGTCTAGTGGTATAAGGCGCCGGATCGCTGATCCAAAGGTTGGGGGTTCGAGTCCCACTCTCCACAAGGTTGTCACTGCCCCCCCCCCCAGTGCAGCTTACTGGGTTATCAAAGGCCGGCCATGTCTCTCACTGTCTATGGTGTGAGGCATGTAAAAGAACCATTGCTGACTTTCGTAAAGAGTAGGCTGCAAAGCCGTCAGCGTGTTTCTGCCCTGCGATGGCCTGGCGAGCTGTCCAGGGTGTACTCTGCCCTCGCCCTGAGTTGGCTAGGATGGGCACCAGCCTCCCCGCGACCCTAATTAGGATGAAGTGGTTACAGAAAATGATGATGAACTTTCTTATGCAATGTTGAGGGGGCTTTGAATCCAAGAATTCTATTGTGAGTAGTGATGTTTCATTGTTGAAACTTGAAACTACTATCATACTAACATATTAACATACCACTCAAGAAATGGTGCGATATGACCATTTATATTATACTATTTTTTTTTTTTCATTTCATGCAAAATGTGTTTCTGTCCAAGTTTAAGGTAGCATGTGTATCTTTCTGTGGTCCGAACAGGCCTTAAATGCCTTGTATTATCCCAATTTTCCCCTGAATTTATTTTCTGATGACAAAGTGGAGCTATCTACTTGCCTTGCTTGGTTATAAAGATCCAAAAACCCCAAAAGGCAATTCTTGGAAAATGTGTAATACAATCACTTTGAAGCTCTGCTGCAGGATAATGACTGAAGACTGAGTGTTAAAATATTTTTTTCAATACTGATTCATTATGACATGTCTGTAGAGCAAAAAATATCACTGCCATAAAACTTTACCAGCAATGAGCTATTAAAATAATATATTTTTTGTTGTTGTTTTTGTTTGTTTGTTACTTAAAATGAGCAATTTTTACAATACAGCAAAACACTACCCACTGATTTCTTTACATATAAATAACATGTGTAGCAAGTTTCATGTCTAGTTCTGTTTTTAAATGCATCATGAATATCCGTCAACCTCACAGCAAATCATACACATGAATATTCAAGATAAAAACATATAAAGATCTCTGTCGGATAAAGAAAGAAGTAAGAGAACCTCTGAGTTTCACTGACACGCTAATTAATTATTAACGCTATGTTGAGTGTTATCATCAATACAAGTAAAATCCATCAAAATCAACAGGAAACACATGAAATAAAATTGGTACAAATTGACATTGAGTTTCTTCAAATACTTAAAGATACTAAGGCAGCATATTTTTTGCAATAAAATGATTATTCCCTAATTTTTCTATTATTATATATTGTTTGAATCCATTCACTGTTTCAATAACCGTGGTAGCAGGGATAAAGTCTTGCTCTGGTTATTGGCACTCAAAGTACAATGATGGTCACCTCTACCTTGAACATGTGGTACATCAAGTATACAAATAATATTTTGTAATGACACCCAGCATTTATTCTTTGTTGACACTGGAGACCAAAAAAGGATATTGTTCCTTGATTGCTTCATAAGATTGATCAGCGCAACAACATGCTCACCTGAGCAGTTTTTAATGTTTCCTACATACCATTTTAAATCATAAATGCAAGCAATACACCTACCAGGTTTGTAGTCATTCTGTTTGTCAATATCCTTGCTCAAGACGATTCTGGAATTCCAGATCCACCTCAATTTTAAAAAAGCAGACTTAGCTAAACATAACTCATGTCTTGGGTTTATCAATTTTAATTATATAGTTCAATAAATATGTGATTTGTTGTATGATTAACCAAGATTCACTATAATCTTAAAAATAGAACCAGTCTGATACTAGAACCAGTCTGATACTATAAAATGACGCTTGCTACATTTTTTTTTTTTTTTTTTTTTATGTGTATAAGAATAAGTGATAAAATGTTCAAGGCTTTCATGAATTGCCAACATTTGGTTTTTGTAGAGTGAAAATTGTTTAAAAACGAAAATAATATGGTTTTTATGGCTTATTCCTGTTACTGTTTAATAGATGTTATATTTTTCTGAATTGACATGTTAAAATTAATCAGGATTAATAATAACGATTTTAGCACTCAGCCTTGAGTCATTATCCTGCAGCTTTGCTCAGAAGTTATTGCACATTTTCAAAGCAAAAATGCCTTTCAGACCGTTTTTTTGGAGCTTTCTATCCAAGCAAGGAATGCAGACGAGTCTATATGATCTCAGAAATGAAAGAATCGGGAAAAATTGAGCTCGTCCAAGGCATTGAATGCCTGTGTTGACAGAAGAATGAGACAGAAAACTGCACCATATAATTTATAGACTGTGCAGATGTTTATTTTCAATACAGTTCAGTGTAATGTTACCTTTGCATACATGAGGATTGTGAACAATAAGAGAATTAGTTTGTTTCTATTGTTTCACACTCCAACAGTTTGTTGCAGCACCAAGCTGTGTCAAGCAAATTGTTGTACAGGCCTCATGAGTAATACTTTTCATTTTTGCTAATTTTCTGACCAGTTGTTAGCTCAATTAAAAATGTTTTTTATTCAATTTTATTCAGATGAGGTTTGTGAGGTTGGCCCAGTTATTTTGCCCATTAGTGTATTATATCGCCACTCACCATGGTGCTACCAGCGCATTATGTCTGTCTGTGTAAACTTCCTTGTGGGCTCTCTCTCTCTCGCTCTCGCTCTCTCTCTCTCTCTCTCTCTCTCTCTCTCTCTCTCTTTAGAATCCCTCAATGGATTTTGACCAAACTTTCACCAATTATTTCCCACTAAAGCAACAATAACTGGTACAGGTTCTGAGGTCATAGGTAATAGCTACATGAAGTTATATGAGAAAAATCAATGTTTACACTTGTGTACTAGTTTTAAGGACAAAGATCAGAATCACAGTTCATGCACACATTAAAAAATTCACAGCAGAGGAACACCAACTGATGCATTACATTAACTATTTCTGCATTCATGTACTTCTGACAGTCGTATGTTGTTATTACAGCAGAGGACACAAGCCTATCCACAGAGAGATAAACAGTTTTGTAAATTGCTTTCCATCATATTAGATTTCAGAATGATTTCTGTCTGTGGATATTTTCGTGTCCTTCATCAGCACTTCTCAACATCCTCCATAATATTATGCCACGACTGCCGCAGACAGCATTCTACAAATGTCCCGTGAGTTTGCAGTAAATGTTCTGGGCTCAGATGATTTGCGCATGACTAAACAGGCTGGGGTGTGTAGAAAACAAAATGGAACGATCTTTTTCCTGGAAAAAGTTGCTTGATGGTGCAGTTTATACAGTGCTATATTTTCAGTGAGGCTTTTTATATTTGTCTGCTCTAAAGTATTTAAATGATGGGAAAAGATTGGAGGATTCCATGCAGACTATAGTGAATGAAGGGAAGTTTCACAGCTGATCGGAGACATTTCTCTTTATTTGCATCTCAATGTTTTTCACGACTGGCTAATTAAATTGAAACAATAATACACAGATTTCCACATTACAATCCTTATGAGTAATATGGAATTTAAGGTTACAAAATTCAGGAGGATCACCGTGGGTTCTGGTACAGTGGAACAGCTGTTAACTCGTGTGAGGAATCATGGGAACACACTAATCGAGTCAATAGTCTGCAATGGGTATTTTGATCTCCATCAAAGTTTAGATGAGGTATCCACTATGTCGAGGAGAAATAATATCCCGAATATGCAGTGATGATGATGGTGTCGTAAGTATGCATAAATGAAACTAGACCTACACTACAACACTGAATGTGCAGTATTAGTACTGAAGCTTGTTATTTCATTCATGAGCAATAGATAAGAGCTTGTTCAATGATCAATAAGAGTCGGCAATTGAACGATCACCTCAGCAGCATTTGCGGCCTGTCGTGGGGAAATGGCAGATCTGTGTACAAAGCCATCGAGTTACTTGTCAGGTACATACCAGTTACTAGCAATGTTGTATTAGACATGTTTCCACTAGATGGCAGCCCCAGGGCAGATCAAGGACCTTCTAATGAGTTTTTGAAGACTTTTTTACTTTATATATATATATATATATATATATATATATATATATATATATATATATATATATATATATATATATATATATATATATATATATATATATATATATATATATATATATATATATATATAATCAGTAACGCTATAAACAGTGCCACAATTACAAAACTCATATGATTGTAATATAATTGTATCACTTTTACTCTTAGCAACTCTGCAAATAAAGACAAAAAAGTATACGTTATGTTGCCTTTGTGTACCAGAGGCTCCTTCTGGTAAATGTATGTAATTGCTTGTGCCTGGTAAATAATGGCCACAACATAGCATTCAATCATGTATTAATTTGCTGAACCAATTAATCCTGCTAAGGTAGCAGGGAGGATTGAGTCTGAAAGGGGGGGTTTCACTCTGAACAGCAACATGCATAATCATTTACACTTACACAGCCAATCAACCGAAAGTGCATGACTTTGCACTGTGAGCGGAAACTGAAGCGCATGAAGAAAAACCCACGTGAAGCACTGGTAGAATATAAAAACTCCATGTAAAAACATCAATTTTGAGACTTGAACCCAAAAACTTTTTGCTGTAATGTGGACATGCTAATAACTATGCCATCATATTGCCTTAAAAAAACAAACAAACAAACAAAAAAAAAACTAAAATAAAAATACAAACATAATACGTGGAGGTGACACAGTGGTTAGCACTGCCTCACTGTAAGAATGTCCCCAGTTTGATTTCTGATCTCAAGCTCATCTCTGTGTGCTGGTTATATATTTCCACCATTCTTGCATGGGTTTGCTCTGAGTACTCTAGTTTCCTTCCACAGTCCAAAAACATGCTCTTCTCTTCTTCTTTTAATTTCCGCTTTTCCCTTCAGAGGTCGCCACAGCAAACCATCCGCCTCCATCTCACCCAATCCTCTGAATCTTCTACTCTTACTCGAACTTTCTTCATGTCCTACTTCACCACATCCATAAATCTTCTCTTTGGGCTTCCTCTCAGCCTTCTGCCTGGTAGTTCCAACCTTAGCATCCTACTACCAATATACTCACTATCCCTCCTCTGTACATGTCCAAACCATCTCAATCGAGCCTCTCTGACTTTGTCTCCAAAACCTCTAACATGTGCTGTCCCTCTGATGTGCTCATTCCTGATCCTATCCATCCTCGTTACTCCCAAAGAGAACCTCAACATTTTCATCTCTGCTACCTCCAACTCTGCCTCCTGTCTTTTCCCCGGGGCCACTGTTTCTAAACCATACAACATTGCTGGGCTCAACACTGTGTTGTACACTTTTCCTTTCATTCTTGCCGATAGCTTCCGAGCACACATCACACTGGATACTTTTCTCCAACCATTCCAGGCTGCATGCACATGCTTCTTCACCTCTTTTCCGCACTCTCCATTGCTCTGGATTGTTGAGCCAAAGTCCTTAAAATCTTCCACCTTCCTTATCTCTTCTCCCTGTAATCTCACTGTTCCTCTTGGGTCCTTGTCGTTCACACACACGTATTCTCTCGTACTGAGGCTAACCTTCATTTCTGTCCTTTCCAGGGTATACCTCCACCTCTCTAGATTTTCCTGCACTTGTTCTCTGCTCTCACTACAGATCAGAATGTCACCTGCAAACATCATAGTCCATGGAGATTCTTGTCTCACCTCGTCTTTTCAGCCTGTCCATCACCATAACAAACAAGAAGGGGCTCAGAGCTGACCCTGCATGCGGTCCCATCTCCACCTTGAACTCTTCCATTACACCGACAGCACACCTCACCACTGTTTTACATCTCTCATACATGTCCTACACCACTCTAACATACTTCTCTGTCACTCCAGACTTCCTGACGCAATACCACAGTTCCTCTCTAGGCACCCTGTCATATGCTTTCTCCAGATCCTCAAAGGCACAATGCAGCTCTCTCTGACCTTCTCTGTGCTTCTCTATTAACATCCTCAGAGCAAACACTGCATCTGTGGTGCTCTTTCTTAGCATGAAACCAAACTGTTGTTCACAAATGCTGACCTCTGCCCTTAGTCTAGCTTCCACTTTTCTTTCTCATAAATTCATCTATGGCTCATCAACTTTATCCCTCTGTAATTGCCACAACTCTGCACATCTCCCTCGTTGTTAAAAATGGGCACAAGCAGACTTCTCCTCCATTCCTCCGGCATCCTCCCACTCTCTAGGACCTTGTTGAATGTTCTTGTCAGAAAATCTACTGCTACCTCCCCTAGACACTTCAATACCTCCCCACTTCCATACTTCCACCGGTATGTCATCAGGACCAACTGCCTTTCCACTCTTCATCCTCTTCAGTGGCCTCCCCACTTCACCCTTACTAATCTTTGCTACTTCCTGGTCCTCAACAGTCACCTCTTCTACTCTTTTTTCACCCTATCCTTAATCACTCTAACTTGCTGCACATCCTTCCCATCTCTATTTCTCTGCTGTGCCAATCTGTATAAATCATTTCCTCCCTCCTTACTGTCTAGCTTATCATACAAGTCATCATACACCCTGTTTGGCCTTTGACATCGCTACCTTCGCCTAACGCTGTGGCTCTCTGTAACTCTGTTTACTCTCTTTGGTCCTCCCTATGTCCCATTTCTTCTTAGCTAACCCCTTCTTTTGTACACACTCCTGCACTTCCTTATTCCACCACCAAGTCTCCTTATCTAATGTCCTTCCAGAGGACACACCATGTACTCTCCTACCTGTCTCCATGATCACATTAGCTGTAGTTGTTCAGTCATCTGGAAGCACTTCCTAACCACCCAAAACCTGTTTCAACTCCTTCTTGAAGACAACATGACATTCTTCCTTTTTCAGTTTCCACCACTTTGTCTTCCTGCTCTGCCTATACCTTCTTCACCTTTCTTACCATCAGCGTCATCCTGCACACCACCATCCTATGCTGTTTTGCAACACTCTCACCCACTACGACTTTGCAGTCACTGACATCCTTCAAATTACATCACCTACACAAGCTGTAGTCTACCTGTGTCCTCCTATCTCTGCTTTTATAAGTCACCCTATGCGCCTGTCTCTTCTGGAAGAAAGTATTCACCACGGCCATTTCCATCCATTTTGCAAAATTTATCAACATCTGTCCTTCTGTGTTCCTGTCCTGGACACCAAACCTGCCCATCTCTTCTTTGTCCCCTCTGTTGCCTGCACCAAGATGTCCATTGAAGTTTGCCCCAATTACCACTCTTTCACCTCTGCATCACTTCATCTAACTCACGCGGCCATTGTTAACCCGGGCCTCGACTGATCCGGTATGAAATTTGTCTTTACGGTTTGCATTTCGTATTCTGGCAAAAGTTTTACGCCGGATGCCCTTCATGTCGCAACCCTCTGCATTTATCCGAGCCTGGGACTGGTGTGAGGGCGGACACGTGTTTGTACCCCCCCTCACGGCTGCATTTCACAGTCCAAAAACATGCATAGTAGGATAAAAGTCTGTTCCAAACTGCCCATAGGTGTGAGTGTGAATGGTTACTTGTGCGTTGGCCCTGCAATGGTCTAGCAAGTGTTTCAGGTTGTACTACGCCTTTGTCCAGAGTCAACAAAGACTCCATGCAATCCTAATTAGAAAATGAATGAATGATATATTGTAAGGTGCTGGTTCAACAAATATCTTTCAATAAATAATGGTTTTATTCTAAAAAAAAAAACTGTGAGGGGGATAGTCAGAGATCATTGCAGGATGAAATGCAAGTGTATACCGAGTAAGTATTAGTTTTTAAAAATTCAAAATCAGTTAAATTAGGATAAATAAGAAAAAGAAGTAAATTGGGATAAATAAGACATAGCCTTTCATGCTTTGACCATCAGCATAGAGTTTTAACAGTGGTGTTGTTTCTTATACTTTCGTCACACACTGTTTGCGACCAGCATGTTGTGTTTCTGTATCCGTGCAAAATGACCCTGGGGCTGTTCACTTCCTGCATTCATTTGTTTTTGGTTTATAGGCCTCCAATTACAGCAAGCTAATCCGAGGACAAATGAAGGAGTGGGCAGAGTCCTTGTCTCACCTCACTGATGGATGATGCTCTGTTTATCCCCCTCCCTCCCTCCCTCCCTCCTTCCCTCCCTCCTCTTCTCTTTCTCTTTCTCTCTCCTTTTTCTGAGAAACAATATGAATAAAACTGATTCTCTGTCTCATTAGATCACAGTGATCCACCCTGTTCTGTGCCAGAGCTGCCTGTCTCTTTATCACATCAGAGCGCTGTCACAGAAAAAGAATTTCCTAGACCAGGGGATGGAGTCTTACCCAGCCCTAGCCCTGGGTGCTAACTGGTATAGGTTTAAAGAGGTGCAGGATGCTGGCTGTTCAGGGGCTTCAGGCTTAGGAAAATGGATGAGATGCAGGAGAGCAGTCCGAAAGAGACAGAGCATGGGGATGAACAATGGTGGGAAAAGCTACGAGGCATTCATGAGTGTGATTTCAAAAGGCTGCATGCAACTGTGATAACTGCAATGCGAGGACATTTTGCACAAAAATATGCTGAAAATGTTTAACATTCACAAAAGCTATTACAGGAATGTCTGTTCTCAGGGAGCTGAAAAACACTTTAAGAGTCTGAACTCTGTGCAGTTGAAGAAGTTTAGGAAGGTGAAAAGAAAATGTTACAGTTCTCAGAGTGTGCACTTGGTTTAGTACTACAATAATCAATTCCAAACACAAGATAGGATGTGCCTTCAGTCCTTGGGGGGTTTAAGGTTTCTTCTTAATATTTAATAATAAATTAAAGATGTGGAGCATAGGGAAAGTTTATAAGCTTGATAAAAGAGGGAACCACTCAATGTGGATCTGTGTTAGGAAAATAAATCAACAAGGTTGGTGAGAGAAAAACTTGATAAAGGTTAAGTTACTGAGGAAGACAGTAGGCCCTTGACTATTCGCGGTTTTGCACCCACGGTTTGAGTATTCGCTGACTGCCGAGCAACTGGCACATGATTCAAATTCAGCCAATGGCTGTCCTCCGTTCTCCTGATTGGTTGAGCTCATGTTCCGCCCCTTTTTCCTCATTCCCGCACAAGTTGTCAATGAGCCTCTTTTTTTTGTGTGTGTATTAATTACTAGTTTAAGCTTTATGATACCACTCAAAAGCTGTACCTCTTCTCTGGCTAAGCGATAGAAAACGCTGGATGTCTCTTCTGAAGAAATGACTTTCTCCTGAGAAACGACGGTTTTCTCTGAACTGTTGTATTAAAATCTTTTTCAATTATTATTCCAGTACAGTACCTAAGTTCATGTTTATGCGTGAGATTTTATGTTCTGTAGCATGTTTAACAAACGATACCAAAAGGATAAACTTTATTACAGTACTCTTCATGTCCTTTTACATTGAAGTTGGAGTGACATCTCCAAGATGGCGCTGCCCAGAGGGCGACATCGCAGAGTTCTCAGAGTCAAATTGTTTCTTTGTTTGTTTTAATTTGTTTTATTTGTTGTTTTGTTTGTCCGTGTTTTGCACTATGCTCGTCTACGACCGGTCGACTCTACTACAGCTATAAGATCGGAGTATCTTCGGGCGTGTATAACTAAGCACGCTCAACTGGGTTGGTTAGCTGGGCTGCGGCTAGCAGAGCTAATATGCTATGGTAGGCAGCTCAATGCAAGTCGCACCCCAGCTGACATGAAGCTCAGGCGTCAAGGGGCCGAATGACGACTCCGGCGCTTGGGATTGCAAGGGATGAAGGCGTGTAGCCGGCTGGTACAATCGCCTCGAGCCATGCTTCACAGAAACACAATCCTATAGATCCCTCTGCGCTGCAATCTGAGCATGAAGCTCATCCATCTTATTTCGCAAGGACTGAACATTTTCAAGCAGTATGGCCGGAAGTGCTAACCAAGCGCCGGAGACTGAGAACTCTGCCTGGGCTTATTGCTAGCCGAAGTGCGGTTAGCATTGAGCTCCCAAAGCAGCTCACGATAGAAGTTGTTGCGTGCTGAGTTGCCCGAAGCTGAAGCTGCTCATAGCTGTAGTAGGGTCAACCGATCATAGACGAGCATAGTGCAAAACATGAACAAACAAATTAAAACGAACAAAGAAACAATTTGACTCTGAGAACTCTGCAACATTGCCTTCTAGGCAGCACCATCTTGGAGACGTCACTCCAAGACGTCACTCGAAGTTCAATGTAAAAGGACATGAAGTGTAATAAAGTTTATCCTTTTGGTATCATTTGTTAAACATGCTACAGAACACAAAATCTCACGCATAAACATTAACTTAGGTACTGTACTGGAATAATAATTGAAAAAGACTTTAAAACAAGTGCTTTACAACAGTATGTGTTGTATAATGTTTATATTTTATCATCAATAAAAATAAGAGCAAAAATTGAAAAGTTTTTCTTAATCATTACTACATTTTACTACATTAATACTGTATTAATGAGTAAGACTGTCTATAGAATGTGTTTAAGAAGCATATTTTAGCGCATGTAATACATACATAGTATTTTACTTCTGGCTGCTCATTCGTGCATGTGACGTGATATATGGGGTTTTACTTCCAGGTACAGAACTCGCGGATTATCTCGATTTGCGGGAGGGCTTGGAACCAAACCTCCATGAATGTCGAGGGCCTACTGTATGATGCATAAAACATTTTAAAAAGTCATCTATGGAGATCTAAAAGTAATTTTCCTTTGTGTCAGGTTATATCAAATCATCCATCATGGATTATTTTCCTTAACCATGTTGTGTTTATTTATACTTTTGAGAGGATCTAGAAATTCTTCAGTCAACAATTGTCATTCCATCACATGGTGACTCTATTGTGTTTATTTATTCTTCATGTAGAAACTACAGTTAAAATGTTGGAACTATTCAAAGAAAAGGTAGAGATCTGGCTGACATGATGCAGAGGAGGAAGGTGGATATACTGTGTGTTCAGGAGACCAGGTGGAAAGGTAATAAGGCTAGAAGCATAGGAGCAGAGTTTAAGCTGTTTTTTCATGGTGTGGATGAGAAGAGAAATGGAGTAGGAGTCATCTTGAAGGAGGAGTTTGTCAGGAATGTTCTAGAAGTGAAAAGAGTGTAAGAGAGAGTGATGAGGCTCAACTTAGAAATTGAAGGTGTGATGCTCAATGTTGTTAGTGCTTATGCCCCACAGGCAGGATGTGAGCTAAAAGAGAATGAGAGATTCTGGAGTGAGTTAGATGAAGTGATGCAGAATACCCACAGAGTTGAAAGAGTGGTCATTGGTGCAGACTTCAATGGACATGTTGGTGCAGGCAACAGAGGGGACGAGGAAGTGATGGGCAGGTTTGGTATCCAGGACAGGAATGCAGAAGGACAGATGTTGATTGATTTTGCAAAAAGGATGGAAATGGCTGTGGTGAATACTTTCTTCCAGAAGAAACAGGAGCATAGGGTGACTTATAAAAGCGGAGGTAGGAGCACACAGGGAGACTACATCTTGTGTAGGCGATGAATTTGAAAGAAGTCAGTGACTGCAAAGTAGTAGTGGGTGAGAGTGTTGCCAAACAGCATAGGATGGTGGTATGCAGGATGACGGAAGTTGAAAAAGGAAGAGTGTCATGTTGTCTTCAAGGAGGAGCTGAAACAGGCTTTGGGTGGCCAGAAAGTGCTCCTAGATGACTGGACAACCACAGCAAATGTGATCGGGGACACAGGTAGGAGAGTATGTGGTGTGTCCTCTGGAAGGAAATTGGAGGTGGCAAAAGTGAGGAGAACATTGAAGAGGATGAAGAATGGAAAGGCAGTTGGTCCTGATGATAAACCTGTGGAGGTATGAAAGTGTCTAGGAGAGGTAGCAGTAGATTTTCTGACAAGAACATTCAACAAGGTCCTAGAGAATGAGCAGATGCCAGAGGAGTGGAGTAGAAGTGTGCTGGTGCCCATTTTTAAGAACAAGGGAGACGTGCAGAGTTGCGGCAACTACAGCGGGATAAAGTTGATGAGCCATACGATGAAGTTATGGGAAAGAATAGTGGAAGCTAAACTAAGGGCAGAGGTGAGCATTTGTGAGCAACAGTTTGGTTTCATGCCAAGAAAGAGCACCACAGATGCAATGTTTGCTTTGAGGATGTTAATAGAGAAGTACAGAGAAGGTCAGAGGGAACTGCATTGTGCCTTTGTGGATCTGGAAAAAGCATATGACAGGGTGCTAAGAGAAGAACTGTGGTATTGCATGAGGAAGTCTGGAGTGGCAGAGAAGTAGACGAAGGCATGACCGACGAATTCAAGGTGGAGGTGGGGCTGCATCAAGGGTCAGCTCTCAGCCCCTTCTTGTTTGCTATGGTGATGGACAGGCTGACAGACGAGGTTAGGCAAGAATCTCCATGGACTATGATGTTTGCAGATGACATTCTGATCTGTAGTGAGAACAGAGAACAAGTGTAGGAAAATCTAGAGAGGTGGAGGTATGCCCTGGAAAGGAGAGGAATGAAGGTTAGCCTCAGAAAATCAGAATATATGTCTATGAATGAGAAGGACCCAGGAGGAACGGTGAGGTTACAGGGAGCAGAGATAACGAAGGTGGAGGATTTTAAGTACTTAGGCTCAACAATCCAGAGCAATGGAGAGTGTGGAAAAGAGGTGAAGAAGTGTGTTCAGGCAGGTTGGAATGGTTGGAGAAAAGTGTCTGGTGTGATGTGTGAAAGGAGAGTTTCAGCAAGAATGAAAGGAAAAGTGTACAAGACGGTGGTGAGGCCAGCCATGTTGTATGGCTTAGAAACAGTGGCGCTGAGGAAAAGACAGAAGGCTGAGCTGGAGGTAGCAGAGATGAAAATGCTGAGGTTCTCTCTGGGAGTAACGAGGATGGATAGGATCAGAAATGAGTACATCAGAGGGACAGTCCATGTAAGAAGTTTTGGAGACAAAGTCAGAGAGGCTAGATTGGGATGGTTTGGACATGTACAGATGATGGATAGTGAGTATATTGGCAGTAGGATGCTGAGGTTGGAACTACCAGGCAGAAGGCCTAGAGGAAGACCAAAGAAGAGGTTTATATATTATTAATAATTGTGCTGTTCATAACACACCTTTTCCTAAAATAATCAAAGTTTTCAAATAAATAATAAGTGAAATATCAAAAAGGTTGTATTATGATTGGAGGTTTGTGGAATTTATTTCACATTCATAATATAACTTTTAATATACTGTGTACATACACACACACACACACACACACACACACACACACACACACACACACACACACACACACACACACCACAAAACATTCACACTCACTCTTCGGTCAAATTTCTAATAACCAATTAGCCTACGCAAGCACGAAGAGAACACGCAGGCAGTTTATTTTACTCTTAAAACAAAATGCTTAAGAACTGTACGATAAAGGAATTGGCTTATTGTGCTTTTGTAAAATGAATATGGTGACAGAATAAAGATGGTGACAGTTTCGTGTAGTATTGTAGTTGTTAGCAGGTCTGCCTTACGGCAAGAAGGTTCTGGATTCAATTCATGAGCATCAGTGTTTGTGTGTAGTTTGCATGTTCTCCTTGGGCTTCTATTGGTGCCCTTGGATTAATCCAGTTGCCTCCCCCAATCCAAAGACATGTACACCAGTCTACTTAACTACTTCAAATTCTGCCTCAAATTGAGTCCAAATAGTCATAGGTATGTTGGCCAGATAATAGTTTGGTGAGCTGTTCAGGATGTAACCCATATTTGTCTAATGTTGGCCAAGATAAGCTCCAGCCTCTAAACAGCCATAATAGGAATAAGTTGCTCAGCTATTGAGTTAGATTGATTAGAATAAAGTAAAAGTAACTACAACAAGTTTAGAAAAAGTAAATGTGAGTAAATGGAGAGTATAACTGTGTATGCATGTAGTGTGTGCAGGACCGGCTGAAGCTCGAGAGGCAGGAGTTCATTAAGACATCACCAGGAGCCTCTTTCAGCTGCCTCTATTTATTGCATTGCAGCTTTTTTATATAACATTCATAGCACAAAACTTCTTTATGGTTTTTCTCCCACACCTTCTTCACACATTGCGACAACAGTAAATACGTTGAATTTTTTTTTCCCTCCACATAATGGTTTAAGGGAACATTAGTAGAGCTGTAATGCTCTTGGTGGTTTTGTTCCCAAGCACAAATTTACAGTGAAATCTGTCTTTAGTATACTAGTAGAATCAAATCCAGGTCACAACACAGCCTGGTTGAAAAGTTTCTTATTACTAAATGAGGAATTAATTTTGAAAACAATATAACATAAAGATAAGAGATCTTTATTGTCAGCTGCTGAATGAAGAATGAAAATCACATGAGTAGCTCTTTGTTTAGCAACAACTAAAAGTATAAGTGCAAAAAAAAAAATTGGTGGAAACTATACAGATGTGCACACACACACACACACACACAAACACACACACACCCACGCACACACACACACACACACACACACACACACATATATATATATATATATATATATATATATATATATATATATATATATATATATATATATATATATATATATATATATATATATATATATATATATATATGTCTTCTTCTTATTCTTTTCCTTTCGGCTGTTCCCTTCAGGAGTCGCCACAGCAAATCATCTGCCTCCATCTCATCTGATCCTCTGCATCTTCTTCTCTTACACCAACTACCTTCATGTCCTCTTTCACCACATCCATAAATCTTCTCTTTGGTCTTCCTCGAGGCCTTCTGCCTGGTGGTTCCAACCTCAGCATCCTACTACCAATATATTCACTATCCCTCCTCTGTACATGTCCAAACCATCTCAATCTAGCCTCTCTGACTTTGTCTCCAAAACATCTTACGTGGGCTGTCCCTCTGATATACTCATTTCTGATCCTATCCATCCTCGTTACTCCCAGAGAGAACCTCAACATTTTCATCTCCGCTACTTCCAGCTCTGCCTCCTGCCTTTTCCTCAGCGCCACTGTTTCTAAGCCATACAACATGGCTGGCCTCACCACCGTCTTGTACACTTTTCCTTTCATTCTTGCTGACACTCTCCTTTCGCACATCACACCGGACACTTTTCTCCAACCATTCCAGCCTGCCTGCACACGTTTCTTCACCTCTTTTCCACACTCTCCATTGCTCTGGATTGTTGAGCCTAAGTACTTAAAATCCTCCACCTTCGTTATCTCTGCTCCCTGTAACATCACCGTTCCTCCTGGATCCTTCTCATTCTTACACATGTATATATATATATATATATATATATATATATATATATATATATATATATATATATATATATATATATATATATATCCACTTATTCACACATATGCAGGCATACACAGAAGAGTGCATGATGTCACAGTTGCATCATATACACCAGGTAAGAGGTAGATCTTTTGATTGGTGTATTGATGCTATAAGATGCTATATGATCTTTGAGACATGCTCTAAACATTAGTATTGCATTTAACACTTAAACATGAACATTACAGTGGTGGCTTAGTGGACAAGGCATCCCATTGCCTTGTCCACTAAGCCACCACTGCAATGTTCATTTATGTTGCTCTGGATAAAAGCATCTAACAAATGCTGTAAATGTAAATGAATATTGAACTTAGAAGAGTAATATTGCACTGTCCAGGAAGATTGTCTGAATGATAGTTATTCAGTCAGTGTGGTATTGGGACTGCAGATTTAACAGCTGTTCTGGAGTCTGTTAATTTTTGTTTTTAGTGTTCAGTACCTTTCTCTGGAGGGGAGAAAGGAGAAAAATGGGGGTGTCCAGGGTCTCTGATAATTCCATTAGCTCTTCTCTGAAGTCTACCACTGTAAATGTAAAAGTGATGGGGATAGTGTAGTTGCAATCACCTGCTCTGCCATCTGTACCACCCATTGCAATGTTTTCATGTCCTTTGCAATTTAGATACTGAATTAAACTGTACAGCAATAGGTCAGGAGGTTCTTGGTGGCAAAAGCAGTAAACATGTTGGTAGGGATTGGGGTAGGCAGGCTTCTCAGAGCTTTCCGAGGAAGCACATCTTGTGTTGTCCTTTTAACACGTGGTGAGAGATATTTGTGGTCCAGGTGCAATCAGCAGAGATGTGTATTCCAAGAAACTTGAAGCACACCTCCCTCTCTACCTCCTGTCATCAGTATAGAGGACAGAGTGTTCCGTTTGTTTAGATCTCCTGAAGCCCATTATCATTTCCTTCATCTCGGATATGTTTAGTTTCAGGTTATTGTTGTCGCACCATCGTTGCAGATTCCAGACCTCCTTCTTGTAGGCTGACTCATCATTATCTGTTATCAGATCTATGACGGTAATGTTGTCATCAAATTTGACAATGGTGTTGTTGGTGTGAATGGGGGGACAGTCATATGTGAAGATGGAGATGAGTAGGGGGCTAACAACACATCCCTTTGGTTTTCTGATGTTCAAGTGAAGACTGGAGCTGATGTCGTGTCCCATCCTGACGTTCTGAGGTCTGCTGAGAAATTCCAGAATCCAGGTGCACAGTGAGATCCCTAGGCCAAGATTACCCAACTTTTGAACCAGTTTATGCATTAGGACTGCATTAAAAGTGGCTCTGAAGTCTACGAATATCATCCTCACATAGGAATTCCTGTGGTGCATTCGTGTGAGGGCTTTGTGAACTGCTGTATTGATGGCATCCACTGTTGACCTGTTTGCTCTGTATGCAAACTGATGTGTCTAATGTGAGACAAGTCTCTCTAAACATTTGGTGATTAGGGGGATTAGAGCAACTGGGAGAGAGTTTTTCAGGCAGCTTATTGTGCTTTTCCTAGAAACTGGAATGATGGTGGCTGTCTTGAGGTTGGTGGGAACCATACATTGAAGGAGCAAGAGGTTAAAGATGGTGGTTACAAACTTCTGTTAGTTGATCTGCACATGCTTTAAGTACCTTTCCCTTTACTCTATGTGGACCAGTGTGATGCTGGGGGTAGCGCCTATGACCCTGGGGAACATGCTTTTCTAGAATAGTGTATGGGAATTAAGTGTAATTGCACCTCCACTCCAGTAGTTGGCAGTGGCACTCTCATTGTTTTTCACACGAGCAAATGATATGGCGTGCAGTAAATGACCCCTCAAGAAAGAACACAGAAAAATTTTGAACAGGAACGAAGATAAAGGTGGAGAGAGACGGCGATATTAAGACATTTTCTTTTTTTCAGCTTTTTCTCATTCTCGAGAGTCGCCACAGCAAATCATCTGATTCACACATTTGATTTGGCATGGGTTTTTACACCAGATGCCCTTCCTATCACAACCCTTTAGCAAGGGACAGAAACACGCTGACAGCTTTGCAGCCTACTCTTTACAAAAGTCAGCAATGGTTCTTTTACATTCCTCTCACCATAGACAGTGAGAGACATGGCCCGCCTTTGATAACTCAGTTAGCTGCACTGGGGGGACAGTGACAACCCTGTGGGGACTTGAACCCCCAACCTTAGGATCAGAGATCCTGTGCCCTATCCACTAG
>CM045730.1:27689053-27754053 GCA_024760905.1 Plotosus lineatus
GGTGTAGGGAGGGGATGGGATGGGGTCAAGTAAGGTGCATTGGTGTAGGTACGAGTGGAGTAGGCATTTTTGTAGGGACTGGTAGATTGGAGAAGTTGGGGAGTATCGGTGTAGCGAGGGGTAGGATGGAGTACAGTGAGGTGTGCTTGTGTAGCGAGGGGTAGGATGGAGTGAAGTAATATGCACCGGTGTGGGGGGGGGGGGGGGTGAGAAGGTATAAACTGAGGTGCATTGGAGTAGGGAGGGGTGCACTGATGTGAGAGGTGAAAAGGTATAGAGTGTGTTGCACTAGTGTAGAGAGGGCTGTGCTCATACAGGGAGGAATCGGATGAGGTAAAGTGGGATGTACTGGTGTAGGGATAATTGGGGTGGGGCAGACAGGTGTGCTGGTGTAGGGATTGGTGGATGTGGTAGAATGGGGTGCACTGGTGTATAGAATGTGTAGAGTGACTTATGCTAATAAAGGGATTATTGAGATAAGATATAGTGGGGTGCACTGTTGTAAGAAGGGGAGGGGCGGGGTAGAGTGCGTTGGTCTTGTGTCTTTCTTTTTCTACCATTGCCACAGGGTTGATCTTTAAGTATATATATATATATATATATATATATATATATATATATATATATATATATATATATATATATATATATATATACTATACACACCCACTCACCCTAGTGCTTAATCCTACTACGTGAATCGAAGGGAAGCTGGAGCCTATCACAGTCGAACTTGGGCAAAGGTGGTGTACAGCCTGAACAGCTTGAGAAACCATTGTGGTGCATCACATATGCAACCATTCACACTTACACCCAGGGGAAATTTGGAACAGATAATTAGCCTTAATGTGCATATCTGTGGACTGTGGAAGGACATTGAAGTACCCGGAGGAAACCTATGCAAGCACAGTTAGTCCATGCAATCTCCAAACAGAAGCACCTGCACTGATCCCGGTACTTGAACTGAGGACCTCCGTGCTGTGAAGAAGACCTGCTAATCACTTCACTACCGTGCCACCATGAATTCAAAATATAAATATTTTTAAAAGAGTTTTCTGGTAATGGCATTTTTTATTCATCTATAGCATTGCCTGTGGATATTTCTTTTTGTGTGAGCAGTCAGTCCAAAAAACAAGATACCATATTCGATGTGATAAGTGCCCAGGGCGCTTAAAAAATTGAGTGGGTGGGTTCTTATTAAAATGTTACCAGCGGAGTGGAACGGTAAGTGCTTATTAGCATCGAGGTGGAAAACATGAATAATAACAGAACAATAAAAGAGTTTTACTGGTATTTGTGTTATTCATTTTGTGGTATCAACCAAACTACTTACATGAAAGCTGAAAATAAACAGAAAACAGCATCATTGAAAAAAAAGACCCTTTAATTTATCTTCCCGGTGCTGTTCCTTTAAATATTTTGCCCCGATATAAAATTGAGCCAATCAACATGAATGTCAACTTTAGCACATGGCACATTGCCAGGAACATCTTTAAATTTATGAAATTAGTGAGCAGGAGAATCCGGTGAAAAATGCTCGTCATCACTTTCTAATAGGTCTGATCTGGCTCATCGCTCCATTCATTCAGAGCATCCCATAGTTTTTACTGTAGTAGTTTCTAAATGTTCATCGGTTGTTGGACATTTACCAAGAGAACATAGCAAAAATGTTTTCCCTTTTTTTAAAGCACAGTGGAACAATCAAATGTGTTGTTACTGATGAACATTATAGACATTCCCCAGTGGCAGGGGGGTCTTGAATCATCATTATATCTTATCCCCATAGTGTAGTGTAGCAAGTGGTTTCTTCCGGAGAAGATTAACCGGGACGCAGGAACGCTTGCTACTTGTCCCCGGAAACAGGCTGACGGCTTTACAGCCTCCTCTTTAGGAATGTCAGCAATGGTTCTTTTACATGCCTCCCACCATAGACAGTCAGAGACATGGCCCGCCTTTGATAACCCAGTTAGCTGCACTGGGGGGACAGTGACAGCCCTGTGGGGACTCGAACCCCCAACCTTAGGATCAGCGATCCTGCGCCCTATCCACTAGACTACCACTGCCCAGGGGTCTTGAAATACCGTGTAAACTCATTTTTACAGGCAGTGAATGCCTCATTTTACCGTTACAGAGACTGATCGAATAAAATTGGTAAGTATGATCTACGATTTTGCTCCCAGTACACATGGGCGGTTATTAGACGTAAGATTAAAAAAAAAAAAAAAAAAAAAAAAATAGTGGGGGCGGGCTTATTGGATCAGGTAGCTCATTACGTCGGATACGGTATCTAAAACACCATTTCACGTAATTTGCGTCCATCATGAATATTACACTCTGATGAGGTATACAGATGTACAGATGACTGATGGAAGATAAATATTTAAATATTTACATGAGAGAATAAAAGAGTGGAATGAGAAGAGAAGTGAGTGAGTGAATCTCTCAATAAGCACACACATTACAGAACAATTTTGTTTTGATTCAAAATTAAAATAAAACGTTTTTGTTTCAGAACATTTTTGTGTTTGTGGTAAATCATGGTTATCTTCTACTCTAGCCATGACATTGTTTAACTATTCTGATCATGTTACAGATTTTATTTCTTTTATAAACAGAGCTTGAGGGGATGCCAGCAGTGATTTACAAGGATTTTTTTTTCCTTTAAGCCTACCTTTTTAATTCACATGTATTATAGGCTGTAAACCAAGTGACTCCATTTAGTTCATAAATTACATTTCTTCAAATTCTGGACTTACTGAGTTTTTGCTTACTCACAGATTATATTAAAATGGTTTGAGTTTGAACAGATCAGTGGAGTGAAGAGACGATGACGAGGCTTGTATTTAATTTCTGTAAGGCTAGATAAAGAAATTTCACAGTTTCTCATCAGTGCCCACGCCTGGAAACTTGTCACTGCATCATTTTCTTTCTGTCTTTATTCTTAAACAACAATCAAAACCTCTAGAAAATGCCTCAGACAATGTGAAAAAAGCACACAGAAGGCGACTGTTAGATGCTGTGATTGCGAGATTGGTTTGTTCTGAATTAAATGTTTTATAAAGATTTTTGGAACAAGGCTGCTGCTGCTGTTCTACAGACAGATGTTCAGAATTCCGAGTTAATACATATGATATGTACACGTGAAAGACTGGTCATCAAGAGTGTATTCAGACACTTTTCCTACATTTAGCTTTAAAAGCTTTTGAACTTCGACAGTCCTAGTTCTCTATTTATAAAAGGCACACTTAGGTTCTAAAAAGGTTCTGATGAGAAACTGTTTTTTTGTTTGTTTTTTTAATCTGCTCTCAGAAACATTTACCTTGGTGATGAAATGCAGACTGATGTGGATGAAGCTAAGAGTTTAAAGTGTGAAAATGTTCCATATATATATATATATATATATATATATATATATATATATATATATATATATATATATATATATATATATATATATATACAGTAGTCCTTCTCAAAAAATTAGCATATTGTGATAAAGTTCATTATTTTCTGTAATGTACTGATAAAAATTTAAACTTTCATATATTTTAGATTCATTGCACCCCAACTGAAATATTTCAGGTCTTTTATTGTTTTAATACTGATGATTTTGCCATACAGCTCATGAAAACCTAAAATTCCTATCTCAAAAAATTAGCATATTTCATCCGACCAATTAAAAAAAAAAGTGATTTTAATCCAAAAATAGTCAACCTTCAAATAATTATGTTCAGTTATGCACTCAATACTTGGTCGGGAATCCTTTTGCAGAAATGACTGCTTCAATGCGGCGTGGCATGGAGGCAATCAGCCTGTGGCACTGCTGAGGTGTTATGGAGGCCCAGGATGCTTCGATAGCGGCCTTAAGCTCATCCACAGTGTTGGGTCTGGTGTCTCAACTTTCTCTTCACAATATCCCACAGGTTCTCTATGGGCTTCAGGTCAGGAGAGTTGGCAGGCCAATTGAGCACAGTAATACCATGGTCAGTAAACCATTTAGCAGTGGTTTTGGCACTGTGAGCAGGTGCCAGGTCGTGCTGAAAAATGAAATCTTCATCTCCATAAAGCTTTTCAGCAGATGGAAGCATGAAGTGCTCCAAAATCTCCTGATAGCTAGCTGCATTGACCCTGCCCTTGATAAAACACAGTGGACCAACACCAGCAGCTGACATGGCACCCCAGACCATCACTGACTGTGGGTACTTGACACTGGTTTCCTTCTCCCCAGTCTTCCTCCAGACTCTGGCACCTTGATTTCCGAATGACATGCAAAATTTGCTTTCATATATAATATTTTTTTACTTAAAAACACAAAAATCTTTACTTTTATTTAAGAACCATTTAAAGTCAATTTTATAAAAGTACAGTATATGAAGTGCTGGCAGCACAGTGGCGTAGTGGTTACAACATCGACACGTCACAGCAAAAAGTCCTGAGTTTGAGTCTCAGTCTTGGTGAGCAAAGCTTGCATATTTGCCTCATGCTTATGCAACATACCAACAGGTACACTATCCCAACAACTGCACATTAGGTTACCTGGCTTTTCCCAATTGCCCCAAGGTGTAACTGTAAGCATGAACAGTTGTCAACTGCTGAGCTGTTCAGGATATACCCTGCCTTTGCTTGGACTCAGCTGAGACCTGTGACCCTGATAGGATTAAGTGGTTGGATAAATAACTTAAATTAATTACTCAATATAAAAAGTGTAAAATAATCTTCATGTGACCATCAGAATGAAATAACTAACCCACCACTTATCCTAAGCTTAACAGTATTGCCATAATAACCTGAACCCTAAAACCAAATCTTTACCTTCAAACAGCCCGAGAAGAGGTGAGGACCAGCCTCAAATGTCCTCACTCTCCAAAAATAGCCTCACTCTGTTGGATAAAAAACAGCTGCGCCCTAAACCCCAGTCTCATTTGGGTAATAATGCCCAATAACACCCATGATTCAATCGATTTTTTTTTTTTTTTTTTTTTTGGGGGGGTTGGTGTTGTTTTTGGGTAGGGGTTAGCAAATTTTTGAGCTTGAGGGGTTTGCAACTGATTTTATCAGGCATATCACTGACTGTCAGTGACTATCAGCGAGGAGTCCACCCTTTGATAATCATCCTGTTTTTGATACCGAATAATATAATACAATGGTGAATTTATTTATTAAGAGGAATTGTTTTCTTTAAAAAAAAAAGGTAAGGGGAATTCCTTTGACAGTTGCTAAATCCTTATAAAATTTCATAAAGTACATGATCACTGCAGCAGAATAAAATTCTAATTATCTGTATATTCTTTAATGCAGCCATGAGGTGGGGGGGGGGCACTAACCAGTGTCTCTCCCCCTCATGCCGGTCCCAAGCCCGGAGAAATGCAGAGGGTTTTGTCAGGAAGGGCATCCGACGTAAAACCAATGCCAAATATTTATGATGCAAATCAGAAATATTAACCCCATACCGGATCGGTCGAGGCCCGGGTTAACAACGACCGCCATCAGTGCTGTCAATCAACAGGGTGCTGATGGAAATTGGACTACTGTTGGTTGAAGACGTCGAAGAAGGAGAGGTGGGAGGCGTGTCCGTAGGCAGAGAGAGAAGAGGAAAGGCATGAGTCTAGGACTGAGAGTGGGGACTTTGAATGTTGGAACTATGCAAATAAAAGGTAGAGAGCTGGCTGACATGATGCAGAGGAGGAAGGTGGACATACTGTGTGTTCAGGAGACCAGGTGGAAAGGTAGCAAAGCTTAGGAGCAGGGTTTAAGCTATTTTTTCATGGTGTGGATGGGAAGAGAAATGGAGTAGGAGTCATCTTGAAGGAGGAGTTTGTCAGGAATGTTCTATAAGTGAAAAGAGTGTCAGACAGAGTGATGAGTCTCAAGTTAGAAATTGAAGGTGTAATGCTCAATGTTGTTAGTGCTTATGCCCCACAGGCAGGATGTGAGCTAGAAGAGAAGGAGAGATTCTGGAGTGACTTAGATGAAGTGATGCAGAGTAACCCCAGAGGTGAAAGAGTGGTCATTGGTGCAGACTTCAATGGACATGTTGGTACAGGCAACAGAGGGGACGAGGAAGTGATGGGCAGGTTTGGTATCCAGGACAGGAACGCAGAAGGACAAATGTTGATAGATTTTGCAAAAAGGATGGAAATGGCTGTGGTGAATACTTTCTTCCACAAGAAACAGGAGCATCGGGTGACTTATAAAAGCGGAGGTAGGAGCACACAGGTGGACTACATCTTGTGTAGGCGATGTAATTTGAAGGAAGTCAGTGACTGCAAAGTCATAGTGGGTTAGAGTGTTGCCAAACAGCATAGGATGGTGGTGTTCAGGATGACTCTGATGGTGAGAAAGGTGAAAAAGGCAAAGGCAGAGCAGAAGACAAAGTGGTGGAAGCTGAAAAAGGAAGAGTGTCATGTTGTCTTCAAGGAAGAGTTGAAACAGGCTTTGGGTGGCCAGGAAGTGCTTCCAAATGACTGGACAACCACAGCAAATGTGATCAGGGACACAGGTAGGAGAGTACTTGGTGTGTCCTCTGGAAGGAAAGTAGTAAAGGAGACTTGGTGGTGGAATGAGGAAGTGCAGGAGTGTGTACAAAGGAAGAGGTTAGCTGAGAAGAAGTGGGACATTGAGAGGACCGAAGAGAGTAAACAGGAGTACAGGGAGACACAGCGTAAGGCAAAAGTAGCAGTGGCTAAGGCCAAACAGAGGGCGTATGATGACTTGTATGATAGGTTGGATAGTAAAGAGGGAGAAAATGATCTATACAGGTTGGCACAGCAGAGAAATAGAGATGGGAAGGACGTGCAGCAAGTTAGATTGATAAAGGACAGAGAGGGAAATGTATTGACTGATGACAGAAGTGTGCTGGGAAGATGGAAAGAGTACTTTGAAGAGCTGATGAATGAGGAAAATGAGAGAGAAAAAAAGAGTAGAAGAGGTGACCATTGAGGAGCAGGATGTAGCAAAGATCAGTAAGGGTGAAGTGAGAAGGGCATTGAAGAGGATGAAGAATGGAAAGGCAGTTGGTCCTGATGATATACCTGTGGAGGTATGGAAGTGTCTAGGGGAGGTAGCAGTAGATTTTCTGACAAGAACATTCAACAAGGTACTAGAGAGTGAGCAGATGCCGGAGGAGTGGAGGAGAAGTGTGCTGGTGCCCATTTTTAAGAACAAGGGAGACGTGCAGAGTTGCGGCAACTACAGAGGGATAAAGTTGATGAGCCATACGATGAAGTTATGGGAAAGAATAGTGGAAGCAAGACTAAAGGCAGAGGTCAGCATTTGTGAACAACAGTTTGGTTTCATCCCAAGAAAGAGCACCACAGATGCAATGTTTGCTTTGAGGATGTTAATAGAGAAGTACAGAGAAGGTCAGAGGGAGCTACATTGTGCCTTTGTGGATCTGGAAAAAGCATATGACAGGGTGCCAAGAGAAGAACTGTGGTATTGCATGAGGAAGTCTGGAGTGGCAGAGAAGTATGTTAGAGTGGTGCAGGACATGTATGAGAGATGTAAGACAGCGGTGAGGTGTGCTGTCGGTGTGACTGATGAATTCAAGGTGGAGGTAGGACTGCATCAAGAGTCAGCTCTGAGCCCCTTCTTGTTTGCTATGGTGATGGACAGGCTGACAGACGAGGTGAGACAAGAATCTCCATGGACTATGATGTTTGCAGATGACATCGTGATCTGTAGTGGTGGAGAGAGGTGGCTCTAGAGAGGTGGAGGTGTGCCCTGGAAAGGAGAGGAATGAAGGTTAGCCTCAGAAAATCAGAATACATGTGTGTGAATGAGAAGGACCCAGGAGGAACGGTGATGTTACAGGGCGCAGAGATAACAAAGGTGGAGGATTTTAAGTACTTAGGCTCAACAATCCAGAGCAATGGAGAGTGTGGAAAAGAGGTGAAGAAACGTGTGCAGGCAGGCCGGAATGGTTGGAGAAAAGTGTCCGGTGTGATGTGCGATAGGAGAGTGTCAGCAAGAATGAAAGGAAAAGTGTACAAGACGGTGGTGAGGCCAGTGATGTTGTATGGATTAGAAACAGTGGCGCTGAGGAAAAGACAGGAGGCAGAGCTGGAGGTAGCGGAGATGAAAATGTTGAGGTTCTCTCTGGGAGTAACGAGGATGGATAGGATCAGAAATTAGTATATCAGAGGGACAGCCCACGTAAGATGTTTTGGAGACAAAGTCAGAGAGGCTAGATTGAAATGGTTTGGACATGTACAGAGGAGGGATAGTGAGTATATTGGCAGTCGGATGCTGAGGTTGGAACTACCAGGCAGAAGGCCTCAAGGAAGACCAAAGAAGAGATTTATGGATGTGGTGAAGGAAGACATGAAGCTCGTTGGAGTCAGAAAAGAAGATGCGGAGGACAGGGTGAGGTGGAGGCGGATGATTTGCTGTGGCGACCCCTGAAGGGAGCAGCCGAAAGTAAAAGAAGATTCTTTATTTCCCTAGAGTTGTAACAGTGAGATGATCATAAAATCATTCAGTATTACTGTAATTCCTCTCTCTAACTGTTGAGATAAAACACTCAGTTCTGAGTGGCTGTGCTCCCGCTGCTCTGAGTAACAAACTCCATATGGAAGCGTAGGTGTACTGGTGCTCTCAGCACAAGGTTTTATACACCATCTAAAACTGCTCATTAGAGATGCCAATAAAACAATTCCAAAAGTGGTAATATTTACTATTTTTAACCAAAATGTTTCCTTTAAAATGATCAAAAATATTAATGGTTGGATAGGTCAACAACAAAGTTTTAAATATAACACTTTACCAATAATGAAATGTTGTTTTCTCCTGAACTTGTCAGCAGTGCATTCAAACAGTGTGATCAGGTCAGTCATGGTGCAATCTGCTGTGTGCTTCTAGCGGAGCTCATGAGTAGACCACTATTGTCATGGAATATCTTAGACGGTTGTCCATGTTGCGTCAATCTTCACAGGAAACCCAATAAGGCTTCTAAATCACTGAGTTGATAATCATATATTATTCATCTCCTGAACCGCTTAATTAGCTCCTAATTCGGGTCACGGGGAGGTCGGTGCCCATCTGAGCCGACTCTGGCGAGGTTACATATAAGAAACTTAATTTATCAATATTGAAACTGAAATGCAAGAAAAACATAACGACTCATACACAATCAAAAAAAAAAAAAAAAACACACACAAAAAAAAAAAACAAAGCTACATAATCTAACAATTAGGCAAACTGGCAGGTTAATAAATGTCCAAATGCCGAAATCAAACGTTTAACAAAACATGAGTTTGGAAATAATATGAAAGGAAGGGCACTGAAAAGCAAACCCAGGCGTGGACACCTATCAATAGAGACATCTACTGAGAGCGTTGCCTTTAGGCAGAGCACTAACTGTCCGCTTTCCCTGCATACAAACACTTGTAAAGAGTAGCTGCACAGCCGTCAGTGTGTTTCTGTTGTGTCAGGAAGGACATCCGATGTAAAAACCTATGCCAAATCAAACATGCGATTCGCTGTGGCCACCCCTGATAAAGGGAAAAGCCGAAAGGAACAGAAGATAAAAAAGAAGAAAAAACTCTTTTAATGTCTGCATCATAAGTATAACGGATGAGCTGGTGGTGCTCATATAACCTTCGAAACACACACATACACACACACACACACACACACACACACACACACACACACACACACACACACAGTGCAGTGTCTCGTGAGGAAATGCGGTGTGGTCATCGGGGATTCAGATAGCTCTTGAACTTGAAGTATTACATTACATATTAAAGAGTTTATGACTCTAAATTAAATATAAATTCCCCTCTTTCCACCTGAAAGCTGTCAAAACAAATTAAAATGGAATTCAACTGTTGCACTTTGTCCTGCCTCAGAGAATTCAGGCTTTTACTTGTTAATACAGTTAGTAATGATTTTCTCTGCTGACTTTGGTGGCCATAATGTTTTGATTAATCCTGAAAACTGAACGTGACACACTAATCCCTCTCCTTGTTGGATTTCTGGCTTTGATCATGCTTTTCCATCAGTATTTATTTTTACAATGTGTCCATGAAGGATCAGTCCTCAGCCCTCTCGTCTTCAGCAAATAATCCGTCATTCTCGGTCAGACAGTTCAGAAAAGTGTAACTCTTCAATGCAACTGCATTGGTACAGATATCGCCGCAAAACAGCTTTGCACAAATTCCCATGTAAGCTTCGATCGTGTGACGCAGTAGACAGATGCAATAGTGGTTGTGATGTCAGGTCACTGTGATACACAGGCCTCTTGAGATTGCTGTCTACTATGAAGTACATGCTCACTGTGATGAAGAAAAGAGTATACAAAAAGAAGAGAGCTCTGTGCTTCCTCAGCCCTTTACGCGATGGACCCTATAGAACCCTAGACAACTGAGACATTGTGAGCCGGTGCAACCCTCTGGGTATCTGCTTGAATAAACTACTACAGTGACAGAGTTTGCCTCATTTGTGTTACTCCAACTATCCACCCAGAACATAAATTGGGGGCTTGTCCGGGATTCGATCATCTTGATTGGAGGACCATTGGACATCATCGACCTTTGGTGATCTTAGCTGCCCGGAGTGTTCATTAAGGCTGATCGATATCAATCAACATTGACCCGAGAGTGACCGAGCAATTTGGCTGAGTCATCTGAATGTTTGCACAGAGACACTGCATGTGGCACAATGTCTGACATCATCTCAAATTTCTTGAGGTCCCCTCATAGAGGTCCTCGAGTTGCTTGAGCTGAAATCGCTGAAGGATATCGCCATAACCCTTGGTGTAGTGACAAAGGGATATGCTTTGAAGAAGAAAAAACAGCCCATCGTGCTTGTTTCTCTGAAAAGGCGATTCAGACTTAACATAGGAGCTCAATCCAACATTAGGATCCATTAGTATCCATAGGCACAGTTTAAGGAGTGTGCCGCCTCTGGACTCAAGATCATCCACCACTGAATGCTCAATTTTACAAGGGTGCGAGGGTGGTTGTATCACAGGTCTATTACAGAACATCGACTTGAAATTCAAATTAGTATCAGGCCCTGTGGTGGTCGCCGTTATGCCACATCTAGGAGTAGAGGGCATCTCACTTCTCTTGGGAAATGATTTGGTGGGTGTCAAATGTTACCAAAGGGCCAAAGCTAGGCCCAAGGCCGATAAACTAATGCCATCATCAAAGGATAACAACGTGAGAGACGATAAGTAGGAATTGCTTCCTTCTCACCCAATGACACGATCCCTGGCCAAGAAAATGGCCGAGTTGCAGAGAACTGATTCAGAAGATGACACGATGGATTTATTGCAGAAGTTTTCAGACCCCAAATGACTACCAAGATAAGAATGACAGGATGTTTCCTACATCCGAACCAGATATGTCTTTGTCAAGAGAAAGACTCATGCAATAACAGAAACATGATCCTGAGTTAAAGCCTCTCGTTGATGCTGCCCTCCAATAAGAGGGGCTGACTAAATCCCCCCCGCCCCTGTTGGCTATTTTCTAATGAACAGAGTCTTAATTAGAAAGCTGAGACCTCCAGATGTCCCAACTTCCATAGATAGTTATGTTATCGTCCATAAAGTTGTCAAGACTTCCAACTTTTCTTTTATGGAGGGAGGTCTGACACAGTGGACAGATGCCACAGCGGTGTGATGTCATAGGCCATCTCCTATGAAGTACAGTAAAACCTCCGCTGACGAACGCTTAAGCTCACTAACTTTTCGCCTCAAGAACATTAAATTTGCGAGCATATTGTCTCTGCTGACGAACTAGTTTTCGGCGGACGAACCAAACCACACGGTCGAACAGCGCCACGGTGGCGGCCACGAGAAGCTGATGCACGCTCACGGCGTCACAGTTCGTCACCCCCTTTCTTTGAGTGCGGAAGTGGTTTGTGTTTGATAGACATTTTGGACCATATTGAGTGTACTTTTGCTATTATGGGACCGAAAAAGACCCACCACAGGCGGAGATCATTGAAAAACACGAGCGAGGTGTGCGTTTGTGTGACTCAGCGTCCCAGTACCAATGCGCTAAGTCTACCATTGCTCCCATCCTTAAGAACAAGGAAGCTATTAAGGGTGCGTGTGTGGCTAAGGGTGTTTCCAAACTGTAGGCGTTTCCAAACTCTCCTTCCAAACAGTAAGTCCCTCCCTCCCTCCTCCTCCCACTCCATTCCATCAAACCATCAACTACCATCACAAAGGTAAATAAAACGACTTTATTATACAGTACAGTTTATTTCTTTAATTACAATACAATAGACATTTATTATACATAAAATAAGGTATATTTTTGTGTAGTTTTAAGGCTTATTTAGTAGAAAATTATGTTTTATGGGGACCTGGGAACGGATTATTCTCATTTTAATGGTTTCTTATGGGAAATAAATGTTCGGAAGACGAACTTTTCGCCTTACACTCACTTTCTGGGAACCAATTATGTTCGTGAGCAGAGGTATCACTACATGCTTACTGCGATGCGGGTGTACTGTGATACACATCTGCCTGAATAAACTGCTACATTGACAGAGTTTGGCTTATTTGCGGGTTGCCCTTGAGAGGCCATGAAGAAGAAAGGTTGACTCCTAAAGAAAATTGTCTCCTATGAGAAACCTGATATTGAGATTATAAATCGATATACAGTTGTAGAGGAGTAGAATGGGACTGAGTGGGTTTAATAGATGCGAAGCAGCTCATAGCAGTAAATCTACAGATTCCAAACGACACTGCCCTAATTCCAAAGAACTTGGAACTCTGTGTAAAATGTGAATAAAAAAAAAGTGAAATGCAAATCTCATAAAACCATAAAGTCATTAAATGTTGAAAATGAAACAAGGCTGGAAAAGCAAGTGATACTAAAAAGAAATAGCTGGAGGAAAATTCATTCTTTTGTTTGGCAAACTGTTTAATTCTCTTAGGGTAACATAGAGGCTGAAGCTCTTGGCTGAGGGCAGACTACACCTTGAATTGATGGCCAGCCCATCACAGGGAAAACCGCACACAACTACAGGCAATTTGAAAGAGCAAACGGAAAGAAAGTGTGTGTTTTTGAACTGTGTGTGGAAACCAGAATGAATAACCAATACTCAAATGTCCTTCATTTGCCAAGTCGCTTAATCCTATTGGAGTTATAGAGAAGGTAAAGCCCATTTCAGCTGTCACTGGGTGAAGGTGGCGTACACCCTGAGCAGCTCGGCAGACCATCCACACACACACACACACACACACACACACACACACACACACACACACACACACAGTACAGTTGCCATGGTAGCTGCATATGTGGGTGGTGGGTATGCTTCTATCCTCCCTTTCTTCCTTAATTTTTCACTCACTCTTACTTCTCTGCATGGTGTACATCTCTCCAGCTCCCCCTAGTGAGTCTGTAGTGCATCTGGCTGTCCATATCACAGGCCTTTGGAAAGATTGCAAAATGTCACTGCTTTTGTAATTAGTCCAAAGAACTAGGTAGCGTCATTCAGTCACAGATCGGTTACCATGGCAACTCTAGTAATGCTGTAATTAAAAATTAAGACATCTTGGCAGAAAACGTCACAGCTTAGAGAAAGATCTAATAATGGAATGTTCCCACGTGTAGTGGCGAAGCATTTTCGAAAGGGTTTTTCGCTTTGGCTGTCTCAAAGTACTGACACTGAAGACTGAAATTCTAAACGAAATCTCAGATAAAACTGTTGATAGAACTGGGATCTTCCCATCCCCTAAAATGCAAACATCCACTTGGTTCTTTCTCTCTTATACCAGGCATCTGATGTTAGTCTTGAAGTTGCTTAGCAACAGCACACAACACTTAGAAGAATTAGACTTGTGTGTGGTTCAGAGGAGAGTGTGTGTTAGCAGGTTCCTCTGTGTCCAGACCCGGAGGCCAAGGATCCTCTCCTTACTAATGACCACTACTGCATCGAGCTTTCAAGCTCAGGGCTAAAGTCTTACTGCGTTTGCAGTAATTGTGCCATTATGCACCGGCATGCTGTGGAGGCAAAGAAAAGATGCCAAATTAAAGAATAAACCTGCCAAAGATACTTTTTACATCATACCCTAAATGTCATGAATGAATTAATGTCAGAACTCAAGTGTCCAAAAACATAATTAGTCTGTATTTGTAAATGTGAACAGTAAGCTGTTCTGAGTCGAACTTTTGAGTAAAAGGTTTATGTACAAGGAAATATAATTTAATTGCAATCCTTTTAAATTAAGCACCATGTGCTACTTGAAAATTCATGGTAGTACCTTTTAAAATGAATCAAATCTTCAGACAGCTTCTTTCGGCTCCGCTGGCTTTTGTTGAATCTTCACAGTGCAGACCTTGGCTCGCCTCTTCCTACACTATGTGTTATGCAGATCAGTCTGTACTTCCATAAGTTGACTGTAGTCTAATAAGCACTTGTACCTGTCATGCTATACAATTATCCATAAGTATCAGCATGACTGTGGTTTTCTAAAGAATAAAAAACACCTAGCAGTCAAAAGACTCTTTCAGAGCGTCTACGTGGATTTCACAGCCAATGGCACAACAAGAACCAAACATTTTATCATAGAACTAACTGAAATCCACAGCACAAATCATGCACCTCTGAGGGTGACTCAACACATAAAAATATCTGACCAAATCACAAAACAGAGGCCAGTCAGTTTATTTATTTATTTAATTTTTTCACATACCCATAAAACCTTTTTGGTCGGCACCATTTTTTTTAGATTGGTTGGGTGAAGGGAAACAGCTTTTTTTATATTATTGGTTTCAAACAGACAATACACAGGTGCAAACATAAATAATAAGATATCATTTTGCAAAAAAAAAAAAAAAAAAAAGATTATAATAAGATATCGTTTTGCAAAAAAAAAAAATGATTTGAGTTAAAGTACTTCAATTTGAGTAAAAGTAAAACTCATCATCAGGGACGAATTAAGACATTTTAAGAAATCCTGCTGTATAATAACTTACATCATTCATAAAATCATTCACACAAAGGAACTTGTTCCAAGAGAAGACTGTGTACCCCATCTATCGGCTCTGCATTGGCTTATAAAGTCTCCATTTCACTCTGATTGGACTACCATCCTCTAGCACTAGACTCTGATTGGTTCCTCATGATATTATGCATCAGCTTGACCTTGTTCATCTGAGCTTCATTGGACAGCTCTCCATTTTTTTGATTATGTACAAATTTTTAGATGTATAAACAAAATATGATCCCACATTCCAAAGCTATTACAATTTCTGTATTCGTATTCATGTTTATGTTGATCCTGTTAATGACTAATTCCAGTATGTAATTGAGAAGTTCAGCAATTTGCACAAGATTTATGGAGTTCCATATATGTGGCATTTCAGGCCGGCAATCCATTGGCTTTCCTCAGTCAATGGGCTCAAAACCCATAGCACCCACAGTGACGCCAGACCCCCCCCCCCCCCCCCCCAGTCCTTCCTCTACACTCTAAGTCTCTTAGTTTCCTCATCGTTCCATCTCACACATTACTCAATGACATCTACACTGCCATCGGCTCATAATTACAATTTGTTATACTTATCTAAAAATGAATCCATCAGACAGATACCCTTCCTCTTAAGACTAAAGAGAGTTAGCAGGTGTTGAGGAGGAGATGCAGGTTTACCACACCGCAGAAGAGATTGGAGGTGTGAAATGCTAATGTACCACTTGCTTTATGGTGTACCATCTGGCCTGACATGCACGTAGCACCCTTCTCTACACTCATCTCATGCCTGCTGTTGCTTTATATACAGGTCTCTCTCTCGCTCTCGCTCTCTCTCTCTCTCTCTCTCTGTCACACACACACACACACACACACACACACACGCAAAGTCATACAACTCTATTTCATGACGTTATAGGAAAATAAAAGAAAACCATTCTCATGCTGACATGCTGATTATTTTCATAAAAGAAGAGTTTTATTTCTCTTATGGGTTCTCCAACAAATCTAATTCTTTTTTTTTAATATTATTTATGGGGTCTATTTACTCACCAGGCATATTAAATAAACATGAAATACAGTGTTGTCTTATTAAAATAAAATGGAATCTGCCACACTGTCTTTCTGAATCTCGGCTTACTTCTGTATACAAGAGTCAATGAGCAATGCACCAGGCACAATAATATTAGTAAACATTGCCTTTTTTTTTTTCTTTCCTAATCATATACCTTCTTCTGTTTCTTAATGCTTGATCTGAGACCTTTCCACTTTCTACAAATCGATTTTCCACTGCCAATTTTTCGTGAATGTGCAAAAATGTTCCTCTGTTCACATGGTCTTGCTGTTATTGTAAACAGACACAGAATCAAAAAACGAAGATGTAAATCAAAAGTTAGAACAAATAATACTAGGGGGTGAAACATTTCTACTGAGCCAACACGATCTGATAATGGAAAATAAAATATATATTTACTAGTAAATGGGCATGTTTAACAGATAACAAGTACATGTACAAACTGGATTCCAAAAAGTTGGCACATTATATATAAATTGTGAATAAAAACTGAATGCAATGATGTGGAAGTGCCAAATTTCAATATTTTATTCTGAATAGAACATGGATGGCAGGGTCAAAAGTTTAAACTGAGAAAATATATCATTTTAAGGGAACAATATGTTGATTTTAAATTTCATCAATCAATCAATCTGGATGCCGTGCCAGAACTCTGGCGTAGGCGGCAGCCATAACAGATTCCAGTCATGGCTGTATACGAAAGCCAAAAAGTCCGCAATAGAGGCCCAAAGTTCTTTCTGCAGGGTGTTTTTATTGAGACACCATCTCTAGTTAGCTGCCCATTGACTCGAAAGAGTTCATCCGCCCTTTGATAGGTCTTGCTTTTATTCCTACTGGGTTGCTAGCCACCCTACTCACCAAATTTGATGGTGTCAACAAATCTCACAAAAGTTGGGACAAGGCCATTTTCACCACTATGAGGCATCCCCTCTTCTTCTCACAACAGTCTGCAAACATCTGGGGACCGAGAAGACAAGTTTCTCATGTTAAGAAATTTGGAATGCTGCCCCATTCTTGTCTAATACAGTCCTCTAACTGTTCAACTGTTTTGGGCCTTCTTTGTTACACCTTCCTCTTAATGATACGCCAAATGTTCTCTATAGGTGAAAGATCTGGACTGCAGACTGGCCATTTCATTACTCAGATCCTTTTCCTACGCAGCCATGATGTTGTAATTAATGCTGCATGCGATCTGGCATTATAATGTTGAAAAATGCAAGGTCTTCTCTGAAAGCGATGGCGCCTGGATGGGCGCATATGTTGTTCTAGAACCCAAATATACCTTTCTGCATTGACGGTGCCTTTCCAGATGTGCAAGCTGCCCATGCCACACGCACTCATGCAACCCCATACCATCACAGATGCAGGCTTCTGAACTGAGCACTGGTAACAACTTGGGTTGTCTTTGTCCTCTTCAGTCTGGATGACATGGCGTCCTAGTTTTCCATAAGGAGCTTCGAATCGTGATTCGTCTGACCACAGAACAGTTTTCCACTTTGCCACACTCCATTTTAAATGACCCCTCGCCCAGAGAAAACGCCTGCGCTTCTGGGTCCTGTTTAGAAATGGCTTCTTCTTTGTACTGTAGAGTTTCAGCTGGCTACGGCGGATGGCACGTTGGATTGTGTTCACCGACGATGGTTTCTGGAAGTATTGCTGAGCTCCTTCTGTGATTTCCCTTGCAGTAGCGTTCCTGTTCGTGGTACAGTCCTGTTTAAGGGCTCGAAGATCACAAGCATCCAGTATGGTTTTTCGGCCTTGACCCTTACGCGCAGAGCTTGTTCCAGATTCTCTGAATCTTTGGATGATGTTATGCACTATAGATGATGATAAATTCAAACTCTGCAATTTTTTGCTGGGAAACACATTTCTGATATTGCGCCACTATCCTTCTGCACAACATTAGGGGAATTGGTGATCTTTTACCCATCTTCGCTTCTGAGAAACACTGCCACTCAGAAAAGCGATTTTTATACTCAGTCATGTTGCCAATGGACCTGATTAGTCGTACTTTATTTTTCCAGCTGTTCATTATAAGTGTAATTTACTTTTCCAGTCTCTTATTGATACCTGTCAAAACTTTTTTGAGATTTGTTGACACCATGAAATTTAAAATCAAGATATTTTTCCTTTAAAACGATACATTTTCTGAGTTTAAACTTTTGACCCGTCATCTACGTTCTATTCAGAATAAAATATTGAAATTTGGCACTTCCACAACATTGCATTCCATTTTTATTCACAATTTGTTTAGTGTGCCAACTTTTTTGGAATCCAGCTCGTACAACGGATGTCATATCTTTACAGTTCGTCATCCGAGACTCACAAGGTCTATCTACACATGTACACAGTTAATGTGAGGAGATGATTGGAAGTTGCTATATTTAGTATTTTTTTATTGCCCTTATTAAACTGGGCTTAAGGCACAATGTTAAGTAGAAACTCCAAATATACTCTGCTTTTTCACACTCAAGTGTTTGTCTTCGCTGTTAAACTGTTTATTTAGGGGATACTCGTCTGAAAAAGTTTCTGGCAGTTGAAAGAGTTGTGCGGTTAGATTGTGTTGTATATGTACAATATGTCCCAATTATATAGTAGATACTTTAAGTTTAAGAGTATGGAGACATTTTGAATTTTACCTGCATCACCGTACTGTAGGATCTGTGAACTTGACTGAGTTCTCCAGGAAAGAAAAGTTTTATGATCCTGGTTTAATCAAATGTCACAGAAAACCTTAATGTAAAATTATTCATTATATATTTGACACATTATCGTTGTAGACACACTGACTTTTTTTTCTGTAACACTGGCTTAGATGAAGTGATGGTGTGTTTTTTGTACTCTGATGCACTCGTTTGAGTTCTGACAACTTTGCTTTGGGTTGGCTGATGCAAGCTCTTGAAAAACCAGGAAGTGGACCTCAAGCGTAAAAGCTCTGAATATTTTACAGAAAACTTCATCATATCAATAATCGCACATACATAGCCTTGTGAGTGAGCTGTTGCTATAGAAACACTAAAACATTAGAGTGCATGCATTAATAATAAAAAAAATAATAATAAAAAAAAAACAAGGTTGTCGGAAAGAAAATCAACTCTTTCTGCACTTTCAAGATGCAGAATTCCTTTTGCATGCTCTACACTCTGCAAAACAGAATCCCTGCAATGGAGAAACAGTAGCAGCAGAAGAAAGAAGAGAATCAGGACGAACACGAGGAGCCGGAGAAGTAGAGGAAAATGGTAGCGGTATGAAGAGCAGGAACAGGAGAAGCAGGGACAGCAGGAATAGGGCAGGAGGAAGAGGAAGTACAGAAGAAGAAAAAGGAACAATAGGAGGAAAAGGGGGGGACGGGGACAGGAGGAGCAAAAGTAAAATGAAGATGATGAGTCCATCATTGTGGATACTGACTGTGCGAACACCTGGACCTCTCACATCACACAGCTAAACGATAAGCTGAGAGGTTTAATAACTCTAGCACAGGTCAGTGTTACAGATAAGCTGTCAACCCCGGACCAGTGGGATCACAGTAAGCCATCGCCTTCAAAAAACCATCATGTGACAGAAACGTTCATCACTTCCTGTGTTAATGCAGTTAGTAAACACATTTAGTCTGCTTAACTGTGTGATATCATCGGGATGCAAATGAAGCTGCTGTCCAAACAAAATGTTAACACATAAACAGATTAAGTGACAAATATGTTTTTATGAACATCATTACAGTCTCTCTGATACATCACATGCATGTACAAATGCTATAAAAGTACGGCTGGTCCTGAGGGTGATACGTCATGTCTTTCTGAAGCGTGTGAGTGGAATACAGCTACAGGATGCTCTTCAGACATTTTTGTTGTTGTAGCTATGTTTATTGTTCAAGCAACACAGCTCACATTTAGAAAGTTATTTACTGAGTGATTTGGGAAGTGATTTAGGAAGTAATTTGGGTTGTGATTTAAGAAGTCATTTGGGAAATGTGATTTAGGGGGTGATTTAAGGAGTAATTTGGGGAGTGTTTTGTGAAGGCTTAGTAAAACACGTGTCTTTAAATTGCATTATGTTTATGTTCATACAAAAATAATGATCCTTAGAATACTCATGATGCAACAGATTGCAGGGTGTCATTGTTCACATGGGCCGGTTCTGATAGCAGTGTGTTAAAACAGCTTCACACAGGGGCAGGTTTAAATGTAGTTAAGTGCAATTTAAAATGACTGTGGTGTGGTAAAGCAATTGTGAGCTGTAGGTGAAAACATGATGTGAATAGGCTGGAACTAGGTTGGACTGAATGCGGGCCAGAAAGATTGCGAAAGATGATGCCAAAGCAACTACAAGGCAAATAGATGATGCACTTTTCCAAGATGATTTTCTGTTTATGGCGGTCAGTGCCAATCCACAGCAAACACCATCATGGTGTCAACTACGGCTTATTACTTTTTTATAATAAAAAAGGAAACCAAACTGTACCATGCATTTAGTAATCAATATAAAAAATTATAATATTATTGACGAGTTGCACTCTGCCCTCCCCAGAGTCAGTTTACCAACAGCCCTAATTTGGATTAAATGGTTCAAAAGATGAATGAATAAATAAATAAAATATTGTTTTTAAATGCTTTTGCCTTTTTTTGCCAGTGATAAAATCTTTTTTTTTTTCATGAACAAAGATTTCCATGTATTTTTTTATAATAAATATTTACCAATATAAAATATTATTTACTGTTCTTCGTGTCTGTGCATTTTTTTTATTTGTCTATTTTAATACAGTCACTACACACCTGAAGCTGCACACTTAAAAATACAAATTGATCTGTTCTTAAAAAACCTAGAACATACCCCTATAAAACAGAGGAGTTTGCATCTCAAAAAGGTATCATAGATAGAAAAGCAGACATAGCGATAACTCAGCTGGACTTCATCAGGTGAGGGCGAAGATGTTATATGGAGGAAAGAGCCGCTGGTTAAACTGAAAGTGTTCATAGAAGAGTTTAGGAAAATTCATCCATTTTTACACAATTCTACAGTCACTATGTTATTAAATAACGCAGCAGTCTAACAGACAATTTCAGGTTTAAAGCCCAGACATGAGTCCGGAGATGACTCCGGTGCTTAAACGTGGAGATAGAAAAGAATCCATGATAACCATATACAAACCTTTCACCTGGCATAAAATTACACGCTTTCCACACAAAAGCAGAAACCCACCATGTTCACTGATGTACAAGCCTGAAGAGAGGCAGCAGCAACCACACAATTTACCTGTTAATTCTTTCCACATCATTAATATGCCTCAGGAGCTCTGAAGAACTTGGATTTCCAGAAATCTCTGTATTCCTAAACATCTCACATGTCCATGTGCTCAAAAAGGCTAATTGAGTTCCTCCAGGATTTCTCTCTGCACCACCGAGAAACATATGAGTCAAACCAGAAAGCACGAAATGTTAATCACTAGATGGGGTGTTAAGACTGTTTTCTTTTCTTTTTCTTTTTTTAATTTTTGGTTTTGTTTCAGCTGTATGAGGCTCATTTCATTTGTTTCATTAGAAAGAGACGTGCAGGAAGGCTTTAATCATACGTTAGAAAAAAAACTTGATATTCAATTTGCTTTACTAAATTCAGCTGTGAAACTAGTAAATACACAATGTACAATCATATAGACACAGAGCCCATAGACAATGTTTCATATATATATATATATATATATATATATATATATATATATATATATATATATATTTTTTTTTTTTTTTTTTTTTTTTTTTTTTAATTGCCAATGTTACATACATACATCACATTAAATGTTCATTTAAAATTATTTTACATCTTTTGTTAATAATCTGCTCTAGACAATGTAGATACTGTAACAGAAGTGCATTAGAAAGAAGAACCAGGCTATTGAATAAGTGGTACAGTTTCATAGTCAGTACAAGACCCGCCTCACTGCAAGAAGGTCCTGGCTTCGAGTCCTGGGCTCAACAATAGCATTTTTTGGTGTATGTGTGTGTGTGTGTGTGTGTGTGTGTGTGGAGTTTGCCTGTTCTGTGTTTATGTTGGTTTCATCCATGTTCACCAGTTTGTTTTTGGTTTTTCTCAGAGCTCAAATGTGTGCACATTAGGCTAACTGGGTGATCCAAAGTGTCCATAGGTGTGACAGTGAGTATGAATGGTTGTGTAGGTGGTAGTTCTGCAAAGGTCTGACAAGCTGTTTAGGGTGTACCATGGCTTTCTCAAGAGTAGATCTCAAAATGAAATGGACTCCAACCTGCCCAAGGTCCTAATAGAAGCAAATGGTTCAGCACATCAATGAATGAATCTTCTTGGGGTAATGACTGATTGTTAAAGATGTATATTGTGTCTTTCTTTGTCCATCTCTATCTCTTAATCTGTACTACAAATGTTAATCTCTAAAATGTAAGACATTTTATAATTGCAATTATGGAAAATTAATGTGCAGGAGATTTCACACTGGCCTTGTCAATATGAGCTTTAATGCTGTGATTCTCCTGAAAGAACAAAAATACATTATCACTCTCAGTGCCTGTGTGGAATGCAGGTCCTGATTTGCACACTTTCCATTTCACTGAGTATCATCAGTGTATCATCTCTGAGTATGTTTCTTTTTTAGTCCTTTTGAGCTGAATAACTTGATTTGACTTGTAGATTAGATTGCACTGGATGGAATGCTCACTGCAGATGTCGTCCACATGTTTCACGCTCTGCAACTGAACTTCATGCTTTGTGGTCCTGACACTATCTATTAGCTATTAGCTATTAGTGGTGTTGTTTTCCCCCGAGGCAGCATAAACAGTCCTGTGATATCTGTCACAAACACAATCCAATTTCATAAAGTATCACCAGCTGACTTTCTTTTCGGAAAGATAATTTACATGAAGGGTTTTGCTTCCGCATGGGTCTTCTTGGTAAAGTCATCAATATATTAAATATACACCTAACTTCAGCTAGGGCAGTGGTGGCCTAGTGGTATAGGGCGCTGGATTGCTGATCCTAGGATTGGGGTTTCGAGTCCCACTCTCCAAAAGGTTGTCACTGCCCCACCCCTAGTGCAGCTAACTGGGTTATCAAAGGCCGGCCATGTTTTTCACTGTCTATGGTGATACCTATCGTGTAAAAGAACCATTGCTGACTTTCATAAAGAGTATCTGCAAAGCAGTCAGCATGTTTCTGTCCCTTGCTAAAGGGTTGTGTGGGGAAGGGCATCCGACGTAAAAACCTATGCCAAATCAAATTTGCGAATCAGATGATTTGCTGTGGCAACCCCTGAAACAAGGGAAGAAGAAGAAGTTGCATGTATGTTTAAATTTACATAATATATTCAAATCTATATTTAATTTTATATTTACATTTACAATTACAGCGGGTTGCAAATGTATTCATACATCTCGAAATTATTCAAATTTTGTCAAGTTACAACCACAATCAAATGTATTTTAATGCAATTTTATGTGATATACAAGAAGGTGGTGTATAATTGTGAAGTGTAAGAAAAATAAAAAAACCTGAAGAGTGTGATCAGTACTTCAATACCCCGAATCAATATTTTCTACTGACAGGGTATCTGTCCTGAGAGTGCAGTTTTTACCCATTCTTTTTTGTATAATAGTTCAACTTCAGTTAGATTGGAAGAAAAAAATCTGAACAGCAATTTTCAAGCCTTGCCACAGATTCTCAATTGGATTTAAGATTGGACCTTGATTGGGCCATTTGAACAGTAGATTTGGCTATACGTTTAAATTTGATATCTTGCTGAAGGTGAACTTCAGTTGCACTTGGTTTTTTTTTTTGTTTGTTTTTTTGGGTTTTTTTTTTTTTGGGGGTGGACTCTTAACAGATTTTCTTGGAAGAGTACACATATATACACACACAAACACACACACACACACACACACACACACACACACACACATATATATACATGTGTGTGTGTGTGTGTGTGTGTGTGTGTGTGTGTGTGTGTGTGTGTGTGTGTGTGTATACTGTATAGGAGTATCAAACAGGCACACAGTGACCCCCATATTCAGAAGAGGAGCCAGAACCAGGTGTGCCATTTGACCTGTCTGATCTGCGATTTGAAGAAATTAAGAAAGTTATCAACAGCGCAAGATCAAGTTCTGCTCCAGGACCATCAGGAATGACATACAAGATTTACAAGCACTGCCCAAAGCTTCTTAATTGCCTCTGTAGGCTTCTTTGTACAGTTTGGAAGAAGAAGCAGCTACCTTCAGCATGGACCCTGGCAGAAGGCTGTTTTCTACCAAAAGAGCTTAATTCCAGAGGGCTAGACCAGTTCAGGGAAATATTTCTACTGAATGTGGAAGGTAAGATTTTTTGGTCTATAGTAGAAAAGCGACTTACTCCCTTTCTCCTGACCAACAAGTACATCAACACCAGTGCCCAAAAAGGAGGCATCACATGCCACTCAGGATGCGTAGAACACACAGCGTCAATAAGCCAGCTGATCAAAGAAGTGAAGTGTGGTGTGGCTGGATATTTCCTACGCCCACCCCAGCATCCCCCATCTTCTTCTTTTTCTTTTCCTTTCGGCTGTTCCCTTAAGGTGTTGCTACAGCGAATGATATGCTTCCATCACAAGCTATCCTCTGCATCTTCTACTCTTACTCAAACGACCTTCATGTCCTCCTTCACCACATCTATAAATCTTCTGTTTGGTCTTCCTCTAGGCATTCTGCCTGGTAGTTCCAAGCTCAGCATCCTACTTCCAATATACTCACTATCCCTCCTCTGTACATGTCCAAACCACCTTAATCTAGCCGCTCTGACTTTGTCTCCAAAACCTCTTGCATGTGCTGTCCCTCAGATGTACTCATGCCAGATCCTATCCATCTTTGTTACTCCCAAAGAGAGCCTCAACATTTTCATCTCTGTGACCTCCAGTTCTGCCTCCTGTCTTTTCCTCAGTGCCACTGTTTCTAAACCATACAACATCGCTGGCCTCAACACCGTCTTGTATACATTTTCTTTCATTCTTGCCGATAGCTTCCTATCACACATCACACTGACACTTTTCTCCAATCATTCCAACCTGCCTGCACATGCTTCTTCACCTCTTTTCCACACTCTCCATTGCTCTGGATTGTTGAGCCTAATTACTTAAAATCCTCCACCTTCTTTATCTGTGCTCCCTGTAACCTCACCATTCCTCATGGGTCCTTGTCGTTCACATACGTGTATTCTGTCTTTCTGAGGCTCACCTTCATTCCTATCCTTTCCAGGGCATACCTCAACCTCTTTAGATTTTTCTGCACTTGTTCTCTACTCTCATTACAGATCACAATGTCATCTGCAAACATCATAGTCCATGGGGAATCTTGTCTCACCTCGGCTGTCAGCCTGTCCATCACCATAGCAAACAAGAAGGGGCTCAAAGCTGACCCTTGATGCAGACCCACCTCCACCTTGAACTCTTCTGTCACACTGACAGCACACCTCACGACTGTCTTCTATCTCTCATACATGTCCTGCACCACTCTAACGTACTTTTCTGCCACTCCAGACTTCCTCATGCAATATCACAGTTCCTCTCTCAGCACACTGCCATATGCTTTCTCCAGATCCACAAAGGCACAATGCAGCTCCGTCAGACCTTCTCTGTACTTCACTATTAACATCCTCAAAGCAAACACTGCATCTGTGGTGCTCTTTCTTGGCATGAAACCAAACTGTTGTTCACAAATGCGGACCTCTGCCCTTAGTCCAGCTTCCACTATTCTTTCCCATAACTTCATCGTATGGCTCATCAACTTTATCCCTCTGTAGTTGCCACAGCTCAGCACATCTCCCTTGTTCTTAAAACTGGGCAGTAGCACACTTCTCCTCCGTTCCTCCGGCATCTGCTCACACTCTAAAACCTTGTTGAATGTTCTTGTCAGGAAATCTGCTGCTACCTCGCCTAGACACTTCTATACCTCCACAGGTATGTCATCAGGACCAATTGCCTTTCCACTCTTCATCCTCTTAAATGCCCTCCTCACTTCACCCTTACTAATCTTTGTTACTTCCTGGTCCTCAACAGTCACCTCTTCTTCCCGTCATCTTCCCAGCACACTACTGTCATCAGTCAATACATGTCCTTCTCTGTCCTTAATGACTCTAACTTGCTGCACATCTTTTCCATCTCTATTTCTCTGCTTTGCCAACCTGTATAAATTATTTTCTCCCTCCTTACTGTCCAACCTATCATACAAGTAATCATACGCCCTCTGTTTGGCCTTTGACACTGCTACCTTCTCCTTACACTGTGTCTCCCTGCACTTCTGTTTACTCTCTTTGGTCCTTTCTATGCCCCACTTCTTCTTAGCTAACCTCGTCCTTTGTACACACTCCTGCACTTCCTGATTCCACCACCAAGTGTCCTTATCTAATTTCCTTCCAGATGACACACCAAGTACTCTCCGACCTGTCTTAAAGGTCCTTCCTCTGCATCATGTCAGCCAGCTCTCTACCTTATATATATATATATATATATATATATATATATATACTGGTTACCCCTCCCTGAATAGCCACCTTATCATGGTGGAGGGGTTTGCGTGACCTAATGATCCTAGGAGCTATGTTATCGGGGGCATAATGCCCCTGGTAGGGTCATCCAAGGCAAACAGGTCCTGGGTGAAGGTCCAGATGAAGTGCAATTCAGAAGACTATTATGACTGAGAGACATACAAGGAAGCAGTCCCCCTTGCCCAGGCGCGGGTCACCGGGGTTCCCCCCTGGAGCCAGGCCCGGGGGAGGGGATCGAAGGCGAAGGTATGGAGGCTGGCCAAGCCTAGCCCGAAAAGGAGACATGGATTATTTGTGTTTATGCACCAAATGACAGTTCAGAGTACCCACCCTTCTTGGAGTCTTTGTGGGGGGTGTTGGAGAACGCTCCCTCGGGAGACTCACTTGTTGTCTTGGGAGACTTCAACACCTATGTGGGCAAAGATAGTGTGACCTGGAAGGGTGTGATCGGTAGGTACGGCCTCTCCGGTCTGAACCCGAATGGTGTTTCATTGTTGGACTTCTGTGCTCGTCACAGTTTGTCTATCACTCACACCATGTTCGAACACAAGTGTACCCATAAGTGAACTTGGCACCAGGACACCCGAAGTTGGCTTCGGTGTTGGGGGAGGCAGCCTTCCAGACCTGGCAGGTCTAAGCGTGTAATCAGGGTCTGCTGGGAACGTTTGGCGGAGTCCCCTGTCCGAGAAGCCTTTAACTCCCACCTCTGGCAGAGCTACAACCACGTCCTGGGGGAGGCGGGGGACATGGAATCCGAACGGGCCATGTTCCGTGCCTCCATTGCTGAGGCGGCAGCACATAGCTGTGGCCGGAAGGTTGTTGGGGCTTGTCGTGGCAGTAACCCCCAAACCCGGTGGTGGACACCTATGGTGAAGGGGGCCGTCCAGCTGAAGAAGGAGGCCTATCGGGTTAATTTAAAAAAATTAAACTTTCATATATTTTAGATTCATTGCACACCAACTGAAGTAGTTCAAGCCTTTTATTGTTTTAATATGATAAATTTGGCAAAAAAGTAAAGAAAACCAAAAATCCCTATCTCAAAGAATTAGCATATTTCATCCGACCCATAAAAAAAGTGTTTTTAATACAAAAAAAGTGTCAACCTTCAAATAATTATGTTCAGTTATGCACTCAATACTTGGTCAGGAATCCTTTTGCAGAAGTGACTGCTTCAGTGCGGCATGGCATGGGGGCAATCAGCCTGTGGCACTGCTGAGGTGTTATGGAGGCCCAGGATGCTTCGATAGCGGCCTTAAGCTCATCCACAGTGTTGGGTCTGGTGTCTCAACTTTCTCTTCACAATTTCCCACAGATTCTCTATGGGCTTCAGGTCAGGAGAGTTGGCAGGCCAATTGAGCACAGTAATTCCATGGTCAGTAAACCATTTACCAGTGGTTTTGGCACTGTGAGCAGGTGCCAGGTCGTGCTGAAAAATGAAATCTTCATCTCCATAAAGCTTTTCAGCAGATGGAAGCATGAAGTGCTCCAAAATCTCCTGATAGCTAGCTGCATTGAACCTGCTCTTGATAAAACACAGTGGACCAACACCAGCAGCTGACATGGCACCCCAGACCATCACTGACTGTGGGTACTTGACACTGGACTTCAGGCATTTTGGCATTTCCTTCTCCCCAGTCTTCCTCCAGACTCTGGCACCTTGATTTCCGAATGACATGCAAAATTTGCTTTCATCCGAAAAAAGTATTTTGGACCACTGAGCAACAGTCCAGTGCTGCTTCTCTGTAGCCCAGGTCAGGCACTTCTGCTGCTGTTTCTGGTTCAAAAGTGGCTTGACCTGGGGAATGTGGCACCCGTAGCCCAGTCCACTGCTTCCACAGGTCTTCCAAGGTCTGGAATCGGCCCTTCTCCACAATCTTCCTCAGGGTCCAGTCACCTCTTCTGGTTGTGCAGTGTTTTCTGCCACACTTTTTCCTTCCCACAGATGTCCCACTGAGGTGCCTTGATGCAGCACTCTGGGAACAGCCTATTCGCTCAGAGATTTCTTTCTGTGTCTTACCCTCTTGCTTGAGGGTGTCAATGATGGCCTTCTGGACAGCAGTCAGGTCGGCAGTCTTACCCATGATTGCGGTTTTGAGTAATGAACCAGGCTGGGAGTTTTTAAAAGCCTCAGGAATCTTTTGCAGGTGTTTAGAGTTAATTGGTTGATTCAGATGATTAGGTTAATAGCTCGTTTAGACTACCTTTTCATGATATGCTAATTTTTTGAGATTGGAATTTTGAGTTTTCATGAGCTGTATGCCAAAATCATCAGTATTAAAACAATAAAAGACCTGAAATATTTCAGTTGGTGTGCAATGAATCTAAAATATATGAAAGTTTAATTTTTTATCAGTACATTACAGAAAATAATGACCTTTATCACAATATGCTAATTTTTTTAGAAGGACTAGTATATATATATATATATATATATATATATATATATATATATATATATATATAATAAAAATAAAAAGACAGGACAAAGACTTTCTATTGAAACTCCATTTATCACTACAGATCTGTTTCAAGGGGTGGTGAAACCCCATCCAAGAATTCTGGCCCTGTGAGGCAAAGCTGAAACTGATTGCTTAAAGAAACAGCCCCATTGCTAATATAGTTTAAGTGACATCAGCCAGCAGTGCTGAGTCTGAAGGCCCTGGGCAGATTAAAGTGACATGGCAGCACATGGAAGCTGAAATCTGGACAAAAAAAAAAAGAAAATCTAACATCCACATAGTGTAGCCAAGAGACACGCTAAGAAAAGAAGAGAATAGTTGTTCTGTTGGCAAAAAATGAACACAATTTAATGGAAGAAACGCTTGAATTTAAGTTATAAATGTAGGTCAGTGCTTCTGATAGTGTTTAGGCCAACAGCGAAGGCTTTTCTGGCCCTGATAATCCAAAACTGTTAGCTAGATAGATAGATAGATAGATAGTGATGGATGGCTGGATGGATGGATGGAAAAGTAAGCAAACTATCATACAGCTAAGTAAAATCAATTTTCTTTGTTTTAACTACTCTTATTAATTTATTTTACTCTTATCTATAATAGATTTTTCTTTTTTCATAACCTACTTCTTTATTTATTTCTTTTTGTTATTTCCTTCCATGCACAGTATGTTTTCTTTCCCTTGTTTCCTATATTTTTGCTTATGTTTTTTGTTACATTAGTTTCTATGATAAACAGAATACTCCTGACATATTTATGTGAGTTTCCAGGATAAAATGAAACACAATGACGAGTATAATGGACAGAAGAGTGGACTGTTTGAACATGTGATTGATTGGATAAATAATTTGCTATTTAAAAAAATCATCCCGGTGTTCAGTGATTCTGCTACATCAAGGAGAATGTTGGTGTAGTCCAGTCCAGTTCAGTGGAAATCCTGTGAAAAGATTCCTCAGGTTTTCCGTTTTGTGAATAAGACAGAAATTCATGCCGTCTGTCGAGGACTGATTGTGTTTCTTTAGTGAGTGATATTTGCAATATGAAGCTGCACGTGCTGTCAGAGAGATGATATTAACTCTTTGGAAAACCTGTCTTTTTATATAAAAAATAATGTGTTGGAAAGTTAACACCATCGAGCCCAGTCATAGAAAGCAACATGGGAAGAATTCTAATTGAACTTGTTGCACATATGCAACATGAGGTGTTACAGGGTTAAGTTTAGGATTGCAGGCCATAACCAGCCTTTAACCCAATCACCTGTCATAGGGAACACAAACAATTTCAAACAAAGAATTTCCTGTTTTTAAAGATGAAAATATCACATAGGGTGGGTGGTTGGCAGAAGGTCTGAAGTTTAAGTCTAAGGCTCAAATGTTTCTGTGTGGAATTTGCATGTGGTTTCTGTGCTTGAGTTGGTTTCCTCTGGGTACCCCGGTTTCCTCACACAGAATAGAGACAATCACATTACGTTAAATGGCTGGTCCATATTGCAGGTAAGTGTGAATGCAAGTGTGACGATGCAGTGGTTTGGGGATCTATTCAGAGTGCACCCCACCTTCACCACGTATCTATCATAAGGGGATCCTTGGTGGTTTAAGAGATGAGAAATATCACAGAAACAGAATTTTTGTGAATAATAAAAAAAAAAAAAAAAAAAGGACTAAATGTATTTAATTCTCCCCAAAGACCAATTACTGATAATTTCCCTTCTTCATGCTGCATATCTGTATGTGCAAATAGCCATGATATTGATTCAGTGAATATGCAAATTAGTCTGCTATCATCCAATGAATAAGCCATTGTTTTCTTCACTGTCATGAAAGTTTTATTTTATTTTCATTGTTATATTCAGCTATATAAAGTTGCAAGACAACCGACCAGAAACATGTATAAAGAGTTTTCTCAGCGACACTGAGAACTTGCCACAGGCTGTGCTCTTTCACAGATTTAAGGTATTATTCTTCTGCACACTTCAATCAAATGTTGAGCTTTCTTCGAAAGATGAAGAATCATTGTAGTAGGGGTGTGAGATTTATGCTTGTGGAGGTAAATTCTTGCCTTTTGAACGAAACATTTTGTCATTTCTTTTTACTGTGCGTTCTGCTTGTTGGAAAAACTGAATATGGGTGATAAAGAAATGTTCCATTTTACACTTGGCCTGACCCGCTGACCTGCTGATTGATGTTCCTGCAGCGACACTGAGTAGGAATTATTTATGTGTGATTGGATGAGCAGGATTGTACACACACTGAAATTGTCAGTGGAGCCATGAATGAGGACTGAACATTTCCCACAGGATTGAAATCACCGTGGCACACAATTCTATCACTGAATACAACAAAGGCTGTGTGTGTGTGTGTGTGTGTGTGTGCGTCTGTGTGGTAAATCTGTTCATCTTTATAAGTTAAAGCAGTTAGAACAACCTCAACTTTGAACCTTTCATTCATTCATTCATTCATTCATTCATTTTCTGACCCGCTTAATCCTAGTTAGGGTTGCGGGGCGGTTGAAGCCCATTTCAGCCAACTCCGGGTGAGGGCGGGGTACACCCTAGAGAGCTCGCCAGGCCATCGCAGGGGAGAAACTCACACAAACATTCGTATACACACTGAGGGGCAATTTGGAACAGCCAGTTAACCTACTGTGCATGTTTTTGGATTGTGGGAGGAAACCAGAGTACCCGAAGGAAAACCAGGCAAGCACAAAGAGAACATGCAAACTCCATACAGAAATGCTCGAGCCGGGATTCAAACCCACACTTTGTTGCTGTGAGGTGGGCGTGCTGACCACTACGCCACTGTGCTGCCTCTGAGAACCTTAAAAAAGCTAATTAAAATATTTCTAATTTCGAAGATTTTAGTGTTTCATTTTCTCCTAGTTTTCAGAGGACGGACATCATGAAGGAGAATTTTGAAAAAGGATAAATGTGTATTAATATATAACTTGAGTGTTGATCATTTGCATTGTTAGCCACAGTAATCAAGGCTGCATTCAAGTTCATTTGTTACCTCCTCGCCGTTGATTCCTATTGAACTTTTATCTCTTTATCATGTAATATAGCAGTGCGTCTTCATTTTTTATATTTTCATATCATCCACCTGTTGGTATTCACCAAAAACTTCATCCACTCCATCACACATTCACAATTCCAAACGTTTTAAATTCTGTTGAAATAATATCTCATCTTTTCACATAATCAATGATTTTTAAAACACTTTTTAAACAATTGTAAGATTAGTTTATGATCAAGTTTCATCTGAAAACATTCTTTTGCTCCATGGACTTCTTATTGCTGGCCACTCAGTGGTGTCACAAGTGAGCAGTTCTCTTGTACAGCAAGAAGGTTCTGGGTTCAAGTCCCATTCTTGGTGAGGGCATTTCTGTGTTGAGTTTGCATGTTCTCCCTGGTCTTGCATAGGCCTCCTCTGGGTGCTCTGGTTCCTTCCCACAGTCCAAACCACAATACTTTGGTCCTGCAGTGGACTGGTGAGATATTTGGTGTGTACCCCGCACCTGCTTGGAGTTGTGACCCAATAAAAGATGAAGCAGTTTGGAAAATGACATGAATATAAAATCTCTTTATTTTTTGATCCAGTGCCAGTGGCCAAGCATGCAGACTATAACCAGCACTAAAGAGAGACCCCACTGTAGAAGGAACAGTGTGTGTATTCAGGAAACTGGTGGCGTGGTACATTTGCATTTGGAATGTTTACCCCTTCCTTATAAACTTTGTCCACTGATTCTTGCACAGTTCTGTTTTAATAAATATCGATATGAATATGTAGTGAAAGTAGAGCAGACACTACATCATTGTTCTTCTGAATAAATAAAGAACTGCATATAATTGTGAATTTTCAGTTAAAATAACAGAATGCTGTGTTTTATTTTGATTAATAGAGATTTATAAAAGCCAAATACAAGTGCTTTAAAAATGAAGATGAATCTCTTGTCAGAGACAGTAAAATTAATTATTGTTCCTGGAGAAATAGCTCCTCAGATTTTGAAGTTATACATTTAAAAACTTTAGTGAGTGGAAAAAGCATCTCTGCTCTTTTAACAATATTCTGTATACAAATTTCTAGTCAATCACAGTATTCCATGCTATTATTACATATTTTTTAATTAAATGTTTTGAATTGTGATATTCAGAGAGGGATCTCAAGCTATGTTTATATATATATATATATATATATATATATATATATATATATATATATATTAAAAAAAAAAAGGTAAAGTCCTTTTGGGCTTTTTACACCCAAGACATAGTGACTCATCAGGCCGGTGCTGGTGCTTGCCCCCAGTTTCTATAGCGTGAAGCAACTAGGAGTACAACTCCTCCTGGATGGGACGCTAATCCATCGCAGGTTACCTTCCCAGTATATTTTTACTGGTACCCATTTATACTGCTGGGTGAACAGAGGCACACTTGTGATTAAGACCATGCCCAGGGGTCGTAACACAGTGGGGGTCTAACTGGGATTTGAACACACAACCTCCCGATCATGAGTGCAGCACCCTAACCACTATACCACCGGCCCCACTATGTTTATAAAATCAAAATAATAATAATATTTAAAAAATGTGCAATTTAGAAACAGCTGGGGGAGATTTGGGGACGTGGATGTGGAGAGTTTGACTAGTGTCTCTGGGGGTTTGGGAGCATGACTGCAGTACTTTTGGGTAGTGGCCTGGGTGGATTTTGGGGTATGCGTGGTGATTTTTGACTTGCCTGTAAAGAATTTGGGACATGGCCGTGAGAAGTCCAGAAAGCAGTAATGGGGTTGTTGGGGCATGTGCGGCAGTGTCAATCTTGCATTGTGGCTGTTATGATGAGCTAGCATGATTGTGTCAATTTTGGGGTGTAGCGCCCGTGATTTGTTGGCATAGATGTGTGGACTTTGGGGTGTGGTTGAGGGAATTTGTGTTCCCTCAGTAAGAGCATCACTGGTGAGGAGTTCAGAGACTGTTAGAATGTGGATGTCCATGTTTCAGTTCACCCCAAAGTGGCGTTGAGGTCAGGACACAATTCTGGATACTTGACTTCGGTTTCTTCCAGGTGTCACACACTGTGTGTTTATGGAGTTCCGTTCTTTGTGCACAGAGACATCGTCATGCTGGAACAGTGTTTGGGGTATTTTAGTTCCAGTGAAGGGGAACTGTAATGTCACAGTACACAGAGATATTCTATAGCAATGTCTGTGTTACAGAGTTCGTGGTAATAGTTTGGGGAAGAAACATGTATGAGTGCAATGGACTTTCTCTATTAAAGATTCATTTTAAACATTATTCATTGGTCACACTTACCAATAAAGAGTCAGGATCATGTGCTGGAGTTTTGGGGTAGTTTCTCGGGACAAGTGGTGGAACTGACAGATGCATGCGCCTGCTTTAGGTGATGTGAGAGAACCAACATGGATTCATCAGTGAAACAGGTTTGGATCTTCTCTAAGCACCATCAACAGACCACAGACTCACCATCACCAAACATTTATCCAATATCAGGGATTACTTTTTTCATTTTGATTTGTGCAGAACATGTACAATATTGAGATTCTTGCTGCAGAGCATCAAAAACTTCTTTTAAAAAGTGTTAGACTAGAAATTCTGGTGTGTGCGTGTGCGAGAGAGAGAGAGAGAGAGAGAGAAACTCAAACATCAGCAGTCTCTTCTCTTCTGCTGTCACTGGCTGTAAGACTAACCAGAAATATGCAGTTCTTTTCTCCATGTGGACCGATTCTGTCATTTTTTTTTTTTTTTTTCACAAATATGGAGATAAATAAAAATAATTCCAAATTTCTGATCTGCTTCAGCATAATATAGATTAAGTCACACATTTTCGTTCAGGTACGCCATTTTCAACTTACTTTGGTTCTTCTTCAAAGTAAGTTGAAAATGCCGTACCTGAACGAAAATGTGTTATCACCAAAAATACATCCTTCATAACAAAATGTTCGATATGACCAAGAGCAGATTTCCATAAACCATAAATCCATAAACACAATCTATCCATGCTAAAATATTTGTTTAAAAAAGTTTTTGGAGAACCATAGAAAAATCCACTTATTTTGCTGATTTTCAAACTGTTTTTGTGATTGGTCAGGGTATTTCCTGATTACTAATAAAGTGGTACCAGAATAGGGGCAGTGGTGGTCTAGTGGTATAGGGTGCTGGATCGCTGATCCAAAGGTTGGGGGTTCAAATCCCACTCACTACAGGTTGTCACGCCCCCCCCAGTGCAGCTAACTGGGTTATTTCGGAGTATGCAGACCTCTGCTCAGGACTTTTTATGAATCTGTGGTAGCCTCTGCAATCCTCTACGCTGCCATCTGCTGGGCCCCGGGCAGCACAGAGCGGGACAGAAAGAAACTGAACAAGCTGGTCAGGAGGGCCAGCTCTGTCCTAGGCTGTCCACTGGACTCTGTGGAGAAGGTGAGTGAGAGGAGGATGGTAGCAAAGCTCACATCCATCCTGGTCAACAGCTCTCACCCACTGCACCAGACTGTAGAGAAGCTGAGTAGCTCCATCAGTGGATGACTGAGACATCTTCAGCGCAGGAAGGAGCGCTACCGCAGGTCGTTCATTCCCACCGCTGTCAGACTGTACAACGCCACTTTGTAACTGTCTGTGAAAATACCGGTTATGTGCAATAAAATCCCCGTGCACTTTAATCAACCACATCTACCCCACTGACTGTCAACCATATCAACCCATCTACTCTGCCCTCAGATACATATACACTTGAATATAGGCCAGTCTACAAAGTTCCCTTCTTTTCTTTTATTGTTTATTAATTTATACTATTTATGTATCTATTTATTTACTTATATAATATATATGTACGTGTGTATGTTTGTATATGTATCTATTTTTGCACCCCCTACTGATGGTACCTCAAGAGCCTGTAACAGTGAATTTCTCCATTGTGAGATTAATAAAGCTGTATCTTATCTTATCTTATCTTATCATAGGTCGGCCATGTCTCTAACTGTCTATGGTGTGATGCATGTAAAAGAACCATTGCTGACTTTCGACAAGCTGCAAAGCCGTCAGCGTGTTTCCGCCCCGTGATGGTCTGGCGAGCTGTCCAGGGTGTCCTCGCCAGGAGTCGGCTGGGATGGACACCACCCTCCCCATGACCCTAATTAGGATTCAGCGGTTACAGAAAATGAACTGAACTCAGATTGAACCTAGTAATGAATCATGTGATATTTTTAGCACATGTCAGTGGTGGAGGGAACTAAGTACAGCTCTTGAACTCCTTACCCCACATGCCCCACAATTATCTGTTAAGAAAGCAGCTTGCGTAGACTCAACGTCAATACCCCATGTAGTCTCGTGATTTTTTTTTTGTTCTTTGTTAGCCATCTGGTTTGTCCAGTTCCTGTTTTGGTTTGGTTGCCAATTCCCAATAAACTCCTCATCTTACATTTGTGTCTATCCCTATGTCTTTAAAGAGTGGCGCACAGTCAGAGTCATCTGCATGAAATATAATGAACCCATGTGATATTTTAATCTTTTCTGTACAATGATTTGATGTGAATTTGGTGAAACATACATATTTGGGTGCTTATTCAGTGGACAGCAGCGGCACTGGAACCCAGTCGTATCGGTACTTGCCTTTCCATTGGATCCTTCCGGTGGCGGCGAGACGGGGGGGGGACTTGCTGCTTGGGTAACAGCCTGTCCCTCATTACTCCCTACCCAGGCTCTGTGCACTGGGGAGTATCACCAGTCGGGATACTGGCCAGAGCGCAGCCATAGTCCTTCGGGACTGACGGAGGCCTACGCAGTGGACAGCAGCGGCACTGGAACCCAGTCGTATCGGCACTTGCCTTTCCATTGGATCCTTCCGGTGGCGCCGAGACGGGGGACTTGCTGCTTGGGTAACAGCCTGTCCCTCATCACTCTCCCTACCCGGGCTCTGCGCACTGGGGAGTATCACCAGCCGGGATACCAGCCAGAGCGCAGCCATAGTCCTTCGGGACTGACGGAGGCCTACCATTCAGTGGACAGAGAAGATTATGAATGAATTACCTAATTTTCTTTAAGCAGAAATCCTCCTTCCAAAAGCCTACACATTTTTTTTATATCAGACGATTCTTACAAAAAGTGTTAAGTGTCAGCGACAAATCAGTGGGATGTTGGTGTGTACGTCTTCACTCCCTGTATAAGGGGTGAGAGAGAAAAAAACACATCAAAACGGAATCTGTCAGCATGGGAGCCAGCAGCACCGTGATCTAGCCATCCCGGCCCAGAGCAGGCTGTGGAGTTATTGGAGTGGATGCAGCACTGTGACATGGATCAATATTTGGCTCTAATTTAGAGGAAAGAAAGGGGTGAAGTAGTGGTGTAGAAGTGTAACACGCAAGCTGAGATTGAGTGTTCCTCGTGGTATTTGCTCCTAAAAACAAACACACACACAAAATATCGCCCGACTGTAAAGAGCCTTCATATTTTCATCTATATAGACGTCTGAGGTCACTCATTCTATTTATTACAGGTGCAAAGATAAAACTAAGAACCGACCTCATCCAATGACCATTCAGTCATGGTGAGTTGACCAAGGGACACATGGAAGAAAAAACATTAACTTTTTGAAAAAAATTTAAACATTGTTCACCATTACACACACACACACACACACACACACAGTCCCCTGAATATAACATCCTGCAATAAGATGGGAATGCAGTGAATTATACTGACTGCTCCACACTAAAGCATAATTATTGTAAATATTGTTGTAGCTTTGTGCTGTCGTGTCAAAGCTGAAAGCAATTTCAGAGCTTCATTACCTGTAATTTAGATGAAATTATATTCCTATATTTATTTGTATTGAGGCTGGAAATCATTGCTTGTCAATTTTTAGAGTAAATCATATTTGATCTTGTTTCACAAACACAAAAATAAAGAAACATAACAGATGTCCATCCAACAGTTTCCACGTCGAAATACAGGTTTATGTTTTTAGTTTGCTAATGAGGATCAAGTTAAAAATGTATTGTGAGGATCGGTGGTGGTGTTGGCCTGTTTCTCCTGCAGAGGCCCTGGGAACCTTGTTGGGGTGCGTGGCATCATGAACGCTTTGAAATACCAGGACATGGAAAGCTGGACATGGGTCATCACTGGGTATTTCAGCAAAATAATGACCCTAAACATGTGGCCAAATCTTATAGAAATGGTTCACCAAACACACACTCAACTTTCTCTCATGGCCATGTCAATCCCCAGACCTCAATCCCATTGAAAACATGTTTAGTGAGCTGAAGAGGAAATTGCAGAGGAGAGGACCCAGGTCGCTGGATAATTTATACAGATTTTGTGCAGTCGAAGATCCCTCTTTCTCTATTCTCCCATCTTGTGAAATATAATGTGCAAAGTTTGTGTAAAAACAGTGTTCCAAGCAAAAGGCTATTCTTTGTGATAATTGTTAAACTTGGGTTTACCGGAAATACACTTCAACTAGCGAGGCCAAATATGACAAACTAGGTAACAGGAGGTGACTGTTATTGCAGTTTTTTGTAATAGAGCTATTTTCCCTTTCAGTGAACTTGAGAAAAATGATGAGTTCTCCACACATTTAGAACAGGTATAAGCATGATTTTCAAGCTGGTGCATTTAGCCTAGCCCACTGACAAATTAAACTTATTTTTGCCCTTTACCGGCTGTGTATCAAATAAAACGTATTATCTTCTCGATGATAAATTTACAGCAAAATATTATCACCAAAAGGATTCTTTCTTTTTTATCAATTTTAATACCAGAGGCCTGCAACAAAGTTTGAGCAAAATAAGTAGCTGCTTAGAACTTATAGATTTCAGCATTTCTGTTATGGGGATTAAAAAAGTTGGCTTTTTAGCTATTCAAAGTTCAGTAAAATATTTTAACTTAAAATCTCTTAATCTGCAATCATGAAAATGAATGGCAAGACAGTTGAGTTGTCCTTTATAGTTGAAATAACATCATATTTTCAGGGACACAGGGCGCACCGGATTATAAGCCGTAATATCAATGAACGATGATTGACCGGTCCATTTTCATACAAGGTGCACAGGATTATAAGGCACATTAAGTGAAACAAAAATCAGATAAGTCAAACATGATTCAACTTTTTCACAATAACTCTCAACATTGTTCAGTTGTAACAATAAAAAAAACAAACAAAAAATCACTTTCCAGTTCATTCGTCTTCCCCAAATCCATCAAATTCTTCATCTTCAGTGTCTGAGTTTAACATTTGTGTGAGTTAAGATAAGATAAGATAAGATAAGATAAGATAAGATAAGATAAGATACAGCTTTATTAATCTCACAATGGAGAAATTCACTGTTACAGGCTCTTGAGGTACCATCAGTAGGGGGTGCAAAAATAGATACAAGTACAAACATACACACATACGTATATTATATAAGTAAATAAATAAATAGATACATAAATAGTATAAATTACTAAACAATAAAAGAAAAGAATGGAGAAAAGAATGGAGCAACTTTATAGACTGGCCTATATTAAAGTGTAATGTATCTGAGGGCAGAGTAGATGGGTTGATATGGTTGACAGTCAGTGGGGTAGATGTGGTTGATTAAAGTGTGCGGGGTTTTTATTGCACATAACCGGTATTTTCACAGACAGTTACAAAGTGGCGTTGTACAGTCTGACAGCGGTGGGAATGAACGACCTGCGGTAGCGCTCCTTCCTGCACTGAGGATGCCTCAGTCGTCCACTGAAGGAGCTGCTTAGCTCCTCTACAGTCTGGTGCAGTGGGTGAGTTGGACATAAAGCCCGGATCCCTATAACTTACAAGCTGTTGACGCCAATATCTAGCAGTTGGAGTTCTTTGGTTAATCTTCCAGAATTATTTTAAACTCTGAATTAGTTCTGTTCACTTGGATTTTGACGGTATCAGTGAGATGGGCGTGCATGGAGTCCCAAATCAATGATTCATTGGCCTGTTCGAGTCATCAGCCTGCTCATCAATTTCCCTAATATCAATTCCTCCAGACTTCCTTTTATTTGTTTTACGTTTAGTGTGATTATCTGTGCTGTGTAGTTTATTTTTCAAACAAAGATATTCATATTTTATCTCCTATTTTTTTAATATATGTTAGTAAAATAATTAGTTAGATAAATATTATTTGATCCATCTTAAACACTGCCCTTATAGCAACGGCGTCATGACAGTAACAAACATGGCGGCACTCATTCGCAACATGAGTATTATGTTCATTATAGAACAGAGGTCATTACACTTAAGGATCTGTATCAGTGTAACTGTAAATTCAAGAAGGTTAATCCCAGGTCTGAGGAGGAGACCTGTCGCAGTACTTAATCCCGGTGATAAACGTGAGAATCTCATTAAGCCAGCTGAGCATCCTGAGACACAGAATCACCCTCGTAACAAGACAGATGGTCAGTAGAGATGAAGATTAGGTGGAAAAAGTCTTTCTCAAAAATGTCTCTCAGCCACTCACATATTACTCAGCGAGTCACCTGACTACAATAGCCATAATGCCGGTATTTGGATGTAAAGCCCAGATTTCTCTAGCTTACAACCTGTTGACACCAATATCTCGCTGTTGGAGTTCTTTGATTAACCCACCCAGAATGATGGTAAGCTCTGAATTAGTTTGCTTCACTTTGGTTTTGATGGTATCATTGAGATGGAGTCGCGCGGCTTCATTCTTACATAAGGCACAACTGGTTATAAGGTGCACTGTCACATTTTTTGAAGATTAAATGTTTTAAAGTGTACCTTACGGTCCGAAAAATATGGAATTGACGTTAGATGATCTAAGAATCAATGACAATACCATCTATTAGTCAATCTTTATAGAGTTACAGGTTTATCCAAAGAAAATTGTAATTATGGTAGTTTATAGGCCTTCTAAAAGTAATATTGAATTATTTAATGAGTATATTGAAAAAACTTTATAGCTTTTATTTTGTTCATTCATTCATTTTCTGAACCACATAATTATAATTAGGGTCATGGAAAGGCTGATGCCCATCTCAGCCAACTCTGGGTGAGGGCAGGATACATCCCAGACAGAGGGTACATCGCAAGACCAGTGCAGAGCTTTTATTTCCATAAATACAAATGCATTGGCAAGAATACACATTCTATTCTCAATCAAAACATAAAGAAATTTATCAAATTTGTGTTATTCCTTGAAAGAATTTGAAATAAAGTGAATATAGTAAGACGTCATTATTTGCGGGGGTTTGGTTCTGGCCCTTCCCGCTAATGAAGATAATCCGTGAGTTCTGTACCCAGAAGTAAAACCCCATGTAACATATTACATGTGCGATTGATCAACCGGAAGTAAAATACTATGTATCTATTACATGTGCTAAAATATCCTACTTAAACACATTCTGTACACAGTCTTACTCATTAATACAGTATTAATGTAGTAAAATGTAGTAATGATTAATAAAAACATATTTTTTACTGTGATTTTTATTGATAATAAAATATAAACATTATACATATTATGTATTATATTATGTATACACACACACACACACACACACACACACACACCACACAAGAACTACCTTTAAATGCATTTTCCTTGAAACATACAGCACTGTAGTTTTCAAAAATGCCCATTAGAGGACGGTATTGCATTATTTGTGAGGCATGAGATTCAGGTATCTGTTAGAGATGAATTCAGGTATGAACTGCAGTCAGTCTGACCAGCTCAGCCACGCCCTTCAGCTGGAGCAGGTAGAAAACAGAGTTTTAGAGTGAGAGAGTTAGAGAGCGTTACTATACAAAGAAGCGGTGACGTGATGCGAGTTAATCCTCTGGTGCAGAGGTGAGCTTGCTTTTGATTATTGTGAGTAGATGAGAATAGTGAATCCAGGTGTGAGCCACCAAGCAGCTCAAGCCACGCCCCTCAGCCAAAGCGGAGAGAAAACAGTTAGTTAGAGGCACAGCCACCAAAATCAAAGTCCCCCAAAACACAGACCATAACAAAAAGGACATAAAAGAACAAGAAATGTAATAAATTGGATAAACAAAACAAAATGAGAAATATGCTACACCACAGTACATAAAATCACACACACACAAACATTCTAAACATTAACTTAGGTACTGTACTGGACTAATAATTGAAAAAGACTTTAATAGTGGAGTGTTTTACAACAGTTCAGATAATTATTCCTCTTCAGGCACTTCAGAGGAAACTGTCCTTTCTTCCAGAGAAAGTCTTATTTCTTCAGAAAAGACATCCAACGTCATTACTTTTTTCTGGTGCTAAGCGGACATTTGAGTGGCATCATAGAACATAACTGGTAATTAAAACACTAAAAAAAGGCTCATTGACAACCTGTGCGTGAATGAGGAAAAAGGGACATATACATCATCTCAACCAATCAGCAGGAAGGAGGACAGCCATTGGCTGAATTTGAATCACGTGACAGTTGCTTGGTAATCCGCGAATATGCAAAGCCGAGAGTACAAAACCGCAAATAGTCAAGGGCCTACTGTATTAAACAATTTTAAAAATAGCAGTGTATACAATCTTAGTTACAAACTCAAAATTTCACAGTATATTGCAAGATTTTGTTTTCCTTTCAGTCACTGAAGTAATATTTAGTTGCCAACCAACTTCTGGCACCAACTTTCTAGCCCAGGATGATTAGACTGCATTCCACAGTTTTTCTATATTTTTTGGTTTTGCCTCAGAAATTGAATTTTTGATGTCACCCCACAAGTTTTCTATTGGATTAAGGTCCAGGTATTGAACTGGCTGATCCATAACGTCAATCTTGTTGGCCTGGAACCAAGATGTAGCTCGTTTAATGCTATGTTTGGCATTTTCTCTTCAGCATAAGGCAGTACAACCTCTTCAAGTATTCTGGTGTATTCAAACTGTTCCATGTTCCCTGGTATGCGATAAATAGGCCCGACACCTTAAAAAAAAACAAAAAGAACAATTTTACTTTTGTCAGTAAACAAAATGTTGCACTATTTCTCTTCATGCAAGAGTCAATGTGCTCTTTGGCAACTTGTAACCTCTTCAGAACATGAATTTTTTTTCAACAGTGAGACTTTGCGAGGGCTTCTTGCCGATAGCTTGGCTTCACATAGGCATCTTCTAATTGAAACAGGACTTACAGGCAACTTTAGATCTTCTTTGATCTTCCTGGAGCTGATGGTTGGCTGAGTCCTTGCCATTTTGGCTCTTTGTCTATCCACTTGAATAGTAGTTTCTCACTTTCTTCTACAGATGCTCCCTGACTTAAGTTTTAGTTAGGTTCCGGACAGCCGAATGTAAGGTGAAAAAAACGTAAGGTGTTACTGCATGTTCCAGTGACGTATGACGTTCATGCTATACTATACATCCATAAATACCATTATCGTATCTCATAAAACACCCCTAAATCAATTATTATAAACATAACATTGTAAAATAATACCAAATATATCAAATAATATCAACATTAATTTCAAATAAATTAAATTCAAGCAAAATAATTTCAAATAAATAAATTTTAATCAAATTCACTCATCAAATATCAAATACAGTAAAAAAAATATAACCTTTAACATTTTTTGTGATGCGATCTTTCTGCTTGTAAATGGTTCTGATGGTCAATGGATGGCCACTTTATATGAAGCTGAGCCGAATCACTTTACATTAAGCTTAAAACAGCCAATCAACGCTTACAATATGTGAGGCACTCCACAGAAAGTAGTTCACTTGTTTGTGCTTGAGACAAAGCGAGGGTTATCCGGACTTCCGGTCTTTCAACTGAGTATGTATTATGTGTATGTAATATACAGTTTCCATGGTCGATTCCGACTGAAGGAGACCTACTACTATGTGCGCAGTGGTGGTCTAGTGGTATAGGGTGCAGTATTACTGATCCTAAGGTTTGGGGATTGGAGTTTGAGTCCCACAAGGTTTTGACTGTCCTCCTCAGTGCAGCTAACTGGGTTATCAAAGGCTGGCCATGTCTTTCACTGTCTATAGTGTGAGGCATGTTAAATAACCATCGCTGATTTTTGACAAGAGTAGGCTAAAAGTCATCAGTGTGTTTCTAATCGGGAGTCGGAGTCCCCTGAAGCAGTTCGTTCACAGAAACGTTCTGGCAACTCCTGAAGATCAAGAGTAGGTGCATAGTCATCAGTGTGTTCCTGCCCTGCGATGGCCTGGCGAGCTGTCCAGGGTGTACTCTGCCCTTGCCCGGAGTAGATTGGGTTGGGCGCCAGCCTCCCCATGACCCTAATTAGGATTTAGTTATTACAGAAAATTAACACAAAAATAATAGCTATTTTACGAAGCAAGGGACAGGGTGCAGCCAGATGTGTTAATGAGTTGGGTAGCCTACTTCACTCTCAATGTAGCTGATTAATATAACGATAGCCATGTTCACAAGAACACACACACACACACACACACACACACACAATCACCCCACCCACACCAAATAAATATCCGCCCGCAGCTGTGACTGTTAATTTTCAGCTTCGTAATTTTCAACCCTAAAAGAGCATTTTTTGAGTACCTGTGGGTACCCGACCGTTGCAGGACTGTACCTTAGGCAGATTCTCCCGTCATTCAGGTGAAAACTGGTTTAATTCACGACCCCTGGGAGCCTGGAGTGCTTCCATTGTGAGTAAATAGGCAGCATTTTGTTTTTGGAGTTGTGTATTGTTATGCAGTAGTTTTTGTATATGAAGCATGTTTGCAGCCGTTGGCCACCGTAAAGTACACATTCATTATTTTTAAAAGCCACAGAGCCACATCAGAGAGGTGAAAGAACCACATGCGGCTCCAGAGCCATGGGTTGCCGGCTCCTGGTCTAAACACTCAGAGCAAAAGTGCTATCCTCCCTCTCATGCCAATGAGCTCACAGATGGCCATGATTGGCTGTGAGTGTCAGGGAAGTATGCCATCTCTCCCTTCCACGAAAGCTCAGCCAATTAGCTCCCATGGACTCTCGGTCATGGATGGCTGTGGCATTAATCTGGATTCAAATTTGCAATCTCTGGGTTCATAGTCACTTCCTTGTTGATGCGCCACTTGGGAACCCATTAAGTGAGTAACCTCAATAAACTTTCTTAGAGTATTTATTCATGAATACCTAAGCTGGAAAGGTCACACTGACTATGTTCCTTCAGAAATGGCAAAAGTAATTGGTATTATCGACAAAGTAAAGTATTAGATTTCTGTTCCAACACAAAGGTCTCTGCATTGCTCTTTAGTTCTCTTTTATAACCAGCACTCTAATGTAGTCTGAGGACACTACCACATAACCAATCTTGACAGAGTCTAGAATCTTCAGAAATCAATCATTCGAATAATTACCAATGCTAGTGACAGAGAACACATAAAGCCTCATTTAAGAAATCCAGGCATTCAAATATCTCTGTCATCAACAAATGCCATTTAGGCTTCTTTGTCTACAAATGCCTTAAATGTTCTTTCATGTGCCCTTCACATTTTAAATCTATTTCACCATTAACAAAAACATACACAACTACAAAACATGCATCAACAAGATTCTCATGAAACAAATATAGAACCACTACTATAAAACTAACTCTTAAGCATAGCCATTCATCTCTCTGGAAGTCGCTTGACAACACTACAAAATCAGTAACCATTCAAGCACTTCAAATTAATTACAAAAATTATTCAGTAGACAAAAATCTATCAGATGAAAAGACCAAAACTGTCTAGCTGTCAATAAAGTACATTACTTTACTCGAAAAAAACAAATAAAAAAACCCAAAAACTACATTTTCGTTTGAAGCCTTTTCAAGCTCTTTGGTGTTTTTTGCCTGAATGCCATCCATATATGCTTATGTTATATGGTGCAGTTAAAAATTAAATGCAGTTAATATTATATATATATATATATATATATATATATATATATATATATATATATATAATATTTCTTAGTAGAAACAAAAATCAATGGATACTGTGTATGACTATATGTATGTATGTATGTATACATATCATGTGTGTGTGTGTGAAATAAATGAGTGATTAAACATTCTTCTTACCAAAAGACACACATGGTCGTGATTTTGACATTCTCCGGACATGCAGACTTTATTTACGTTTTATCTCTTCATTACCTCTCTAGCATGGGGTTGCTCTGTGAAGAATAGTGATGATTGTAGTGATTCCCTGTATACGGTTGATAATTAAAATGGCCTCAGCAGTAAAGATGGTCAAATAGAACAGTACAGTACCTCTGTATGTAACAAAGGTTCTGTGAAGAGCAGTTAACCTGCAGTATTTGATGTCAGGAAGCTTGTGAGAACTGGTTTTCAGAAAAACACTGAATATATGATGGTGATATTTACATCAAACAGCCTACTGCACTCTGAGGTAACGCCAAGGGTTATTGTCCACAATTTTTTTTTTGAATATCTGTGCTTCCTTAAATGTTAAACAAAATGACCTTTCTTATTCTGACATTTAAAACTAGAGTGCAAGGTACCTCTGCCATGTACAAATGTATTATTATAAATAGGCAAAGTACCCTCTAGTGGACATCTCATAAATATATTAGTGCATATTAAAGTGAATTTTTCCAAATATCAGGGAATTTGTCAGCATGATCCCATGCAGGAGGGTAGGATGGCATTGTGATTTACTCTGCTTCACAGCAAGAAGGTACAGGGTTTGCATCCCAGCCTTGGCAATGGTGGTTCTGTGCAGAGTTTGCATGTTCCATCGCATTTGTGTGGGTTTCCTCTGGGTACTCTAGTTTCCTCCCACAGTTCACAGACATGCACATTAGGCCAACAGGCTGTTCCAAATTGTCCCTAGTTGTGAGAATGAACTTGAATGGTGAATAATGTGTATTAGCTGCATGATGGACTGGTGAGCAGTTAAGGATGTACCCCGTCTTTGTGCAGAGTCATAATTGCAACCCGAGAAGTGGTTAATGATTATTAGTGAAATTAATGATCTCATGCTTGGATAACTTCCAATATATAATGATTTGTTACTTGATCCACACTCTACTCCAAATAAAATAAATAAATAAATAAATAAATGACCCAAATCCTTGCATAACTTTGTGTTATCTTACACACAAACAGCTAAAATACAAAAAAAAAAAGACAAATAAACCAACTCAGGAGAAAATGTTACCTCCTCACTGAAGCAATAAATACATGGTAAAAATAACTTATTACATTTAAACAAAATTTTAGTTAACAACTTCTTGTTGATGAGTGAAACTTTGGATGTGACTTATTGTGTCAAATCAATAATTTAAACAAAATCAAAAACATCACGAAATACATTCTCAAACAAATCTGACAGTTAAAACGTCAAACTATTCACTTTCTTCTACGAAACATTTTATTAACAATGGTCTTCATTTGTAATATCTATATGTAAACATTTTGTAAAAAAAAAAAAAAAGAAGAAGAAGAAGAAGAAAGAAAGAGAAAAATTCTGCCTCAGATTCACAATGAATTTTTTTCTTTTTTTTTCTTTACCCCATTTTATCCAATAATTTGGTCATATTCAATTCCCATCCTTCAAATATTGCCTTCCTACCACATGACCACCAACAAGGGAGCCGTGTACCCATCCACATCCACCCTCCATGATATTCAATGCTAGCACCCATGTGTGTGATTTGGGGGCCGTTTTACACACTTTGGCGGCAAAACACTATCCACCCCCTCGAACGAATGAGTTCAGGCTGGTGATCACTGTGATTGACAGGGTATGTCATCCCTTCCTCCCATGACAGCTTGGCCAATTAGCCTCCATGGACTCCCAGTCACGCAGGCATTGTGGCACCAACATGGATTCGAAATTCCGATCTCCATGTTGATAGTCTTGCATATTATGAATGTGCCACAAAGAAACCCAAGATTCATTCTTTAACCTTTGATGTTTTCACAGTTGTGTAATTTAAAACTGTGTGTCAGCTGCTCCAATTGATTAACTGAATGCTCTTCATCCTCATTAAGGGACATAGGGACATATGCACACAAATATTTGTGGTAAAATCAACCTGAAATTCCAGAATCTGACAGACTTTGAGTGGTAGTGTTCATGGTTGAGGTAGGCAATGGATACATAGGGTGTGTGTGTGTGTGTGTGTGCAGTCTTCTGCACCCATAATGTTGTTTAGAGCAGCAACAGAATGAAATCTCTTGATTGCAAACTGTTGGTGTCAAGGATATGAAATAACAAATGGTTTCCAATGAACATAAATGACATCATGAAGTGATATCTATTTGCATGATGCTTTGTAACATATAGAAAATAACTATTTACCTAGTTAACCTAGTTCAGGTTTGTTATTTTTGTTTATAGTAAAGAGCAAATCCCAAATAAGAAGAGAGGTTCTGCTGAGTTCCAGTGGAGCAATAGAAGGTTTCCTTTTTGTCCTCTTTAAGTCACATTTTTTGAAAACAATTTAATTTTTAAAGTTAATGAAATCTTGGAACAGTTTCAAATAAAATATAAAGGAGAAATGAAAGAGATGTATTAAGTAAATTATATATGAATAATCCTAAACTCATTACTTAATCAGTAAACTAAAGATGTTAATTTAAAAAAAAATCAAGATTAATCAATTCAATTCAGTATTATTTGAGTAGCGCTTTTTACGATTTACAATGTCACAAAGCAGCTTTACACAGTAAAAGAAGGAGTTTAAAAAGTACAAATGACTTTAAACATTTTCTACAACCCCACATATCCCTTATGAGCAAGCACATGGCAGGATGGCAAGGAAAAACTCTCTCTGCAAGGAAGAAACCTTGAGAGTAACCAGGCCCAAAAGGAAAACCCATGCTCAATTGGGTGAAAATGCAGCTGTGAGGAGTGGACACAAGCCAGTGTTCATCCTTACGCCGATACCAAACCCGGATACATGCAGAGGGTTGTGTCAGGAAGGGCATCTGAAGTAAAACATGTGCCAAATTTGATATGCGGATTATCAATACGAATGTCATACTGGATTGGTCAAGGCCCGGGTTAACAACAACCACCATCAGTGCTGTTAACCAATAGGATGCTGGTGGAAACTGGGCTACTGTTGGTCGAAGAAGGAGATGTCCGTAGGCGGAGAGAGAAGAGGAAAGGCATGAGTCTAGAACTGAGAGTAGGGACTTTGAATGTTTGAATTATGACAGGAAAAGGTAGAGAGTTGGCTGACATGATGCAGAGAAAGGTGGACATACTGTGTGTTCAGGAGACCAGGTGGAAAGGTGGCAAGGCTGGAAGCTTAGGAGCAGGGTTTAAGCTGTTTTATCATATATAGCATAGGATGGTGGTGTGCAGGATGACGCTGATGGTGAGGAAGGTGAAGAAGGCAAAAGTAGAGCAGAAGTTAAAGTTGTGGAAGCTGAAAAAGAAAGTGTGTCATGTTGTCTTCAAGGAGGAGTTGAAACAGGCTTTGGGTGGTCAGTAAGTGCTTCTAGATGACTGGACACCTACAACTAATGTGATCAGGGAGACAGGTAGGAGAGTACTTGGTGTGTCCTCTGGAAGGAAATTAGATAAGGAGACTTGATAGTGCAATAAGGAGGTGCAGGATTGTGTACTAAGGAAGAGGTTAGTTAAGAAGAAGTGGGACATTGAGAGGACCGAAGAGAGTAAACAAGAGTACAGGGAGATGAAGCGTAAGGCAAAAGTAACGGTCTCAAAGGTCAAATAGAGGGTGTATGATGACTTGTATGCTAGGTTGGATGGTAAGGAGGGAGAAAATGATTTATACAGGTTGGCACAGCAGAGAAATAGAGATGGGAAGGACATGCAGCAAGTTAGTTATTAAGGACCGAGAGGGATATGTATTGACTGATGACAGAAGTGTGCTGGGAAGATGGAAAGAGTACTTTGAAGAGCTGATGAATGAGGAAAATGAGAGAGAAAAAAACAGTTGAAGAGGTAACTGTTGAGGACCAGGAAGTAGCAAAGATTAGTAAGGGTGAAGTGAGGAGGGCATTGAAGAGGATTTAGAATGGAAAGGCAATTGGTCCTGATGACATACCTGTGGAAGTATGGAAGTGTCTCGGAGAGGTAGCAGTAGGTTTTCTGACAAGAACATTCAACAAGGTCTTAGAGAGTGAGAGGATGCCAATGGAATGGAGGAGACGTGTGCTGGTGCCCATTTTTAAGAGCAAGGGAGGCGTGCAGAGTTGTGGCAACTACAGAGGGATAAATTTGATGAGCCATATGATGAATTTATGGGAAAGAATAGTGGAAGCAAGACTAAGGGCAGAGGTCAGTATTTGTGAACAACAGTTTGGTTTCATACCAAGAAAGAGCACCACATATGCAGTGTTTGCTTTGAGGCTGTTAATAGAGAAGTACAGAGAAGGTCAGAGGAAGCTGCATTGTTCCTTTGTGGAGCTGGAGAAAGCACATGACAAGGTGACGAGAGAGGAACTGTGGTATTGCATGAGGAGGTCTGGAGTGGCAGAGAAGTATGTTAGAGTGGAGCAGGACATGTATGAGAAATGTAATACAGTGGTGAAGTGTGCTGTCGGTGCGACACAAGAGTTCAAGGTGGAGGTGGGACTGCATCAAGGGTCAGCTCTGAACCCCTTCTTGTTTGCGATGGTGATGGACAGGCTGACAGACTAGGTTAGACAAGAATCTCCATGGACTATGATGTTTGCAGATGACATTGTGATCGGTAGTGAGAGCAGAGAACAAGTGCAGAAAAATCTAGTGAGGTGGAGGTATGCTAACCTTCATTCCTCTCCTTTCCAGGGCCTCAGTAAAACAGAATACATGTGTTTGAACGACAATGAACCAAGAGGAATGGTGAGGTTACAAGGAGCAGAGAAGGTGGAGGATTTTAAGTACTTAGGCTCAACAATCCAGAGCAATGGAGAGTGTGGAAGAGAGGTGAATAAAGCGTGTGCAGGCAGGTTGGAATGGTTTGAGAAAAGTGTTCAGTGTGATGTGTGATTGGAGAGTATCGGGAAGCATGAAAGGAAAAGTGTACAAGGTGGTGATGAGGCCAGCAATATTGTATGATTTAGAAACAGTGGCGCTGAGGAAAAGACAGGAGGCAGAGTTGGAGATAGCAGAGATGAAAATGTTGAGGTTCTCTTTGGCAGTAACGAGGATGGATAGGATCAGGAATGAGTACATCAGAGGGACAGCACATGTAAAAGGTTTTGGAGACACAATCAGAGAGGCTAGCTTGACATGGTTTGGACATGTACAGAGGGGGGAGAGTGAATACATTGGTAGCAGGATGCTGAGGTTGGAACTACCAGGCAGAAGTCCTAGAGAAAAACCAAAGAGAAGATTTATGGATGTGGTGAATGAAAACATGAAGGTAGTTGGTGTAAAAGAAGAAGATGCAGAGAATAGAGTGAGATGGAAACAGATGATCCACTGTGGTGACCCCTGAACGGAACAGTCAAGAGGTAAAGAAGATCCTCAGTTGGGTGAAATCACAAAGATAGAAACCATATATGAGAATCTTTTTTCCATTACAAAATGTAGTCCGGTTGGTTATACAACAACTGTACATCCTAAATAATTGTGGGGAAAAGAGTTGACATCACCATCAGTGAAACATGATCTTCACAGTCTGTTAGTGCACATCTGGGTTCATGTAGAGGTTCATCAACAGAAAGGAGGGACTTCCAAATGAGAACTTTAGCCAGCATTGGAACACCATGACAGACTACAGGAGGCAGGAAGCAGAAAGATCGGGTTCACTTGCATCCCAGAAGAGGAATGTGTACTGAGAGAGGGGTTGTTAGGTTTATCCATAGTATTGTAATGGAAAAGAAGATTTTATTATTTCTGAGTGCAAGCAGAGACCACGGCATGACTGGTTATGGCATCATAACTAAAAGAGAGAGAACCATAAGGAAGACAGACTTGAGGGTCCCCTGTGCCGCTTGGCAATCAGCCACCCCACTGTCAAACGGATCTGGATGAGCATGTAGAGTGAGGGAGCGACAGCATCCCAAAATCACAGTTCACCAGAGCTATCTATGCCCGAGAACCCCAGATCTGCTCCTTTACCTAATAAAAGGCTATTAACAAAATCCTTGACTAAGCAAGTTTTCAGCTTTGTTTTAAAAACCGAGACTATGTCTGAGTTCCAAACATTACCAGGAAGGTTATTCCATACTTATGGGGCTTTGTAAGAAAACGCTCTGCCCCCTGCAGTCATCTTCATTACTCGAGGTATCACTAAGCATCCTGCACCTTGTGATCTAAGGGCTGGATCATAAACGACAAGAGGTTTGCTAAGAAAATGTGGCGTAAGACACACGGAAGTGCTTTATATATTAAAATTAGTACTTTTGCATTTGATTGAGAATTTAGTTGGGAGCCAATGCAGTGTAAATAAGTTCAGTTTATGTTTGTGTCATGTGGTTCTAGTAAGGACTCTTGGTTCTGCATTCTGGACTCACCGGAGCTTGTTTATGCTCCTATTAGAACATCCAGGCAGTAACACATTACAATAATCTAATCTCGAAGTAACAAAAACATGAACAAGTTTTTCTGTATCATGCAGTGACATATTTCTTTTAGCAATATTCCTGAGATGAAAGAAGGCTACCTGAGTAATATTGTCTAGATGAGCATCAAATGAAAGACCAGCGTTAATAGTCACTTCAAGGTCCTTTACGGCTACACACGATGAGACTAAAACACCATCCAAACTTACAATATAATCAGAAATCTTATTTCTAGTTTCCTGAGAGCCGAGTCCAAGTACTTCTGTCTTATCAGAGCTTAATAAAAGGACGTTGTGAGCATCCAGTGTCTAATGTCCTTTACACGTTTTTCAACTTTATTAAGCTGATGTCTCCCATCTGGCTTTGCTGAAATATATAACTGGGTGTCATCAGCATAACAATGAAACTGTAATCAGGTTTGATAACTTTTAGTTTAAAGGATGAAAGTACATAACCAGTGCAAAGGGAATACATTATTATTATCTGTTTAAAGAAACATGTACGTACTGGATGAAGCACAGAGCTGGATGATTTTGATGAGGAAATTAATGAGATTAGTTGTCTTTTGATTGGGGCTAAATCACGCTAGATATGGATCTGATAGATATCTGATAGAGGTATATTATTATTTACTGTTTTACTTACTGACACCATCTGTCTTTAAATTTAGGGAATTCATTTTTTGCCTGATGTTTTCAATTTTATCATTTAAAAAGTTCACAAAATCGTCACTGCTATAAACTGATGATTTACATGTTTTGCTCATGGTCTTATTCTCCTTCCATTCTAGTTGGAAAACCAGTAATTTAGTTTGACGCCATTTTCATTATAGTGTATAGGTGTTCTGTTTTAATGTGCGTGTTTCTTCATTATACTAGGTGGGTAATTTTTTTCTTTCTGATTGGTTCATTTTAGGAGGAGCTACATTATCTTGCATATTCATCAACCTTCCCTTCCCCCACATAAATGCCTGAAGTGCCCTTGAGCAAGTCACGTAACCCCAATCTGCTCTCCAGGTTCACTCAATATTTGTGTGTGTTTGCTCACTTTGGATGGGTTAAATACAGAGAAAATAATTTCCCTTACAGGATTAATACAGTATAAAAAAAATCAAAGTATCAAAGTCAATCTTTGGTGCCAAACATCGTGAACAACAGATTTGAGCTTTATAGCTGTATTTAACGCCGAGATTATTACCTTTTTAAATTTTTTAAAAAAGCTCAAAATTGGCCAGTGAATGTAATAAAATAATATTTAGGGTATTCTGCTTTCAAAAAGGGGCAGTGGTGGTCTAGTGGTATAGGGTGCTGGATCACTGATCCTAAGGTTGGGGGTTCGAGTCCCACTCTCCACAAGGTTGTCACTGCCCCCCCCCCCCCAGTGCAGCTAACTGGGTTATCAAAAGCGGGCCATGTCTCTCACTGTCTATGGTGTGAGGCATGTAAACGAATAATTGCTGACTTTCGACAAGAGTAGGCCGCAAAGTCATCGGCGTGTTTCCGCCCTGCGATGGCCTGGCGAGCTGTGCAGGGTGCACTCTGCCCTCGCCTGGAGTTGGCTGGGATGGGCACCAGCCTCCTCGCGACCCTAATTAGGATGAAGCGGTTACAGAAAATGAACAGAACTGCTTTCAAAAATGATATCTACAAAGCTACCTGGTATTAGGCAGAAATATTTTGCAGGTGAGGGCAATGGTTGCCCGGTGGCCAATAAGTATTGGGCACTGTAAAAATGTGCAAGTTCACCCATTTAAAAAGATGAGAGGTTTGTAATTTTCATCATAGGTACACATCAAACTTGAGAGACCGAATGTAAAACAAATCCAGGAAATCATTGTATGACTTTGAAACAATTTATTTGTGAAAATGGGAGGCCAATAAGTATTGGGCAGCTAGAAAACAAACATTATTTCGGCCCCCACTCGTTAACAGTATGAATGACACCTGTTTGAACTGATTAGATGCATAAGAGACACCTTCAAACCTGCGCAATCCTTCAAACTGTCAGGCTGCAGTCTTCACCATGACCAAGACCAGAGATAAAATTGTACAACTACACAAAGCTGGGATGAGTCAAACTGCAATTGGTAAACAACTTTGTGAGAAAAGATCAACAGTTGGAAACATAAGAAGTATAACATCACCGACAACCTCCCTAGGAGTGGCGCTCCATGCAAGATCTCACCTCGTGGGGTTCAAAGGATCCTGAGAACAGTGAGTAATCAGCCCAGAACTACACGGCAGGAACTGGTCAATGCTTTGAAGACGGCAGGAACCACCGTCACAAAGATGACAATAACTAACACACTACGTCATCATGAGGTGAAATCCTGCATTGCCCGAAAGGTTCCCCTACTAAACAAAAAACATGTAAAGGCCCGTCTGAAATATGCTAAAGACCATCTGGACGATCCAGAGGAGGATTGGGAGAATGTGATGTGGTCAGATGAGAGCAAAATTGAACTTTTTCGTTTAAACAGCACTGGCCGTGTTTGGAGGAAGAAGAATGCTGAGTTGCATCCCAAGAACACCATACCTACTGTGAAGCATGGGGGTGGACACATCATGCTTTGGGGATGGTTTTCCGCAAAAGGGACAGGAAGACTGCACCGTATCAATGGCAACATGAATGGGGCCATGTATTGTAACATTTTGGGTAAAAACCTCCTTCCCTCGGTCAGAGCATTAAAGATGAAACATGGCTGGGTCTTCCAGCATGATAACGATCCAAAGTACACAGCCAGGAAAACCAAGGAGTGTCTCCGTAAAAAGCATATCAAGGTTCTGGAGTGGCCTCGCCAGTCTCCAGACCTCAACCCAATCGAAAACCTGTGGAGGGAGTTAAAACTTCGAGTTGCCAAGCGACAGCCCTCAAACATCACAGCTCTAGGGATCTGTGCAGAGGAGTGGACCAGAATACCAACTAAAGTGTGTGTAGACCTGGTCAAGAACTACAGGAACCGTTTGACCTCTGTCAGTGCCAACCAAGGCTACATTACAAAGTATTAAAAGTAACTTTTGCTGGCTGCCCAATACTTATTGGCCTCCCATTTTCACAAATAAATTGTTTAAAAATCATACAATGTGATTTCCTGGATTTTTTTTTTTTTACATTCTTGTCTGTCAAGCTTGATCTGTACCTATGATGAAAATTAAAACCTCTTATCTTTTAAAATGGGTGAACTTGCACATTCTTACGTTGCCCAATACTTATTGGCCCCACTGTACGTGCTCATAAATCGTGGAGCTCATGAACATGGTGCTGCAGTGTCAACCCAGGGCTAAACCCAATTCTAACCTAAACCCTAAAACCAAATATTATTCCTCAAACAGCCCTTTGATGATGTGAGAACTGAAGCAAATGTCATTACCTTCCAAAAATGTCCTCACTCTATTATATACTTGATTAAAAAGGTATGCCAAGTACACACACAAGGCCGAAGCTGTATTTTGATTCTGTCTTTATTCAAGACAAGGGATCAGGACACAGGGGCAAAAACAAACAAACAAAACAAACAAATAAAAATAAACAGAAAACAGCTTTGTTTGTCCCATATCCCCGTGCGGTACTGCCCTTTTCCCGGATCCTCCCTGGTAGAGTACACCGTGACAAGGGATCATAATTAACATTTAATAAATTAAGCTAAATTGTACATCATACATTACAGTGCAAAATTATTATAGTTTGCATCACTTGTTCTCTTATTGCACAAATTTAAGATCCAGTGTGTAAACATTGTATACACATGAAAAATAAATCAGTCAGTCTACAAAGCAACCAGTACATTAGATTATAAAGCAGACATAATGATGATGAAATATCGACCAGTGAATTTTAAGAAGAAACATTAACAGTCAGATGAGCTAAAGCAAAACATGAAACACATGCAGTCTGTATGACTTCCACTTCATAACAAAAACCTCTACACTGAAAATTCACCCGGATTTAATGAGCACACCTCCAACATTGTAATGTTCAGTCACACGTCCACAACAAGGTAAAGATGTTGTGGCACCCGCCTTCAACACTCAGATGACATGTTAATTCTCACAGAGCATTCTGGGTTATGAATATGTTCATTTATTTGTAATATTTGTTGTTAGGAGTAAATGATTTTGTCAGAGCATAGCATGTACCATCAGCTTGCGTTATACGTATATAACGACAAATTTTTATGAAGGTAAATCCAAAATAAGACACTTGTTACACAGTTCTACAGTGCAGTGTTACTGCTGTTCTCAAGTCTTCAGTGGAAACACATGAAGTGTCAGAAATAAATATTTACACCATTAGACAGTGGGAGATGACATGCAAATCACCACCCCCCCAAAAAAAAAAAAAAAACAAAAAAAAAAAAACAGGGATTATACATGTGTGGAAATGAAATGCTTTGTGTGTGTGTGTGTGTGTGTGTGTGTGTGTGTGTGTGTGTGTGTGTGTGTGTGTCCTTAGACATGAAGTTCCTCCAGCCAGGCTGAAAGCGGCACCCCCCATTTATACAGATATTTACAAGGCTGGGCTGAAAAGGCGATAGGCTTACCATGATATAATGGTTGAATTTGACCAAATGTAACTTATTTTTCCCACATAAGCTCTATGGTGGCCTACAAACTTCCCCTAATGTCACAGAATTTGGATGATCTTGGTATAAAAGCTCTAAAGTTTCATCTCTCTGGTATTACTCCATCTAAGTTGGCTTATGAACTTTTCAGCCCACCCACATAACTCCACTGTATTGGAAAAAATAGAGAAATTAAACTGTAAATAAATTACACAATAACAAAAACCTGACTGTGATACATGGAACCCAAACACACACATGCAGAATAATATGTCTTCACTTTGGAGAGCCATTTGGAAAACTTCTCAGTGACTCAAAACAGTGTACACATGTGAGGGCAGAGCCTCAGAAATGTTTCACCTTGCAGTGAAATGCTGTGTTCGTGACAGTCAGTTACAGTAAATCTCAAGAGCAGAACCTAAACATCATCCAGCAGTCGATATTTTCTCTGAATCTGTTAAAACGGGGGGAAAAAAACCATAGCTAATTGAAAGCTCAGAAATGTAAAACCTAAAAACTTGACTAGGCACTTGTGTTACGTATCTTACATTTCAATAAAACATTCAGGGCTGTGCCGTTAGTGACAGGATGATGATGGCTTGCGAGTTCCTGCCCTCAAGTGTTTTATTCCCCTTCCTCCACCACAAACTGGCTACAATTTCAAAAATTATTTTAATAAAGTTTTTATCTATTTGTCGTTACAGTTATTATCATGGAACATCAGCAAAAACTACACCAGTTACGTTATAGCAGCTACAAAATCATTCCCTGTCCAGCGTCTCTTTTCTCTCAAATGATAAATCAACAACTTGTAGCGTTTCATCTCAGAAACCGAAATAAAATACTCCTTCCATAAAAGTTAAATAAATACCTATCTGCTAATAAATAAACAGTTAATCACATCTTTACCGTTTCGTATCAATGGGGTGTGTGCTGTACAGCCTTGTAAATGAGTTGTTACTATAGCAACAATAACAGATTAAAAACAGCATTACTGTAAAGTCAGAGAAAATTAACACCTTCTGACCAATCAAATTTGAGAATTCAACAGTAGTGTGGTTTGAGGAAAAGCAAACTGGAATCAAGTCTAAGCATGAAGCCTAATAAACACTAGCCTCATGGGATGGTGGTAGATGTAAACAAACAATGTTTATTTCTTCATTCAATGTCAAAAAGCTTTTCTCTTGCAGTGGTGAAGTGTGTGTCTGTGTGTGCGTATGCGTGCGTGCGCATTGGGGATGAAGGCATAGTGAGCGTAGTGGAGTAGTTGAGCAGGAGTTGAGGATTACAGAGATGACTGAACCTGCATTCACTGAGACACCTCTCTTCTCCTGAGCTTCAGCAAATCACCCAAACCTCCCTTCACTGAAATACATCACAGCTATATATTTGATCTGCAGACAGAGATGTCAGGCAGGACTCGGACTCCCTCTCTTTCAGAAGAGTTTTAGAGTAAGTGCGCAGAAGGCAGACAATGTGTGTAAATCTCTCCTAAAGATGTGGGACTGAAGGCGCCACACACTGGTGATGGTGTGGGACTAAGCACATGGTCAGACACTGTTTTTTTTTTTAATTAATTATTATTTTTTTTTTTTGAAATTAAGTATTGCGGTTACAAAAATCTGAGATGTTTTAGCGGCCAAAGTGGTATTATCTGGTGCATCATCGCCCACAGATTGTCCTTATGTTAAGGAGAAAGTGAAGGAAGAGCTCGCGGATAACCTGACAGCACCACTGGCATTCAAGGAAGTTTGATGAGGAAGTGACATTCATGAAGCTGTTTAAATGGCTGCTGGAAAGTAGTGACTGAATAAATGTATGGAAGCTTTATGCCATGTTAGGGCCAGTGGTTACTGGTAATATCTGACCTACTGTATGTACTTGGGATATGGCTCATGATAGGATGCAGATTGTCAGAGCATATGCTTCCCGATTTACAGTGGGGGGGGAGTTCCAAATTTTAATCTGATCACAGGAGTTACGAATTCCCCACTGACTAATCTGCTTCAAAAGATGCGTGTGAGTGCAAATCGCTCAACAACTCGTTTTAGTGCATCTCTGGCAATACAGGGGTGTTTTATTTCTTTTAAACCACAGCAATAATTATTTAATAAAAAACCTATCATATATTTATCCATTTAGTTTCTTTAAGAAGAGTGGGTCTATGTATGCGTATCCAATGATGTACAAATAACACTCGCATAGTATGCAAAATACTCCAGGAAGCTCAACCAAATCAGCATCTTGCATAGAAAATTTGGGAGATGTGTGTACACGGTGTGGTGTGTTTTTAAAGTGTTTGTACTGCATGTGTTCTATTTTGTTAAGAAGTACATTTTTTTTTACTGCATATAAAACAAAAACTGGGATGATGGGAGGTGTTTATTAATTGTTGCAATCATCACTTATTGGAAATGTTGCTGTGGCTCACTAGTGAAGCACTTCTCTATGAATAACCACATGCAACTTATTCTACAACGTGGTCTACTCAACAATGTCACCACCCCATCCACATGACCAGAAGAATCGCAATGATTTGTTGAAGAAGAAGAAAAAAAAAAACGGTGTTATACACCCCTACACATACTATCTACTTAAAATAATCAGACAGAGGATGTTTAGAAAGAAGTGAAATGGTAGGTTCAGTTTCTTGACGTCTACTGCTGCATTAACCCACAAACCACCCCCAGAGAAATAATTTTCATGCTGTGACGAAGGTGAATGTGTTGGTGTAGATCACATGCACCGAATACTACACTGAGAAAACAAGTTTACTAAAACAGGTCTTGGCTGAAAGAGGAGAAGAAAAATGCTGCAAAGATTTATCAGCCACTTACAGTGACGGCACCCCGCCTCACTCTCCGACACCAGAAACAGGAACAAACTGATGTGACCGGCACACTCAAAGGTGATCCGCTTAAAGAGGACGATTTCATACAGCTCTGACCGCTACACTTACACACCTCAGCTGACCTTCATAGTGTGTGTGTGTATATATATATATACACATACACACACACATATATATATATATATATATATATATGCACACACACTATATATATATATATATATGCACACACACTCTATATATATATATATATATATATATATATATATATATATATATATATATATATATATATACACACACACACACACACACACACACATATATACATACATGTATGTGTATATATATATATATATATATATATATATATATATATATATATATATATATACATACACACACACATACATATATACATATTACATTAATAATATTAAAAAAAAACAAACAAACAAAAAACCGATAGTCTGTCCGCCAAACTTCTATTTCATCCTTCAGCAGGTTTTTCCTAAGAACTTTTAGTGTTCTTACAGACTGTAGTTACTGTCGTCTTTCAGGTCGGCTATTTTCTCCAATGCAATTGATTAACATTGTGAAGTCTTAAAGGCAATAAACAGATTGTCGAGTCTTTAAAAATATAATAACAGGAATAAACAGTTTTTTTTTTTAACTTCAATCTGAAGAGGGACTAAGCTTACACCTGGTGCAGACAGTATGAACTAAGCAGATTCCTTTCGTTTTTTTATTCATAAGTTTTTTTAACTATTTGGTTTAAAACCGTTACTCGTGCTTCATCACTTGGAAGAAAGTACTATCTTCCCAACAGGAGCCCAACAACTGAATAGTGCCATCATGACTGCTAGCCGATAGAACACTCAGACACACAGACAGCCTAGTCAGTTACACCCTCTAGACTCCTAGCAACATCATCAGGATTTAAATTTGTGATTGGATTGAGAGTGATTTTCTGCACCAGTAGTCTTCTGATGAAGCCCTAATGTACAGTTACACTGAGATCAGCCTTTAACTGTTTTTTTTTTTAAGTATAGAGCCAACGCAGAACACACACATTTTGGTGTTGCTTAATAAAATAAATATGAGCTCAGCGATCATCAGCCTTTCAGAGCTGGTAAGAGCGGTGGAGCCTGAAGCCCTGAGCAGAGAAAAAAGAGGAGAAGAAGCAGAAGAGAGGGGAAAGGGTTAATAAATCTTTGGCTTGGGGAGGCGGGAATTATAGCTGTTAGATTGATCTGGTGGACGGACTGAGTTGACCTCTTCTTTAGGAACGAAGCTGGTTCTGGTGCTTGAGCTGAGGGCTGATGAAGTGAGACCAGACTGCGATGCTGAACTGATGCAGGGCAGGCCACGGGATGGAGGGGGCAGATGTCTGGTCCTAGTAGGACCTTTGATACCCAGGTGAGTACTGATCGTACCTTGTGCTCCTCGTCCTAAGCCTACCTGCTCACCTCCTTGATGTTTCATGAGAACAGGAGTTTTCCTGTCTCTGGGAAGTAGGCAAAGGTTACTGGGCTGTTGATGCCTCTTTCTCAGCTGGACATTTTTATCACAGTGAGCCCTGGGATCAGGAGAGTCATCCACTTGGAGATGATTGTTTAGAAGGTGGTGATCTGAGTTCATAATGCTGGAAGATAAGGAGTCAGCAGTGGAACTAACAGCAGGCGCAGTCGTGGGTACAGAGAAAGGGAGCGTGGCGTGACGGTTCACAGAAACAGGCAAAAGGACAGCGCGGGACTGAATCTTCACTGAACCATCACCAGGCTGGCTGTCTGCATGGTCATTGAGGGCCTCTGAGAGGGCTTGGTGTGATGGTCTTGCCAACTTGCTGTTGTCTCTGGCTGAGCGTCTGGAAGGCTGTAGTGTCTGAGGCTAAGGGAGTAAAAACAAAAACAATTATTATGAAAAAGAAAATAATTTGAATAATTGGTTTGACTGTGACACTGCATATTTCAGACATATATCCTTATAAATACACACACACACACACACTATGTATGTATGTGTGTTTAAAAAAGTGAATAAAGCTCAAAATGTTATTTCCATAAACACTAATGCAATTGGAACACTACACATTCTATTCCAAATTAAAACATGAAAAATATATCAAATTTTTCTTATTTCTTGAAAGAAACTGAAGTAAATATTACACTGTTAAAAAAAAAATACAGCAGTGTCTGCATTCTTATTTACAAATTCAAAGTGTTTTTTTTTCCAGTTTATACAGTGAATGTTTAAGATTTTGTTTTCCTTCCAATCACTGACCTATTATTTAGTTGCATAAACACTGATTCTGAGAACTGCTGCACGTCTGTGTTGTGGAGTCAAACAACTTCTGGCACCTGTGAACAGGTATTTCCAGCCCAGGATGATTGGACTACATTCCACAGTTCTTCTATATTTCTTTTTCCTCGGAAATTGCATTTGTGACGTCACCCCACAAGTTTTCGATTGGATTAAGCTCCGAGGATTGGAACGGCTGCTCCATAATGTCAATCTTGTTGGTCTGGTACCAATATGTTTCCCATTTACTGGTGTGTTTGGGGTCGTTGTCTTGTTGGAACACCTATTTTAAGGGCATATTTTAAGGGCTATTTTAAAGGCAGTACGACCTCTTCAAATATTCTGATACATCATCCCTGAGATGCGACAAATAGGCCTGACACCGTAGTATGAGAAACATCCCCATATCCTGATGTTTGTGCTACCATCCTCCACTGTCTTCACGCCATACCGTGGACTAAATTCAATGTTTGGGGGTCGTCTGACAAACTGTCTCTGGCCACTAGACCCAAAAAGATCAATCTTACTTTCATCCCTAAAATATTGTGCCATTTCTCTTTAAGCCAGTGTCAATGTGCTCTTTGGAAAACTGTAACCTCTTTAGCACATGTCCTTTCCTCAACAGGTGGACTTTGCGGGGGCTTCTTGCCGATAGCTCGGCTTCACATAGGCGTCTTCTAATTGTAACAGGACTCACAGGTAACTTTAGACCTTCTTTGATCTTCCTGCAGCTGATTAATTGCTGAGTACTTGCCATTTTGGCTCTTCTTCCATCCACTCAAATAGTACTTTTTCACTTTCAGGTTTTGTTTACCATTTCTGATCATTTTAGCAGAGCAGCCCGCCATTTTCTGCACTCCTTTATATATTTCCCCTCCAATCAATTTTTTTTCATCAATGTAAGCTGTTTTTCTGAACAATGGAACGACCCATTTTCCTCAGAATTTCAGAGAGAAATGCTCTATAACCAGCAAGTACAACATTTACTGAGTTACTTCCTTAAATAAAATAAATAATTGGCACCTGTTTTTCAAATAATGAATGACGCCACAAATTGAACTTCAGACTTCTATTATTTTGAACATGCCCTTTTTAATTAGTGATTCAATTCCACAGGTCATGACTGTTGGATTTTATTACTCTACTACAACTGCTATAGTAAATGATTTGCCATGTAGAATTAGCATTTCTAATAAAAACACTGATTGATCAGGCTTGTGATGTCCAACTGCAGTTGGACACAACTGTGTATATGTATGTATGTGTGTATATTTCCATGTGTGTATAGACAGATAGACAGACAGACAGACAGACAGAGACAGAATTTGTCATTTTGATTTATATCAAAAAGAACTCTTTTCAATGCAATGGCTCATAGCACAGCAGGAACAATAGCAAAATATTAATAGAAAATAATTATACATATAGAACCTTTGCATTGCAGATAAATGAGAGGCAAATATATTGTCTACTTATGCTGTAGTATTGCACACTAACATGGCACGAAAATGTATAAAAGTCAAATATTGCACAGTCTAGTTACAGTATAAAATTGCACAGTAATATGACAGATGACAATGGTGCAATCCTTTGTAGGTGTGTGTATGTATGTGGGTGGGAAGCGATTTGTCATTTAATGCGTTCAGCAGTCTTATAGAATGTAGGAAGAAATTGTTTTGACCCAAGGTGCGGAATCTCCTTTCAGAGGCCAGCAATGAGAAGATTCCGATGGTTGAATATTCTTCTCATGAAAAGTGTTGGTTTTATTGTCCTGTTGAAATGTATTGAAAGGCTTGTCTAATTTCCACAGCAACCAATCATTATTAGGAAACATCACATGACCGAACATGGCTAAATAAAAAGTTCAAACAAAGGTTTATTTTTGATGTGCATGATTTCTACCTAGCAGTAACTCTCAGTACCCACGTGTCCCAGCTCAAACAGGCATGAGCCATGTGCTCCCATGTTTGTCCTGCCCAGTTTGTTTAACAGACAAATATAAAGTGAACAAAAATCAAACAGAGTACTTTATATGTATTGTCCTATTTGTATCTATAGCATCAAGATTTTGATTTCATGGTGACTAAAAGGGGTGCACCATCTACAACATGACTGATTACCAAAGTGTAAGTGAAGACAGCAGGCAGAGGGAAACTCAAGACCGCTGTAATTATTAATAGTGATGTGAGCTTCTATGAGAGGGTATGGGGTCAAAAGAATCTGTCAGCAAGTTTCACCTCTGACAGGATCATGGACAAAGCCAATCCAGTGAGTGCTGAGAGATCGCCTGGGAGAAGGTCTGTACCATACACAGAGACGTATGCATGTGATTACACAGGCAGGCATCAGGAATGAACCACAAACGCAGGTGTGAGTCCATCAGTTATGGCTGCCTCAAAGAGAATTATTCCATGTGATGCTCTCTTCAGTTCTTTTGGACAGGTCTCTGGGTGCTATTGTGGAGTACAGCGTTAGTTGTATGTTCAGCTTTCACAGCCTTTCTTTAAGATCTGTTTGATGTACAAACAGCCCCGTCTCACTCTCGGCTTCCCCAAGAGATAGCAGAATGTTAAATAGAACGAAACTAAATCTGAATTTGATCACATTCAGATTATAGCGGACTGGTGGACAGTCAAAGGCTGAAGTTCCTGAGATGTTCTAGGAGACCAAACAGAGCAGGCTTTGCTCAATGAAAATGAGAAACTGATTTTTTGACTCACAGCACCACCTACTGCTTTTACCTCCATTTTTTGTTCGATATAATAAACACAGAAATGCTTTCATGATGTGCAATGCATCGATTGCCCACACTGCCCTCCTCCACCTGTCAATATTTGTCTCT
>CM045730.1:27759053-27761553 GCA_024760905.1 Plotosus lineatus
AGGAAGTCTGGAATAGCAGAGAAATATGTTAGAGTGGTGCAGGACATGTATGAGAGATGTAAGACAGTGGTCAGGTTTGCTGCCAGTGTGACAGAAGAATTCAAGGTGGAGGTGGGACTGCATCAAGGGTCAGCTCTCAGCCCCTTCTTGTTTGCTATGGTGATGGACAGGCTGACAGACGAGGTGAGACAAGAATCTCCATGGACTATGATGTTTGCAGATGACATTGTGATCTGTAGTGAGAGCAGAGAAGAAGTGGAGGAAAATCTAGAGAGGCGGAGGTATGCCCTGGAAAGGATAGGAATGAGGGTTAGCCTGAGTAAGACAGCATACATGTGTATGAACAACAAGGACCCAGGAGGAACGGGGAGATTACAGGAAGCAGAAATAAAGAAGGTGGAGAATTTTAAGTACTTCGGCTCAACAATCCAGAGTAATGTCGAGTGTGGAAGAGAGGTGAAGAAGTGCATGCAGGCAGGTTGGAATGGTTGGAGAAAAGTGTCCAATGTGATGTGTGATAGGAAGGTATCGGCAAGAATGAAAGGAAAAGTGTACAAGACGGCGTTGAGGCCAGCGATGTTGTATGGTTTAGAAATAGTGGCACTGGGGAAAAAAGAGGAGGCACAGCTGGAGGTAGCAGAGATTAAAATGTTGAGGTTCTCTTTGGCAGTAACGAGGAGGATAGGATCAGGAATGAGCACATCAGAGGGACAGCACATGTAAAAGGTTTTGGAGACAAAGTCAGAGAGGCTAGCTTGACATGGTTTGCACATGTACAGAGGAAGGATCGTGAATATATTGATAGTAAGAAGCCGAGGTTGGAACTACCAGGCAGATGGCCTAGAGGAAGACCAAAGAAAAAATTTATGAATGTGGTGAAGGAGGACATAAAGGTAGTTGGTGGAAGAGAACAAGATGCAGAGGATAGGGTGAGATGGAGGCAGATGATTCGCTGTGGCGACCCCTGACGGGAACAGCCGAAAGGAAGAGATATATATATATATATAATATGTGTGTGTGTGTGTATATATATATATATATATACACACACACACACACACACACACACACACACACACATATATACATATATATATATATACACACATATATATACACACACACACATATATATATATATATATATATATATATATATATATACATATATACACACACACACACATTATATATATATATATATATATATATACACACACACACACACACATATATATATATATATATATATATATACACACACACACACATATACATACACACACACAAAAAAAAAAAAAAAAAAAAAGTTACCCCCCCTCCCTACGAAAGACCCAACAAACAAAGAATCCAGGTTACGAAAAGAAACGCATTTACCTAAAATTTCCGTCTCTGGATACGAAACAAATTCACGTTACGAAAGAGCCATCTCAAAAATTGAAACAATGCACAAGTTGCTCTCCCATTCGCTATCTCCCAACACCCTGCCCCGCTGGCTTCCCATTGGCTATCTCCCAACATCCCGCCCTGCTGGCCTCTCATTGGCTAGGATGGATGACGCAGCTCCCTCCAATTGGCTATTATGGAGCAGTATCTCTCTAATACCCATGATGCTTTTAGTGTAAAGGACAGAGTTACTGTTGTTTCCTTAGTTTTTTCCAGTGTGCTCATTGCAACTTTATTTTTTGGCTCAGGCTTTTAACCTTGCATAAACATTTGTAAGATTATAACTCCGCTAAGAAGACATGGTCAGCATGTGCGCGCGTGTGTGTGTGCGCCGGCCATGTCTTCTTAGCAAAGTTATAATCTTACAAGTGTTCATGGAAGGTTCAAAGCCTGAGTCAAGAAATAAAGCATAAAACTATATTAAAATCAATACTATATTAATATCAATACAATCCCCTAAACCCTTTAAAAAATATAAAAACCTCTTTCTGCTTCAATATCATACCGATGGTAAACGGGTTTGGCCATATTCCTTTGAGGTGTCACTCAAGCCCGTTACTTCTTTTCTCGTGCGCGCGCGCGCGTGTGTGTGTGTGTGTGTGTGTGTGTGTGTGTGTGTGTGTGTGTGTGTGTGTGTGTGTGTGTGTGTGTGTGTGTGTGTGTGTGTGTGTGTGTGTGTGTGTTGACCATGTCTTCTTAGCAGAGTTATAATCTTACAAATGTTTATGGAACGTTAAAAGCCTCAGTCAAGAAATAAAGCATAAACAACAGTAACTGAGTCCTTTACACGAAAAGCATCATGGTGGATTCAGCTCTATAACAGGCAATGGGAGGTAGATGAGTCATTCCTCCTAGGCAATGGGATCCCTGTCCAAGATGGCGTCAAGTGGACCTGTTCAAGATGGTGCTTGAGTGAAGGCGACATGAACAACAGCTCAGTTGTTAGCCAATGGGAGGCCAGCGGGGCAGGATGTTTAAAAGTCATTGATGGGAGAGCAGCTCATGCATTGTTTGAATGGCGTGTTTGAAATTTTTAAGATGGCGCTTTCAGAAT
>CM045730.1:27764053-27799053 GCA_024760905.1 Plotosus lineatus
TATATACTAACCAAAAAAATATATATTTGGTCAAGGTATGCTGTATCCGAGCTGTGAGAAAAAGAAGAGAAAAAAGAGAAAGAAAAGAGGGGGGAGAGAGAGAGAGATAAAGAACAACAGAGAGAAGAGACACAGCAGAGAAAAAAAGGAGAGAAAAAGAAAAATTGACCACATGGGCCCACGAGCTCCCATCATTCAACAACATTGTTGACATAAATGCGATAGGAGTTTGACCCCTTTGATGAAATCATGTCAAGGTAATCCATGCTCAAAAAGTCCTTCATGAAAGGCATGTGTGCTCAAAATTTGGCAGCCCTTGGCTCAGCGCTTCTGAAATTTTTGCGTGTCAAAAGAATTTCGTAAAATGACCATTGTGACCTTGAAAATCAGTTCAAGGTCTTCCATATTTGAACTCATCCGAGACCTTCATGAGGTATCGATAGGACAACTGGGGAGCCCTGGCTCCAGTGGTTTTCAAGTTATAGCGTGACAAACACTAACTCTTATAGACGGATGCACAGGGGCCATTTCCATAGCTCCTGACCACAAGGTGGTGGGAGCTAAAAAGAGAAAGAGAAGAGAGAGACATAAGATAGAGAAAGGGGAGGAGAAGATAAGTAAGAAAAAGACAGAACGAGAGTAAGAAACAGAGTGAAAAAGACAGACAAAAGAGAAGGAAGACAGAAAAAGAGTAAGGGAAAGACCGAGAGAAGAAAAAACTGCGAAAGGGAAACCAGTGAAAGAAAAAAAAGCAGAGAGGAAGAGAAAGACAAAAAGGAAGAAAATGACATGTCAATGACGTTGAGAATGAAATAAAATGATCACTGCATTCTACCCAGACATGTTTTCTTATTATACAGAACTAAGAAAAAGACACTGAGAACAAGACAGCAAGACATGAGAGGGATCGGAGACAGAGGGAGGGAAAGAGCAGGGACAGAGGAAGTGATGGAGCAGGTGTGGACGTGTGTGTGTGGTGGTGGTAGACACAAAGGTGATCCACAGGGTGACGCAGGCATGCAGGGGGAACTTTGGGGACCTGGGACCATATGGGGCAATTTCACGAAAAGGTTTAAAACACTCACTCCGTTGGTGGTGGAGCGGGGCACTCACATGGCCAACCCCTTGCTGCATCTGCCTCGTAGACAGAGGAGGAATAGCCTGTACAAAGATACACAGATACACGCTGACCCACCTTCTCTCTCACATTTCTCGCAGTGTTGGCTCTCTCCACTCAAATTTGTTGCATTAATAAGAATTCATGCACAATGTGTATTCTTTTTTACTTGATAGATACAGCTCATCATGTGAGAAATGAAGGCGTTCCTGTTGTCTTTTTTGTTATAGCAGCTTTAAATGCTCGCTCCCTCATCAGTTTCTCATTATTCTTTCTCCAAGTTAACAAGCCAAAAACAAACAAAAGCATTTTCTCTGAAACAACAAAAAAAAGTGTACACCGTCATGAAAACTTAAAACTCTGACTTTTACAAAAATACTGATACTGGAGACTCATTCCACTAACTGCTAAATTAAATGGTTTTCTTAGAGGAAAAATAAATAAATAAAATCACATTGATGATTACACGCGTTGAGAACTAACTGTAAGACTCTCTAAATGAGTCATTACTAAAAAAAGATACATATTAAACACCATTTCCATATGTAAAGAAATAAATGCTGATATGTGTACACGCAAAGTGGCATATTCTCTCAGAATTAAGATTGGTCTATAGAAAATACCTCAATATAGCATCACAAACACCAAAGACTGATCAGTATAAGTTCTAAAATATTAATACATACACAAATAAATAAATAAACAAACCAAATACAACGTGGGCCAACTGTGGCGTGCGGCCCAATTTTAATTGTCACGCAGAAACTTATAAACATATAATTGAATACGGCCCACACAAAATATACCTGAATATGGGCCGCGCCAGAAGCTTGAGCTCAACTCTGTTGCACTTCGGTTTCAATGCCAGATGGAGTCAGTCACATAAACAGCGCTTCTTCACTTAACATAATTACACAATTAAGATGAAGGGAAAACTTTTACTGCAAGTCAGCAGAAAATGGTGGCAGAAAGAAATGCAAAATAGAAAGTGAGTGCAGCTTTTAAACATGGTGGGAAAATTAAGATTTAAAAAAAAAAAAAAAATCAATGGAAAGTGTGTCTGTTTGATTTGCAATGAAGCTATTGTTGTGATGAAAGAGTATAATGACCGCAGGCACTATGTGAAAAAACATGAGAACTACATGTCGTACACCAGTGCCAAACGAACACAAAGTCAAGCAAATGGCAGCTACGCTGCAAGTTCAACAAGTTTTTTTCATGCTAACAAAATATAGGAAAACGGGTCGCTCAACTTACTGCCCAACATGGTACCCCGTTTACAGACAGTGACTCATAATGCAGTTCCTCCTGTAAGCTCCTGTAACTGGCTGCAGGTCACCCGGCGCCATCTTGAAAATGTATCTGCACTCAGATACATTACACTTTAATATAGGCCAGTCTATAAAGTCGTTCCCTTCTTTTATTTTATTGTTTATTAATTTATACTATTTATGTATCTATTTTGTTTATTTACTTATATTATATATGTATGTGTGTATATGTATCTATTTTTGCACCCCCTACTGATGGTACCTCAAGAGCCTGTAACAGTGAATTTCTCCATTGTGAGATTAATAAAGCTGTATCTTATCTTATCTTATCTCGTCAAAGTCACAGAAATAGTGTGCCTGGAAATAGTACTGGATTTCAGCAATGGGGGTTTATCCAGAAATACAGTGGCACGGAGAATCGAGGACTTGTCAGATAATTTGAAATGCCAGTTGAGAGACAAAGCTTGTGCTTTTGATTTTTACTCGATAGCATGTAATTAGAGCACAGATGGCATAGACACCGTACAGCTTTGAATTTTTTGTGGGGAGTAGATGATAATTTTTGCTGTAAGGAAGAGCTGCTCGATATGATGAGCCTAAAAGGCACAGCCACAGGTAAAAGGTAGAAGTATTTTTGAAATTGCGTCAGAGGCAGTTGATCAAGCTTAAACGGGACAAGCTCCGTGGAGTAACAATGAATGGCACTCCGGCTAAGATGGGCGAGCGCAGAGAAATGGCATTGAGGGTGTACACCAAGGTAATCGAGAGCAGAGGTGATGCTGTTAGAATCCACTGTATAATCCACCAAGAAGCACTGTGTGTGAAGACTGCTCAGCTGGACCATATGATCAGCACTGTTGTAAAACCTGTCAGCATATCTCGAGCTAGAGAACTGTACCACAGAGAAGTTCAAGCTCTCCCATCTGATGTGGATGCTGAATATGGGGATGAACTCTACCACTCTGATGTGTGTTGGCTCAGCCGTGGCGGTTTCAATCACTGAGATCAGAAATTGACCTGTTTTTAAAGAAACGGGCCAATCTCTTCATGAACCGAGTGACCCTCTGGCTGACAGACCTGCCATTTTTAGTTGATTTTACTCATCCTCTGAATACAATGAACAAGAGCCTACAAGGGAAAGAACAGCTGCTGCCACACCTGTATGCACACATGAAAACTTTCCGTGAAAAGCTCCGCCTGAGACACAACTACGTAGCTTCAATGCTGCGCACTTCCCCACAATGTCTGAAATCAAGTCTGCTTTTCCAAAGGCCGACTTTTCTGCTAAAAAGGAGAGATATGTCTGTGATTGCATCTCTCGTGACAAAACTCAACCAGTATTTCCAAGATTTTTCTGTCATTGAAAAACAAATCAAGCTGTTCTCAACCCCTTTCCTCGTGGATGCAGAAGAAGTGGAAGAGAGTCTGCAGTTAGAGCTGATTGAATTGTAGTGTGATGATTCGCAAAAGAGTCAACATCAGCCTCTCTCTCTCTCTCTCTATGACTTCTGTCAGAGTTTTGATAATGGCAAGTGTACTCTGATGAGATGGCATGAGGAAAAAATGATGAGCCTGTTCTTCTCTACATACATATGTGAAAACATTTTCTCTGTTATATCAGAACAAAAACAAACTGACAACCAGAATGACCGATAGCCATCTCTATGTCCTTCGTGTTGCAACCACCAAACTTTCTCCTGACATGTAAGTCATCCTTCAATCCAAAGGACAGCATCACTGCTTCCACGAAGTACAATGTTCTTCACATGGTGAGTTAGAAAAGCACACAGTAGTCATGTGTCGATATGGGGACATGTGCGGCCCGGCCCTTTGCTCATTTTTCTGTATTTGGCCATCAGTAAAACAACAAAAACAAAAAAATTTGGACACCCATGATGACCTGAACACGCCCCAAAGTGAATACTTCACATGGCTCAAAAAATTTACAAAGTTAACATTCTACACAGAGTAAATGCCCACCACTGCCCAAATACTCCATGCAGAGTGAACGCTAACCTTAACATAAACACTCCAGACAGAGCAAGCACTCCTATGGTATCCCTGCATATAGTTTGCATGTTATCCCCATGCTTGAGTTTGCTTTGTCTGGGTACTCCAGTTTCCTTCCATAGTCCAACCAGTGGCCCTAAATAAACCAGAACTGTGAATTTGTCAATGATTGTGTCTGTGTTTGCTCTGTAATACAGGGGTCCCCAACCACCGGTCTGCGGACCAGTACCGGTCCACGGCTCAATTGGTACTGGTCCACAGAAGAAATAATTAATTATTTCCAGTTTATTAATAATCCTAGTCTAAATGATCTTTATTTCTGAAAAATCTTTTATTTTGAAAAATGACTGGATTCTCTCGGTTACATGTCGGTTATTTGAGCGCTAAAATGTAACCGACAAGGGGACAGCACATGAACAGAGGCGAATTGGACATGTTTCAAACAATAGTGGGAATTTTGGGTGAGACTAAGCATGAGCCTTAATTCTCCCAGCTGGTGCATTCTCACTTTTTTTTTTTTTTTTTTTTAGAAAAGTTCAAGCTCTACTTCCCAACTTACTTTATTTCAGCTATTGAAAAATAACATTCATGGAGTGCTTATTATTAATATAATTACCCACACACACACACACCCCCCCAAGGTAAAATTGTCAAGCGTTGACCGGTCCGTGATGATCAAAAGGTCGGGAATCCCTGCTGTAGTAGACAGGTGACCTGTTCATGTATTCATGTGTAACCTTGTGTGTTGAAACACACAAAATGCTGAAAAGGTCGTGGTGGGTGAGTCCCTGAGCACTCTGTGTGTCTGCTTCACTGGTAAAGTTAAAATAATGGAGTGAAGTATATTTGTTTCAGTATGTGTGTGTGTGTGTGTGTGTGTGTGTGTATATATATATATATATATATATATATGAGTGTGTGAAGAACCCCCCCCCATGTTCACTCTGATATTGATGGCTTAGTCTTTACTTTACTCATAGTCTCTTATGATATGGATGTTTAGTTGAGATCAAGTGACAGCTGTTTATTCAGCATCAGTAAGAAATTCAAAAGTTGACAGCAGATCCACAGACTAAGAAATTTCCAAAAGGATAAAGTTTGAAAATAAGTTACTATATAAATAAATAAATAACTGCAGGACAGCATGATGGTGCCGTGGTTAGCACATCCGCCTCAGAGCAAGATGGTCCTGGGTTTGATTCCCAGCTCGGGCATTTGTGTGTGGACTTTACATGTTCTCCCCGTGTTTGCATGGTTTCCTCCAGGTACTCCACTTTCCTTCCACAGTCCAAAAACATGCACAGTTGGCTGTTTCCAATTGCCCCGAGGTGCAAGTATAAATGGTTGTGTGAGTGTTGGCCCTGCAATTGCCTGGTGAGCTGTCCAGGGTGTACCCTGCTCTTTCATATGGTGGGTTGAGATGAGCGCCTGCCTCCCCATGAACCAATTTGGGATTAAGTGGGTCAGAAAATGAATGAATGAAGTAAACTGCACAGGTCAATGGGGTAGTTACTTTGAAACACATGAAACGTGATTGTGCTGGAGTGAGAGATGTGTTCAGTGTGGTGTTAGTGTGTTTTCTGATGACAGCTGTTTACTGTGATACCCCTGGGAGTAGAATGCTGTTGTGTTGCTCTGATGTCACAGGACATCATTCAGATTATGTTTAGAGCTGTTGCTGTAGAACTTAACGGGAGAAAATATTTCAGTCATCTCAAACAAAGGGTCGGCTGTAAGCATCTAAAACAGGGGTGGGCAAACTACGATCCGTGGGCCACATCATCATCATCATCTTCTTCTTTTCCTTTTGGCTTTTCCCTTCAGGGGTCGCCACAGCGAATCATCTGCCTCCATCTCACCCTATCCTTTGCATCTTCTTCTCTTACACCAACTACCTTCATGTCTTTCTTCACCACATCCATTAATTGTCTCTTTGGTCTTCCTCTAGGCCTTCTGCCTGGTAGTTCCAACCTCAGCATCCTACTGCCAATATACTCACTATCCCTCCTCTGTACATGTCCAAACCATCTCAATCTAGCCTCTCTGACTTTGTCTAGAAAACATCTTACATGTGCTGTCCCTCTGATGTGCTCATTCCTGATCCGATCCATCCTCGTTACTCCCAAAGAGAACCTCAACAGTTTCATCTCTGCTACCTCCAGCTCTGCCTCCTGTCTTTCCCCCAGGGCCACTGTTTCTAAACCACACAACATCGCTGGCCTCAGCACCGTCTTGTACACTTTTCGTTTCATTCTTGCCGATATCCTCCTATCACACATCACACCGGACACTTTTCTCCAACCATTCCAACCTGCCTGCACATGCTTCTTCACCTCTTTTCCACACTCTACATTGCTCTGGATGTTGATCCTAGGTACTTAAAATCCGCCATTTTCCTTATCTCTGCACCCTGTAACCTCACCGTTCCTCTTGGGACCTTCGCATTCACACACATATATTCTGACTCACTGAGGCTAACCTTCATTCCTCTCCTTTCCAGGGCACACCTCCGCCTCTCTAGATTTTCCTCCACTTCTCTGCTCTCACTACAGATCACAATGTCATCTGCAAACATCATAGTCCATGGAGATTCTTGTCTCACCTCGTGTGTCAGTCTGCCCATCACCCTCGCAAACAAGAAGGGGCTCAGAACTGATCCTTGATGTAGTCCCACCTCCACCTTGAATTTTTCAGTCACGCTGACAGCACACCTCACCACTGTCTTACATGTCTTGCACCACTCTAACATACTTCTCTGCCACTCCAGATTTCCTCATGCAATACCACAGTTCTTCTCTTGGCACCCTGTCATATGCTTTCTCCAGATCCACAAAGGCACAATGCAGCTCCTTCTGACCTTCTCTGTACTTCTCTATTAACATCCTCAGAGCAAACACTACATCTGTGGTGCTCTTTCTTCGCATGAAACCAAACTGTTGTTTACAAATGCTGACCTCTGCCCTTAGTCTAGCTTCCACTATTATTTTCCATAACTTCATCGGATGGCTCATCAACTTTATCCCTCTGTAAATTTCCACAACTCTGTAAGTCTCCCTTGTCCTTAAATGAACCACATCCTTAAATGAGCCACATATGGACCTATCAGAAAATGATGAGTATTTTTCATTCAGTTCTCCTGCTCACTAACTTCATAAACTTAAACAAGTTCCTGGCATGTGCTTTGTTTATGTTCGTGTTGATTGGTTCAACGTGCCATGTGCTAAAGTTGACAGTGTTGATTGGCTTATTTTACTTCCGGAAAAATGTTTAAAGGAAATGTATAAAAGGAGGGAAAAGTAAGGGGTCTTTTTTTTTTTTTTAATTTATGCTGTTTTCTGTTTATTTTCGGCTTACATCTAAGTAGTTTGGTTGATAGCACAAAATAAATACCAGTTTTATTACCACTTTTATTGTTCTGTTATTATTCTTGTTTTCCACCTCGATCGTAATAAGCACTTACTGGTCCACTCCACTGGGCACATTTTAATAAGCCCCCCCCCCCAATTTTTTTTAAGCGCCCTGGGCGCTTACCACGTCGAATACGGTATTCATAATTCACAGGAAGCACTGTGTAAATCCGTGGTGCAGCTTGACCACGTAGTGACGCCAGTTGTGAAACCTGTTAAGTTTATTCGAGCAACGGGACTTCACCATCGTCAGTTTATTCATTTTCCTGAAGAAACTGACGCTGATCAAAAGGACCTTCTAATGTCTGCTGGCTCAATTTGGGAGAAGTATGTCAACGAGTGTGGAGCTCAAACAGGAGATTTTTTTCATTCTTGGAGCTCCTTGAGAACACTTACAATGTTCCTGAGCTGAAAGACACAGATTGGCTGTGATTTTGCTTTTCCTGTGGACAAATTGACCCACATGAACAAGCTGAATACTTGAATGCTTTTTTCTATTTATGTTTGATATAAATCAATCATATCCAATTCTCACCCTTCAGGTATTGCCTTCCCCATCACACGACCTGGTGTGACCTGGTGACCCCGCTTCTTCTCAAACTGCAGTGCCATGCGTATATTAGGGGTGGTCTAACACACTAGAAGGGAAAGCACGATCAATCTTCTCATACAAATGAGCTCTCAAACACCCATGATTGGCTGCTGATCGCTGTCAGTGACAGAAAAGTGAGTGTATACCATCCCTCAATCTCGTGAGAGCTCAGCCAATTAGCTCCCATGGACTCCCAGCTATGGGTGGCTGTGGCATTAACCCAGAATCGAACTTGCGATCTCCAGATTAATAGTCATGCACCATGTTGATGCGCCACTCAGGTGCCTCAGTCTTGTGAGAAATCCAGAGTAGAAACAGCGTACACACACTCACAGTAGTGTCACTGTTTGCTCATATTATCGCAGGATAAACAGTGGGGTATAAAACAAAACCAGTTTCCCCATTTTGCCATGTCCAGCACTACCGATAATGCTTTTCTACTGTGACAGAAGATAAAGAAGCGAGAGAAAGAGAGAGAAACCTGGCCTCACTGCTGCTGTGCAATTTTGTGAAAAAACTCAGCTTCTCTTCACTCAGAGATGTACGGAAGATCGTTCATTTTCTGTTTTTATTCCTCAAAGCTGTAGTCTCAGAACACAGTGATGAAAACCAGTGGTCTCAAGTCAAGTTAACAAGTTCTTTATCTGCTGCAACTACAGCGCAGAACTGTCTTTATGAGGAAAAAGACATGAACCGCTCAGAAACCAGAGAATTATGAAAAGTATAAGAAAAATAAAAGCTCCAGACTTCAGCAGGCTTCTGGATGCCAAGGACATGATAAATGGATGCGTGTAGAATATGTTCTGAAACACAAAAGGAGAACTCTCGTTCTTCTCCGATCTCAGCTCAAGTGAGGAAGAGGGTTAAGTCCAAAGCCACCATCTGACAGTTTAATGGAATTACAATATGTTACGCTGACATTCATCCACACACACACACACACACACACACACACACACACACACACACTGGAGTGTCACTAAGAACAATATTATACATCGATATGATGGTAATAATTACTAAAAGACAGTTCTTTTAAAAGGTCCAGAAAAAGGATATGTGAGGAGCTGTGCCTTCATTGGAAAAAAAATATATACAGGAATTTTATATTATATATATATACAGGAATTTTATATTATATATATATATATATATAAACACACATGGAGAGAGAGAGAGAGAGAGAGAGAGAGAGAGAGAGAGAATAAAATGATGAATAAAGTGGAGTTTATCTGTAGGAGCAGTAGACGAGCACAGAGATTATCCTTCAGTTAAGTATGAACATGATTACTTCTTGAAAAGTTAATCAACTTAGCACACACGCCTTTTATTTTATTACCTCAACAAATCGAAATACTGAATAAAAAAGTGTGATAAAATATACCTCTCTCTCACACACACACACACACACACACACACACACACACACACACACACACACACACACACTCAAGACATCGTTAGGTTGTGCATCTAAAAGTCTCCCAAACCACATGTCACACCTACAAAAACTTTATATCCATACATTTACTGAAGTGAGCAAAATCACATGATGTAGGCCAAGCCTATTTTTGCTCCTACAGTTTTTGCCAGATCTGTATGAGTCTTTGATTACAGAATCTACAAAAAAATCAAATGATAAAAAGTGATCTAAAGAATGCACTCATAGATGTGCTAATTAATGGCGAAATAAATTAAGATAGCATACTAATTACAAAACCTTGCATATATTGGCTCTCAAAAATAGTATCAATTTAAGATTCTTGAGATTGTTAAGAGTGGTTCACCTGATTTGTATAAAACGTGGTGAATACACTCAAGAACCACTTCTGGAACTAAAGAAAAAAAACACATGAAAATGCCAAACTCTCAAGCCACATTCCACAGGAAACGACGAGCAACAAGCAACCAATCAAAGTCAATGTCCATCAAGGAAATGAGTGACAAAAGGCAATACAGTCGGCAACCTATCTACGAAATTAATCCGTTCCAGAGCCTTTTTCGTAATGCGGGGATTTAGTCAGTAGGGGTCGCATTTTAAATGTTAAACGCCTAATTCGTTCCAAGGCTCCAGTCTTTGGACTGGATAAACCCCGTGAACCCTTTAAAAATGATAAAAGTACACAAATTTTGTATGAAATATGTGTTAAAAGTAAAAGAAAATTATTTATTAAACCATTTAAACATTTTATTAACATTTATTAATTAAACCATTATTAAACATTGTTTTATTAACACACACACACCTCTCTCTCTCTCTCTCTCTCTCACTCTCTCTCTCTCTCTGCGGGCCACGCCCACAACACATGGAATTCAAAGCACATTCCCTGCTTAACAAACTCAACTTAAACTTGATTCCTTGAGGGATCGGAATTCCAGATAAGCTCAAATGCGCCCACATTTATTAAACATTTACTGAATTAAACAACTTAAAAAAACTAAACTAAAAACTAAAGAGTTAAGCTTCCTTCTGTCTCTATCTGGGAGGCCAGCCAGGTGGGATGTTGAGAGACAGCCAATGAGAGAACAGCACGCGCGTCGTGTGAAATTTTGATTGGTGTGCTTGAATTTTGAATTTCTTTTCATAAGAGGGGGTTGTTTTTATATCCCGGGGACGGAAACTTAGGAAAATGATCTTCATAACCCAGGGATTTCATACCCAAGGGTCTTCGTAAGTAGGGGGCCGATTGTATTTTCTTAAGTGGCACAAAGCGGATGGGTGTGGAGTCCAACTGAGAAGAAATTTTATGCAACACAATTCGAGCAACTGGGTCTGGCCATGAAACTGACACGTTACATTCTACAGTGGTACCTCGGTACTCGACCATAATTCGTTCCCGATGGCTGGTTGAATTCCGATTTGGTCAAATTCCAAATCCGCTTTTCCCATTACAAATAATGTAAATGGTCTTAAACCGTTCCGTCATTTTTTTAACAGAAGTTAACAGTACCGTAACTCATACCATAGGTCCTCAAATTAAGTGAAAAAATTTTTGAATACAGTACACTATGTTATGGTCTGTGTTGTGAGAGACTCTGGTTTTGGTGGCTCTAACTCTCTCTATGCATGCTGGAGAGGGGCGTGGCTGTCACACACAGATGGAGTGCTAAGCACACACACACCCGATTCCGCTTAGCAATCACCAGGCTTCTCTAACAGTGACTACAAATTCCCGGTGCTCTACTGCTTTCCCTATCAACAATAAAGCTCATCCATTTTCATCGCACCCTGTCTCCTGCATTTTTGGGTCCGGCTGAATGTTCTTGGTGTTACAGAAGGACTAAAAGATTCTGTGATGCCAGGAACATTCAGCTGGACCCAAAAATGCAGGCGACAGAGTGTGATGGAGGAGCTTTATTATTCACAGGGAAGGCACTAGAGCACAGGGAAATTGTAGTCACTGTTAGAGAAGCCCAGTGATTGCTAAGTGGAATCAGGTGTGTGTGCTTAGCACTCCACCCGCGTGTGACAGCCACGCCCCTCTTCAGCGCTGCATGCAGAGAGAGAGAGCCGTCAAAACCAGAGTGTCCCACAAAAGAGACCATAATCAATTAATTAATGAGCACAGTCTTCCTCTTTTCCTTTCAGCTTTTACCCTTTTCCTGGGGTCACCACAGTGAATCATCTGATTCGCATGTTTGATTTGACTTTTACATCAGATGCCCTTCCTGACACAACCCTTTATAGCAAGAAACAGCAACACGCTGACCGCTATGCAGTCACTCTTGTCGAAAATCAGCAATGGTTCTTTTACATAAACCTCTCACCATAGACAGTGAGAGAGATATGGCCAGCCTTTGTTTTTATTTTGTTTTTTTTGACAACCCCTCAAGGCGAGAAGTCATCTTCCTTTTATGAGCTTGTCTGGCAGACAATGGCCTTTCTCCTTCTGAAAAGCTGCAGTGCCAACTGTCACAGAGTTCTCATGCTACATTTTACTGTCTGACCTGATGAGTACATGGTTATACGTATACGGCACGGTGGCGTAGTGGTTAGCACGTCCGCCTCACAGCAAGAAGGCCCGGGTTCGATTCCCGGCCTGGGCGTTTCTGTGTGGAGTTTGCATGTTCTCCCCGTGCTTGTGTGGGTTTCCTCCGGGTGCTCCGGTTTCCTCCCACAATCCAAAGACATGCACTGTAGGTTAATTGGCCGTTCTAAATTAGGGACTACAGATGGAAACTAGCTATAAGCTATAATCTGGTACAGTACATTTCTGTCTCTATGAGCTTAATGTTCCTGTACATTGTCCCTTAAATAAATAAATAAATTAAAAAAAAATAAAAAATACATGCACATTTAGATTCCAGAACTCTCCAAGAATCATCTGTACGTCTTTTCGATTCAAGCAAACTAAAACATCAATTAAACCGTCTTCTTTTTATCTTTGTCAATGACTCATTCTTCTTTAAATCTAAAATCATTTTTACCAAGTGTCAAACACCACCAATAAACATGTATGTATGTCTGGGATTTTTTTTTTTTACTGAAAACATACCAGGCTTCAAGATGATGACAAATAGCAAATCGGTGTCATCCAAGTAAAACTCTCATTCCTGGGTGCGGTGAAGTGAGATGGAATAATTGAGGTGAGGTGTGGGGAAGTAAGATAACAGGAAGTGAAGTGAGACGGAGTGAGGTGAAGTGAAAGTAGTTTGTAAACAGTGTACTCACAGCCAGTGATTTCCATTGCGTCTGAGTGCTCTTGTCCTGAAGCGGTTGTCTTTGCAGCCCCCTCTGCTGGCAGAGGCATGTGGTCACCACTACAGGAGCTGACTGTTCAACAAGAAAAATGCCATGTAAATTAATATTGTAAATCCTAATCTCTTAATGCATCCTATAAATTTACCTCCAGATACACCAACATCCTGAATATCATACTATCCTAATCATTGTTCCATTACTATTGTGATCATGTTCCTGAGCACGATCATTACCACGATAATTACCCTGAGCATGATGTTAAGCGTGATACTGTGTCTGATTCATCGATTGTACTTGTGCTTGAAATTGATCCTAATCATGACGATGACGGTATTTAAGCCTTCGGTTCACAATCGCTGACAACGGTCCAGAAGCAATTAGCTCCCGGTTCATCGCTGCCTCAAGAGAGCGGTGCAGCAGTTTGTCTGGCTCTCTTATCTCAACATTGACACACTCTACTGAAACATAACTGTTGCTCATTATCGGCATTTTAACCATCAGCATTCACATCCTACTGCACCTTTTATATATTCACATTCAAATGTTAAAAAAGACAGTTTGTTTCTAAACTATTGTTTAGAAGTGCAATAACTGAGTTTGTAGTCATGTACCAGCCGCTGAGTGAGTTTAGAAATGAGTATATCTTTCCCTCTGAGCTCTTCTCGTAGCTTCTGTACCTCCTTCAACAACTCCTCCACCTGGAAAACACACACACACACACAATAGATCCATCTCATGAGCTGTGGTTATTCGTCTTCACTAATTGCAACTATGCAGACCTCCTCCGCTATCCGTATGAATTTCAGCATTACATACTGCAAAGGAACTGCTTCATATCATCTCGAAAAGTAATCTGACCCTGAATCAAAGACACCATGTAATTCTTTTGTTGTTAATTTGTTTTTTTTCTGCATCAAACCACTGAGATTTGACCAACAGAGAGACTTAACTAAACTTTACATATGACTCAAACTCAGGATTATTCCTACAGTTATCCACAAAGGTTTTGTGGCATGTGGCGGACTTGGGTACCTATTCTATAGAACTACTGTATGTGTTTTTTGCCTGTTCTGAGCCTTTCTGGTTTTCTTTCTTTTGCACAACTGACTCGTTGCACGATCACACAAGAAATTCCTGTGTGTGTAAAAGCACAAATGGCAATAAAGAATCTTGTATCTTGATATGATAACCTTATTCATCTCAGCCTCAGTGGTGGTTCTTTGGCTTTAACGTACAAGTTTTCTGGGGATGTCTGGAAGATGCCTCCAGACAGTTGCAGTGCTTGAAGATAAACAGTATCAATTTCTGCAACGGAGATTTGGATCCACCCCTTAGACTACATTGCAATCGTCCAATTCTGGTCATATGAGGGCCCGATATAACCAAGGCAAGGTGTCCTGTTTGCCTCCCCATTTGGCATTAGCCACAACCTATAAACTATCCAGGGGTTTTAAACCACGTGCTTGTAAACTTTTATATGGGGAGCTAAAGTAAGATGACAATCAAAAATAACACCCAGATTTTTTTTTTTTGTCTGGTACAAACTTTAATTGGAGTAACGTTCACACTTAAATCCGCATCATGAAGCCATTTTCGATGTCCAAACATGAATTTTATTTAGGCAACGCTGCACTTGTCTTTCAATTGTGTGCATCCTTTTTAACATCTGCTGGAGATGTTTAAATCATCTATAAATATACAACCATTAATATGTTCATTCAAAACTTTTCTGAAACTTTTTTAACTTGACACTAAATAGTGTTACAGATAAAATGCCATCCCGAGGAACACCTTGATCATGAGCGAAAATGTCAGATAGGATTGATCCCACTCAAACCTAAAAATGACGATTGTGTAAAAATTTTGAGATAAAGTCTGGACGATGGCCCTGAAGAACAAAGTCGTGAAGATTCGTGATTGCCAATTGGCAATATAAGCCAACTCTGCATCAAAGATGACTGAGAGTATGTGATCTTGATTTACACAATCATTTTTAATAAGCATTTCCAGACAGACTAAAGATTAGAAGAAAAAAAAAATCCTTCCAATACCGCTGCTAGTATTTATTATTCAGTACGACCAGAGGCTTAGTTTCAGTCAAAATATGGGCTTTTATACACAAATACATGTACGACAAGATTTGTCAATGACTATAATTACAAAATCATTGATTTAACCTTATGTTTTCTGTGTTCAGGTGATGACTTCAACTCGTACTCGGTAATGGATTAATTTTCAGTGCTATTGATTTGACAGATAAATGTAGGAGACTTAAGAGGATTTTCAGTGAGACACACACACATATACACACACGCACACACACACACACACACACACACACACACACACACACACACCTCAAAGTATACTTATTTTGTGTTTAGTTTCATTATATTCAATACTAAAACAAACAAAATTAAATAAAAAATATGACTGACCCAAATAAATTAGTTTCACCTTCACTGTAACCCACGAATCATGAGACACTGACGAAAAAGTGCTGGGGTCGTGTCCTGTTCTCTCTTTCCTATCAGTGATATTTTGGTGATAAAAGTGTGATAAAAAGGCATTGATGTTTGTTAGATGAAAAATTACAGTACAAATTTATGACCATACACATTGTGGAAATGAAGAATGAATAAATGAACCCTAGCTGTAATTGTGATGTTTAAACAGCAGAGGGCAAAATAACCTACAATAAAAGGGAAAAGTGAGGTCACACTCAATGGGAGCAACATCACACTTATCACTGATACACAGACTTCACGAAATAAATCACGGAGAGATTAAAAAAAAAAAAAAAAATAGACAAACTGTTTTATATTTAAACATACACACAACCTTCACATATGTTACAAAACTGCTGTTTTTCTTATGACATTTTGTTTACTGTGTGTAAGGGCCAAATCCTGCCTGCCAACTCATTTCATGTAGCCATTCAGGGCAGTGGTGAGCCTGGCAGATTACTGATTAGGTGTTCAAGCCCCGCTATCAGTGGGTTGTCACTGCTGTCCCCCATTGCAGCTAACTGGGTTTTCAAAGGCCGGCCATGTCTCTCATTGTCTATGGTGAGAGGCATGTAAAAAAAAAACAAACAAAAAAAACATTGCTGACTGTAGTCAATATAGTAGTTGCATAGCCGTCAGCAAGTTCTGCATTCTAGAGTGTAAGCTCTAGTCATAGCTCAAAGTCGGCTAAGATGAGCACCAGCCTACTCATGATCCTAATTATGAATAAGCAGTTCAGAAAATGAATGAATGAAAAAACGCATTTCATCATCCATCCACTGGGTGGGGAAAGTGATTGAATTCATTTATGATGCAAGAAAGGTTGCAAGCTAGCTTCTGCTGCAGAGGAATGAAAATACATACAAATAAGCCTTACCGACTGCACACAGTACTCATGATAACATTTTCTATTGCATTAATTATAATTCACTATTGCTTGAACTCATTACATGGATGTAGAATCATTGATTCCACTTATTTTCACTAATGTTAATAATACTGTTGTATGCTGAAACAATAAACAAAATACACTGGTATATATTATACTTGAGTATACTGTTACATAACTAATCAAATAATTTGAAGTTTTTTTCTTTTTGCTGCCACACAGCTTGAGTGGTGATAACCTAGTTTATATGTTAAAAGATCAAACAAAAGGTGGTCAAATGTACTGAAAAGTTTCAAAAGTATTTGAATGGAACCAAATAGACTGACTAACAAAGTTATTGATTTACAATAAACCAGCGTTTAAAAGTCATGTGGTTCTCAATGGGACAGAATTTTAATACTGTGGCCCCCGGTGAAAATTAGTTTGACACCCATGTGTGTGAGGATTCTGAGAAATTGTGGTGAACTCGTGCATACTGATATTTTTAAATGTGTATTAGAGCATGTCCGTGAGCAGGGTGTGTGTGTGTGTGTGTGTGTGTGTGTGTGTTCGTTGTTCATTAGTGTGTACGAATTGTGAGAAGCTGTAGTGTGTTAGAGCATGCATGTGTGTGTGTGTTAAAATGCATCAGAGTGTATTAGTGTGTAAATTGTGTATCAGAATGTGTATTAGACATTTAGTGTGCATTAAAGTGTGCACTAGTATGTAAGAAGTAGAGGTGCATTCTTGTGTATAAGAGTGTAAAGAATTATGAGTGTGTAGTAGTGTGTAAGGAATGTTAGGAAAAGATGAGGTGTGGCTGACTGATGCAGCCTTGCGTTTCTCCATGCTCTCCAGAGCACGATGTGAAGATAATGAGCTCCATGGGAAAATGACACAATCGGCGATGAGTGCTAATGAAAGACACTTGATTCACTGATGAATCGAAAAGCGAGCTGAATCTGTGAGACGCAGGGAAGAAAGTACACTTGGCCTGACTGTTACTGACATGACTATACTTCCACCTGCATGGACGCAATGCGTCGGTGTGTATTCTCCTTAAGGAGAGAGCGTTCCAGCAATACGATCAGAAATAGGGTAGTATAGTGGTTTTAAATACTCTTGTACTTCATTACTTCTGCTTTTTTTTTAATTCATGTTGGTGTTCCTACCCTCATCTATTGTCACAAGTTTTGGGTAGTGACTGAAAGAACAAGATCTCTGATATAAGCGCCTGGGACGTGCTTTCTTCACAGGGTGGATGAGGTATACGGTGAGAGACTCGGCCATCCTGTAGGACATCAGAGTAGAACCGCTGCTCGTCTGCACTGATTGGAGCCAGTTGCAATAGATTGGGCATCTGAATGAAATGCCTCCTGAACACTTCAATGGTGTGCTGATTTTGGCATATCCAATCTGGAAGAGACTCCAGGGGTGACCCAGAACATGTTGGAGGTCTATGTTTCCCAGCTTACCTGGGAATGCTTCAGTTTTCCCCCAGAAAAGTTGGGTGAAGTGGATGGGGAATACCTCAGTGTTTAATTTGCCACCCCTGCAACTCTGGATGAAGCGGAAGATTATGATAATGATGGTGTGGGTGTGAGAGAGAGAGAGAGAGAGAGAGAGAGAGAGAGAGATGGGTGAAATCCCTGATTAATAAAGCCATTGAAAACTACAAAAGGTGATTCAGTTGAGAAACAACATAAGTAAAACCATCACCTGTCCTGAAATAGATGGCGTTTACTCATGTAAAAGGAAGTAGAAGTTGTGTGATTAGTTTGAGTAGGATATGAACACTGATTTACTTCTCTGTCCATCTCCCACCACTCGACACTCGTGTTACTAAATCACATTATCTGTGGTGTTGTGTCCCATTACTGAGCACCAACTCAAGCCAGAAGTGTTATAAACTTTTAAATCCTTGGAATAACTGTTCTCTGGAAAAGCTTTCTAGATTTTTTAACTTCATAAAAACAAAAGTGAATTGAAAAAGCTATATATATTTTTTTAACCCCACAGAGATTTTAGTTTGAGATGCTGCTGATCGTAATTATAAGTGAACATTTGAAGACACTTGGATCATCTGAGTTGAATGGGTTGTGAAGTAGATCAGTGAATATTCTACAGTCTGACCTGGAAACCCTACAGATGGATGTTTTGACTGAAATATCAGATAGCAAATGTCACTTTAAACCTTCTGTATTAACACAGAGATTGCAAGTCTGAATCCAGGTTGATGCTACAGACATCTGTGACCGGGGTTCCATGTGCGCTAACTGTCCGAGATCACACAGGAGGGAGGGAAGGTATACGCTAACTTCCCTGTTACTCACAGAGATTGCCAGCTCAGTCATGGGCATCTGAGAGATTATTTGTACAAAGGAGAAGCTAATGCTTCAAATGGGTTAGACCGCCCCCAAATACAGATGCGCAGAAGTTTGAAAGGAGGGAAGTGGCAGTATTACACCTCACAGAGGGGCATATGCACGCTGACACCCTTCCTTGTTTGTGCTCCCCCTATATTCTCGTTTAGAGGAGAATATAAGGGAATCAAAAACAAACCAAACAAAAATCCTCCTGTATATATTAGACATACATATTTTCATTTTATTCTTATTTCATTGAAAAAAACATGAATACAGACGCTCCCCGACTTACATTTTAGTTCAGTTCCGGACGGCCGAACGTAAGGTGAAAAAAAAAACAACAACAAAAAAAAAAAAACGCAAGTTGTTACTGTATGTTCCAGTGATGTATAATGTTCATACTGTACTACATCCATAAATACCATTACCGTATCTAATAAAACACCCCTAAATCAATTATTATAAACATAACACTGTGAAATAATATTAAATACATCAAATAATATCAACATTCATTTCAAATAAAATCAATTCAAGCAAAATAATTTCAAAGAGACACATTTTAATCAAATTCACTCATCAAATACAGTAGGCCCTTGACTATTCGCGGACTGCTGAGCAACTCACACGTGATTCAAATACAGCCAATGGCTGTCCTCCTTCCTGCTGATTGGTTGAGATGATGTAACGCCCCTTTTTTGTCATTCGCGGACAAGTTGTCAATGAGCCTTTTTTTAGTGTGTTTTAATTACCAGTTCAGTTCTATGATGGCACTCAAACACCTGCTAAGCACCAGAAAAAGGTAATGATGTTGGATGTCTCTTCTGAAGAAATAAGACTTTCTCTGGAAGAAACGACAGTTTCCTCTGAAGTGACTGAAGAGGAATAATCGTCTGAACTGTTGTAAAACACTCCACTATTAAAGTCTTTTTCAATTATTATTCCAGTACATGACCTAAGGTAATGTTTAAAATGTCTGTGTGTTATATTTTATTTACTATGGTGTGGCATGTTTCTCATTTGTTTTGTTTATCCAATTTATTACATGTCTTGTTCTTTTATGTCCTTTTTGTTATGGTCTGTGTTTTGGGGGACTTTGAAGTTGGCGCTGTGCCTCTAACTAACTGCTTACTCTCCGCTTCGGTTGAGGGGCATGGCTGCTCGGTAACACACACCCGAGATCACTATTCTCATTTACTCCCAATAAGCAAAAGCACGGTCACCACTGCGCCAGAGGACTAACTCACATCACATCACCGCTTCTTTGGTTTGTAATGATCTCTAACTTTCTCACTCTAAAACTCCGTTTTGTACTCGCTCCGGCTGAGAGGCGTGGCTGAGCTGCTCGGACTTAATGCAGTTAATAAATGAATTCAGTCATCTCATGCCTCATGCAATACGTTCCTCTAGTGGGCATTTTTGAAAACTACAGTGCTGTATGTTTATCAAAGAGAATGCATTTAAAGGTGTTTTTATATGTCTGTCTTCCTTTCGGCTTTTTCTCTTTTACTCGGGAGTCGCAACAGCGAATCATCTGATTCGCAAGTTTGATTTGGCAGAGGTTTTTACGTCGGATGCCCTTCCTGTCACAACCCTTTTAGCAAGGGACAGAAACACGCTAACGACTTTTCAGCCTACTCTTTACAAATGTCAGCTATGGTTCTTTTAGATGCCTCTCACCATAGACAGTGAGAGACATGGCCCGCCTTTGATAACCCAGTTAGCGGCACTGGGGGGGGACGGTGACAATTTTGTGGAGAGTGGGACTCGAACCCCCAACCTTTGGATCAGCAATCCAGTGCCCTATACCACTAGACCACCACTTGCCCCCCCCCCAAAGGTGTTTGTATATGTATGCTGTATAATGTTTATATTTTATTATCAATAAATATCACAGTAAAAAAAAATCAAGTTCTTCTTAATCATTACTACATTTTACTTAATTAATACTGAATTAATGAGTAAGACTATCTATGGAATGTGTTTAAGAAGCATATTTTAGCACGTGTAATAGATACATAGTATTTTACTTCCGGTTGCTCATTCCCGCACGTGACGTGATACATGGGGTTTTACTTCTGGGTACAGAACTCGCGGATTATCTTGATTCGTGGGAGTGCCCGGAACCGAAGCCCCGCAAATGACGAGGGCCTGTACAGTATCAAATATAACCTTTAACATTCTCGATGATGTGATTTTTCTGCTTGTAAATGGTTCCGATGGTCGATGGAGCCATTTGGAAGAAATGTGCAACATTCACATGTTTTTCACCAGCATCAATTTTCTTGATAATAGCCATCTTCATTTCTAACTCTTTTTCTGATTACCACTATCACTAGAAGGCTTACGCTTCTGACCAACCATATTTACTTAAAGTTACAAAAGTCCGCAAAACACAAAGATCACCGAGACGACGTCTTAACACAAGGGTAACACGCGGTGAACTGGGAAGAAGGAGGGCACATTCAGTCTGTCGTTTGTAAACAACGGACGCAGCGTCATGCGGAAGTAGTGTATTACGTCAGCATACTACGTAGGTACGTCTCATACTACAGAGAGCACGCTAAACTCAAAATTTGACAATTAAAAAAAGTTAAATTGAAAAATACATAAAAACGAATGAACGTAAAGCGGGCAGTGTCTGTAGTCTTAAGCATATCTTAAAGAGTTACAATTACTGTAATTCTTTAATTTTCTAAATTATACAGGAATGAATTGTTGCTGAAAACAAAAACTCACTTGTTGATAGCTTGGATCTTCAGACGGAGGACTGGACACAGACAGCTCGGTTTCATCAATTGATCCGTCCTCTTCCATCTACACACACACACACACACACACACACACACAGAGCATGATTTTGCACAACAGTTTACGCTTAGCCTTAACTTTTTTTTCTAATCTCCACCAATTCTCACCTAGAATGCAATTAAAGCTTCAGCACTTGTACAATAAAGGACCAAAATCTCTCTTGAATCTTAATCAAGTCCATCATGATGGAAACAATAACAAAAACATAACATATATGATAACATAACAAATAACATAACAAAATGACCAAAGAGCTCGGTGTTGGAGAATGCAGCTGCCTGAGAAGAATCTTGATGAGGTAATTGAGGCTTTTGTAGATGAGGAGAAAATGCTACCAAGTTCATCAATACTGCAAGTTTTCTTAGTCCTTCATAAAATTTGCACTCAGGTTGCAGAGTGAACTCTTGCTTTTGGCCATTTAATGAAACATATATTAAGCAAGAGATCGGGAATGAGAGTATGTGTTTTCAGACAAAAAAAAAAAAAAATACAGAAATCTGGAGAAAAAACTTGAATAAAGTATAATATAATAAATAAAACTTGCACAAGCTTCCACATGCAGCATTGTAGATGTACGTTTTTCATTTTTTACCTTTATATATATATATATATATATATATATATATATATATATATATATATATATATATATATATATACACACACACACACACACTAGTCCTTCTCAAAAAAATTAGCATATTGTGATAAAGGTCATTATTTTCTGTAATGTACTGATAAAAATTAAACTTTCATGTATTCTAAATTCATTGCACACCAACTGAAATATTTCAGGTATTTTATTGTTTTAATACTGATGATTTTGGCATACAGCTCATAAAAACCCAAAATTCCTATCTCAAACAATTAGCATATCATGTTCAGGTAGTCTAAACGAGCTGTTGACCTCATCATCTGAATCAACGAATTAACTCTAAACACCTGCAAAAGATTCCTGAAGCTTTGAAAAACTCCCAGCCTGGTTCATTACTCAAAACCGCAATCATGGGTAAGACTGCTGACCTGACTGCTGTCCAGAAGGCCATCATTGACACCCTCAAGCAAGAGGGTAAGACACAGAAAGAAATCTCTGTATACTCAGTTAAGCAAAGACAGTTGTAATATTAATGAAAACCCGAACGCACAAATTACAGAACAATTACAGATATTTATTATCTTTTAGCAGAATCCTAAGCGTGTCTGCTTATTTTTATATTAATATTCATTAGGATTTGTACGCATCTCTTGAAAAACAGTTTACTTACTTACATAAAAGAAAGAATGCTCCTTATTGCTGGGATTTACATCAGTGCAGGCAGATGAACTTCTAAACGAGTTCAACGGCACCCTTGTGCACTTGAAAAACTGGCAGTCTGTATAACCCACAGCAAGTACACAACTTTTGCAAGTACACTACTTTCGGTATTGAGCGCTTCACATATTGTAAGCGTTGATTGGCTGTTTTAAGCTTCATGTAAAGTAACTCGGTATAAAGAAGTGACTTATTTGAAATTAATGTTGATGTTATTTGATATTATTTTACAATGTTATGTTTATAATAATTGATTTAGAGGTGTTTGAGATATGGTAATGGTATTTATGGATGTAAAGTACAGTATGAGCGTCATAGGTCACTGTAACAACGTTCGGGCCGTCCAGAACCAATTAAAACCTAAGTCGGGGAGCGTCTGTACTACGCTGCTTTAGAAAAAGCAATTAATGTTTGAAAAAAAGGCCTCCCTCCTCCACATGCAATATCTACTTAAAAGACAGTTTTTGTGGCAAAGGGATCCCGACAAACCATTTAGGTTTTAAACAGCGCTTAGAGGCAACAGAACATCTTTCTAAACCAGGGGGTCTCCACCATTGTTGAAACTGAGCGCTACTTTTTGGCTACCAATTAATGCGAAGGGTTAGGTCGATACACACTTCTGAAATAAATCTGCCCAATTTACCTTTAATTATATTATTATCAATAATTAATGATAAACTTCTATCATGTTGGTGACCCCTGTTCTAGACCGTATGGAAATACCATTCCAAGAGTAAACGTTAGTCAGAAATTAAAAGTGAAATTATTAAACGTGATACTTCACGTTTTATCAGGTAATACAGTCGTGGGGGAGGGCAAGACTGTTCTTTCTCACGCCAGTCCCAAACTTGGATAAATGCAGAGGGTTATGACAGGAAGGGCATCTGACGCAAACCCTGTGCCAAATCAACTACGCAGATCATCAATATGACTTACAAACCGGATCAGTCGAGGCCTGGGTTAACAATGACCGCCATCAGTGCTGTCAACCAACAAGGTGCTGGTGGAAATTGGACTACTGTTGGTCGAAGAAGGAGAGGTGGGAGGCGTGTCCATAGGCAGAAATAGAAAAGGAAAAGCATGATTCTAGGACTGAGAGTAGGGACTTTGAATGTTGGAACTATGACAGGAAAAGCTAGATAACTGGCTGACATGACGCAGAGGAGGAAGGTGGACATACTGTGTGTTCAGGAGACCAGATTGAAAGGTAGAAAGGCTAGAATCGTAGGAGCAGGATTTAAGCTGTTTTATCATGGTGTGGCTGGGAAGAGAAATGCAGTAGGAGTCATCTTGAAGGATGAGTTTGTCAGGAATGTTCTAGAAGTGACAGACAGAGTGATGAGTCTCAAGTTAGAAATTGAAGGCATGATGTTCAATGTTGTTTGTGCTTATGCCCCACAGGCAGGATGTTAGCTAGAAGAGGAGGGATTCTAGAGTGAGTTAGATGAAGTGATGAAGAGTACCCCCAGATGTGAAAGACTGGTAATTGGGGCAGACTTCAATGGGCATGTTGGTGCAGACAACAGAGGGAACGAGGAAGTGATAGGCAGGTTTGGTATCTAGGACAGGAACACAGAATGACAGGTGTTGATAGACTTTGCTAAAAGGATGGAAATGGCTGGGATGAATACTTTCTATAACTACAGACAATGTGATCAGAGCGACAGGTAGGATTGTACCTGGTGTGTCCTCTGGAAGGAAAGCAGATAAGGAGATGTGGTGGTGGAATGAGAAAGTGCAGGTGTGTGTACAAAGAAAGAGGTTAGCTAAGAAGTGGTGGGACAATGAGATGACTGAAGAGAGTAAACAGGACCACAGGGAGACACAGCGTAAGGCGAAGGTAGCAGTGTCAAAGGCCAAACAGAGGGCTTAGGATGACTTGTATGATAGGTTGGACAGTAAAGAGGGAGAAAATGATTTATACAGGTTGGCACAGCAGAGAAATAGAGATGGGAAGGACGTGCAACAAGTTAGAATGATTAAGGACAGGGTGGGATATGTATTGACTGATGACAGAAGTGTGCTGGGAAGATGGAAAGAGTGCTTTGAAGAGCTGATGAATGAGGAAAATGAGAGAGAAAAAAAAAAAAAAGAGTTGAAGAGGTGACTGTTGAGGACCAGGATGTAGCAAAGACTAGTGAGGGTGAAGTGAGGAGGGCATTGAAGAGGATGAAGAGTGGAAAGGCAGTTGGTCCTGATGAGATAAGGTGGAGGTATGGAAGTGTCTAGGTGAGGTAGCAGCAGATTTTCTGACAAGAACATCCAACAAAGTCTCAGAGAGTGAGAGGACGCCGGAGGAATGGAGAAGTGTGCTTGTGCCCATTTTTAAGAACAAGGGAGATGTGCAGAGTTGTGGCAACTACAGAGGGATAAAGTTGATAAGCCACATGATGAAGTTATGGGAAAGAATAGTGGAAGTTAGACTAAGGGCAGAGGTCAGCATTTGTGATCAAGAATTTGGTTTCATGCCAAGAAAGAGCAGCACAGATGCAGTGTTTGCTTTGAGGATGTTAATAGAGAAGTACAGAGAAGGTCAGAAGGAGCTGCCTTGAGCCTTTGTGGATTTGGAGAAAGCATACGACAGGGTGCCGAGAGAGGAACTGTGGTATTGCATGAGGAAGTCTGGAGTGGCAGGGAAGTATGTTGGAGTGGTGCAGGTCATGTATGAGAGATGTAAGAGTGGTCAGGTGAATTCAAGGCAGAGGTGGGACTGCATCAAGGGTCAGCTCTGAGCCCCTTCTTGTTTGCTATGGTGATGGACAGGCTGACAGACGAGGTTAAACAAGAATCTCCATGGACTATGATGTTTGCAGATTACATTGTGATCTGTAGTGAGAGCAGAGAACAAGTCCAGGAAAATCTAGAGAGGTGGAGGTATGCCCTGGAAAGGAGAGGAATGAAGGTTAGCCTCAGTAAGACAGAATACTTGTGTGTGACCTTCAAGGAACCAAGAGGAACGGTGAGGTTACAGGAGCAGAGATAAAGAAGGTGGAGGATTTTAAGTACTTATGCTCGACAATCCAGAGCAATGGAGAGTGTGGAAAAGAGGTGAAGAAGCGAGTGCAGGCGGGTTGAAATGGTTGGAGAAAAGTATCCAGTGTGATAGGAAGGTATTGGCAAGAATGAAAGGAAAAGTGAACAAGACGGTGATGAGGCCAGCAATGTTGTATGGTTTAAAAACAGTGGCCCTGGGGAAAAGACAGGACGCAGAGCTGGAGGTAGCAGAGATGAAAATGTTGACGTTCTCTTTGGGAGTAACGAGGATGGATAGGATCAGGATTTAGTACATCAGAGGGACAGCACATGCAAGAGGTTTTGGAGGCAAAGTCAGAGAGGCTAGATTGAGATCGTTTGGACATGTACAGAGGAGGGATAGTGAGTATATTGGTAGTAGGATGCTGAGGTTGGAACTACCAGGCAGTAGGCCTCGAGGAAGACCAAAAAGATTTATGGATGTGGTGAAGGATCACATGAAGGTCATTGGAGTAAGAGTAGAAGATGCCGAGGATAGGGTGAGATGGAGGTGGATGGTTTGCTGTGGCGACCCCTGAAGGGAAAAGCCGAAAAGATGATGAGACAGACTAATGTGGACAAAGCTGAGGATAAATTTTAATATTTACAATTTGTCAGTGATGTTTGCTTACACAAGATGAGGATGGAGGTGCAGGTAATTCATAGTTCAGTGGAATTGTAATGAATTCTTTTAATGCTTTAATTTTTCCCTCTTATCACTTTAAAATCCAAGAGGGGCAGTGGTGACCTGATGGTAAAAGGGCATTGGATCGTTGATCCTAAGGTTGGGGATTCGAGTCCTCCTCTCAACAAGGTTGTCACTGCCCCCCCCAGTGTAGCTAAATGGGTTATCAAAGGCCGACCATGTCTCTCACTGCCTATGGTGAGAGGTTCATGTAAAAGAACCATTGCTGACTTTTATAAAGAGTAGCTGCATAGCCATCAGCGTGTTTCTGCCCATTGTGCCAGGAAGGTCATTCGACATATGACCTATGCAAATCAAACATGCGAATCAGATGATTCATTGTGGCGACCCCTGAAAAAAAAAAAAAGGGAAAAGCCAAAAGGAAAAGAAGATCACTTTAAAATGCAACAAGCAGCCATGTTTTTAACAAGACACTGCACATGACATCAGCAAGTAAACAAAGCTTAAATAATACCATCTCTCTAATTACATAGTTACAAGAACATCAGTCTACAACAAGAAACAGTCACCACTGCGTAGGGTTTTGGCTCTTTAAGGAAATCAGCAGCTTCAGGTACAGATATCGATGTTTTTCTGCAGTAGGATAGAGGATGATGTGTATCTGGTTTGAAATTTGTCCCTGTGATTGCAGAACTTGTATCTGGAGTGGAGTGTCAATATCATTTGCACATTGTTGAAAAGCAGTTTGGTGTCTGAGCATGAGCGAGTGAGTGGAATACATGGCTTCACCCATCCTGAAAGGATGCACTGAAGTCAAGATGTAAGAAATACAAAGTGACAGGTGTGGAACAGCTCGTTTAAGCTCCAGTGCAGATGTATTAAAGAAGAATGAAGCACAGAACAAGCACTGCAACCGCTTCCATGATTAAAGAACATAGCAGGAAGATGTTTTCACCCCAAATTAATCAGCTGGGACAGAACTTTAATTTAGAATCTTAAGACCGAAGTGAAGAGAACGTCTCATGAATTAGAAAAAGAAAGTCCTGTTTAGTCTTGTTTCTCTTTGATCATGTGCTTTCATGTGAAATACATAGTTAATTTATAAAGCAAATGGCAACAAGGCACAAATGTATTAAAATAATTAATTCCATGTCACATTTATCATTACACGGTGCCTGATCCCCACCGATGTTCAGTTTGTTTTTCCTGCTACAAAATGTCTTGAATCCTGTACTTTAGGAAAGCATGTCTGAAACAGATAGAATATACTTCTCCAACATGATGTAGAAACGGGTTGCAGAATGAGATTTCAGCAGAGAGCAGGGTGATGTTTAATAAAGCTGGTAATCAATAAAACTGTATATAAACACATTTTAGTTTATTTATATTACCCAGTTCCTTGAATTTCTTTACTTCAGTAATGCAACGTAATTTGATCTGTTGTGGTTTCTTTGACTTTTGGGGAGAATTTAACCATTAGAAACTTGCTTGTAATTCAGAAATACCAACAGATAGAGCAGTCAAGATTAGGGCTACGATTAATGATTATTTTCATCAATGAATTGATCATTTTTTCCGATTAATCGGAAATATCATGAATATATATATATATATATATATATATATATATATATATATATATATATATATATATATATATATCTCAGTGGTTCTTAACCTTGTTGGCGGTACCGAACCCCACCAGTTTCATATGCACATTCACCAAGCCCTTCATCAGTGAATTTTTGCAAGTTGCAAGTACAATGATTTTTTACAAGTTCAAGACACAGGTACTGTTGTGTTCTTGTATTCCCATCTCCATGCAGTTTCACGAAGTGTTCCTTTAGTTTTGCCGGTGCAAGACTGGAGTTGCTCAACTTGGCATTGCAAATCATTCAGATTGGACGCTGAGTCCCATCACGTTCCGTGATGCAGGTGAATCCATGTTGTACATATTCGTCCGACCACTTTCTTTTTTTGCTCGACATAGTTAGTATGGATTAAAATATTCCGAAAAAAATCTCACGACTTCACACATTGACCACTGAGCGTGCTAAATTCCCCACGGCACTGATTGGCCAAGCAATGTAATGTGATCATCTGCAGCCAGTGATGGCCAATCGGGCGTGTCATCACTAATTGACATGATGAGTCGGGTGTGTCTTGACCTCTGTGGCAGAGGCTCCGCCGAACCCCTGAGACCGACTCACCGAACCCAGGTTAGGAACCACTGATATATATATATATATACACACACACACACACACACACGCACACAGTGGTATCTCACCTTACGAAATTGATCCGTTCCAGAAGTGGTTTTGTAACCTGATTTTTTCCTAAGTTGAACTGCATTTTACATGTAAAAGACATGAGTCGTTCCAAGGCCCCCAATACTACCCCACAAACCCTTTAAAAATGATAAAAGTATACCTTTTAAGGCCTCCTGTTTCAATATCGTACCTATGGTAGATGGGTATCAGCCATATTCCTTTGCGATAATTACTCAACCGCATGCTACGGGCGCACTTCTTCTTTTCACTCGCACTTTCGGGGACTCGCGTGCGTGTGTGTGTTGACCATGTCTTTATAGCAGAGTTATAATCTTACATATGTTCATGCAAGGTTAAAAGCCTGAGCCAAAAAATAAAGTTGCACTGAGCACACTTGAAAAGCTCACAAAACAAAAGTAACTTGGTCCTTTACACGTGTTAGAACTCTGTGACGAACAATGGGTAAAAGGCACATGAAAAGCATCATGAGTACAGACGCTCCTCGACTTACGTTTTTAATTGGTTCCGGACGGCCGAACGCAAGTTGAAAGTGAATGTAAGTTGTTACAGTGACGTATGACGGTCATACTGCACTATACAGCCATAAATACCATTGCAGTATCTCATAAAACACCCCTAAATCAATTATAATGTAATATGAAGGAAAATCAGTGACTGCAAAGTAGTAGAGGGTGAGAGTGTTGCCAAACTGCATAGGATGGTGGTATGCAGGATGACGCTGATGGTGAGGAAGGTGAAAAAGGCAAAGGCAGAGCAGAAAACAAAGTGGTGGAAGTTGAAAAAGGAAGAGGGTCGTGTTGTCTTCAAGGAGGAGTTGAAACAGGCTTTGGGTGGTCAGGAAGTGCTTCCAGATGACTGGACATCCACAGCAAATGTGATCAGGGACACAGGTAGGAGAGTACTTGGTGTGTCCTCTGGAAGGAAAGTAGATAAGGAGACTTGGTGGTGGAATGAGGAAGTGCAAGAGTGTGTACAAAGGAAGAGATTAGCTAAGAAGAAGTGGGACATTGAGAGGACCGAAGAGAGTAAACAGAAGTACAGGGAGACAGTGTAAGGCGAAAGTAACAGTGGCTAAGGCCAACCGAGGGCGTATGATGACTTGTATGATAGGTTGGACAGTAAGGAGGGAGAAAATGATCTAGAAAGGTTGGCACAGCAGAGAGCAAGAGATGGGAAAGACGTGCAGCAAGTTAGATTGATAAAGGACAGAGAAGGAAATGTATTGACTGATGACAGAAGTGTGCTGGGAAGATGGAAAGAGTACTTTGAAGAGCTGATGAATGAGGAAAATGAGAGAGAAAAAAAGAGTAGAAGAGGTGACCATTGAGGACCAGGAAGTGGCAAAGATTAGTAAGGGTGAAGTGAGGCGGGCACTGAAGAGGATGAAGAATGGAAAGGCAGTTGGTCCTGATGATATACCTGTGGAGGTATGGAAGTGTCTAGGAGAGGTAGCAGTAGATTTTCTGACAAGAACATTCAACAAGGTCTTAAAGAGTGAGCAGATGCCGGAGGAATGGAGGAGAAGTGTGCTGGTGCCCATTTTTAAGAACAAGGGAGACGTGCAGAGTTGCGGCAACTACAGAGGGATGAAGTTGATGAGTCATACGATGAAGTTATGGGAAAGAATAGTGGAAGCAAGACTAAGGGCAGAGGTCAGCATTTGTGAGCAAAAGTTTGTTTTCATGCCAAGAAAGAGCACCACAGATGCAGTGTTTGCTTTCAGGATGTTAATAGAGAAGTACAGAGAAGGTCAGAGGGAATTGCACTGTGCCTTTGTGGATCTGGAAAAAGCATATGACAGGGTGCCAAGAGAAGAACTGTGGTATTGCATGAGGAAGTCTGGAGTGGCAGGGAAGTATGTCAGAGTGGTGCAGGACATGTATGAGAGATGTCAGACAGTGGTGAGGTGTGCTGTCGGCGTGACTGACGAATTCAAGGTGGAGGTAGGACTGCATCAAGGATCAGCTCTGAGCCTCTTCTTGTTTGCTATGGTGATGGACAGGCTGACAGACAAGGTGAGACAAGATTCTCCATGGACGATGATGTTTGCAGATGACATTGTGATCTGCACTGAGAGCAGAGAACAAGTGGAGGAAAATCTAGAGAGGTGGAGGTATGCCCTGGAAAGGCGAGGAATGAAGGTTAGCCTCAGTAAATCAGAATACATGTGTGTGAATGAGAAGGACCCAGGAGGAACGGTGATGTTACAGGGAGAAGAGATAAGGAAGTTGGAGGATTTCAAGTACTTAGGCTCAACAATCCAGAGCAATGGAGAGTGTGGAAAAGAGGTGAAGAAGCGTGTGCAGGCAGGCTGGAATGGTCCGGTGTGTCCGGTGTGATGTGCGATAGGAGTGTCAGCAAGAATGAAAGGAAAAGTGTACAAGACGGTGGTGAGGCCAGCGATGTTGTATGGCCTAGAAACAGTGGCGCTGAGGAAAAGACAGGAGGCAGAGCTGGAGGTAGCAGAGATGAAAATGCTGAGTTTCTCTCTGGGAGTAACGAGGATGGATAGGCTCAGAAATGAGTACATCAGAGGGACAGCCCATGTTAGATGTTTTGGAGACAAAGTCAGAGAGGCTAGATTGAGATGGTTTGAACATGTACAGAGGAGGGACAGTGAGTATATTGGCAGTAGGATGCTGAGGTTGGAACTACCAGGCAGAAGGCCGAGAAGGAAGAGATTTATGGATGTGGTGAAGGACGACATGAAGGTCATTGGAGTACGAGAAGAAGATTCAGAGGACAGGGCGAGATGGAGGCGGATGGTTTGCTGTGGCGACCACTGAAGGGAACCGCCGAAAGGAAAAGAAGAACATTGTAAAAGAATATAAAATATATCAAATATCAACATTAGTTTCAAATAAATTAAATCCAAGCAAAATAATATCAAATAGATCAATTTTAATCAAATTCACTCATCAAATATCAAATACAGTATCAAATATAACCTTTAACATTCTCTATGATGCGATATTTCTGCTTGTAAATGGTTCTGATGGTCGATGGATGGTCATTTTACAAGAAGCTGAGCCAAGTCACATTACATGAAGCTTAAAACAGCCAATCAACGCTTACAATATGTGAGGCACTCAACAATAAAAGTAGTTTACTTAGTTGTGCTTGAGACAAAGCGCGGATTATACGGACTTCCGGTCTTTCAAGTGAGCAAGGGTGCCGTTGAATACTGGTTTAGTACTCAGCCTGCACTGATGTGAATCACCAGTAGAGCAGACAGTTCTCTTTCATTTCTGGATTCGGGTTTTCATTGATTTTACAACTCTCTTTGCTTAACTGAGTATGCATTGTAGATTGCGCCGATCCGAGCAGATAGATCATTCATCTCTCTGTGTATGAGACTTGCACCCATGCTCGTAGGCTTGGGCTTCTGAGCAACCATATTTGCTTAGTTACAAAAGTCCGCAAAAACAGTGTAAACACAAATATCACAGAGACGATGTCGTAACACAAGGGTAACACGCTATATAACTGATATATATATATATATATATATATATATATATATAACTGATATATATAAAACTGATATATATATATATATATATATATATATATATATATATATATATATATATATAACTGATATATATATATATATTATATATATATATATATAACTGATATATATATATATATTATATATATATATAACTGATATATATATATATATATATATATATATATATATATATATATATATATATATCAGTTATATATATATCAGTTATATATATATATACACACACACACACACACACACACACACACAGTCGGCCCCCAACTTACGAAGACCCCTGTGTATGAAATCCCCGGGTGACGAAGATCATTTTCCTGAGTTTCCGTCACCGGGATACGAAACAACCCCTTTTACGAAACGAAATTCAAAATTCAAACGCGCCAATCAAAATTTCACACGACGCGCGAGTTGCTCTCCCATTGGCTGTCTCTCAACATACCGCCCGCTGGCCTCCCAGATAAAGACAGAAGGAAGCTTCACTCTTTAGTTTTTAGTTTAGTTTTTTAAGTTGTTTAAATTCAGTAAATGTTTAATAAATGTGGGCACATTTGAGCTCATCTGGAATTCCGATCCCTCAAGGAATCAAATTAAAGTTGAGTTTGTCAAGCAGGGGATGCGCTTTGAATGCCACGTCTTGTGGGCGTGGCCCGCAGTGCACGCGCGTGTGTGAGAGTGAGAGAGAAGGAATAACACTTGAGTTTTTGTTGAAATCAGTAAATGTTTAATAAATGTGGGCGCATTTGAGCTTATCTGGAATTCCGATCCCTCAAGGCATCAAATTAAAGTTGAGTTTGTCAAGCGGGGAATGCGCTTTGAATTCCATGTCTTGTGGGCGTGGCCCGCAGCACGCGCTCCAGAGAGAGAGCGAGAGAGAGAGAGAGAGAGAGAGAGAAAGGGGTGTGTGTGTGTGTGTGTGTGTGTTAATAAAAAAAATGTTTAATAATGGTTTAATTCATAAATATGTTAATAAAATGGTTTAATATGTTAATAAAATGTTTAAATGGTTTAATAAATAATTTTCTTTTACTTTCAACACATATTTCATACAAAATCTGTGTTCTTTTATCATTTTTAAAGGGTTTATGGGGTTTATCCAGTCCAAAGACTGAAGCCTTGGAAAGAATTAGACGTTTAACATGCAAGATGTGACCCCTACTTACGGAAATCCCCACTATATGAAAAGGGCTCTGGAACGGATTACTTTCGTAAGTTGGGGGAATCACAGGGCAGTGGTGGTCTAGCGGTATAGGGTGCTGGATCGCTGATCCACAGGTTGGGGGTTCGAGTCCCACTCTCCACAAGGTTGTCACTGTCCCCCCCAGGGCAGCTAACTGGGTTATCAAAGGCTGGCCAGGTCTCCCACTGTCTATGGTAAGAGGCATGTAAAAGAACCATAGCTGACTTCGACAAGAGTAGGTTGCAAAGCTGTCAGCGTGTTTCCGCCATGCGATGGCCTAGCGAGCTGTCCAGGGTGTACTCTGCCCTCGCCTGAAGGTGGCTGGGATGGGCACCAGCCTCCCCGTGACCCAAACTAGGATTAAGTGGGTACAGAAAATGAACTGAACTGAAGTGTATATATGAACTGAACTGAAGTGTATATATATATATATATATATACACACACACACACATACATACACACACTAGGCCTTCTCAAAAAATTAGCATATTGTGATAAAGTTCATTATTTTCTGTAATATACTGATAAAAATTAAACGTTCATATATTTGAGATTCATTGCACACCAACTGAAATATTTCAGGTATTTTATTGTTTTAATACTGATGATTTTGGCATACAGCTCATGAAAACCACCCAGAATTCTTATCTCAAAAAATGTGCATATTTCATCCGACCAAGAAAAAAAAGTGTTTTTAATATAAAAAAAAGTCAACCTTCAAATAATTATGTTCAGTTTTGCACTCAATACTTGGGTCGGGAATCCTTTTGCAGAAATGACTGCTTCAATGCGGCGTGGCATGGAGGCAATCAGCCTGTGGCACTGCTGAGGTATTACGGAGGCCCAGGATGCTTCGATAGCGGCCTTAAGCTCATCCACAGTGTTGGGTCTGGTGTCTCTCAACTTTCTCTTCACAATATCCCACAGATTCTCTATGGGATTCAGGTCAGGAGAGTTGGCAGGCCAATTGAGCACAGTAATACCATGGTCAGTAGCCCATTTACCAGTGGGTTTGGCACTGTGAGCAGGTGCAAGGTCGTGCTGAAAAATGAAATCTTCATCTCCATAAAGCTTTTCAGCACATGGAAGCATGAAGTGCTCCAAAATCTCCTCATAGCTAGCTGCATTGACCCTGCCCTTGATAAAACACAGTGGACTAACACCAGCAGCCGACATGGCAGCCCAGACCATCACTGACTGTTGGTACTTGACACTGGACTTCAGGCATTTTGGCATTTCCTTCTCCCCAGTCTTCCTCCAGACTCTGGCACCTTGATTTCCGAATGACATGCAAAATTTGCTTTCATCTGAAAAAGTACTTTGGACCACTGAGCAACAGTCCAGTACTGCTTCTCTGTAGCCCAGGTCAG
>CM045730.1:27801553-27821553 GCA_024760905.1 Plotosus lineatus
ACACACACACACACACATATATATATATATACACAGTGGGGCCAATAAGTATTGGGCAATGTAAAAATGTGCAAGTTCACCCATTTAAAAAGATAAGAGAGGTTTGTAATTTTCATCATAGGTACAGATCAAGCTTGACAGACAGAATGTAAAAAAAAAAAAAATCCAGGAAATCATATTGTATGCTTTTTAAACAATTTATTTATGAAAATGGGAGGCCAATAAGTATTGGGCAGCCAGCAAAAGTTACTTTTAATACTTTGTAATGTAGCCTTGGTTGGCAATTACAGAGGTCAAACGGTTCCTGTAGTTCTTGGCCAGGTCTCCACACACTTTAGTTGGCATTTTGGCCCACTCCTCTGCACAGATGATCTCTAGAGCGGTGATGTTTGAGGGCTGTCGCTTGGCAATTTGAAGTTTTAACTCCCTCCACAGATTGGGTTGAGGTCTGGAGACTGGCTAGGCTTTTTACGGAGACACTCCTTGGGTTTCTTGGCTGTGTACTTTGGATTGTGATCATGCTGGAAGACCCAGCCATGTTTCATCTTTAATGCTCTGACCGAGGGAAGGAGGTTTTTGCCCAAAATGTCACAATACATGGCCCCACTCATGTTGCCATTGATACGGTGCAGTTTTCCTGTCCCTTTTGCAGAAAACCATCCCCAAAGCATGATGTGTCCACCCCCATGCTTCACAGTAGGTATGGTGTTCTTGGGAAGCAACTCAGCATTCTTCTTCCTCCAAACACAGCGAGTGCTGTTTAAACCAAAAAGTTCAATTTTGGTCTCATCTGACCACATCAAATTCTCCCAATCCTCCTCTGGATCGTCCAGATGGTCTTTACCATATTTCAGATGGGCCTTTACATGTTTTTTGTTTAGTAGGGGAACCTTTCGGGCAATGCAGGATTTCATCTCATGAAGATGTAGTGTGTTAGTTATTGTCATCTTTGTGACGATGGTTCCTGCCGTCTTCAAATCATTGACCAGTTCCTGCCGTGTAGTTCTGAGCTGATTACTGACTGTTCTCAGGATCCTTTGAACCCCATGAGGTGAGATCTTGAATGGAGCACCACTCCTAGGGAGGTTGTCAGTGATGTTATACTTCTTCCTTTTTCTAATAATGTTTCCAACTGTTGATCTTTTCTCACAAAGTTGTTTACCAATTGCAGTTTGACTCATCCCAGCTTTGTGTAGTTGTACAATTTTATCTCTGGTCTTGGTCATGGTGAATACTGCAGTCTGACAGTTTGAAGGTGTCTCTTATGCATTGTTTGAAGGTGTCTCTTATGCATCTAATCAGTTCAAACAGGTGTCATTCATAACGAGTTAACGAGTGAGGGCCGAAATAACGTTTGTTTTCTAGCTGCCCAATACTTATTGGCCTCCCATTTTCACAAATAAATTGTTTCAAAATCATACAATGTGATTTCCTGGATTTGTTTTACATTCTGTCTCTCAAGCTTGATGTGTACCTGTGATGAAAATTACAAACCTCTCATCTTTTTAAATGGATGAACTTGCACATTTTGACATTGCCCAATACTTATTGGCCCCACTGTATATATATATATATATATATATATACACCGTCTTTCCCTGAAAATAAGAAAGGGCTTATATTAATTTTCATACTGAAATATGATACTAGGGCCTATTTTTAGGGGGTGATGTATTTTACATTGTTCTCTATTACGTCTTATATCTTTGTCTTTATATATTTTTATTTCGTTATACTTCTTTATTTTTTTAATATTTTAACCAGAACCGAATCGAACGATTTTAGCTATTTTTATGGACGCAAGTGTATGTTCTCGTTTTAAAGCAGTCGCTGACGTCATCGATTGAGCCTCAACGCGCAAGGATTGATGCTTTGACAGCGTACCTTAGGTAAAGCTGCCTAATAGATGAGTCAGCACTTTCACCTCGAGCCCTAGATTGAGCAAGTAGCAGGCCAATGAATTGAGGTTTTGCAGTCACGTGACCCCAATACCTTCATGCGCCATCTTGGACGGCAAGCGTGATCCAGAACACACACACACGATTCACTAAGCATGGCTTCAACAACAACCAATAATGACAGCGAAAGCAAAATATGCGTAAGTGTCGAAGACAAAAGCAATGACACTAAATATTGTCAGACGTTGTCAATCAAAAAAAAAAAAAAAAAAAAGAGGGCGAGGTATCTGAGTAAAATAAAGCAGCTGGGGATTGCCGATCCATATCTAATGCCGCAGTCCATGTTTAGGAATGTGTTAGAATGCGACCATTCTTCCCTTCCTGCTTTTGCCTACTTGGATCTTTGTACATATTTTGTCCACGGCCCATCTCCATTTACTGGAAAAGAGTTAAAAGCTTACAAATCAATGGAAGCTTACAATCTGTAAGCTGTATGCAACAACGGGAGCCAGGAACCGGGAAGAGAGACTAACATCTCATCACGGCTAAGGCGCGTGTTCTATCCCTAAACAGACCTACACAAACAAGCGCTTATGCAATAATACATTAAAATTATCACTGCTATTTTATTTATATATGTAATCATATAATAATGTATATTTACCTGATACAAAGTGTTCGCTGCATATTCTACCGTGTTCTGTAGGATTCTAGTCTTTCCTATTTACCGCTGCGATCCACTTGGCTTTTCTCTAAGGGTCAGATGGAAAACGATAAAATGACAGTGCAGGCTTTAGTCCGCTGTCTATTTGCACAGCCAACAGCACAACACGATATTTTAAAATGTTAGCAATGTTGAACGAGCACCATCCTGATCATGCCATCCAATATGCATGTAAACATAAGTCACGTGACCCTGTGATGTCACGCTCTCAACTAGGGCTTATTTTAAGGGGAGGGCCTATATTAAAATCATCTTGTAAAATCACGCTAGGTCTTACTTTGTGGTTAGGTTTTATTTTCAGGGAAACACTGTGTGTATATATGTGTGTGTGTATATATATATATATATATATATATATATATATAGAGAGAGAGGATTTTCTGAGTAGATCCTTCCGTAGGAGAGTGCTCAATACTTTTTGGTAGAGCAAATAAACAAAAATAAAAGGACAGGACAGTCCTGTCCTTTTATTTTTGTATATATATATATATATATATATATATATATATATATATATATATATATATATATATATATATGAGCGAGCGAGAGAGAGAGAGAGAGAGAGAGAAAGAATAAGGATCCTGTGTCTGTGTGTCTGAGTGTGTGTGTGTGTATATATATATATATGGGATTGCTGATTCTAGGGTTGGAGGTTCGAGTCCCACTCTCCACAAGGTTGTCACTGTCCCCCAGTGCAGCTAACTGGGTTATCAAAGGCCGGCCATGTCTCACTGTCCATGGTGTGAGGCATGTAAAAGAAGCATTGCAGACTTTCAATAAGAGAAGGCTGTCAGTGTGTCTCTGCCCCTTGCTAAAGGGTTGTGTCAGGAAGGGCATCCGACGTAAAAACCTATGCCAAATAGAATATGTAAATCATTAATATGACTTCCATGAAGATGGAGGCAGATGATTCGCTGTGGCGACCCCTGACAGGGAACAGCCGAAAGGAAATGAAGCATATTTGTATGTAACTGAAAAAACAAAAATGAAATGGTCTTGAAAACTGCGTCAGAAAGCATTAAACCTACAGAATTACCTTCTATATTCTCCTAACACTGATGCCGACACTTTCATACGTTACATAAATGATGGCATAATTATGGAGTCTGCACTGGACATACTCCTGTAAACACCCGGTAAACAATAACGTATTAGTATAATTGTAATAATATAATGCTGGACAACAGAGCTGGAGTTACACCGCATGAATCACCTTCTGACCATTCACAATCATGAAGGGAGAGAAAGGGGAGGGAGAGAGTGAGTGTGTGTTCATATGTCTGAGAGTGACCTGCAGCAGTGTCCTCAAATTAAACAGCTGTTCTCTGACAGATGTGCAGTCCTGGGCCATGTGCTTCAGCATCAACTCATCCAGAGAGGAGTGTCCCGACTCGCTACTGCTTAAACCCAGAGCAAGTCCATTATCAAAGGGCTGCAGGGCTTCGTCTCTGTCCATCACACACAACACAGAGAGACATGAACAAATCAGAATTTCAGCTTTAAATCCAAGTTTATTTCAAGGTTTAAAATATGCTGTCCTCTGGGATGTTGGTTGGTTTCATCACACATACTGCTCACATAACATTTCATTTGCATTAAGGTCAGGACTTTGAATTGGCAATTCCGAAACATTTTATTTGGTCTTCTGTAATTATTCTTTGATGGAAAAATATACAGATAGATCTATATTTAGATAAGTGGAGAGAGTAAATATAAGGATTCATGTAAAAAGGGGGACAAATTTTGATCAGAAATAAAAAAGAGACATGTACTCTTCTTCAAAGTGTATCTGCTCCCTCTTCCCTCCGCACTGCTGCCTCTTTCTCCATGGCCAGTAATTACTCTCGGCGTGATCATAACTGGGTGTTATGTCAACATCTGTAACACAAAGTGCAGGCTGTTAAAACGTGAACATTCATAAACTCACCCCATTCACACATGTACCGCACCACGTTCACACCTATTTTATCTTCACACCCATCAGTCGCACTCATTACATTCACATTTGTAGTCATCATATTCAAACTTGCACTTATCACATTCACATCCACATCACACTCCCATTCACATCAAATATAAATCAATAAACCATTCCCACCACATTTATAATAATACTCACATTCACACACACATCAACAACAGATTACATGATTTATTTACACAAAACATAATTAAATCCATACACATTCACAGTTTACTCACCACTCTCTCTAACCAGAGTGGGAGTCTGCGAAACTAAACTCATTTTAATTATACGCTTAATGAGACTCTACACATCACTACGCCAGCTGAATGTTCACCTCAGAATCGGGTTTGGCAAAAACAGACAGGTGCAGCACAGCTCAGAGCCCCACCAAGCACAGGATCAGTGTTCTGAGCTGTACTGTACTGTACTGTATAGTGCAAAAGTGATGCTGCCCTTACAGTGGGCCCACAGATGGTTTTATATAGGAGCATACCGCTGTGGAGGGACACGTCTTCAGGCAGGTCCACATCCAGCATGAGGTCATCCTCGTCCAGATCACAAGAGTCCAAGTTGTCCAAGTTATTCAGAATGTCCTTTAAAAAAATAAATAAAATTTAAAAAAATAATAAAAAGACAGGAGAGTGTTCAGCCGTGAACAGAGACAGATTGCAGTCCGTGTTGTTGTTGGTTTTTTTTTTTAAATTCTTTCCCTCATATAATGTGTTTTGACGCCCTGTCTTCCACGATGTATTACACAATCTACGATGTACTGTGTATACATTTATTTAGAGCTACATGAAATTTACATTCTATGGGCTGAATAGTAACTCGTGCACATGGTTTTGCTAACATTTTTTTCCTACTGAATCGTGTAATACATCGTGCTTCCTCCTTGACTATGAGGGAAGCAGTTAAGTCTGTTGGAGTTTTTACACCCAGACCCACTGTGGCTCATGAGAATCCTGATTTCTGTCGTGTAAAGTCACTAGGAGTTCAACTTCTCCTGGATGGGGTGCTAGTACATCACAAATGACCTTCCTGGTATATTTTACTAGTTCCCTTTCATATTTTATCCTTTTTGTAAACACTAAAGGTATAAGTGTGAAACAGTCCTTTGCAGCCAAAGGTCGCATGCTTGGATACCAAATAGCAACGCCATGACAGCAAGCATCCAAGCCTCATATCTAGATAGAGGTGTGTTACAAACAAATGCTTAAATTTAGTTTTGTGTAGCTTTCAAAGTGCACCAATGACAGTTTATTAAAGAGGGACCATAAACAAGTATCATTGTTTTTGTTAAAACTGCAACATGAAGGTGTTCTTAAACAAACATGACAAAATCTCAAAATATGTTCATTGAAAAGAGCCAACAACTAGTGATTCATCTCAATATAAAAATTAACCTATGCTACTCCCTAGGTATCAGTATTATGCTAATTGACCATTATGTTGATTGACTGACTTGCCTCTCACACAGTGTTATCGTGAATTTGAAGACTCAATGAGTGAGAACAAGTACTGAGATCAGTGTGACCATGATGCCGTTACTGGCGAGCAGAACACCTCTGCTCATCACCGCTGTGCTCCTAACCACATTGGTAACTCAAGACCCCGGAAAGACATGGCACTCCACCAACAATTGGTAACCCGGATAGAAATGTTGCAAGTTCACTTGCTTTTTAATATCAGGTAAGATTTCAAGTGGCTTGTTTGAAGGTGAGTTACAGATCTTCGAGTTGAATCCTCATCCACAAATACTAAAAATCATTTAGCACATCAATATAGATATTAAATATGCCCTCAGATGCCACCATATTTGTTAGAGTTCTCCTTTAATTGAACTAAAACCTTGTGCCACTGTGCCAGTTGCCTTGAGGATTATATTGCGTTATACGTCTGAGGAACGTGGTCAGCACTGTGAAAGCAAGGACTTGGGCTGGGTGGAGGAGGAACTGGTGTGCAATAAAGCATGGAGAGTTTCTCCTCTCACCCTGAGAGTTTGGCATCAACTCAACTCAGAAATAACATTTTCTCATCAATCCACATGGGAACACAGAGGAAACTTAACAGAAAAATAAAAGTGATGTGCATTTGAATGTCAGTGCTTTCAGAAGCCTTGCAGACAGTGTATAGAAATCATTTACAATCTCAGACTTGACATTTCCTGTCTGTAGCAACACTTGTACTGTACAGTAGGCTGAAAGCAGCGTAATACATATTTATCATCTCTGACACGAAAATAATGCATTTAATGACATTTATCGATCATGATCATCATGTAAGTTGTAGTGCTGCAACAACAAATCAATAAAATTGATTATTAAAAGTGTTGGCAACAAATCTCGTTACCGATATACAGTGGGCCCCCAACCTACGAAATTAATCCGTTCCAGAGCCCTTTCCGTATTGTGGGGATTTCGTAAGTAGGGGTCGCATCTTACATGTTAAACACCTAATTCGTTCCAAGGCTCCAGTCTTTGGACTGGATAAACCCAATAAACTCTTTAAAAATTATAAAAGTACACCATTTTTGTATGAAATACGTGTTAAAAGTAAAAGAAAATCATTTATTAAACCATTTAAAAATTGTATTAACACATTAAACCATTTTATTAACATATTTATTAATTAAACCATTATTAAATATTTTTTATTAACACACACACACACAGCTCTCTCTCTCTCATATATATATATATATATATATATATATATATATATATATATATATATATATATATATATATATATCTTTTTTCTCTCTTTCTCGTGCTGCGGGCCACGGCCACAAGACGTGGAATTCAAAGCGCATTCCCTGCTTGACAAACTCAACTTTAATTTGATTCCTTCAGGGATCGGAATTCCAGATGAGCTCAAATGTGCCACATTTATTAAACATTTACTGAATTACAACAACTTAAAAAACTAACCTCAACTCTGATACCTTCTTCAGGATGAAAACCCAGTATCCATGTCAACGAGGAAACTCTGACAATATTAAAACAGCATGCAAAACTGAACTTCAGAAAATCATTCTTCTCACAAAGGATTGTTAAGATATGGAATGACCTACCAGATAAAGTCGTTCAAGCTGATAGCGTCAACTCATTCAAGAATTTACTTCATGTAAAACTGACCGCGATCTCTACCCCCCCCCGGCTGAAAATATCTCAACATTGTCTTTGTAATACCAATTCGTGTGGTGGGCGCTAAAAGGCTTGCCTTAAGGGAAGAGCCCAAAGAATACAGGTGAATACAGGGGAATACTAACCTAAAAACTAAAGAGTGAAGCTTCCTTCTGTCTCTATCTGGGAGGCCAGCGGGGCGGGATGTTGAGAAACAGCCAATGAGAGAGCAACTCGAGCGTCGTGTGAAATTTTGATTGGCGCGTTTTAATTACTTTTTGTAAGAGGGGGTTGCATTGTATCTCAGGGACGGAGACTCAGGAAAATGTTTTTCGTAACCCGGGGATTTCGTACACAGGGGTCTTCGTATGTTGGGGGCCAACTGTATCTCGCGATTATTGCGAAAGTCAGCCACCACATGCGAGTGTCACTCAGTATGGAGTTGAACAGATGTGTCATACATGCGTCTCGCATTTTTTCATTTTCATAAACATTACAAAACATGGCTCAGTCGACTGCTAGTGGCACTGGGATGTAAAAAAGTGTTTGACCAAAATCTTCAAAAGTTAAGCTCCATTGTCCCTGAAAATACATTGAATGCAAGGCCTTGTAAAAGTGAGATAGCTTGGCACGGGAGCACTACAATGACGCGGAAGCATCTTCAAAGAAAACTTAGGAATTGTTATTGATGAGGAAGCCGGACCATCGGCAGGGTAAGTGACTACAGAATCCTAAATTTATTCTGTTTTGAAGGAGAAAAATCTATAAATACATGATAGTTTTGTAGTTGTTTTTTTTTTTTACGAAAGCTCACAATGCAATGAATCGGCTCATTCCGCCATTTCCGTTCATTGAGAAATAACCTCGGCACCCGGCCTGGGCAGCACTTGTACTAAGAGCAGTAATACACAAGCGCATTTGCTTGTTACGTGATCTAAAGTAGGTCAGACTAGTCAAGATGGCAGCTGTCATGTTCCTATCCTTTACCGCAATGCACGAGCTGAAATGTTGTCCAATTGCGAAACTTCATTAAACTATTTGAAATGATAAGGTTGTATGTCATGCTCTCTACATTAGCATTTAATAATTGTTTACGTTAGCATTAGAAACTCAACTTGAGTGCTGAGAAATTGCTGTATTCTTTTTAAAAAAGCAATAAACCTCTTTCATAAGTTGCAATGTGACAATGCTAATAAAGTGAAGAACAAAACATCTCTACTGAGTCTTTAGAATACACAATTTGCATGAAAAATTAAATTTATCAATTTTAATTTATAAAACGAAATTTTAGCTTTATAAAAAATTAGATAAAATTAAGTCAGCATGTGAGAACCAAATGGCATGTAAGCTATAGCATGTATAAAATTATATTAATAAATAATAACCATGTATAGTAGATTATTTATATGAATATGTTGAACTATGATTAACTACCTATCACAGAATTAACAAATGACTAGATAAACACTCAGTTGCTCACATATGAACTGGCAATTTGAAAACAAATGGTCCATTTTTTAATATAAAAATGGGGGAGAAAATGTTAGTGCTCTTTCCAATTAATTGAAAAAATGATCGACCGATTCATCGATTATTAAAATAATTGTTAGTTACAGCCCTAGTAAGTGATGATTAAATTTTTAGTGAACTTATCTGTTCGTTTTATTGGCAGATAAGGGATTATTTTGAAGTACATTTGAATAATAAATCATACTACAGTGGTTCAGGGCTTTCAGGTTGCATCATCTTTTCCTTTCGGCTGTTCCCTTCAGGGGTCGCCACAGCAAATGGGAAGGGGGCAATACAATCTAAAATACTGACAATGACAGGCCAGCGTGGTATGCATGCATGTGCTAGCAAAAGAGGGACAGGACAAGTACTGCTGTGCACCCAAACCTCTGGGTCAGTACTGCTGTGTGTCGAAAATGCAGAACCAGTTCTGACAGACGTGTTAACCCCCCACCACCGTTGTATTTTGGATTTTTTTTTTTTTGAAAGACTAATATGTTTGGTGCACATCTCAGGGTTATATAAAAGGTTACTGATCAAGTCTGGCTGAATCCCAGTGAACGGTTGAGGAGGATAGAACAAAACTGTGATGTCAAGAGGTTGACAACAGTAGCAAGAAAGCTCAAAGTAATCTGTACATGTCCACCCCGCAGTGCAGTCAAAACAATCAGATATATGTGAGGCACTCCACCAAAAGTAGGCGCTTGTCGCACAGACAACTTTTGAGATAAATGGCAGAAAAATAAAAATGGTCCATTTTTTCGAAATTCGGATTTTTGCATAAACTATTAAAACAAGTATTCAACTATCACTTGCTCATGTGAAATTGACTAAAACTCACTAAAAATGTATTTTTTTCCCCCATTTTTTTCTGGAAAGGTAAGTAAGGTAAACTCTGTTGGGCTTTTTACACCCGAGCTATAGTGGCTCATCAGGTGCTTATCCCCGGTTTCCGTAGCATGAAGCGACCAGGAGTACAACTCCTCCTGGATGGGACGCTAGTCCATCGCAGGTTCCCTTAGCAGAATATTTTTACTGGTACCCAGTTATACTGCTGGGTGAACAGAGGAACAGTTGCGGTTAAGACCTTGCCCATGGGTCTTAGCACAATGGGGAGCTAACTGGGATTTGAACTCACAACCTCCCGATCATGAGCCCAGCACTCTAAGCACTATGCCACCGGCCCCACAGTTTTTCTGGCGAGTACCCTCATAAAACTACCTAAAAACAGTCACAAAACTTACTGGTTTTCGTTGCCATTATTCACCGAGTTCAGTATAAGGCACACTATAATCCATACACCAGAAGAACGGCCATGAAGTTGTCTTTCCATTTTGGATACTGTTTTGATATTAAAATGCCGTTTCAGCAAATAAAACAAAGGTTATGAAGATGATATGCCTGTAAACAATGCAGGCTAGTTGCTAACAGAGATCTGAAATGAGCACACTGATTGGTCAGCTCGAGCTTGCACATGCGCAGTGCCCGTTACACATTAACTTTCGGTGTTAACTTCCGGTTTCCGATTCACTGCATGCTGAATTTATCGCCGACTTTCTCTTCAAGAACAGTCATTACGTTTATTCATAAGATTGTGAATACACATAATTTCTGGAAAAGAAGAGTGAAATGTCGGTGAGGTCTTGCAGCATTAGTATAGATGCTAAATTCGACGTGAGAATTGGGCTTTGAAGATGCTGGAATGCTTGGCGTTCTTGAAGATTATTTTTAGAGAGATAAGAGTATTTTTCTCTGCATGCAAAATTTGATTATGGATTTTTTTTTTTTTTATTTGATTTGTGTGTAATCTTGTCTGGACTGGACATGCTGAATCATGGGTTGTTTAATTTTGTACGAAAATTGGTCAAGACCTGAAAAATACTTAAATGTTTCATTCCTTTTACAGATAAACAAACTGATGATGATGATGCCAGCTGTGATGATGAAGATTTTGATTTTGATGCTGATGAAGAAGCGGCATCTGTTAATAAACGTGTGCATGAGTCAGCTTGTTGTGATGATGTGATCCTTTCTGCTGAGCAGGGTATAGATGAAGATAATAATGAGGACAGAGTTGATGAAGCTTACTTGTATAAAGAGATTAGAGTTGTGTTATACAGCTTTCATATACAGTCGACCCTCTACTTATGAAATTAATCCATTCCAGAGCCTTTTTCGTAGCCTGGAGTTTTCGTAAGTAGAGGTGCATTTACATGTAAAACACATGATTCGTTCCAAGGCTCCCAAGACGACCCCATGAACCCTTTAAAAATGATAAAGGTACACCAATTTGTATGAAATGTGGGTTAAAAGTAAAAGAACATTATTTATTAAACCATTTAAACATTTTATTAACATATTAAACCATTTATTTACATACTTATTAATTAAACCATTATGAAACATTTTTATTAACACACATACACAACACTGTCTCACTCTATCTCTCTCTGTCACACACACACACACACACACACACACACATACATACACACACAACTCTCTCTGTCTCTCTGGTGTGTTTTGCCGAATGCGGGCTCCGCCCACACGTAGCGCGCAACCGACGGAGTATTTGTATTTAAATGTTTAAATGGACGGGGTGTTGTATTTAAAGCGGAATTACAGTACCTGTTTGAAAGATCAGTGGTCCTGATTCAATATTAACTTGCTTTCTTGCGAGATCGGAGGTCTTGTCCCACGAAGCACTGTTTTCATACCTCCTTCTGCTTCAATATTGTTCCGAAATAATTGCCTCCGTCACTGTATTTCGCTTTTCTGTATTTTCCGGGTCCATGATGGATAACGAAATATAACACTGCAATGGTCAATCTCAAAATAAACTCACAAGCCAACATTCCTGTTCAACTCTGCTCTCTCACATGTGTAACAAACAGGAAGTATGGGTACAGTTCAGCTGCCTCCTGGCCAATGCGAGGCCAGCCGGGTGGGATGTTGGGAGACAGCCAATGAGAGAGCAACTTGCACATTATTTGAATTTGTGAATGGCGCGTTTGAAGCTTTTCGTAAAATGAGGTTGTTTTCGTATACAGAGGGTGAAAATTTAGGAAAATGTTTTTTGTAACCTGGATTTTTCGCATTCAGAGGCTTTCGTAAGTAGAGGACCAACTGTATATAGTTTTCTTAATTTCAGTGTGATTGTTTAAACCTGACAGTGGTTTTTTTTTTGGGTTTTTTTTCCAATCAGTATCATTTGAAGGCATTTGAACCATTATATAGTGGTCAAAAAAATACATACTGATTCGCTGTGGCGACTCCCGAGTAAAAGGGAAAAAGCCGAAAGGAAGACAGACAGACAGACCACAGTGACTGATGGGTTTAAAAAGGCTGTGCCACATTAAAATGAGGATGATTTCTCTTAACATCTCTTCCTAAAACTTTACCTAGACATGTTTTCTAAAAGTTTATATGGCTGAGGTTCATAAAAATGTTTGGTTCCTAAGGACTAATGATCTTGGAAGAAGGGAAATCTTTGTGCTCATTTTTCTCTCAAACGTCTTGTGAAATTTTTAGTTGAATGCTGACACAAGAAATGACATCGCTTGGTCAGTTTTCAAGGTATTGACAAACTTTTTGCTGCATTTTACAGCTTTGGGACTTCTCTATCTGACTGTGTAAAAAGCTCATTTTTGGATGCAAGAGCCTACTTTCGATAGAGTGGCTCACATATATTTCTTCCTGAATAAAGTATCATGAATAGCAATGTTAACGGTCATGATGAAAGAATAAAAAATATATATGTACACAGGTTTAAACTGTGTACTATGACACACAAGTTACAAATCATTATGAAGTTATCATCCTCCTTTAATCTAAACTTTAACTCTTTAAAACAAGACACTTTGGAACTAAAGAAAAAATATGCCACCAGTCGAATAAAGCAGGACTTTCACACAGCGCATCATAATGTCATGTCCTTCTGTTGATTTTCACTTCTTAAACTTAATTGATAAAAGGTAACAGAGTAGAAAATATAAAAGTGCTGTTTAAAGAACTGGAGGATAGAAAGGCAAATGCTGATCATTCTGATGGTTGCACCTGGTACACAGGCAGAAATAGAGGAAGAATCAAAATTTCAATCTGATCGCCTCACCACGAACATGCGACGGCAAATCCACAACACATCAAGATTCCTTGCACTAGCATGCAGTTATCAGAGTCAAAGAGAAATGTGCAAAATCAAACCCACTGAAGGTGGCGTCTACTGGGAGTTTTTCCCACTGCTCTACGTGACACCAACAAGAAAGATGCATGCAGGGTAACCATGACAACACCGTACAAAGTCAAGACAAGTGCAGGGAACAGCAAGAGTGACAATGGATGAGATTATTAATTTATATCAGTGAGCTCTAAACTGTATGTTTACCTCAAAGATCTCATTTATTCATTTTCTAAACCGCTTAATCCTAATTAGGGTCGCAGAGAAGCTGGTGCCCATCTCAACCAACCCGGAGTCAGGACGTAGTACACCCTGCAGGCTCGCCAGGCCATCGCAGGGCAGAAACATGCTGACAACTATATAGTTCACTCTTGACGAAAGTCAGCATTGGTTCTTTTAGACCTTTCACCACACACATTGAGAGACGTTGGACGGCCTTTGATAACCCAGTTTGGTGGACTGGGGGGGGTAATCGACAACAGTTGACAGTGGGGCTTGACCCTTCACCTTGGGATTGGTAACCGTGCACCTTACCACCGGGCCACCACTGCCCCAGTGACCTTGACGATCTAGTTAAGAAAATATTCCATCGGCTCAATACAAGGACTTCACTGAACAGAGTTAATGAACATAAAACCTGTTATTCGGTGACTCCAATTACAAAAACCTCAACTAAACGTTCGGTTTTAAGCAGAGAATCCTGATGTTTAATGTCAGAAGCTTCTGTGATGAATAAACCATGCGAGAGAGAGCGAGAGAGAGAGAGAGAGAGAGAGAGAGAGAGAGAGAGAAAGAATGTAGATGCATCATCCTGCCATGAGATTAGAGCTCAAATTTGCCTGCCTCCTCAGATGTAACTTCATGGTGGAGGCAGGCAAATTTCATTTAAAATCTCCCACATGAATCTGTGTATCCTGAAGATCTCTATAGTTCTAGAGGACAAACAGCTCGACATCACTGCAGCAGTTCCTTCACCACACTTTTTTCCCCCAGTAACAATTCAAAAACTCCACCATTTTTCATTTTTCACCTAAAAAAATATTATTTTCTTCTGACATGTCAAGATGACAGTGACTATTGTTTTTCAGACTTGTGGAATCACAAATCACCTATAATACAAGGACAAATAATATATTTCCTGGTTGCTTTTTTTTAATGCCAGGCAACACGCTCGGTATTAGGAGTTCAATAAATTGAATTAATTCCAGAGTCTCTCAAAGATTTTATTCAGAATTTATTTATTCAGAAAACTAATGATCATATTAACAGCTCTACAATGAACCTTAGATAGAATTATTTGCTAACCTAGGGATCACAGGGACAAGGGGATCCCAGAGTAATGGCGTGCTCAGAGTAACTAAGAAGGAAATAGGAAGCTAAGGAAAACAGGGAGCCCAGACTTACAGTACTAAAGAAAATGGGGCAGTCATGCAAAAGGATCTTTTGAAAATGGTGAAAGGAAGCTCGGGGAAATGTAGTAGATAAGATAAGATAAGATAAGAGATAAGATACAGCTTTATTAATCTCACAATGGAGAAATTCACTGTAGTGGCACACAGATCAGATTGACATGAACTTCAGGGTAACGAATGATGATACAGATGTAGCTTAAGAAGTGAAAATATGGATGGATTGACAGATAATGAAGAACAAAATAAAAACAGAAATAATAGAGTAAAGGAAGCAATATTTTGAAGGTGAAACTTTCTCTTGCGTCACTGCCTGCACCATGCAGAATCTTCTCACCATCACCGCTGTAAAGCTACAATGCCCCCTAGTGGACTATACTGTCATATTCACTCGTTGTCACATTTCTTAAGCCCAAACAGAAATTCAGCAATGCTCCCTGCACTTCAGGAAAAAAGTGTGCTCACTGCACAATGACCTACTACATAAGCTAGGCTATTAACCCTTTCACTTCATGTAGCGGATATGCTAGCTGGTTAATAGCGGGTTAACTGTGTGACAGGGTGATTAATTTACTATTGTGACAGGATTAGTTTACATCTGTATTGTGTACACCCCACCACATGCTAATGGTAAGATAGCATCAGAACAAAAGCAGGACATCATAAAACTCTAACTCCGTCTGCCTGCTAAGATCCTCTTCCCTGCTTAACCCTGCAAATCCTGGATGTGAACCTGCAGGTAAAATGGGTGGGTCATCTGGCTGTGGGCTAGGCTTAAGAGGGCTATTTAAAAAAAGACTGTTCACAATTCTCTCACTCTCTTTCAACAGTGATCACATTACAAAGCACAACTGGGCCTCCACTTAAGCCTGTCTAACCTTGCTCTTTTAAGATTTTCTCTACAAAAAGAAGATGAATAGTTGTTAAAATCTGTCAGGAGGATGTTGTTTGTAGGCTATATACTCAAAGTACAGTGTCACAGTCAAGGGTAAGATAAACATCTGTGCTTATAATGTTTACGGCAGAAAGCTAATAAGTGAATTATGCAACCAGAAGTCGTGTATGACACATGAGCAGGATGTGGTGTACAGAACAGGAGAGACGGCCGCATATAGCAAAACCACATGAGCACTAAGGAGAGGCAAATAAAGTGAAAGACATTTTGGTAACCCCCACTAACCTGAAGGGTATGGGTTGGATTAGGATGACCATAATTCCAGCTCACAAAAACAACATCTCCCTTAGCAAAGCACTGATTCACTCTAGCTGAGGAACTTAACCATTTTTATACAAGATCTGATTAAAAAAAGAAAAAAAAAAAAGCCGACGTCTGCAATGACAGCACAGGTTTTTAAGTCCTAAATAAGTCAAACACTGCTTATGAAACATCATCCTCAGAAACAGAAAGTGTGGTGGGAAACATCCCTACAATCTGTTTGGATCAGTTTTATATTTCTTTTGGTTAACATCATGTGTTTCTACATGCTTCAAAACAGCAAACACTAACCCCAGTGTCTAAACAGCCAGCAGTCTCACACCTGACCTACCATCTTTGGCATGGGGAGGGGGGGGGGGGTTCCCCTGTCTTCCCTAACCCAGACAAAGGTAAAGTCTGTTTGGCTTTTTACACCCGAGCCTAGTAGCTCATCGGGCTGGTGCTTATTCCTGGTTTCTGTGGCGTGAAGTGACCAGGAGTTCAAATCCTCCTGGATGGGACACTAATCCATCACAGGTTACCCTCCCAGTGTGCTTACATACATACATACACACACACATACATACGTGTGTGTGCGCGCATGTGTGTGTGTGTATTATATATATATATATATATATATATATATATATATATATATATATATATATACATATATACACACCAGTGGTTCTCAAATAGTGGGGCACGCGATGCAATGCCAAGGGGGGGCGCATATGACCCCAGGGAACATGCTTTTTTTTGCCGTATTAGGATAAAGTGTAATTCTACATCCACTAGAATGTCGCAGTGGATTCCTGACTGTCAGAGTGTGCCCAGACGTAAAATAAGAAGTGAAGTTAATAAACCCACCACGGAAATTTTTAACAGGGACGGTAAGAGAGACAGAGAGAGAGATTGAGACGGTGAGGGAAATGAAAGTCTCCCGAAAGTTAAGTTGAGAAGGTATGATGAAGCGGATGTAGCACTCGACTTCACTGTGCTACGGTGAGAAACGACGAAAGGCCGGTGTGTTTACTGTATCTGAAAACATTGGTAGCGGACAGCATGAACCCAAATAAATTCAGATGTCACTTAAAGACATCACACCCCGATCACGTGATGAGCCACATGAGTTTTATTTCAGTGAAAACGTGCCAAGTATTGCCAACAACCATCCCGCTTTGTGAATGCTACTCCAGCAACCAGCGAGCTCTGTTAGCATCAGATAAGGCGGAGTATCAAACTGCTCAGTGCAGAAAACCCTACAGCAAAGAGCAGAGGAACTGATCCTACCTGCAGCAGACACGATCTCAGTCACGCTGGATGACGACACTGCTGTGAAAAGTCCAGGTCCCAGTTCAGCATTGAGCAGGAGCTGAGAGTTCAGTATTGTGCTTTAAAACCAGCTTCGAAAAGCAGTGCACTGCAAACGTGCTCATTCTCGCCATTCTGGACTTAGTCATTTTGATAGGAATAATAATAATAATAATACAAATTGTTTAATTCATTTTTGTTTTGAAGATTAAAGTGTCCCCTCCTTGAATCGCCACCTTATCGTGGTGGAGGGGTTTGCGTGACCTAATGATCCTAGGAGCTATGTTGTCGGGGGCAAATGCCCCTGGTAGGGTCACCCAAGGCAAACAGGTCCGGGGTGAAGGTCCAGACAAAGTGCGATTCAAAACAAACCCCTAAAGACACGAGACAACAAAGGAAGCAGTCTCCCTTGCCCGGACGCGGGTCACCGGGGTTCCCTCCTGGAGCCAGGCCCAGGGGAGGGGCTCGAAGGCGAGCGCCTGGTGGTTGGGCTTATGCCCATGGAGCCTGGCCGGGCCCAGCCCGAAAAGGAGACATGGGTCCGCCCTCCCATGGACCCACCACCCGTGGGAGGAGTTTTAGGGGTCGGGTGCAGTGTGAGTTGGGTGGCAGCCAAAGGCATGGGTTCTCTCGGACTGATCCTCGGCTGCTTACTCTGACCTTCGGGACATGGAATGTCACCTCTCTGGCGGGAAAGGAGCCTGATTTGGTGCGTGAGGTGGAGAGATACCGACTAGATATAGTCGGGCTCACCTCAACGCATAGCTTGGGCTCTGGAACCATCCATCTCGAAAGAGGCTGGACCTTCTATTCTGGAGTTGCTCATGGGGAGAGGCGGCGAGCCGGTGTGGGTATTCTTGTTGCCCCCCGTCTCGGTGCCCAAATGTTGGGGTTCTCCCCGGTTGACGAAAGGGTAGCTTCCCTCCGTCTTCGGGTGGGGGGGCGGGTCCTGACTGTTATTTGTGCTTATGCACCAAATGACAGTTCAGAGTACCCACCCTTTTTGGAGTCTTTGGGGGGGTGTTGGAGAACGCTCCCTCGGGAGACTCGCTCGTTGTCTTGGGAGACTTCAACGCCCATGTGGGCAACGATAGTGTGACCTGGAAGGGTGTGATCGGTAGGTACGGCCTCTCCAGTCTAAATCCGAATGGTGTGTCGTTGTTGGACTTCTGTGCTCGTCATAGTTTGTCTATCACGAACACCATGTTCGAACATAAGGGTGTCCATAAGTGCACTTGGCACCAGGACACCTTAGGACGCAGTTCGATGATTGACTTTGTAGTCGTGTCATCGGACTTGCGACCATATGTTCTGGACACTCGGGTGAAGAGAGGAGCTGAGCTGTCTACCGATCACTACCTGGTGGTGAGTTGGCTTCGGTGGTGTGGGAGGTTGCCTTCCAGACCTGGCAGGCCCAAGGGTGTAATCAGGGTCTGCTGGGAACGTTTGGCGGAGCCCCCTGTCCGAGAGGCCTTTAACTCCCACCTCCGGCAGAGCTACAACCACGTTCCGGAGGAGGCGGGGACATGGAATCGAATGGGCCATGTTTCGTGCCTCCATTGCTGAGGCGGCAGCCCATAGCTGTGGCCGTAAGGTCGTCGGTGCTTGTCGTGGCGGTAATCCCGAACCGGTGGTGGACACCTGCGGTGAAGGGGGCCGTCCAGCTGAAGAAGGAGGCCTATCGGGTTTTATTAGCCTGTGGGACTCCTGAGGCAGCAAACGGGTACCAGCAGGCCAAACGTGCTGCAGCCGAGGCTGTCGCAGATGCAAAATCTCGGGCGTGGGAGGAGTTCGGTGAGGGCCTGGAGAGTGATTATCGGTTGGCCTCAAAAAGGTTCTGGGCCACCATCCAACGCCTCAGGAGGGGGAAGCAGTTCTTCACAAACACTGTTTACGGTGGAGGTGGGGAGCTGCTTACCTTGACTGGGGATGTTGTTGAGAGGTGGAGGGAATACTTTGAGGACCTTCTCAATCCCACCAACACGCCCTCCGTGGAAGAGGAAGACCCTGGGGGTTCGGGTGAGGGTCCGCCCATCACTGGAGTGGAGGTCACTGAGGTTGTCAAAAAGCTCCTCGGTGGTCGAGCTCCGGGGTTGGACGAGATCCGCCCGGAATATCTCAGGGCTCTGGATGTTGTAGGACTGTCTTGGTTGACACGTCTCTGCAACATCGCGTGGTCATCGGGGGCTGTACCTCTGGATTGGCAAACTGGGGTGGTGGTCCCAATTTTTAAGGAGGGTGTGTTCCACTTATCGGGGAATTACACTCCTCAGCCTACCTGGGAAAGTCTATGCAGGGGTACTAGAGAGGAGGATCCGACCGATAGTCGAACCTCGGATTCAGGAGGAACAATGTGGTTTTCGTCCTGGCCGCAGCACTCTTGACCAACTCTATACGCTCCAGAGGATTCTGGAGGGGGGCATGGGAGTTTGCCCAATCTGTCCACATGTGCTTTGTGGATTTGGAGAAGGGTTTCGACCGTGTCCCTCGAAAGATCTTGTGGGGCGTGCTCCGAGAATACGGCGTTCGGATCCGTTGCTCTGAGCGATTCGGTCGCTGTATCACGAGCCAGAGTTTGGTCCGTATTGGTAACAGCAGCTCGGATTCGTTTCCAGTGGGAGTTGGAGTCCGCCAAGGCTGTCCTTTGTCACCGATTCTGTTCATAATTTTTATGGACAGA
>CM045730.1:27826553-27944053 GCA_024760905.1 Plotosus lineatus
ACAGTCGGCCCCCGACTTACGAAATTAATCCGTTCCAGTGCCTTTTTCGTAACGCGGGAATTTTCGTAAATATTATTTTTATTAACACACACACACACACACACACACACACACACACACACACACACATCTCTTCCTCTCACACACACAATGTATTGTATACACATTTATTGTAGTGCTGCAGGCCACGCCCACAACATGTGGAATTCAAAGCGCATTCCCTGCTTGACAGATCGGAAGTCCAAACTCAACTTTAACTTGATTCCTTGAGGGATCAGAATTCCAGATGAGCTCATATGGACCACATTTATTAAACATTTACTGAATTAAACAACTTAAAAACTTAACTAAAAACTAAAGAGTTAAGCTTCTCTGTCTCTCTCTCTCTCATATGCACGCGCGCACACACACACACACACACACACACACACACCCCTGCCTGTCTCTCTCTCACTCTCACACAAACACTCACACACAAGGTATTGTATACACGTTTATTGTAGCGCTGCGGGCCACGTCCACAAGACGTGGAATTCAAAGCGCATTCCCTGCTTGACAGATCGGAGGTTCAAACTCAACTTTAACTTGATTCCTTGAGGGATCGCAATTCCATATGAGCTCACATGGACCACATTTATTAAACATTTACTGAATTAAACAACTTAACAACTTAACTAAAAACTAAAGAGTTAAGCTTCCTTCTGTCTCCATCTCTCTCGGAATTACAGTACCTGATTGAAAGATCACAGGTCCTTACTGTATTTCCGCTATAAGGTCTCCTTCTGGTTCTGCATCATCCTTCCTAGCCAATGGGAGGCCAGCGGGGAGGGATGTTGAGAGACAGCCAATGAGAGAACAACTTGCGCATCGTGTGAAATATTGATTGGCATGTTTGAATTTCTTTTCATAAGATGGGCTTGTGTTCCTATCCCGGGTACGAAAACTTATGAAAATGATTTTCGTAACCCGGGGGTTTGTACCAATGGGGTTTCGTAAGTAGGGGGCCGACTACGGGCACGCAAGCATGCACACACACATACACACACACACACACACACAATTATATATATATACACACACACACACACATACATACACACACACATACATACATACATACACACACACATATATATATATATATATATATATATATATATATATATATATATATATATATATATATATACACACATATATACACACACATATACACACACTATGTAACTTAAAAAACTAAAAATAGAAATAAACTTACCATCCACTGTCCTTTGTGATCAGAATTTTTTTTTTTTTATGCGTTGAGGCTCCTGACACCTGGTTATTTTGTTTATGTGACATTGACCTATGAAGTCAGCATTAGCACTTTATATCTAAAAGAGACTTGCAAAACATGGGTTTAAGTATGTGGTCAACTGCAACAATAATTTCATTGGCTAATTTTGTTTGGACCAATGAAGTGGCAAATAATAGAAACTGTGTGCTGTTCCCACTCTCATGGATAACTGGCTTTAACTTCTGGTCACATGACCTCAATTTCAAGATGGCCACCACATTTTCCTCTTGGTTAACTTTTCCTCAGGAGGAGATTATATAATTGCCGTTTTCATAAATGAAAAAATGGAAATAGCCAATTTATGCAAAATGTCAAGATTATGAAATCAACATAAAATTCCTTCTTCATGTCTTATATATTAAGTACTTTGTGGCTAAAAACATCAACTCCACTAGCATATATAAAAATGGCAATTCTCGCTATATTTGAATACGTTGAGTTATTATAAATGTCGATTAACAGTTTGAATGTAATGGCCTTATTTCAATGATAAAATAACTATTAAAATAAATAAATGATAAAATAAATATAAAAGATATAAATATAAAAGATAAAATATAAAAGATAAAATAACTTTAACTTACTCTTATGAAAGCATATTTTCAGTGATTCCAAGTGGGCAACTGGTCATGTGACCAGAATGTGATCCCCCCCCAACACACACACACAAACACCCCTCACCACCACCAAGGGAGGGCTGACTGACGTAAAACTTCTCAATTATTTTCTACCCCCCTCAAGGAAGAGGAAAACACCCCCTCCCCATATAAATATCATTATGGAATACAAAAAAAATGAAGAAATATTGATCAACTTCCAACAAAGAATACCTTTATTAACAATTTTTTAGTCTTTAAACAAAAAAATTTTAAGTGCATCAATTTGTCTGAAAAAAAGTATCTGTATTTAAACTGTAAACATTTTCGACCAGCACTTTGTACCATTTGATACTGAAAAATAAAATAAAATAATAATAAATTCAAATTGATCAGCAATATTAACTCAGGAGGACAATATATAAAACACTTTAACCTACAAAACAAAAATGAATAAAATCATTTGTATTATTATTATTACAGAGGTACCTCACTTTAGGAAAGTCTCACCAAACGAAAAATGCAGGTTACGAAACACATTTTCCGAAAATTTTTGTCTCTGTATACGAAGCAAGTTCACATTACGAAAGCGCCGTCTCAAAAATTCAAACGCGCCATTCAAAGAATGCACAAGCTGCTCTCCCATCAAGGACGTCCAAGCATCCCGCCCCGCTGGCCTCCCATTGGCTAACAACTGAGATGTCATTCATGTCGCCTTTACTCGAGCGCCATCTTGGACAGGTCCACCTGACGCCATCTTGGACAGGGATCCCATTGGCTAGGAGGGATGACGCAGCTACCTCCCATTACCTATTATGAAGCTGAATCTACCATGATGCTTTTCGTGGAAAGGACAGAGTTACTGTTTTTTATGCTTTATTTCTTGACTCGGGCTTTTAACCTTCCATAAACATATGTAAGATTATGACTCTGCTAAGAAGACATGGTCAATACACACACACACACACACACACGGTTTCCGGCACGAGTGAGAAGAACAAACGGGCTCGAGTGATATCACAAAGGAAGATGGCCAAACCTGTCTACCAGTGGTACGATATTGAAACAGAAGGAGGTCTTAAAAGGTATGCTTTTATAATTTAAAAAAGGGTTTAGGGGGTAGTATTGGGAGCCTTGGAATGAATCACGCATTTTACATGTAGTATTGGGAGCCTTGGAACGAATGTACGTTACATGTAAAATGCATGATTCGTTCCAAGGCTCCCAATACTACCCCCTAAACCCTTTTTTAAATTATTCAATTGTTCAATTAACGAAAAAAGCAGGTTACGAAAAAGGCTCTGGAATGGATTAATTTCGTAAAGTGAGGTACCACTGTATTATTATTATAAAAATGATTAAGCCCAGATTAATGGCTATAATGAGCACGTTTCACGGGGCACCGCTTTTCAAAGCCGGGTTTTAAAGCATGATACTGAACTTTCAGCTACTGCTTCATGCTGACCTGGGACCTGGACTTATTTTCGCAGCAGTGTCGTCATCCAGCATGACAGAGCCCATGTGTGCTGCAGGTAGCATCAGTTCCTCTGCTATGCTGTGGCAGTTTTTGAGGTGAGGCTGTTACCCACAGGCGAAATCTAGAGAGCGCACCTAAATTCACTCAGCCATCAGCGCGCTAGAGGAGCTCTGTGCTCGACACTGTCCCAGTGATTTGTTTTTTGTCTCATCACTATGGTGAACACGATTTTTCCCGCACCCCATTGCTTCTCTTGAGCTTAATAAAAGTCTTTGTTTCATTTTACTTGGTCTCCTGCATCTTTGGGTCCGACTGATATGCATATTTACTCTTCCTGCTTCTTAATGTAGCGTACAGTCAACTCATTAATGCCGTAATGGCGAGCCACAGACTCAAAACTTCACCCTTCTTTTAATAAATCTAGCAGCTTAACTTTCTCACTAAGTGTCATCATTTTCCTTTTTGGTTCACTAGATCTTCCTGTAACGCCAGGGCATATCAGTCAAACCCAAAAATGCAGGAGACCAAGAACGATGAAATCAAAACCAAAATCACTGGGAGAGTGTCGAGCACGGAGCTCCTCTCGCGCGCTGATGGCTGAGTGAAATCAGGTGCGCTCTCTAGATTTCACCTGCGGGTGACAGCCTCACCAGTGTATGCAGAGAGAGAGAGAGAGAGAGAGAAAGTTAAACGCCGCCAACAAGCACAGACCATAACACTTCCTGGGTGATTTGAGGCCATTTTCTAGGTCTTTGTAATACTGTATACAACAGTACTTATGAGCACAAAGAGAGAAAAACTTAGGCACTTGACTGGAGAACTGTTGATACGTCGCGTAGACGAACTAACCATGCGGCTCGAGCACAAAGACAAGAAGCCCCATGTATTGGATGCTGGGAAATATAATCTCAACCAATCAGCTTGCTGGATTCATAGCCAATCAGAGAACATTAAAGTCAAGCAGGAGAAGAGAGCATGTTGTGTAGCTTAGTTGAATGTAGTGCGTGTGAATTTTGAGTACTGTACTGTAATCTTTCATTTTTTTTTAATTTCCCGATGGGAAATCCACGATATTGCGGGGACGCGAAGTAGGAAACATGAAGAGACGGGGGATTACTGTATGTGGTGATCTATGCCAGTATATCAAATATTGAAATTATCATTATCGGCAGGCATTAGGTCTAGACATCACACCCATCTGGATGTCAACATTACCATAGGCTTAGGAAGGACTGAACACAGCGGTGGGACGATTCAGTCAATCAGTGTGTGTGTGAACGTCAAAAAATAAAGAAATAATCGTCATGCAAAGTTTAACAAACATCAATCCATTTTCAATAAGTGTGGAGGCACCTGTGTGTGTGCCTGTGCAAGTAAAGGGTGCGTGGTCAGGCCAACACTGCCCCTTACAGGTGATGAGGTTACTTTATCATATAAATAAATGCTTTCACTATTCAGGCAGTGGTGGCCTAGTAGTATAGGGTGCTGGATCACTGATCCTAAGGTTGGGGGTTCGAGCCCCACTCTCCACAAAGTTGTCACTGTCCCCCAGTGCAGCTAACTGGGTTAATCAAAGGCCGGCCATCTCTCTCACTGTCTATGGTGTGAGGCATGTAAAAGAACCGTTTCTGACTTTCGACAAGAGTAGGCTGCAAAGCCATCAGCGTGTTTCCAAACTGCGATGGCCTGGCGAGCTGTCCAGAGTGTACTCTGCCCTCGCCCGGAGTCGGCCGGGATGGGCGCCGGCCTCTTTGTGACCCTAATTAGGATTAAACGGTTACAGAAAATGAACTGAGCTTACAATATTCTGTGCTTTTCCACTCCTGTCTTCTATCCATGTAGACATGTAATGGAGTAAGGCAATGTTATTACTGTACAATCCACTTTGGCAGTATTAAGATAATTCTGGGAAGTGAGACTGTAAAGCAGATGAAGAGGTGAATCATTTTGGACGTGGCTTCACACACACACACACACACACACACACACACACACACACACAATTACATTAACGTAATGTTGGTGCACAGATAGTATTATCAACTATGCCATATATTTAACAATAGAGAGTGACTGATTCTGAACTGATAAGACTCTGGACAAAGAAGTTTACATTCTGTGCGTTCTAGGTCATGAGTTTTTTCTGTTTGATTTGAATCTCTGAAAACACAGTCACTTGTATCACTGACATTCCACATTCTTAAATATACCTAAAACTGATAGTTGAATGTCATGCCGAAATAAATAATTAAAACAGTTGCATCCTGTAACTCTTGCACAAATCCCTCAAGAAGTCTCTTGTGACTCACTACTGGAACCACAATCACAGTGTTACCAGGTACAACAGGAAGTACAGCAATAGACTTAGATCACTCAGTATTATTCACAACCACAAGAGGGCTCAGACAGAGAGAGAGAGAGAGAGGATTCCAGAACAACAAGGGGGAAAAAATATTATACTTATACTGTGTGAGCTTTTATGTACAGTGGTTTTAAAAACAACACTGTTTAGATATTTCCAAGCTGACCTTGTGCTTCAGGTACAGCATCTACACTCACACAAGGTCAAGTATTTATACTTCATGTGTTTGTAACATTAAACAAAGAAGAACTGACTGTTCATCTTCTGTATAAAATTCAAGCCAATTCTGGAAGAAAATAAAACTGATTCAGTGAGGAAAAGGAAGCTGATGTAATGAATTATAAAGTGAGTCAATGAATGTGTTTTTGAACTCTTTGAACGAGTCTGTATTCAGCGACTCGAAGCATTGCAGAAGTCATGTTTAAATCTACAGGATTATGTTTATGATTAAACTGATTATTATAATGAACTACAGCCACTAGAATGCCTCAAACTGTATATGTTTATATTAGCACAACACCCTGAGAAGAGATTTCTACATTTCATAGAGATGAAACAGTGTGAAAGGCAGTGTGAATTAGAGTTGGTGTGGTCTGCATTACCACGATGTGTAGTCTTCTACAGAGGTACAAGTGGTGTTCCAGCTACACAGAAACACTGTACACACAACACAGATTCAATGCGGAGGTACAAATTTTATTTGCAGAGGTGCAATGCCCTTGCAGTCCATCAGCTTCACAAACAACATTTTTTAATAGGGTGCCATTATTTTTCTTATTATTATATGGGTAAGCGTAAAGGTAAAGTCCTTTGGGCTTTTTACACCCGAGCCTAATGGCTCATCAGGCCGGTGCTTATCCCTGGTTTCCATAGCGTGAAGTGACTCGGAATACAACTCCTCCTGAATGGGACGCTACTCCATCATAGGTTACCTTCCCAGTATATTTTTAGTGGTACCCATTTATACTGCTGGGTGAACAAAGGCACACTTGTGGTTGAGACCTTGCCTAGGGGGCTTAGCACAGTGAGGTCGAACTGGGATTTAAACACACAACCTCCCTATAAATGAGCACAGCACCCGAACCACTACACCACAAGCCCCAAAAGGGTAAGTGTATTTGTGGTTATTTTGGGAAACTGTTTTGATTTTTTTTTTAACTCAAATATATATGAAAAAACACATTTCACAAGATGTCCAGAAAGTTGTGTAGCTGCAAGAAAATGTATTCTTAAATTATTAATAATATAACAACAATAATAGAAAAGTGAGTTGATTGTAATTTATATATTTGACATGCATTATAACAACATGTCAGTAAGAACAACAATTAAAATCTGAAAATCGGTGTCACATTAGTAAGTCTATATTTAGATTTACACACACTCAAGTGTGTGTATGGGGTGGGGCACACAACAACAACTGACCTCCACAAACCTGGTATTCTTGAAGGTCACAATAATCATTACTGAGAAAGTACATAAGACCCAGGGTATGGTTTATTAGCCCACTATCATGGCTACCCAATAGATATTCAGGTCTATTCCAAGGCTCTGAGAGACGTGTCGTCTGAGGCGTTAAACCTTGAGCTAAAAGACAGGTCTCTTCTATTCTGCGTGTAGCCCAGCATTTAACACAAAAGCTAGTCTGTGTTCACAAGATTAGACATACTATTTCTTGAAAATAAGTTATTCACACTTATTTTTTCTTAGAAGTTCACCAAATATAATTTTTCCTGCCGATTTCCATTGATCTATGAGTGTGACCTGCTAACACTGATATTTTTTCTGATTTGCCTATAAACAGCTACAACTAATAGTACACAAAAAAAGCTTTTCCGAAATGAAAATGTATTTTAATTGAATTTTTTACAATAAAACAAATTATTGCACTTTATCAGTACAATATTGACCGTTAATAATAATAATAATAATAAATTATTATTATTATTATTACGGACAGTTCCTCGCTTAATGACGGGGTTACATTCTGTACACCCAATCGTGAAGCAATTCCGTCGTTAAACGAACCCCGCTTTAGTAGACATTTTGCTTGGTTTGTATTTGTACAGTCGGCTACTGTATTGTATACGTATAGACTGTTGAACATTCATCAGTTCATTTTCTGTAACCGCTTCATCCTAATTAGGGTCGCGGGGAGGCTGGTGCCCATCCCAGCCAACTCAGGGCGAGGGCAGAGTACACCCTGGACAGCTCGCCAGGCCATCGCAGGGTGGAAACACGCTGACGGCTTCACAGCCTACTCTTTACAAAAGTCAGCAATGGTTCTTTTACATGCCTCACACCATAGACAGTGAGAGACATGGCCGGCCTTTGATAAGCCAGTTAGCTGCACTGGGGGGGACAGTGACAACCTTGTGGAGAGTGGGACAAGGTTGTTGAACATGAGAAGCCATAACTGCTAGCAATCATTTGAACGCTCTTACCTAGCAGCGTGGTAGACTTCTGACTGAGTAGAGAGTGAGTGTGTGTGTGTGTGTGTGTGCGCGCGCGCGCGCGAGCGAGAGAGAGAGAGAGTAGGGAGGCAGGATGGGAGATGCTGCCGACACTGGGTATGCGCGAACATCTGTACACAATCACAACTCAGCTGATTTGTTTCTGCTGTGACCCGTTAACAGTAAAAGTATACTTTTAAAAATTTGACAAGTCTGTGGTTAAGTGAGGACCGCCTGTATTATCATTATTATTTACATGGTAGGTTATGTATCTCACCTGGGATCTGAACCTTCAGCAAACTATTTTTATTAGTTGCACACTCTGCTCATCTTTCCAAGAACCGTTTTAGTGCAGTGAATGTGTCAACTCTGTAATCAGTTTCTTCAGCCTGGGCATGTTCACCTGGGTGACGGTGTTTTAAGTGAGTAATTAAGATTGTTGTTCTAAAGATTTTTGTGGAAGTTCCTTGGCCTTGCGTGCATTATGTCTTTACTCACAGTCAATATATGCGGCTTAATTAAAAGTGCCCGACTGTCCAGTGATCACTGAGCACTCAGTAGGGATGTCATTGACAATCGGAATATTGCCGATATAATTGTCGTTCGATAATTGATACCTATAAAAGGGGTATCGATACTTCTAACGTTATAGCTTCCTGTGTTTATGACAGCGTCTGTAGTAAATGCCATTTCAATGACACCCCGAGTAAATGGTACATCCTGCCTCTTTGTATGGTAAATGCTACGTCCCGCCTCTCTGTATAGTAAATTGTACGTCCCGCCTCTCTGTATGGTAAATGGTACGTCCCTGCTTCTAGTGTGCTGTCAGAGCGCGTGTTCTCAACAGCACGGAACATTTTGAACAAGAGACACTTATCACTGGATAATGCAGATATGTGCATCTTTTGAATCTATACATCTATTTTCGATTCCACGTCACTGTGACAAGCAGCAGAGAGCCAATCCTTTCTGTACTCCACTGTGTGGGCGGGTCCCATAGCTTCAAACTCCAATTTTATTGGATTATAACAACAGCCACAGACTGCGCATGTTGTTTTTGAGTAAAGAGATAAATTTCCCTCGTTTCGATCGACTTATTTCCACGAAGCCAAGCACAGCTGGCAAGCAAACAAATGGACGGACATGGAAAAACTTCAACCCGCAGAGCAGCTGACTGCCAAAACTTGGGACGCACTTCCTGTCACAAACACTGCAGTGTGTGTGTCCAATAAAATTAGAGCTTCAAGGTATCGGACCCGCCCACACAGAAAGGATTGGCTCTCAGCTTCGCGCCACAGTGACATGACATTGAAAGTAGATGAATATATTTGCTCTGAGCAGTTAGAAAGTGAAGCTGCATCATCTCCTGCTTGGCCTTTTAAGATGCTGGCGCTGTCGGCAGCACAAACAACCGTCGTACGCAACACTCGCACTGCACTGCCATGAATCATGCTTCACCACTTTTGCGGTCATCAAGTCAATCAGACGAAACTCGCATAGGTCGTAAGTCGACGAGTCACTGCATTCAATGCATTATACAAACTACTGTAATATATCTTAGGCTGTCCTATTTAATGTATTTATGGAACAGTACAGCAATATTCCAATGTATCGGAAATTTTTATCAATATATCGATACCAATAACAGGTTTTCAATGACACCCATAGCACTCAGTGGCTGTTACATGCATAGGTGTGGTTGCAACCTAATCACCTTGGCTGGAACCATAGACAGACATAACAGGGGGACCGGCTCAAATTCGGAAACAGGCTATGTGAGAATGATCAGCCAATCACCGGTATATGGCCAGTTTCTTGAGTGCATCTCTAATCCCCCCATTTCGTTTCTGACACTATACGTGGATGAGCTTTAACAAAACAGCTTAAGCTAGGTCTGGCTATACAATTTGATTTTTGACAAGTATTCAGCTAAATTTTAACTGTTAAGCTACAATAATTAATTAAAATTAAAAAAAAAAAAACACACACCACAAGGTGCTTATTTACTCACATCAGAAGCCATCTTGGTGAGATCACATGACTGTTTAAGACTTAAAGCAAGGTGATCTCACCAAGATGGCTCCAATTGAAACAGTAATGTCTAATCTAGGTTTTTTTCTTTTCTTTTGATGATCAGTGATTGGTGGAAACAGGTGGAAGGTGTAGCTATTGTTTGGCTGAAGTGAAAACCTGCACCCACACCGGCCCTTTGCGGATAAGATTGCCTTCTCCCTGGGTGAGAGAGTTAAACCGGCTTTCACCCGAATGATCTGGGTACCCTTCCAATGCTCTTTTAGGGTTGAAAATTACATAGATGAAAATTAAGAGTCACGGGTGTGGGCGGATATCTATTTGGTGTGGGCGGGGTGATATTGTGTGTGTGTCCACAAGAACACACACAAAATAACCCTGCCCACACCAAATAAATATAAAAGAGCCCTAAAAGAGCTCATGGCAAGCAGCAGCGCGGCGAGCGAGAGATTTTTTTCTGCCGCCGGGGTTTGTAATCCAGAAGCGGAAATCATAGCTGAAGTAAGACGGTGGATGAGATTTGTTTATACACAGCAATCACCGAATTAAATAACTCCCCTACCAATGACAAAATAAAAGACTGGGTGTGGTTCAGTCTCCACTCTGAGACTGGGTCGGTCAGTGCAGCATTAAGCATTAATATTATTTAAAAGAATATTGAGCAGGCTCCTTCTTAAAATAAGTCTTCATATACTTTTCTGTGTTGCTGTTGTTTTTGTAAATTAAAACTATGACAAAACAACATTAATATAACGAATAAAATAAAATAAAAAAGATCCCACGAAGGGATGGTGAGGTAGACTACCCAACTCGTTACACGTCTGGCTGTTCCCGTCCCTCGTTTCGTGGGATACATATTCTTTGTCTTTATAAAAATACAAGAAGGACTTGAACACATTCACTCATTTTCTGACCCACTTAATCCTAATTAGGGTCGCTGGGAGGATGGTGATTTTTTTTTAATCTAAATGTTTTTGTTGCAAGCAGAATTGTAATTGAATTGTCTCTGTAGTTGTTTAACTCAATGCAACACAGTGTTGTTTTATATTAACATGAAGGAAAATGAGGGAAAACATTATATGCAGTGCTATTTGATTTTAAATATCAAAAGGGATTTGTGGCTCCCAGTGTTTTCTTGAATGTGGAAAACGGGTCCAAATGGCTCTTTGAATGGCAAAAGTTGCCAACCTCTGGTCTACACAGATACACCTATGCACAGTCTGGAGCTTAACTTACCATGCTGTTAAGGTTGGAGTCAAAGCTCCCACAGAGTTGTGTGGCCCGTCCAATCGGCTCCAAAACCTCCTCATCCCACATGTAGGTTCCTCCTGAGCTGTCAGAAGGGGAGAGCTCCAAAGATGAGCCATGTGGTAAATCTCTCTCTGTACACAGCGCCTGAGTCCCACAGAGACGTGAACCAGTAGTTACGTCCCTGCGACCTACACAGAAAAAAAAATTACACCACAAACCTCACTACTGACACATTTTCCCTTCCTTTTAATTAGCGTGGCGTGAATTGTTTTTCCAAATATCTGCTTTGGATGATTATAAAAAAACTTCTGGGCATATGAATAAAAGAAAAATGGTGAGCATAAGAAATACAATTATTTTATTTTGCAAAGTTAAACAGCAACATTTCTTTTCCTTTCGGCTGTTCCCTGAAACATTGTCCCGGAAGTAAAATCAAGCCAATCAACATGAATGTCAACTTTAGCACATGCCACGTTGAACATTAACATAAACAAAGGCATATGGCCAGGAACATCTTTAAATTGATGAATTAGTGAGCAGGAGAATCAGGTCAAAAATACTTGTTATCACTTTCTGATAGGTCCGTATCTGGCTCATCGCTCCATTCATTAAGAGCATCCCATAGTTTTGCTGTAGAAGTTTCTAATGGTTCATCGGTTGTTGGGCATTTACCAAGAGAACACATTTTTCCTGTTTTTTAAAACAGGGCGGAACAATCAAATGTGTTGTTACTGATGAGCGTTATAGACATTCCCCAGTGGCAGGGGGTCTTGAAATACCGTGTAAATTCAATTTTGCAGGCAGTGAACACCTCATTTTAATGTTACAGAGACTGAACGAATAAAATTGGGACGGGTGATCTACGATTTTGCTCCCAGTACACATGGGGGGTTATTAACCGTAAGATTAAAAACATTGAGGGGGGCTTATTGAAACAGGGCGCCTATTACGTCGAATACAGGATTTCAACTTTTGATAATGATAAAAAAAAAAAAAAAATTTCTATAAAGTTGAAAATATTATGTAAATAAAATTAAATTTCGAAAAAGTTCATAAAATTATGTAATGCAGCCGTGAGGGGGGGCACAAGCCATACCAGATCGGTCGAGGCCCGGGTTAACAACGACCACCATCAGTGCTGTTAACCAACTGGGTGCTGGTGGAAATTGGACAACTGTTGGTCGAAAAAGGAGAGGTCGAAGAAGGAGAGGCAGGAGGCGTGTCCGTACACAGAGAGAGAGAAGATCAAAGGCATGAGTCTCGGACAGAGAATAAGGACTCTGAATGTTGGAACAATGACAGGAAAAGGTAGACAGCTGGCTGACGCAATGCCTAGGTGGAAGGTGGACATACTGTGTGTTCAGGAGACCAGGTGGAAAGGTAGCAAGGCTAGAAGCTTAGGAGCAGGGTTTAAGCTGTTTTATCATGGTGTGGATGGGAAGAGGAATGGAGGAGAAGTCATCTTGAAGGAGGGGTTTATCAGGAATGTTCTAGAAGTGAAAAGAGTGTCAGACAGAGTGATGAGTCTCAATTTAGAAATAGAAGGTGTGATGTTCATTGTTGTTAGTGCTTATGCCCCACAGGCAGGATGTGAGCTAAAAGAGAAGGAGAGATTCTGGAGTGAATTAGATGAAGTGATGCAGAGTACCCCTAGAGGTGAAAGACTGGTCATTCGTGCAGATTTCAATGGACATGTTGATGCAGGCAACAGAGGGGACGGGGAAGTGATGGGCAGGTTTGGTATCCAGGACAGGAACACAGAAGGACAGATGCCGATAGATTTTGCAAAAAGGATGGAAATGGCTGTGGTAAATACTTTCTTTCAGAAGAGACAGGAGCATAGGGTGACTTATAAAAGCGGAGGTAGGAGCACACAGGTAGATTACATCTTGTGGAGGTAATGCAATTTGAAGGAAGTCAGTGACTGCAAAGTTGAAGTGGGCGAGAATGTTGCCAAACAGCATAAGATGGTGGTGTGCAGGATGACACTGATGGTGAGGAACGTGAAGAAAGCCAAAACAGAGCAGAAGACAAAGTTGTGGAAGCTGAAAAAGGAAGAGTGTCGTGTTGTCTTCAAGGAGGAGTTGAAACAGGCCTTGGGTGGTCAGGACGTGCTTCTGGATGAATGGACAACTACAGATAATGTGATCAGAGCGACAGGAAGGATAGTACTTGGTGTGTCATCTGGAAGGAAAGTAAATAAGGAGACTTGGAGGTGGAATGAGGAAGTGCAGAAGTGTGTACAAAGGAAGAGGTTAGCAAAGAAGAGGTGGGACAGTGAGAGGACCGAAGAGAGTTAGCAGTGTCAAAGGCCAAACAGAGGGCGCATGATGACTTGTATGCTAGGCTGGACAGTAAGGAGGGAGAAAATGATTTATACAGGTTAACACAGCAGAGAAATAAAAATGTGAAGGAGTGCAGCAAGTTAGAGTGATGAAGGACAGAGTGGGAAATATATTGACTGATGACAGAAGTGTGCTGGGAAGATGGAAAGAGTACTTTGAAGGGCTGATGAATGAGGAAAATAAGAGAGAGAGAAAAAAGAGTAGAAGAGGTGACTGTTGAGGACCAAGAAGTAGCAAAGATTACTAAGGGTTAAGTGAGGAGGGCATTGAAGAGTATGAAGAGTGGAAAGGCAGTTGGTCCTGATGACATACCGGTGGAGGTATGGAAATGTATAGGAGAGGTAGCAGTAGATTTCCTGACAAGGGAGACGTGCAGAGTTGTGACAACTACAGAAGGATAAAGTTGATGAGCCATACGATGAAGTTATGGGAAAGAATAGTGGAAGCTAGACTAAGGGCAGAGGTCAGCATTTGTGAACAACAGTTTGGTTTCATGCCAAGAAAGAGCACCACAGATGCAGTGTTTGCTTTGAGGATTTTAACAGAGAAGTACAGAGAAGGTCAGAGGGAACTGCATTGTGCTTTTGTGGATCTGGAGAAAGCATATGACAGGGTGCCGAGAGAAGAACTGTATTATTGCATGAGGAAGTCTGGAGTGACAGGGAAGTATGTTAGAGTGGTGCAGGACATGTATGAGAGATGTAAGACAGTGGTGAGGTGTGCTGTCAGTGTGACAGACGAGTTCAAGGTGGAGGTGGGACTGCATCAAGGGTTAGCTCTGAGCCACTTCTTGTTTGCTATGGTGATGGAAGGCTGACAGACGAGATTAGACAAGATTCCCCATGGACTACGATGTTTGCAGATGACATTGTGATCTGTAGTGACAGCAGAGAACAAGTGCAGGAAAATCTAAAGAGCTGGAGGTATGCCCTAGAAAGGAGAGGAATGAAGGTTAGCCTCAGTAAGACAGAATACGTGTGTGAACGACAAGAACCCAAGAGGAACGGTGAGGTTACAGGGAGCAGGGATCAAGAAGGTGGAGGATTTTAAGTAATTAGGCTCAACAATCCAGAGCAATGGAGTGTGAAAGAGAGGTGAAGAAGCATGTGCAGGCAGGTTGGAATGGTTGGAGAAAAGAGTCCGGTTTGATGTGTGATAGGAAGGTATCGGCAAGAATGAAAGGAAAAGTGTACAAGACGGTGTTGAGGCCAGCGATGTTGTATGGTTTAGAAACAGTGGCCCTGGGAAAAAGACAAGAGGCAGAGCTGGAGGTAGCAGAGATGAAAATGTTGAGGTTCTCTTTGGGAGTAACGAGGATGGATAGGATCAGGAATGGGTACATCAGAGGGACAGCACATGTAAGAGGTTTTGGAGACAAAGTCAGAGAGGCTAGATTGAGATGGTTTGGGCATGTACAGGGGCGGGATAGTGAATATATTGGTAGTAGGATGCTGAGGTTGGAACTACCAGGCAGAAGGCCGAGAGGAAGACCAAAAAGAAGATTTATGGATGTGATGAAGGAGGACATGAAGGCAGTTGGTGGAAGAGATGATGATGCAGAGGATAGGGTGAGATGGAGGCAGATGATTCAGATGGATAAAATCAAGAATGGGTACATCAGAGGGACAGCACATGTAAGAGGTTTTGGAGACAAAGTCAGAGAGGCTAGATTGAGATGGTTTGAACATGTACAGAGGAGGAATAGTGAATATATTGGTAGTCGGATGCTGAGGTTGGAACTACCAGGCAGAAGGCCGAGAGGAAGACCAAAGAGAAGATTTATGGATGTAGTGAAGGAGGACATGAAGGTAGTTGGTGTCAGAGAAAAAAATGCAAAGGATCGGGTGAGATGGAGGCAGATGATTTGCTGTGGCGACCCCTGAAGGGAACAGCCGAAACGAAAAGAAGTTGTTCAGAAAATTATGTGCTACAGAAATGCAATTTGTATAATATCTTGAAGGTGCACTGTGCACGTCCAGCTGAATAGTAGTATTGAGGCTATACCATCAATTTGAAACTATTCTTCTTTTCCTTTCGGCTTTTCCCTTTTTCACCAGAAAATATTTCACCACAGTGAATCATCTGATCCGCACATTTGATTTGGCATCGGTTTTTACGTCGGATGCCGTTCCTGACACAACCCTTTAGCAAGGGACAGAAACACGCTAATGGCTTAGCAGCCTACTCTTTACGCAAGTCAGCAATGGTTCTTTTACATACCTCTCATCATAGACAGTGAGTTACGTGGCCAGCCTTTGATAACCAAGTTAGCTATTATATCTGATATACTCTTGTTGCTGTGGTGCTCAATTGTTAAGTTTTTAGATGGTAGTTCATGTTTTCTACTGTTCAGAGTTGCAATGGCTGCCCATGTGGTTCGAAATAAAGAATTCTCCATCATGTACAGATAGTGCTTGAGATGTCCACAGTACCATCTTGAAATCACGCTACCTAACAGATGAGATAAAGAAAGTTGTTGACCTTGTAATTCAACGCAACACTTTCTTTAGCCATCCACAAAACCTCTTGATAGCGATGCTCACTGAGCTCCAGAGATACTCCAGAGAGACTTGTATGTGAAATTATTACACATAATTCCGTTCGTCATGATAATAAACAAAATTTCACGTTTGTTATTTTTACACTCAAAACCACAAGAGGGCCCTCTGGGCTTGGGTACCAGTACCTGCCATTGAATCCACCATTGAAGAAATGGCCCCAAAAAGAAAATCCTATACTACGGATAAGTGACATATGCAGCAGAAAATGGTAATCAAGCAGCAGAAAGAAAGTTTGGAGTGAACAAGAAACTTGTGAGATACTGGAGAAAAGTGGAGCTTATTATTACTTATTATTACTGAAAACAAAAAAACATTTACTTGAGCAACGTGTTGCAGGGAAAGGTTTGTTAGCAAGTGCAGTTGCGTCTCCATGTCCAGGTAGTGAAATTATTCAACATAATTCCATTCATTATAATAATACCAAACGTAATTTCACATGTTAATTTTACAAGCACAACCGCAAAAAGGCAACAAGACAGCAGAAAAGCGGAGATTATTACTACTGCAATGAAGAAAACAAACAAACAAAAAAAAAACGCTAAATCACGGGCTAAAAGCTAGACGGGCCACAGCTGGAGAAATGAGTTCGCACTTGGGGGCTTGAGCAACCTGGAAGAGATTTGCTTTAAAAACAGGAAGATATTTTGGTGTGCTTTCCTGGCAAATGTCCAACAACCGGTGAACCATTAGAAACTGCTACACCAAAACTTTCGGATGCTCTGAATGAATGGAGCGATGAGCCAGATATGGACCTATCAGAAAGTGATGAGTATTTTTTCAGCCGATTCTCCTGCTCACTAACTTCATAAATTTAATCGCGTTCCTGGACATGTGTTTTTGTTTACATTCGTGTTGAATAGTTCAACATAGCCTGTGCTAAAGTTGGCACTCATGCTGATTGTCTCGATTTTACTTCCGGAAAAATGTTTAAAGGAACAGCGCCAGGAGGGAAAAATAAAGGTCTTTTTTTTTTTATTATTTATGCTGTTTTTTGTTTATTTTCAGCTTTCATGTAAGTAGTTTGGTTGATACCAAAAAATTAATAACACAAATACCAGTAAAACTCTTTTCTTGTTCTGTTATTATTCATGTGTTCCTCCTCGATGGTAATAAACACCGTTCCACTCCGCTGCTAAGCATTTTAATAAGCGCACACCCACTCCAATCTTTTAAGTGCCCTGGGTGCTTATCACATCAGATTCTTTAATTATGCTTTTTTTTTTTTTTTTTTTTTTTTTTTTGGGGGGGGGGTTCAACTTGTACTTCGGAACGACGTATACAGACGCTCCCTGACTTACGTTTTAGTTAGGTTCTGGACGGCCGAATGGAAGGTGAAAAAAAAAAAAAAAAACGAAAGTTGTTACTGTATGTTCCAGTGATGTATGACGTTCATACTGTACTATACATCCATAAATACCATTACCATATCTCATAAAATACCCCTAAATCAATTATTATAAACATAATATTGTACAATATCAAATAATAACATTTATTTCAAATAAATTAAATTCAAGCAAAATAATTTCAAATAGAAAATTTTAAATCAAATTCACTCATCAAATACAGTCTCAAATATAACCGTTAACATTCTCTGTGATGCAATCTTTCTGCTTGTAAATGGTTCCGATGGTCGACGGAGCCATTTGGAAGAAACGTGCCACAATCGCATGTTTTTCACCAGCATCAATTTTCTAGTACCCACGTTTCTAACGAGATGGCTTGCCACGTTTTCTGATTACCACCATCACTAGTAAGCTTACGCTTTTGGCCAACCATATTTGCTTAGGGTTACACAAGTACGCACAAAAGTGTAAACACAAAGATAACAGAGACGACGTCTTAACACAAGGGTAACACGCGGTGAACTGGGAAGAAGGAGGGCAAGTTCAGTCTGTTGTTTGTAAACAATGTACGCAGTGTCATGTATAAGGAGCGTATTACATCAGCATACTACGTAGGTACGTCACGTACTACGGAGAGCACGCCAAATTCAAAATTTGACTTTTTTTTTTTTTTTTTTAAACGTAAAATCGAAAAATACGTCAAACGAATGAATGTAAAGCGGGGAGTGACTGTAGTCCGGAAAATATGCTATATTTGCCTTTTTTTTCAGGTTCATTGTGGAACCTCAAGATACACTTCAAATTGTCCAGTTTTTTTTTTTTTTTCCTGGTTATTTCTACATGTCCACAAGTTTTTATAACTATCCAAAGAAGATATTTGAAAAAGAAAAAAAAAAAAAAATCCACTCCACCCTACTTTCTATTGCATTGAAAACAAAGACCCGGTAAATTTTCAGTTATTAACCACACCTTGATAAAAATATTTATTAGTTTACCGTACTCACTCACTCATTTCCTAAGCTGTATAATCTTACTGGGGTCACAGAAAGGCGAGAGCCTATCTCTGCCAAAACTAGACAGAGGTGGGGTACATCCTGAACAGCTCACCAGACCATCAAAGGCTGAAGATGCACACAACCATTCACACTCACACAAAAGGCCAATTTGGAACAGCCAATTAACCTACCGTGCATGTTTTTGGATTGTGGAAGAAAACCAGACTGTTCAGAAAACTTGCAAAAATACCACAGAAATGCCCAAGCCTGGAATATCAATTACAGGACCTTCTTGGTGTGTGGCAGTCATGCTGACCACTATGCTGTGGTGCATCTTTATCACATTAACGTAAAATAAATGTTGATTGTATTTATGCCGATATGGGGTCATTCAACATTTTCCTAAGCATACAAAACGTACGCTTGGGGAAGGGGGTAAGCTGTCTGTGTACACTTCAATATAAAAATGTCAATCAACAATAATACATGCGCTTGTGAACATTTCTTTTTGTGTGTGTGTGTACGTTTGAAACTCTCAATGCGCGGTTCGTCAACCTCCTGCAGTGTTGCATATCTGCAAAGTCTACAATGAATACTACCCAACCCGGTATCAGCTGCTGAAACATCAGAAGGCAGCTGATCAAGGGCGTAGGCTGGGGGGGGTGCATGTGCACCCCCGCCCCCCCCACACACACACACACACACACACACACACACACACACACACACAGCAGTAGTTGAGTTCTGCTGGACAAGAAATTGTGTGTTCACAATCTTAGACTTAATGATCGTTATTGAAGAGAAAGTCAGAGAGAAGTTCCGCATGACTAGAGTCAGGAAGTAAACAGGAAGTTAACGTGTAACGGGCACTGCGCATGTGCACGCCGAAGCGGACCAATCAACAAACAATATTATCAGTAAGCAATAATAGCTGAACACTGTCAAAGTGCGAGTGTGAGAATAAAGCACAGTTTGTTAGTACCGCCTCCGGCTCCTGCACGTGTTAGAACAGAAACACTGACGCACAGAGAATGAATGGATAAAATAATCATAAGCTATCCAGCCTGTATCTGCAGCCTAATGGTCAGTACGTTTATAAAATTAATAGTATGTTTTTGTGCTGTAAATATGTATTAATATTTGTTTGTGCCTTGGAATAGATAAATAACTTTAGCTCAATTTGTAAACGTCTTTAGCACATGTACTTGCAGACATAGTTTGGAATCTATTTGAGAATGTTGTTGGTTGAACTATAATATTTGATTCATCTTCTGAGAGTAATAGATGAATCGTCGTATGCTGAAAAACTGTGCGTGTTGTTGGCGTGAGATTCCATGTTGTTTATATCATATGCTGTGACATGCATGCACTATATTTTATGTGGTACTTTGTATCAACTCAGTGACTTCACCGTAACTTTGTGTAGGCGGGCACTTAGCAATGGCGGCTTTCGGGTCGATGACTTATACGACAAGCACATAAAACAAAACCGCTGTGTGTGCAATGGTTTATTTGATATAAAAATTTACGCCACAATCGCTTCAATAAACTATACTTAAGCTACCGCCAACTTATTTAGTCGCCGTTTCATTTCCCCTTTAAGGCTTAGGCTGCGGTCAACCGAGATGTGCGCAACCACCCACCCCCCACGGTCAGACCAGCCTACGCCCTTGCTGATCACAAACTGAAGCGTGGTCGTCCAAAAGCCAATGACCAATAAAAATGCAGACATTAAGTATTATATTTTAATATAAAATAATATTAAAAAATCATGTCATTTTTATTATTAAAACCAAATGTCTTGATATTAATATTAAAGCAGGTGTCATTAAAAAGAATTCTTGAAATGTATATTTTTTATTGATTTCATTATTATTTGACTGGTGTATAAAAGAAGTATTGATCAAGGAAATACATTGATTTATCTTATAAAAGAGGTTTGACCATTGTTTTGTTTAATACCTTATTTAAAAATCCTGCCAAGAGATCATAAACATTTATTTGTACGCTTTCGGAGGAGGGTGTGGGGGGGTCAAAAAAAAAAAAGAGTACTCTCTGTACGCTTGGTAAAATGTTGAAAATGTTGAACTGCCCCGAACACAGTGACATAGTGGTCAGTATATTTGCCTCATGGCAAAAGTCCTTTCAAGAGCATTTCTGTGTGGAGTTTGCATGTTCTCCCTGTTCTTGCACAGTATTTCCTCTGGATACTCCTGTTTCCTCCAACAATCCAAAGACATTATGTTAACTGGCTGTTCAAATTGCCCTGAGCAATAATCTGGGCAGCTGTTCAAAGTGTACTTCGCCTTTGCCTAGTGTGGACTGATGTAAACTCCAGCATCCCGGTGACCTGAAGAGGATGAAGCAGTTCAAGCAAAAGTGTAAATAAGAGTAAGTATGAAATCGGTTATTCCTTCCCAATGAGGAAAAGTGTACAAATTTGTTTAATCCTACAGATGACATGATACTCATTCTTTATTTTCTGAACTGCTTAATCCTGATTAAGGTGGCTGGGAGACTAGCGCCCATCTCAGCCAACTCATGGTGAGGACAGAGTACAATCTGGACAGCTCGCCAGACCATCACAGAGCAGAAGCACGCTGATGGCAATGCAATTGTTCTCTTACATGCCTCTCACTATAGAAAATGAGAGACATGGCTGGCCTTGGATAACCCAGTTAGCAATGAAACATGGGGGACAGCAATGAAAATTTACTGGGGGTTGAACCCCCGGGCTTTTGATCAGTAAGCCAGCACCCTACCAGCGAGCCACTACTGCCCCAACATGATGCTGAAAATATTTTGTTTTTTGATAATGTATCAAGAAACATCTTCATGTGAAAGTGTACCTACACTTACCTGTAAGGCTCATCTTGGCCCAGTCTACTCGCTCAGACACAAAACTTGCCACTGATGACCCTTCCTGACATAGACCAGCTAGACCATCGTCTTCCTTAAAGAGCCCCATTTCATCATTTCCTCCCTCATGAACCGACAGGAGTAGGACTCCACCTCCGTTTCCCAAGTCATCAAAGTCATCGATGTATTCTTCACTTACATCATTACGTTCCAGAGAGGATGTAGATGATAAAGACATGTCCTCCAAAAGCTCCAGACAATGTCTTCTGCCCTCAATTGCCTCGCTGGTTGAAAATGGATCCTCAGGAGTAGTTTCCGTGCTGTGTATGCTTCTGAATGGTTTAGAAATAGGTGTATCTTTGTCTTGAGGTTCTTCATCTCGCACTGTAAAATCAGTCTTGCCTTGGATTTTAACCGGCATAACCTGGCGAGGTTGCTTGATGAGAGATGGCCGCATTAGCTTATAACTAAGTGAAGATGGCTTGCCATCAATGCAATTAGGCAAAAGAGACTTCTTCAAAGTTGAGGGTGGTATAGATGAACTAGTACAAACTGATGTTGTAGGCTTAGCTCCATGATCTAACACCATGGATCCCTGAGTGACAGGAGATCTGGCTACCGGAGACTGTGCCAGTGACCTGGGCAGTTCTTTCACTAGTTCTGTTGCACGGTTAAATGAGAAGGAACGTGTTAGAGGTGGGTTTAAGGCAGCGGCAGGCCTCTTTAAATAGGAAAAGCTTTGAGAACGTGCAACATTCTCCACAGAGATGGACTTGATGCTGTCACTGGAGTGAGATAGGTTACTCTGAAGGCCTTCCTGGAGAGATGAGGAGGAGCCCTGACCAGTAGCAACTGCATTCGCACCAACCTTGCTGCATAATGGCTGAAAGGATGATAGTTGTTTGGGCGCACTATTGCGCGAGTTAATCTTTGAAGGCTGAGTAACAGTCCTGGGAATGGTACTTTGTATGGTGGACATGGATCGTTGGGTTTTCCCTACTGAAGCAGCTAAAGGCTTCCTGATTTTCTTAACCACTGGTGCAGATCGTGATTGATGCTGAGAATGGAGAACTACTTGAGTTTCTTCACCAGAATCTGGCACCCTCTCTTCACAATCCTTCCTCCCCTTCATAAGGGAGGGAGCAGGGACTTTCATTATACCATTCTGTTTTCCTACAGGTATTCCTTTACCCCACCCAGGTGAAATAGTTTGGGTTGAGCCATTGGATACAGCAGCAGGGGTAGCACGAGAGCCAAATTTTGGTAGTCTGGAAACCATAGTGGACTGCTTGAGGGTAGTGTCCTCCATTTACTGCCTTCCCCACCATGGGTGTAAGCACAGTGTCCGAGCTAGGGGAAGAACAAAAGATAGAAAGTAAACATTAGGCAATGCTGCAAGGTAATTAACAGGAAGTTAAGGCAGTTTGACATCCTTGGTGTAAGGATTAAAGAATTCATTCCAATTTGAAGAAATTCTCATGTCATCAGAAGTTAGCACATTAATAATATATACCACAATGCTATGAGGAAGTCCTCGGTGACCATCGTGGATGGAGTGGCCCTTGGCCAGTTCAAAAATGAAATATTAACTTGAAAGCATTCATTTTAACTTTGCGCAAGCACTGAACACGAACACCACCTTAGCTGCAGCGTAAAGTACAGTATCTGTACAGAGAGAATGACTTACTCAAACTGTTCTAGGGCCCTCATGAAATATCACCTACTCGCCCGAGGTCTGTCTGCCTTCCATTTACGGTCATCGGTGAGCACCTTTTGGTTTTTTCTTCCTTACGGGAAACCATTCATTTCGTTCATCTAAAATTTGGACATGTTAAAGCACCCAAGTCTTAGAAAAACACGAGGGATCCAATCCATCCAATTTCCAAAATTTGCATTTTTTAAAGATTACCACAAATGGGGGGTCTAAAGCAAGTGTCACTGCCAATAATACAAGTTTCTTTGTTAAATTGCATCGAAGCCTTACAAAAAGACTAAGCCTAAAGCATATAACTCTAATTAGTTGTGTTCTCTCCATGACATGATCAGCCAGCTAAATTCAAGATGGTGGATTGCACAGCAGGTGAAACTGAATAAGAATCTGTACAAAACAGGGATTATCCAAGTTGAGATGCATTTTAAGAGGAAAACCATGTATATGCCCACTTGGCAGTTTGACCTAACGAAACCTGTCTAAATATGTCTAGTGACCAGCTATGGATAAAACTTTTCCTGAATCTTAGATAGATTAGTGGTCAAGTATATTTTCCTTCATGTTAAAGAATGAAGGTGTTTTTTGTGACATAATTATTAGTATTCAAAATTACATGGCCACTACAGTGAACTAAGCACAAGTTTTTCCATGTGAACATATTTAAATATACCACATCATATTTTGGTCTCACTTCAAACACCATTTGCAGAAGTCGATTTTAACATGTAGTTCAGTTTTATTTGTTTGCTTGACAATGCTCGTGTGGGGCCAGTAGTGTAGTGGTTAGGATACTGGGCTCATGATCAGGAGGTTGTGTGTTCAAATCCCAGTTAGACCCCACTGTGCTGAGACCCCTGGGCAAAGTCTCAACCACAAGTGTGCCTCTGTTCACCCAGCAGTATAAAATTGGTATCAGCAAAAATATACTGGGAAGGTAACCTGCGATGGACTAGCGTCCCATCCAGGGGGAGTTGAACTCCTGGTCGCTTCATGCTATGGAAACCGGGAATAAACACCAGCCTGATGAGCCACTTGGCTCGGGTGTAAAAAGCCCAACAACTGACTTTACCTTTGACAATGCTCGTGTGACCAGTTTCACTTTGACACTGACAGCAGGTCTTTTCACTTTAGGTGTCAATGAACGCAACTTAGTTGATTACAGGCAATCACTATTGAATTGCTGAGGCCATGGCTGTGATTCAATGGATCCACTTTCATTGGCGATGGTGTACTGACAGAGTAGAATTTTTCCCAGTCTACGTTCTTGGGAACCTTACCAAACATTCCCTCCCTGATATCACAGCAGAATTTTGGTGCACTGTACTGCATCAGATCCAGTCTATAAGGCACATATCATTTCATAGTTGAAGTTTCTAACTTTCAGTTTACTGGAATGGTAATTGATCATCTTGAGTTTTCCATGAGTCCTGCAATGCTTTAACTGGAAAATATCACTTCCACGTATGTGTTCTGTTAAGGTCTACCTGTGACACATGCAAGGACCCAACACTTGTAAATAAAAATGGCTGCTCTAAAGCAGTGGTCACTCACTCTGTTCCAAAAATCTTCCCTCTTGCAAGTTGTAGTAGAGCTCCAGAGCAGAGCCCCATAGACATGGAACAAGACTTGGATGACTGTCCCATGTCTATGGCACCAGAGGATCCTAATAAAGCTGCTACATCAATAATAAAAAATAGGCATCTGAGATGACAAAAACCCTCAACTGCCCAGTAGTTCTTGAGAAACAGCCTGTACAAAATTGATTAGGTCATTATGATAAGGTCAATGGTCAAACAGCGACACTGACAAGCTTATACACAGCTACACAACACAGGAAATCAGCAGGCAAACTGGCACACCTATGCCTACTTTCACATCAAAGGAAACCTGTACGCAAATTTCCAGAATCATCTGCCAAGCATTTCTTGACAGCCCAGAAAAAAGAAAAAAAAAAAAAAATAGAAAGATCAAACTCATGACAAAGTCAAGGGGCAGATTAAAAAACCCCAACAGTTTAGTATAGTTGTTAAGGAATTAAATGCTGAAGACAGCAATGGGAACAAAGAAGCAATCCGAAAGCAGGCAGAGATAGTACCTTCAAAACTTTATAACTGGGCAGTATCTAAGACAGGAAGGCAGACAAATTTCTGCAGAAAAAAGTAACACAAAATATTAATGAAAACATGTATCTGGGAAACACAGTGGGGAGAAAGTATTTACTTATTTCACATAAAACCAGCCTCGGACACCTACCAAAGCAATTTACATCAAGATACCTCTCTGGAGCTTTGCTTTTAAGCTGCGTGTCAATTTATATATTATCTCCAACCAAAATCGAAAACACTTCTTTTAGCGTTCAAGAGTATTTTAAGCAAATGATTAGATGGTCAGGAGGGGATGGTTAGATTAGATTAGATTCAACTTGCTCATTATACATGTATAAATACAGAGTAACGAAATACAGTTTAGCAACCAATCAGAAGTGCAGAAAGCAGCAAGTACCATATATTTTTATGAAATTACCCATAACATATCACTCAAGCAGCCATCTAGGACTTGTGAGCTGTTTAACCGATGTTTGGGACAGATCTAGTCAACAGAGTATGCCATTCCAGCATCAACACGCAATGTTCAAGCCTTAAGATAGCCTGTGTACATATAACTACTGCCTGCCTGCAACTACGATGATATTCAGAAAGCGGCTGCACAAGCTTTCTTTCAGAATAGCTAACCAGTCTGTGATGAAAAATGAGATGTCTGACCCAAATTAAGAAATACCGAGGGGTGTGGAAAAAAAAGAAAAAAAAAAAAAACGATCCAAATAGTGAGTGATATAACATGAGAAATCTATTCAGAAGTGATAGCAACATGGAACCATGGACCTGGTGACAAATTCAAGCCGCATGCTGTGGACAAATGAAGAAATGAAAAGAGTGTTGTTGTATGCAAAGCTGTCTGTCTTCCTTTCGGCTTTTTCCCTTTTACTCGGGAGTCGCCACAGCGAATCATCTGATTCGCACATTTGATTTGGCAGAGGTTTTTTACGTCGGATACCCTTCCTGTCACAACCCTTTTTAGCAAGGGACAGAAACACGCTGACGACTTTGCAGCTACTCTTTACGAAAGTCAGCAATGGTTCTTTTATATGCCTCTCACCATACACAGTGACAGACATGGCCCGCCTTTGATAACCCAGTTAGCTGCACTGGGGGGTTTTTCTGACTGGCTTTTCTGAAGAGACTAAGTATGAGCAGTTATCTGGGTTTTGCTTCCTGGTGGTAACAAACGCTTCATTCACTGTTAGAGCAGAGCACTCATCCTTTAATGTTGGCCTGGAACTGATGACAGCTGGAAGTTAAACCAACAAAACAATCAGCACTTCATCATTCAAATAGCTCCATGAAGCTCAACCAGTCAAAGGCAGGAATACACACACACACACACACACACACATACAGTCGGCCCCTACCTACGAAATTAATCCGTTACAGCGCCTTTTTCTTAACGCGGGGATTTCGTAAGTAGGGGTCGCATCATAGAAGTTAAACGCCTGATTCGTTCCAAGGCTCCAGTCTTTGGACTGGATAAACCGCATAAACCGTTTAAAAATTATAAAAGTACATTGAACATCGTAAATTGAACTACATTTTACATGTAAAATGCGTGATTCGTTCCAAGGCTCCCAATACTACCCCTAAGCCCTTTAAAAATAAAAGCATACCTTTAGGACCTCCTTCTGCTTCAATATTGCACCGATGGTATATGGGTTTGGCCATATTCCTTTTGTGATCACTCGAGCCCGTTTCTTCTTCTCACTCGCATCGGAAATGACACGTGGGTGTATATGTGTGTGTTGACTATGTCTTCTTACAGAGTTATAATCTTACAAATATTCATGGAAGGTTAAAAGCCTGAGTCAAGAAATAAACAATGACACAAACAGTAACTCTGTCCTGCTGCAGCTCCACAATAGGCAATGGGAGGTAGCAGCATCATCCCTCCGAGCCAATGAAATCCCTGTCCAAGATGGCATTGGAGTGAAGGCGACATGAACGGCAGCTCAGTTGCTAGCCAATGGGGTGGGATATTTGAATGTCATTGATGGGAGAGCAGTTCATGAATTGTTTGAATGGCGCATTTTAATGTATGACGGCGCGTTTTAATTTTTAAGATGGCGTTTTCCTAACGTGAACATAAAATTTTTCGTATATATACACTAGTCCTTCCCAAAAAATTAGCATATTGTGATAAATTTCATTATTTTCTGTAATGTACTGATAAAAATTCAACTTTCATATATTTTAGATTCATTGTAAACTAACTGAAATATTTCAGGTCTTTTACTGTTTTAATACTGATGATTTTGGCAGACAGCTCACGAAAACCCAAAATTCTATCTCAAAAAATTAGCATATTTCATCCGACCAATTAAAAAAAGTGTTTTTAATACAAAAAAGTCAACCTTCAAATAATTATGTTCAGTTATGAACTCAAAACTTGGTCGGGAATCTGACATGCAGCGTGGCATGGAGGCAATCAGCCTGTGGCACTGCTGAGGTTTTATGGAGGCCCAGGATGCTTCGATAGCGGCCTTAAGCTCATCCACAGTGTTGGGTCTGGTGTCTCTCAACTTTCTCTTCACAATATCCCACAGATTCTCTATGGGGTTCAGGTCAGGAGAGTTGGCAGGCCAATTGAGCACAGTAATACCATGGTCAGTAAACCATTTACCAGTGGTTTTGGCACTGTGAGCAGGTGCCAGGTCGTGCTGAAAAATTAAAATCTTCATCTCCATAAAGCTTTTCAGCAGAATCCAAAAATCTCCTGATAGCTAGCTGCATTGACCCTGCCCTTGATAAAACACAGTGGACCAACACCAGCAGCTGACATGGCACCCCAGACCATCACTGACTGTGGGTACTTGACACTGGACTTCAGGCATTTTGGCAATTCCTTCTCCCCAGTCTTCCTCTAGACTCTGGCACCTTGATTTCCGAATGGCATGCAAAATTTGCTTTCATCCAAAAAAAGTACTTTGGACCACTGAGCAACAGTCCAGTTCTGCTTCTCTGTAGCCTAGGTCAGGCGTGTCTGCCGCCGTATCTGGTTCAAAAGTGGCTTGAACCTGGGGAATGCAGCACCTGTAGCCCAGTCCACTGCTTCCACAGGTCCCCCAAGGTCTGGAATCGGCCCTTCTGCAAAATCTTCCTCAGGGTCCGGTCACCTCTTCTGGTTGCGCAGCGTTTTCTGCCACACCTTTTCCTTCCCACAGATGTCCCACTGAGGTGCCTTGATACAGCACTCTGGGAACAGCCTATTCGCTCAGAGATTTCTTTCTGTGTCTTACCCTCTTGCTTGAGGTTGTCAATGACGGTCTTCTGGACAGCAGTCAGGTCGGCAGTCTTACCCATTGCGGTTTAGAGTAATGAACCAGGCTGGGAGTTTTTAAAAGCCTCAGGAATCTTTTGCAGGTGTTTTGAGTTAATTCGTTGATACAGATGATTAGGTTAATAGCTCATTTAGAGTACCTTTTCATGATATGCTAATTTTTTGAGATATGAATTTTGGGTTTTCATGAGCTGTATGCCAAAATAATCAGTATTAAAACAATAAAAGACCTGAAATACATTCGGCCCCCAAATTACGCAGACCCCTGTGTACGAAATCACCAGATTACGAAAAACATTTTCCCGAGTTTCCGTCCCCGAGATATGAGACAACCCCCTCTTACGAAAAGAAATTCAAAATTCAAACACGCCAATCAAAATTTCACACGACGCGCGAGTTACTCGGAGAAACAGAAACAGAAGGAGCTTCGCGCTTTAGTTTAGTTTAAGTTGTTTTAATTCAGTAAATGTTTCATAAATGTGGGCGCATTTGAGCTCATCTGGAATTCTGAACCCTCAAGGAATCAAATTAAAGCTGAGTTTGTCAAGCAGGGAATGCGCTTCGAATTCAAGTCTTGTGGGCGTGGCCCGCATTGTATTGCTTCTGTGTGTGTGTGTGAGTGAGAGAGAGAGAGAGCGCGAGAGCACGCGCGCGAGACAGGGGTGTGTGTGTGTTAATAAAAAATGTTTAATAATGGTTTAATTAAAGAATATGTTAATAAAATGTTAATGGTTTAATAAACGATTTTTTTTTTTTTACTTTTAACACATATTTCATACAAAATTGGTGTACTTTTATCATTTTTCAAGGGTTTATGGAGTTTATCCAGTCCAAAGACTGGAGCCTTGGCACAAATTAGGCGTTTAACATGTAAGATGCAACCCCCACATACGAAATCCCCTACATACGAAAAGGGCTCTGGAACGGGTTAATTTCGTAAGTTGAGGGCCGACTGTATTTCAGTTGGTGTGCAATGAACCCAAAATATATGAAAGTTTAATATTTATCAGTACATTACAGAAAATAAAGTTCATTATCACAATATGCTAATTTTTTTTGAGAAGGACTAGTGTGTGTGTGTGTGTGTGTGTGTGTGTATATATATATATATATATATATATATATAAAAACGCATTTATGTATGTACAGTAGGCCCTTGACATTCGCGAGGGTACGGTTCTGGGCCTTCCCGCAAATCGAGATAATCCGCGAGTTCTGTACCTGGAAGTAAAACCCCATGTATCGCGTCACATGCGCGAATGAGCAGCTGTAAGTAAAATACTATGTATCTATTACATGCACTAAAATATGCTTCTTAAACACATTCTATAGACAGTCTTACTCATTAAAACAGTATTAATGTAGTAAAATGTAGTAATGATTAAGAAAAACGTTTCAATTTTTTTTTACTGTGATATTTATTGATACTAAAATATAAACATTATACAGCATACACAAAAAACACCTTTCAGTGCATTCTGTTTGTAAACATACAGCACTGTAGTTTTCCAAAATGCCCACTAGAAGAACATACTGTATTGCCTTAGGCATGACACAACTGAATTCAGGTATTAACTATATTAAGTCCGCGCAGCTCGGCCACCCCCCCCCCCCCCCCCCAACCGGAGCCGAAGTACAAAACAGAGTTTTAGAGTGATAGAGTAAGAGCCGTTACAAAGCCACTTTTGTTTATTGGGAGTAAATGAGAATAGTGAATCCAGGTGTGTGTGAGCAGCTCAGCCACGCCCCTCAGGTAGTATACAGTTAGTGAGAGGCACAGCACCGAAATCAAAGTCCCCCAAAACACAGACCACAACAAAAAGGATATAAAATAAAAAGAAATGTAATAAATTGGATAAACTAAACACAATGAGTAACATGCTACACCACAGTAAATAAAATATAACAAAAAAATTTTAAACATTACCTTAGGTCATGTACTGGAATAATAATTAAAAAAAGACTTTAATAGTGGCGTGTTTTACAACAGTTCAAAGGATTACAGTATTACTCTTCAGCAATGACGTGACTTCAGAGGAAACTGTTGTTTCTTCCGGAGAAAGTCTTATTTCTTCAGAAGAGACATCCAACCTCATTACCTTTTTCTGGTGCTTAAGCAGGGTTTGAGTGACATCATAGAACTTCACTGGTAATTAAAACATACTAAAAAAGGCTCATTGCCAACTTGTGCGCGAATGAGGAAAAGGGGCGTTACATTACCTCAACCAATTAGCAGGAAGGAGGACAGCTATTGGCTGAATTTGAATCACGTGTGAGCTGCTCGGCAGTCCGTGAATACTGAAATCGCAAATGGTCAAGGGCCTACTGTATGTATAAAAAATGTATGTACGTATGTAAGAGTATTGGATTGAATGTCCGCTCCTTTTTCCAGCCCAAAACAGACCAAATGCACATAGTAATGTTATTTAAAAAAAAAAAGTTTTAAACGAGAAGCACTTTATTGGATAAAAATCGTTGAAACTGAATCTTAGCATATTTTTTTGTGTGTGTGTATGTATATATATATACAGTAAAACCTCCGCTGACGAACGCTTAAGCTCACGAACTTTTCGCCTCAAGAACATTAAATTTGCGAGCATATAGTCTCTGCTGATGAACTAGTTTTCGGCGGACGAATCAAACCACGCGGTTGAACAGCGCCACGGTGGCGGCCACGAGAAGTGACGCACGCTCATGGCGTCACAGTTCGTCACCCCCTTTCTTTGAATGCGGAAATGGCTTGACATTTTGGACCATATTGAGTGTACTTTTGCTATTATGGGACCGAAAAAGACCCCACCACAGGCGGAGATCATTGAAAAACACGAACGAGGTGTGCGTTTGTGTGACTTAGCGTCCCAGTACCAGTACGCTAAGTCTACCATTGCTCCCATCCTTAAGAACAAGGAAGCTATTAAGGGTGCGTGTGTGGCTAAGGGTGTTTCCAAACAGTAGGCGTTTCCAAACACTCCTTCCAAACAGTAAGTCCCTCCCTCCCTCCTCCTCCCACTCCATTCCATCAAGCCATCAACTACCATCACAAAGGTAAATAAAACGACTTTATTATACAGTAGAGTTTATTTCTTTAATTACAATACAATAGCACATTTATTATACATAAAATAAGGTATATTTTTGTGTAGTTTTAAGGCTTATTTAGTAGAAAATTATGTTTTATGGGGACCTGGGAACGGATTATTCTCATTTTAATGGTTTCTTATGGGAAATAAATGTTCGGAAGACAAACTTTTCGCCTTACACACACTTTCTGGGAACCAATTATGTTCGTGAGCAGAGGTATCACTGTGTGTATATATATATATATATATATATATATATAACAAATTATAAGAGTTATAAGTGCAAATTGTAAATTTAGTTGGGGGGCATTCTTTTTCAAATGCTGTGCAAAACCACACATATGCTGTACACATGTCAGAACAGCCCGAGCCGGTTTGAATTAACTAATCGCAGGCCACTGCAAATTCTGTGGAGAATGTTGCATCACTACCACATCTCATTGAAAGTATCCATCATAATTCTATTTCCCTCCATACAGACTACTGCTGTTTGTGTCTGTGTGTGAGTGAGTGATCAAGTTTCTCTGTGATTTCATTCCAGTGACACACAATAGAAGACACACCCAGGTAGGTGCACCTTAGTCAAATGAGTGCAGGCAGGATGCAGGTGTGTCACTGTGATCGTTACAGCTGTACAGTCAATTCGCCTGTCCTCAGCAGACACACACACCCACACCTGAGAAGTTTACTTTTCGCTCTCGTTTATCCCTCACAATGCAGTTTTCCTGCAACTCTGTCATTCCATAAATATTTTTGCCCATCAGACAAAAATTTGTTGATTGAAGTCGTGCACTACATCATGATAAAATAAATATTTGAGTGAGAATGTGACCCAATGTAAGTTACTTTTTGTGTGCAATAAATGTTGCACTTCTCTTTTTCAGGACACTAAATGTTTTAGGTGCGGGAAAAATCGTATTCACTGTAGTGGTGAGGGAAAAACACAAAAACCAAAATCACTGGGAGAGTGTCGAGCACGGAGCTCTTCTAGCGCACTGATGGCTGAGTGAATTCAGGTGTGCGCTCTGGATTTCGTCTGCGAGTAACTGCCTCACCAGGGTATGCAGAGAGACAAAGTTAAATGCCGCCAACTAGCACAGACCAGAACACTTCCTGGCGTTTTGAGGCCATTTTCAAGGTCAGCGTAATATTGTATACAACAGTACTTACGAGCACAAAGAGAGAAAAACTTCGGCGCGTGACTGGAGACCTGCTGATATGTCACGTAAAGGAACTAATAATGCGGCTCGAACACAAAGACAGGAAGCCCCATGTGTTGAATGCTGGGAAATATAATCTCGACCAATCAGCTTGCTGGATTCACAGCCAATCAGAACACTCAAGTCAAGAAGAGAACAGAGCATGTTGGGTAGCATAGTTGAATGTAGTGCATGTGAATTTTGAATACTGTACTGTAATCTTTAATTTTCCAAAGGGAAATTCTGTGATATTGCGGGGACATGAGGAGGAAACGCGAAGTGGGGGGGGTTTATTGTATTATATACATTATATATGCATCCCCCAGTGCGGCTAACAGGGTTATCAAAGGCGGGCCATGTCTCTCACTGTCTATGGTGTAAGGCATGTAAAAGAACCATTGCTGTCTTTCGTAAAGAGTAGGCTGCAAAGTCGTCAGCGTGTTTCTGTCCCTTGCTAAAAGGGTTGTGACAGGAAGGGCATCCGACGTAAAAACCTCTGCCAAATCAAATGTGCGAATCAGATGATTCGCTGTGGCGACTCCTGAGTAAAAGGGGAAAAAAGCCGAAAGGAAGACAGACATATACAGTAAAACCTCCGCTGACGAACGCTTAAGCTCACGAACTTTTCGCCTCAAGAACATTAAATTTGCGAGCATATTGTCTCTGCTGACGAACTAGTTTTCGGCGGACGAATCAAACCACGCGGTCGAACAGCGCCACGGTGGCGGCCACGAGAAGCTGACGCACGCTCATGGCGTCACAGTTCGTCACCCCCTTTCTTTGAGTGCGGAAGTGGTTTGTGTTTGCTTGACATTTTGGACCATATTGAGTGTACTTTTGCTATTATGGGACCGAAAAAGACCCCACCACAGGCGGAGATCATTGAAAAACACGAACGAGGTGTGCGTTTGTGTGACTCAGCGTCCCAGTACCAGTACGCTAAGTCTACCACCATCCTTAAGAACAAGGAAGCTATTAAGGGTGCGTGTGTGGCTAAGGGTGTTTCCAAACAGTAGGCGTTTCCAAACACTCCTTCCAAACAGTAAGTCCCTCCCTCCTCCTCCTCCCACTCCATTCCATCAAGCCATCAACTACCATCACAAAGGTAAATAAAACGACTTTATTATACAGTACAGTTTGTTTCTTTAATTACAATACAATAGCACATTTATTATACATAAAATAAGGTATATTTTTGTGTAATTTTAAGGATTATTTAGTAGAAAATTATGTTTTATGGAGACCTGGGAACGGATTATTCTCATTTTAATGGTTTCTTATGGGAAATAAATGTTCGGAAGACGAACTTTTCGCCTCACACACACTTTCTGGGAACCAATTATGTTCGTGAGCAGAGGCATCACTGTATTATATATGCATACATACATACACATATACACACACACACAATATAAGTATACTATAATTTTATTTATATATATATATATATATATATATATATATATATATATATATATATATATATAAAATTTACACACAAGTTGATCGTGCCCGTCAGTAATGTTAAATAAAATGGTGAATAGTTACTAATTCATACTAAGTCACTTTAGGTGACAGGCTTCTCTACAAACAATTGTTGTAGTATCAAGGTGAGCAACAAGGTACTTGAACAAATATGGGGTTCAGAGGTTAATGGCGCGAAGAAAATCTTTAAAATGTCATCAAACAGCCCGCTTACAATGTGCTAAATAGCAGAGACAAGCGTTAAAACAAAGTCTTTTTGAGTGAGGAAATAAAACCGTTATTATCTCAAACAAAATCCTGAAGTGGACATGACAATGCTCATCACAAAAAGTATGCCATCCCTACTGTCAAGCATTGAGGTGGATCTCTGATGTTTTGGTTCTGATACGTCAGCAGAGATAGTTTAGTGAAAATTATTTGTTGGGCAAATTCAGCATGCAACCAGAAAATGTTGGAAGACAACATGCTTTCATCAGTCTGGAAGCTGCATACAGGATGGGTGTACTAGGACTTTCCAACATGACCGTGATCCAAGTTGACTATGAAAATCAAGGTCTTCATCCACAATTATCATAGAACACTGCATTCCATCATTGATGCCCAAGGGGCAAATCACATTATTAAAAACTAAAAAGGTATACAAATATTTGAATAGGGACCATCCAGAATATTTTATTACTGTTTTGTTTAATAGTTGTGCTGTTATGTGGGTCCTTATAGTCTAATTTTGATTTCATAAGTGTGTATTTTACCCAAATCATCTCTTCTTTAAAGTGTAGTGCAAGTATTAAAATGTCTGAATAGATATTTAAACTTGTGAGCACAGCTGGATATATAGCCTGGGTGCGCAGTGGGACTTGATAATGATTAGCCACCATGACTAACAGTTTAGAAAACTATTTAGCCGTGATGCAGCTAGATTACTAACTTGATGTATTGTTAGTGACAAGAGGTAGCTAACAGTAATCACCATAAAATTTTTCATTAATTATAGGGTAGATTTGTTTACAAGATTCCTGTAATGAGTGACAGACAGATACATAGGTGTTAACAAGGGCAGGTCTTTTAACAACTAAACCTCATAGCTGTGTTTCAAATAGGATTAGCGTATTAGACTGCATTAAATTAGCCTGCACTACTAGAGTACTAGAGCAGACTGAACATAAGCTTCTAAATACACCTTGTTAACAGAGGGCTATTTTTTTAATTATCAATTTGAAACTTGCAATCATGTTACATACAGTATCAATAACTGACCTGTTGCTCTTTGAATGCTATGGGCACATCAGCATTTCTGTTGAGATGTTTTCACAAATGGAACATGGCTGTGTGTGTGTGTGTGTGTGTGTGTGTGTGTGTGTGTGTGTCTATACAGTTCAGAAATTGATCAGGGGCAAAAACATTTGCACTGTACATACATATACACACACACACACAAACGCGCGCGCACATTTTTTGCACATGCATCACTGTCATCCATTTCAGATCAAGCAAACCTAAACACAGTGGTACCTCACCTTACGAAATTAATCCATTCAAGAGCTTTTTTCGTAACCTGCATTTTTCGTAAGTTGAACCACATTTTACATCAAAAATGCGTGATTCGTTCCAAGGCTCCCAAATACTACCCCCTAAAAAGTATACCTTTTAAAGACCTCCTATCAATATCGTTCCAGTGGTAGACGGGTTTGGCCATATTCCTTTGTGATATCACTCTATCCGGTTTCTTCTTCTCACGCTTGTGTGCATGCATGTGCGCATGCACGCACGTGTGTGTGTGTGCGCGCGTGTTGACCATGTCTTCTTAGCAGAGTTATAATCTTACAAAATGTTAATAGAAGGTTAAAAGCCTGAGTCAAGAAATAAAGCAGAAATATTTTTTTTTTTTTAAATAAAAAAAAAAAAAAAACTCCACAGTAACTCTGTCCTTTACACGAAAAGCATCATGGTGGATTCAGCTCTATAATAGGCAATGGGAGGTAGATGCATCATTCCTCCTAGCCAATGGGATCCCTGTCCAAGATGGCACTCGAGTGAAGGCGACATGAACAGCAAATCAGTTGTTAGCCAATGGGAGGCCAGCGGGGCGGGATGTTTGAACGTCATTGATGGGAGAGCAGTCCGTGCATTGTTTGAATGGCGCGTTTTAATTTTTTAAGATGGTGCTTTCGTAACGTGAACTTGTTTCGTATCCAGAGACAAAAATTTTCGGAAAATACTTTTCGTAACCTGCATTTTTCGTTTGGTGAGACTTTAAGGTGAGGTGCCACTGTATTTTACAAAGATAGAACACAAGTAAACACAAAATGCAGTTTTCGGTTCCAATTGCATTTAAAAACATCTGAAACTACAAGAGCCCATGTGAATAAGTAATTGCCCACTAAACGAAATAGCTTTTTGAACCACCTTTTGCAGCAGTCACTGATTTTGAAATTGAACTCAGTTTTCTCCAATAATAGGATTAATTCCAATTACCTTACCTTTTAACAAGGTGGCAATTACTTTTTCACAAAGGGTCATGTTGGTTTGGATAGGATTTTTCTTTTAACAAATAAAATCACAGCAGGAAAAATGCATTTTTTGAATAATTGGGTTATCTTTGTGTAATGTTTAAATTTGTTTGATGATCTGAAAATGTTAGGTGTGGCAAATGTGCAAAAAAGTAAAAATCAGTCGGGGGCAAAAACACAGCACTGCATATATACACAACCACTATCAGAGTTACAACGTATGCGAGTTACAACCACGCCTAGCTATTATGAGTTCACTGTATGTGTCTGGCAGTGCAGCATGTAAGAGTTGTGGCAGCACAGAATCCCAGCATCTCACACTCACAGCATTCGACCACTACACTCAGTGACGAGATGCCGTCGCAGTAACATCTCTTTTACAGTACAATTTTACATTCATTTACTGTACACCGGTACCATGGTCTCCAAGAGGAAGTCCGATTCATCAGATGGCAATTCTACAAATAAAGCAAGGAAGGCACTGTCGTTTGAGACGAAGATGAAAGTGATAAAGCAGTATGGGGGGGGGGTAAATTCCATTGCTCGAGATCGCCATCTTTCCCACTCCATGGTGTCTACAATTTTGAAGGACAAAGACTGCATTAAGGAAGCAGCGAAAGCAGCAGCCCCGATTAAGTCAACTATCATCACAAAACAGCGTGAAGGACCGATTGCAGAGATGGAAAAGTTGCTATACACGTGGTTGGAGGATAAGAGGCAAAGAAATGTGAAAGTGATGTTGCAGGCAGTGCAAAGTAAGGCTACAATTTTATTTCGCATGTTGAAAGAACACGTAGGTGAAGAATACGCTTCACATGAATTCATAACGAGTGCTGGGGTCGTTTCGGTTTCGTTGTGTTAAAAATCCGACTTATGACCAATCTGACTCAATCTTCACTATGTATGTATACACACACACACACACACACACACACACACACAGTGTTTTCCGGACTATAAGTCACACTTTTTTCATACTTTGGCTGAAGGTGCGACTTATCTTTTCCTTTCGGCTTTTCCCCTTTTTTCAGGGGTCGCCACAGTGAATCGTCTGATTTGCATGTTTGATTTGGCATAGGTTTTTACGTCGGATGCCCTTCCTGACACAACCCTTTAGCGAGGGGCAGAAACACGCTTATGGCTATGCAGCTACTCTTTACGAAAGTCATCAATGCTTCAGAGGTCCAGAGTGATTTGTATGGAAATTAGTACATATAATTCTGTTCGTCATAATAATAAGACATAATTTCACATTTGTTATTTTTACACTCACAACCACAAGAGTGCACTCTTGGCTTGGGTACCAGTACCTTTTCATCCACCATTGAAGAAGTGGCCCCTAAAAGAAAATCTTATTCTGCAGATTACAAGCAGCAAGTAGTGAAATATGAGCAGAAAATGGTAATCGAGCAGCAGAAAGAAAGTTTGGAGTGAATGAGAAACTTGTGAGGAACTGGAGAAAAGCGGACATTATTATCACTGAAAACAAACAAACAAAAAAAAACTTCTTAAGCAACGTGCTGCAGGGAAAGGCTTGTTAACAGTGGAGCTGAGTCTCTATGTCCAGGTAGTGAAATTATTACATATAATTCTGTTCATAATAATGAAGATAATTTCACATGATTATTTTTATCCCCAGAATAGACTAAATTTGCATTATGACTGCACATATGCAGGGAACGTGACCCAACCTCTGATCCAAGCGTCACTGCTACCAAACTTTCTTGTAGCCACTTGCTTTTGTATGTAAACACATCCTAACAGCTGCCGCTTAAAGCCTGCCTTAAGCCTTAAATTACATGTATCGATATGCCAGGTACGCATTGTGCCGTAGTAAACGGTGGGAATGGCATTTATCATCTCGAGCGTTGGAAAAAGGAAATTTAACGCGTGTACATGTCCGCTGCCATTCACATTATATACCTTCCCGGATCCTGAGGGACACAAACGTTGGATTAAAGCAGTAAGTTTATTAGTAAAGTCTTCTTTATTCGAAATCGAGTCGAATTCGATATCGACTACCTTACTAACCGTCCACAGTACATGTGGCTGCGCGGCTGTAAGTCAACGGTGGCAGTCTGCAGCATGGGGGCACCGCAGGGCACCGTCCTCTCACCCTTCCTTTTCAACATTTATACCTCCGACTTCATCTATAGCACAGACAGCTGCCACCTCCAGAAGTTCTCGGACGACTCCACCATCGTGGGCCGTGTGTCAGAGGGGAACGAGCAGGAGTACCGGTCGGTCATCGTTGACTTCGTGAACTGGTGTGAGCACAACCACCTGTGCTTGAACACTAGGAAGACGAAGGAGATGGTGGTCGACTTCAGAAGAAGCACTCTAACACACACACACACACACACACACACACACACTCACTAGTGAACGTCCAGGGACAGGACATTGAGAAAGTGGACAGTTTCAAATACCTGGGCTTTCACCTTAACAATAAACTGGACTGGTCCCACAACACCAACGCCCTGTACAAGAAAGGCCAGAGTTGCCTCCACCTTCTGAGGAGACTTAGGTCCTTCGGAGTATGCAGACCTCTGCTCAGGACTTTTTATGACTCTGTGGTAGCCTCTGCAATCCTCTACGCTGCCATCTGCTGGGCCCCGGGCAGCACAGAGCGGTACAGAAAGAGACTGAACAAGCTGGTCAGGAGGGCCAGCTCTGTCCTAGGCTGCCCACTGGACTCTGTGGAGGAGGTGAGTGAGAGGAGGATGGTAGCAAAGCTCACATCCATCATGGTCAACAGCTCTCACCCACTGCACCAGACTGTAGAGAAGCTGAGTAGCTCCTTCAGTGGACGACTGAGACATCCTCAGTGCAGGAAGGAGCGCTACCGCAGGTCGTTCATTCCCACCGCTGTCAGACTGTACAAGGCCACTTTGTAACTGTCTGTGAAAATACCGGTTATGTGCAATAAAAACCCCGTGCACTTTAATCAACCACATCTACCCCACTGACTGTGAACCATATCAACCCATCTACTCTGCCCTCAGATACATATACACTTGAATATAGGCCAGTCTACAAAGTTGTTCCCTTCTTTTCTTTTATTGTTTATTAATTTATACTATTTATGTATCTATTTATTTATTTACTTATATAATATATATGTATGTGTGTATGTTTGTATTTGTATCTATTTTTGCACCCCCTACTGATGGTACCTCAAGAGCCTGTAACAGTGAATTTCTCCATTGTAAGATTAATAAAGCTGTATCTTATCTTATCTTAATCATAGACCTTATAGACTATATTACCTTTTATTTACCTGTTAAATTACCATAAAAATCGGCGATGCCGTAATCATTAAATATCATAGACTTAGATCTTGAAAATTACTGTTATGTTAATTTGTAAAATAGACTAACAAGAGCTGTCAGATCACTCGGTGACAGCTATCAAACTTGTATTTGCCTTCTTTGTAGTCATTACGAAGTCGATTTTTTGTTCATATCTGCTATGTCAGCGTACATACAAGGGGGCCACTTCGATAAGACGTCATTTTCCGTCTCCCAGTCGTCTTCAAGTCCAAAGTGGTCGGGAATGGTCACGCTTTTCTCATCCACTTCAAATGTCAACAAGTTGGCATAGTCACGTTGGATTTGTTTAGATTCCTTTTGTAAAGTGGCCGCAAATGCAAGCGCAACAACCTTATCTTTACGCATGCGGGAACAACCAGGAAGACCCCTACGTATACAATACGCTCGAAGGTCGAGAACTTTCCAGAAATTAAATGTACCGATAGTGCAGTTCTCATCCAGTTTACTTCCGTCACGTTTGGTAGTCGAGATCTCATGATGCCGTGCACGAGCCGAGATACGAATTTAGTCTATTGCAAGAAGGCAAAAGACATCAGAAAAGTGGAGATTATTATGACTGCAATGAAGAAAACAAAAAAGCTAATCACGGACCAAAAGCTAATCACAGGCTAAAAGCTAGATGGCCACAGCTTGAGGAATCAGCTTGCACATGGGGGTTTGAGCAACATGCCATAGGGAGAAGCTTGTCAACAGTGCAGTTGCATTTCCACGTGTAGGTCGTTGTTAAGGAGATGAATAGAAATTACTTTGCATGAGGACCTTCTTCGTGTTACCGCTTCATGCAACACAACTGCCTCTCCATCAAAGCGAGGACCACAACGACAGCAGATTTCCAGGCCAAGGTAGACGGTTTCCATGAGTTTGTGACTTATAGTCCAGTGCGACCTATATGTGAGCCACTGCACCGAAAGTAGGCTCTTGCATCCAAAAATGAGATTTTTACAGTCAGACACAGTAGGTCCATAGCTGCAAAATGCAGCAAAAAGTTTGTCAATACCTTGAAAACTGACCGAGCTATGCCATTTCTTGTGTCAGCATTCAACTAAAAAAATTTCACAGGACGTTTTAGAGAAAAATGAGCACAAAGATTGCCCTTCTTCCAAGATCATTAGTCCTTAGCAAAGCAAACATTTTTATGCATCTTAGCCATATACATTTTTAGAAAACATGTCTCAGAAAAGTTTTAGGAAGAGATAAGAGAAATAATTCTCATTTTAATCTGACATGCCCTTTTTAAACCAATTAGTCACCGTGGTAACCCCCAAAAATGAACAAAAAACAGTCAAGTTCAAGCAATCACACTCAAATTAAGAAAACTATATAACAAAACTCTCTGATCTCTTTATACAAGTAAGCTTCATCAACTCTGTCCTCATCATTAATCTAGATCTTGCTCAGCATAAAGGATCACATCATCAAAAACACAACAAACTGACTCATACACTTTTATTAACAGATGCTTCTTCATCAACATCAAAATCTTTATCAACACAGCTTGCATCATCATCACTTTGTTCATCTGTAAAAGGAATGAAACATTTAACTATTTTTCAGGTCTTTATCGATTTTCGTACAGAACTAAACAACCCACAATCTAACATATCCAGTCCAGACAAGATTACACACAAATCAAATCAAAATAGTATCCAAAATGGAAAGACTACTTCACAGCCGTTCTTGTGGTGTATGGATTATAGTGTGTCTTGTACCAAACTCTGTGAATAATTGCGACGAATACCAGCAAGTTTTGCTACTGTTTTTATCTAGTTTTATGAGGGTACTCGCCAGAAAAATGGAAAGAAAAAAAAATACATTTTTAGTGAGTTTTAGTCGATTTCACGTGAGCAAGTGATAGTTGAATACTTGTTTTAATAATTTATGCAAAAATCCGAATTTCGATAAAAATGGACCATTTTTACTTTTCTTGCCTTTATCTCAATCGTGGTCTTTGTGACAAGCACCTACTTTTGGTGGAGCACCTCATATATATGCAAACTTTCTCATCTCTTTAAACACTGATGCTCATTTTAACAGCTCAAATAAACACATGGGTGAGTCAGATGAAAAGCTTAATTTAAAAATAAACTACCAGCTAATAATCCTTTTTTTGAAAGAATAGTTTTTAGCATCGCTCCAGACCTGGGTACCTATCTCTCATGGAAAGGTCTTGTGCACTGTGACTCATTCATGGAGGTGTTCTTCTTTTCAAGATATTCCAGTATACACACGCAAATGAGATTTTCTCTGCAGTGGATGGGAAAGTGAGAACATATCTGCAATGTGTTGCAGTAAGAGTTCTGTAAGAGAGTAAGAATTTTATATATATATATATATATATATATATATATATATTTGTTTTAATAAACTGGGATGTTTATATGTATTGGCATATACACACACACACACACACGCGCTCCCCAACTTACGTTTTTAATTGGTTCCGGATGGCCGAACGCAAGTTGAAAGTGAACGTAAGTTGTTACAATGGCGTATGACGTACGACGCTCGTACTGTACTATACAGCCATAAATACCATTACCGTATCTCATAAAACACCCCTAAATCAATTATAAACACAACATTGTAAAATAATATCAAATAATATCAACATTAATTTCAAATAAGTCACTGATTTTTACCAAGTCACTTTACATGAAGCTTAAAACAGTCAATCAATGCTTACAATATGTGAAGCGCTCAATACTAAAAGTAGTGTACTTGCAAAAGTAGTTTACTTGCTGTGGGTTATACCGACTTCCGGTCTTTCAAGTGCACAAGGGTGCCGTTGAACTCGTTTAGAACACAGCCTGCACTGATGTAAATCCCAGCAAAGCGGAGAGTTCTTTCTTTTGTGTAAGTAAGTAAACTTTATTCAAGAGATGCATACAAAGAACAAGTACAAATCCTAATGAATATTCATATAAAAATAAGTATACACTCTTAGGATTCTGCTAAAAGATAATAACTATCTGTAATTGTTCTGTAATTTGTGGATTCGTGTTTTCATTCATTTTACAACTCTTTGCTTAACTGAGTATGCATTAGATTGTGCCGATCTGAGCAGATAGTTAATTCATCACACAAAGAAATGGAATAAATTGGATAAACAAAACAAAATGAGAAACATGCTACACCACAGTAAATAAAATATGACACACAAACATTTTAAACATTTCCTTAGGTCATGTACTGGAATAATAAATAAAAAATACTTTAATAGTGGAGTGTTTTACAATAGTTCAGAAGATTATTCCTCTTCAGGCACTTCAAAGGAAACTGTCGTTTCTTCCGGACAAAGTCTTATTTCTTCAGAAGAGACATCCAACGTCACTACCTTTTTTTGGTGCTTAGCAGGTGTTTGACTGACATCATAGAACTTAACTGGTAATTAAAATACACTAAAAAGAAGGCTCATTGCCAACTTGTGCACGAATGAGGAAAAAGGGGTGTTACATCATCTCAACCAATCAGCAGGAAGGAGGACAGCCATTGGCTGAATTTGAATCACGTGCGAGTTGCTCGGCAGTCTGTGAATACTCAAACCGTGAGTGCAAAACCACGAATACTCAAGGGCCTACTGTACTCATACAACACTCATTAAGTTTCTAAAGTACATAATACAGACGCTCCCCGACTTACATTCATCCGTTTTATGAGTTTTTTTTTTTTTTTTCAAATTTTACGTTTTTGGGGGGGGGTTCCCCCCCACCACCCAAAAAAGTCAAATTTTGAGTTTAGACGTACCTACGTAGTACGCTGACGTAATGACGCAATGACACTGCATCCGTTGTTTATAAGCTACGGACTGAACGTGTCCCTCCTTCCCATTTCAGTTATATGTATATCGTTATATATCAGTTATATAGCGTGTTACCGTTGTCTTAAGACGTCGTCACTGTGATCTTTGTGTTTACACTGTTTTGTGGACTTTTGTAACCCTAAGCAAATATGGTTGGTCAGAAGCGTAAGCCTACTAGCATGGGTGCAAGTCACACACAGAGATGAATTAACTATCTGCTTGGATCGGCACCATGCATACTCAATTAAGCAAAGAGAGTTGTAAAATGAATGAAAACACAAATTACAGAACAATTACAGATATTTATTATCTTTTAGCAGAATCCTAAGAGTGTACAGATGCTCCCCAACTTACGTTTTTAATTGGTTCCGGACAGCCGAATGTAAGTTGAAAGTGAACCTAAGTTGTTACAGTGACCTATGACGTATGACTTGTGATGCATGATGCCCATACTGTACTATACATCCATAAATACCATTACAGTACCTCATAAAACACCCATAAATAAGTCACTTATTTGTACCGAGTCACTTTACATGAAGCTTAAAACAGTCAATCAACACTTACAATATGTGACGCGCTCAACACCGAAAGTAGTGTACTTGCTAAAGTAGTGTACTTGCTGCGGGTTATACGGACTTCCGGTCTTTCAAGTGCACAAGGGTGCAGTTGAACTCGTTTAGAACACAGCCTGCACTGTTGCAGTCTCCCAGGAAAGCAGAGAGTTCTTTCTTTTGTGTAAGTAAGTAAGAAAACTTGATTCAAGAGATGCATACAAAGAACAAGTACAAATACCAATGAATATTAATATAAAAATAAGTATACACTCTTAGGATTCTGCTAAAAGATAATAAATATAAATATTGTGCTGATCTAAGTAGATCGTTAATTCATCTCTGTGTATGAGACTTGCACCCATGCTAGTAGGCTTACACTTCTGTCTGTCTTCCTTTCGGCTTTTTCCCTTTTACTCGGGAGTCGCCACAGCGAATCATCCGATTCGCACGGTTGATTTGGCAGAGGTTTTTACGCCGGATGCCCTTCCTGTCACAACCCTTTTAGCAAGGGACAGAAACACGCTGACGACTTTGCAGCCTACTCTTTACGAAAGTCAGCAATGGTTCTTTTACATGCCTCTCACCATAGACCAGGGGTGTCAAACATACGACCCGCGGGCTGGAATCGGCCCACGGGGAGGTTCGATCCGGCCCGCAGGATCATTTGAAAGTGGAAAAAAAGCATAAAAGACATGGATTAAATTTTTTTTTTATTAAATGCAATTCAAGAATTATCCACTAGGGCGCACTGTTTTGCGCCCTTGTTATGACGTAATTTCTACCCTGTTATTTCCACTTTTCTCTACCTGCCTGCTACAGCCTCATTAGCAGAAATGGCGTTATCAAAAAAGAGAAAAGTAGATAAAGAGTGTAGAATTTTCCAAGAAAAATGGACCACGTCCTATTTATTTACTGAAACACACGGTAAACCTCTGTGCTTGGTGTGTTTGCAACAAGTTTCTGCATGTAAGGAATATACTATTCGACGCCACTATGAGACTCGCCACAGCGCAAATTATGACAACTTACAAGGACAACTGAGAGTAGATAAGGTCAACGAATTGCTGGCGGGTCTGAAGAAACAGCAGTCAACTTTCACCTGGAGCCGAGAAGTCAGTGAAGCTGCGGTAAAAGCCAGCTACCTAATTGCTAGTGAAATAGCATCAGCATGAAAGCCGTATTCTGACGGTGACTTTGTTAAAAGATGCATGATGAAGGCGGGTGAACTCGTATGTCCCGAGAAGCGAAAAGCTTTTGCGAATATTAGCCTGACGAGGAACATGATAGCGGAGAGGATTTTGGAACTATCGGCAGATTTAGACACCCAATTGAAACAGAGAGTCATGTCATTTATTGCATTTTCCATTGCAATTGACGAGAGCACCGACATCACGGACGTGGCTCAACTGGCCATATTTATTCGTGGAGTTGATGAGACATTGACTGTTACCGAAGAGTTTGTTCAGTTGGTGCCTATGGACACAACAACAGCCAAGGACATTTTCGGGTCTGTCGTTGCTGCACTGGACGGGGTTGGAGTGGACTGGTCCCGTGCTGTCAGCATGGCTACAGACGGCGCACCATCCATGATCGGAAAGAAAGCAGGTGTTGTGACAAAGTTCAGAGAGAAAGTACAAGCCCTTAATGGAGGAGATCGTTTCTGGACATTTCACTGTATTTTGCACCAGGAGGCATTGTGTTGCAAGTCCTTGAAAATGGACCACGTCATGGAGGTGGTTGTTCGCACTGTAAATTTCATCCGAGCCAGAGGTCTTAACCACCGTCAGTTTGACACCCTTCTCAGCGACAGCAACATTACACACAGCCTGCCATACCACACTGAAGTGAGATGGTTAAGCCGAGGCACTGTGCTGAGGCATTTCTTTGATCTACGAGAGGAAATCAAACAGTTCATGGAAAAAAAAGGAAAACCGTTGTCGGAATTACAATCCCAGGAATGGCTACAGGACCTCGCATTTTTGGTTGATATTACTGAACACCTGAACAGTCTGAACAAAATGTTGCAAGGGCGCAAAAAAGTTGTCACACAGTTTTTTGACAAAATACAGGCATTTAAGTTGAAGCTGACTTTGTGGGAGACGCAACTGGCAAGTGGCGACCCTGCTCATTTCCCCTGTCTGAGAGATGTGCATGTGACCAGACCTGATGCGGACGTGAAACGGTACAAAGACAAGATTGCAGGATTACTGTGGGAGTTTGAGAAATGATTTCAGGTATTTGGTGAACTTGTGACAGAATTTACAGTTTTTCGCTCACCATTCACAGTTAAAGCTTCTGATCTGCCGGTCGACATCCAGCTAGAAATAATTGATTTGCAATGTGATGCAGATTTGAAGGGCAAATTTGCCTCCGTAAGTCTGGATAGATTTTATTAGTATCTATTACCAGTGTACCCCAAATTAACAGCTATGGCTGCTAAAATGTTGTGCATGTTTGGGACAACCTACCTTTGTGAACAGATTTTCTCAGTAATGAATATCGATAAAACAAAAATGCGTTCAAGGCTCACACACAAGCACTTAAATGACATTCTGAAAGTGACAGCTACTCAGGACATGACACCTGATGTTGATGCACTTGTACAGGCCAAAAGATACCAAGTTTCAGGAACAAAAACAAGTCCAGAGTAGACTAACGTCTTTAAAATGCTGCCTTGCATTTTTTTTTTTTTTTTTTACAGATACTGTTTGCATTAAAAGAATACAGCTCTGTGAAAATTAATACTTACTGTGGTGATTTTAAAAAATATGCAGTTTAATGTTAGTCTTTCTTTATAAGTCTAATTAATCATAAAGTTCATTTCTATAATATTCAACACCAGTTACTTGTTAGAGTTTGTGCAATTTTGTGAAATGTTTTGTAAAAGTGTTGTTCAATAAATTTTAAGTTAAATTTCAAATTTCATAATATTCTTGTGCTTCTTTACACCAACAAAGGAAATACATGATATTTTGGTTATTTCTAGCTAAGTATGCTATAATTTTAATGGTCCGGCCCATGACGTCTTCCTAGGGGTCGTATGTGGCCCGCGATGTGAAATGAGTTTGACACCCCTGCCATAGACAGTGAGAGACATGGCTGGCCTTTGATAACCCAGTTAGCTGCACTGGGGGGGACAGTGACAACCTTGTGGAGAGTGGGACTCGAACCCCCAACCTTTGGATCAGCGATCCAGAGCCCTATACCACTAGACCACCACTGCCCCTATACACTGCCCTTACACTTCTGACCAAACATATTTGTTTAGGGTTACAAAAGTCCGCAAAACAATGTAAACACAGATGACGTCTTAACACAAGGGTAACACAATATAGCTGATTTTATATTTTTTATATATATATATATATATATATATATATATATATATATATATACACACATATACATACACACATATACTCAGTCTGTAGTTTTAAACAATAAATGCAGCGTCATGACGTCAGCGTACTACGTAGGCACATCTAAACTCAAAATTTGACTTAAAAAAAAAAAAAAAAAACTTAAAACGGATGAACGTAAGTCGGGGAGCGTCTGTATACTTATTTTTATATTAATAGTCATTAGAATTTGTACTTGTTCTTTGTATGCATCTCTTGAATAAAGTTTACTTACACAAAAGAAAGAACTCTCCGCTTTGCTGGGAGTCACATGGCAGGCTGTGTTCTAAACGAGTTCAACTGCACCCTTGTGCACTTGAAAGACTGGAAGTCTGTATAACCCACAGCAAGTATACTACTTTTTCAAGTACACTACGTTTGGTATTGAGCGCTTCACATATTGTAAGCGTTGATTGACTCTTAAGCTTCATGTAAAGTGCCTCGTTATAAATAAGTGACTTATTTGAAATGAATGTTGATATTATTTGATATATTTGATATTATTTTACAATGTTATGTTAATAATAATTGATTTAGGGGTGTTTTATGAGATACGGTAATGGTATTTATGGAGTATAGTACAGTATGAGCGTCATACGTCACATGTCACTGTAACAACTTACGTTCACTTTCAAGTTACTTTCGGCCGTCCGGAACCAATTAAAAACGTAAGTCAGGGAGTGTCTGTACTGAGCAGATGGGATTTTCTTTGACTGAATTGCAATGGAATCATGTCCTTCTTAATATTCCAGCAGACCTGAGGTATCTCACTCACACTCACACACACACACACACACACACACACACACACACAGCCTGTAAGCAGTGGGAAACTGCTCATTTGTGCATCTATCACACCATTTGCACTCATTTGCCCCACTCCCTTGATATACTGTATTTTCTTCCATTCAAATTGCACTAGTTCATCTGGATGCTGCTAATTTAACCGTCTGCACACTGCGTGTGTGTGTGTGTGTGTGTGTGTGTGTGTGTGTGTGTATATGTGACAAAAGCGACAGAGAGAGAGAGAGAGAGAGAGAAAGAGAAATAATCTTCAAAGCCGAATTCCAGCATCGAATTTAACATCTATACTAATGCTGTTAGACCCCCCCCCCAGTGTGGCTAACTGGGTTATCAAAGGCGGGCCATGTCTCTCACTGTCTATGGTGTGAGGCATGTAAAAGAACCATTGCTGACTTTCGTAAAGAGTAGCTGCAAAAGTCGTCAACGTGTTTCTGTCCCTTGCTAAAAGGGTTGTGACAGGAAGGGCATCCGACGTAAACACCTCTGCCAAATCAAACGTGCGAATCAGATGATTCGCTGTGGCGACTCCCGAGTAAAAGGGAATAAGCAGAAAGGAAGACAGACTAATGCTGTTAGAAATCACAGATGACATTTCACTCTCCTTTTCCAGAAATTATGTGTACTCACAATCTTATAAATAAACTAACTTACTATTATTGATGAGAAAGTCAAAGATATGTTCTGCATGCGTTATACTAGAGTCAGGAAGTAAACATGTGCTGAGCATGTGCAATGTGAGCATGTGACCGAGTTCACCAATGAAGGTGCTCGTTTCCGATCTTCCTTAGCGATTAGCCTGCATTGTTTACATGCATATCGTCTTTATAACCTTTATTTAATTCACTGAAACGGCATTTTGATACTAAAACAGTATCCAATATGGAGAGACAACTTCACAACCGTTCTTCTGATATATGGATTATAGTGTCTTGTACCAAACTCGGTGAATAATTGCAAAGAAAACCGGTAAGTTTGCTACTGTTTTTATCTATTTTTATGAGGGTACTCATCAGAAAAATGGAAATAAAAAGACCTTTTTAGTGAGTTTTAGTCGATTTCACTTCAGCATGTGATAGTTGAATACTTGTTTTAATGGTTTATGCAAAAATCCAAATATGACCACTTTTACTTTTTGGCCATTTTCTCGAAAGTATTCCGTGCAACAAGCGCCTACATTCAGTAGAGCACCTCACAAATGTGGTGGGGGGAGAGGCTCTCGCTTTTCGGTAACTCGTAACAAAGGATACTAGATATTCAAAGCCTGTGCCCGAGTTGAAGTTGATCATTTATTTATTTAAGATAACACAATCACGTATTCAACACACACAAGCTCACAGTATGTAAATTAATTTATGTTTCAGGTACAGGGTCAAGTCGACAATATCTCTCGTCTCATGCCATCATTTGCAGCATCCACACATAATCTACAGCATCCACATCTGTAGCAACATCGCTAGTGTACACCACATCTTACACACTTGCAGCAACCATAGCTGATTTTGAAATGGTCTACTTTTGTTTTCTTGGGTTTGTTTGTTATTTCTGAGTCAGTATTTTGGATCAGTATCTAAATGTTCTGGCAGCTACAAGGTCAGTGTTTCTGTGAAACACTGCAGGGGAATGTGCTTAAGATGTTTTTGATGTACTGCACTGGCGTCAACATCCAAAGCATCATGGTTACACACGCCCAGTTTTGCTAAAACTTTATTACAGGAGAATACAAACCGGATTCCAAAAAAGTTGGGACACGATACAAATTGTGAATAAAAACTGAAAGCAATGATGTGGAAGCGCCAAATTTCAATATTTTATTTGTTGACACCTCTTCTTTTTTCTTCTTTTACTTTCGGCTGCTCCCTTCAGGGGTCGCCACAGCAAATCATCCGCCTCCACCTCACCCTGTCCTCCGCATCTTCTTTTCTGACTCCAACGACCTTCATGTCTTCCTTCACCACATCCATAAATCTCTTCTTTGGTCTTCCTCGAGGCCTTCTGCCTGGTAGTTCCAACCTCAGCATCCTACTGCCAATATACTCACTATCCCTCCTCTGTACATGTCCAAACCATCTCAATCTAGCCTCTCTGACTTTGTCTCCAAAACCTCTTACGTGGGCTGTCCCTCTGATATACTCATTTCTGATCCTATCCATCCTCGTTACTCCCAGGGAGAACCTCAACATTTTCATCTCCGCTACCTCCAGCTCTGCCTCCTGCCTTTTCCTCAGCGCCACTGTTTCTAAGCCATACAACATCGCTGGCCTCACCACCATCTTGTACACTTTTCCCTTCATTCTTGCTGACACTCTCCTATCACACATCACACCGGACACTTTTCTCCAACCATTCCAACCTGCCTGCACACGCTTCTTCACCTCTTTTCCACACGCTCTATTGCTCTGGATTGTTGAGCCTAAGTACTTAAAATCCTCCACCTTCGTTATCTCTGCTCCCTGTAACATCACCGTTCCTCCTGGGTCCTTCTCATTCACACACATGTATTCTGATTTTCTGAGGCTAACCTTCATTCCTCTCCTTTCCAGGGCATACCTCCACCTCTCTAGATTTTCCTGCACTTGTTCTCTGCTCTCACTACAGATCACGATGTCATCTGCAAACATCATAGTCCATGGAGATTGTTGTCTCACCTCGTCTGTCAGCCTGTCCATCACCATAGCAAACAAGAAGGGGCTCAGAGCTGACCCTTGATGCAGTCCCACCTCCACCTTGAATTTGTCGGTCACACCGACAGCACACCTCACCACTGTCTTACATCTCTCATACATGTCCTGCACCACTCTAACATACTTCTCTGCCACCCCAGACTTCCTCATGCAATACCACAGTTCTTCTCTTGGCACCCTGCCATATGCTTTTTCCAGATCCACAAAGGCACAATGTAGCTCCCTCTGACCTTCTCTGTACTTCTCTATTAACATCCTCAAGGCAAACATTGCATCTGTGGTGCTCTTTCTTGGCATGAAACCAAACTGTTGTTCACAAATGCTGACCTCTGCCCTTAGTCTAGCTTCCACTATTCTTTCCCATAACTTCATCGTATGGCTCATCAACTTTAATTTTTTTTTTTTATTATTATTTATTTTTATTTTTTTATTTGTTGACACCATGAAATTTAAAATCAACATATTTTTCCCTTACAATGATACATTTTCTCAGTGTAAACTTTTGACCCTGTCATCGAAGTTCTTTTTGGAATAAAAATATAGAAATTTGGCACTTCATCATTGCATTCAGTTTTTATTCACAATTGGTACGGTGTCCCTACGTTTTTGGAATCCGTTTTTGTAAAAGGTGCTTTATCTCCGAACTTGTTGTTGTTTATGTATAAACAAAAACTTATTTAACATACAGCCTACTTCAAAAGTACTGGAACGATGAGTTATTTGGGTTTTTCAGTAAAAAAATAAAAAGATAAATGTTCAGGAGTTAAAGATGTGCAAAAGATCACATGACCAACAGACTTTTCTTGAACTGACCCAGATTTCAAGTGATCTAAACAGTGACTAACAGGTGTGCTGTTGCCAGGTGTATCTTTCTGGAATAAATCATTCATTCAATGTTTACTCTCGGAGTCCTGAGTTTTACTGTGTTTACCTTCAGACAAAGAAATTAAGGTGGGGGGGGACCATTTAAAGGTGAGAGAAAAAAAACAATCCATAAATCTCAGTGCACAAGCATCATTTAACACCATTGCAACAACCAGAGATATGCATGGCTACTTCTGGAATGTTCGCCCTCATCTTTAGTAATGATGAAGTCATGATATCATCGCAAAATGAATTCAGACACTTACAGAAACATTACTTCTACAAATAACAACTCAAACCACACCAAAGGTCAAAAGAAGGTTCAATGATTTACACTGGACCAGTCAACCAGCAGACCGTAAACAACCAACAAATCAAATTTACCCCTGAAGAGCTGACTTAAAAAGAGAAAACTATCAAAACAAAGCCAGTAAAAGAAGATGAAGCAGGACAGTGATGCCACTCAGTTCCCAGACTGAGGTGCAGGGACCCAGCTACACTCCACTGTAAATGCTTTGTAGCATTAAAGATGAAACTGTGAGGAATGCACTTTCTAGAATATATCTTCAGGACAGAGGACTTTATATTTCTTTGTGGATGATGTGATCTTTTTTTCTTATTATAAAAAGAGAGAGTAAAAAGTGGCTGATGAGGAAACATCTGTTTTTAGCTACTATTACAAGAGACAACATAACAACCATGCAGATCTCTGGTTGTTGTAATGGTGTTAAATGATGGCTGTCCAATGAGATTTATGGATTGTTTTTGTTTTTTTTTTTCATTTTCTCACCTTTAAATGCCTCCCACAATAAGTATAAAAAGTCTGCGGTGTCAATCTTTAATATATAAAAAACAAACTGCTGTGGAATAAAACCCTTAAGTTGTGTTTAATACTTATTTCTATTATTACAACTCTATACTCTTTTTTTATTCGATGTTCTGTCCTGATATCAACGGATATCGTTAATATGTAAATTACTCCCTGACGTCTATAGCAGACCAGTATGCACTCGCTCGTGCGTTTAGGTCCTGAATGACATTACAGAAGCAGCACTCAGCCCTGCGATGTGACACAGCAATTATCATTTCCACCTCAGATTTATAATCAGTGTGTCAGTAATACATGAGAACTGATGTAACAAGTAACATAAAACATTATCATCTGCAACAAACTGTTAATAAAAGCGTTGTGTGTGAAGTAACTGAAGAACTCGATGAACGTCCATCATGCTAATAATGCTAACTCTTCTAGCTTAGCTTCATGCTAGTCACTGAGCGGATGTAAACAAAGGGCAAATTAACACACAGTCACTCAGTAACAGGACACAGTCGTGCAGAGTGTGTTTATAATGTGGAAAAAGCATCTGTAACGACAGACATGTTTCTAAGGTTCTTACCTTCAATGTTGAAAATGAACACACTCCACACGGTGACTCGACAGAAAATAAACACACAGCGGCTGAGACTTTTTATGCAACAAACTGGCCTTCAGTCGTTGTATGAACCGATACATTAATATACTACAACAACACATAAATAAACATAATCTCTTCTATGAAACTGTGTGGGAGTCCGTACCGCAGTCGTGTAACTGAGGAGTGATTTTCTCTGAATCAGAGCACAGCTGATGCCGACGTCACTTTTTGCTTCGGCACCTCAGCGCCCCCTAGCACATCTTGGAATAAAAACATTTGTACCCTCCAGGAGCATTGGAACAGTACGTCAACCGGAAGCGCGTGATCCGCCATCTTAAAGCGGTGCTAGTTTGGAGCAAGTTTTGCTATAAAGATGCCTTTTTCAATATGTGACACTGCATGGGGAAATCATGGATGTGGGTCCAAATTTAAAAAAAAAAGAGAATAAGACACAAAAGCGATATTTTAATTACCTTTATCAGTTTTTGAGAGACATGTGTTTAAGTCTCCACACGACCCAGTTTTGAGAAAATTGGAACCAAGGTTTAGTAAAAATTGCAATAACTTAATTTTTGTTGGAATTTATTCAAGCATAAAACTTGCACTCTTCTTCTTTTCTTTTCGGCTTTTTCCTTTTTCCAGGAGTCGCCACAGCAAATCATCTGATTCGCATGTTTGATTTAGCATATATTTATTTTATTTATTTTTATTTTTTAACGTCGGATGCCCTTCTTGACAAAACCCTTTTAGCAAGGGTCAGAAACACGCTGACAGCTATACAGCTACTCTTTACGAAAGTCAGCAATTGTTCTTTTCCATGAACCTTTCACCACAGACAGTGAGAAACATGGCTGGCCTTTGATAGCCCAGTTAGCTGCACTGGATGGCGAGTGTGACTTGAACCCCCAACCTTAGAATCAGTGATCCAGCACCTTTTACCACCAGGCAACCAGTGCCCCATAAAATTTGCACGATAATGCGAAAAAGACTGAAAACGTTGGGAAGGCACTTTACTTAGAAATCATTCAGTTTGCATGAAAATGAAAAGGGAAGGGACAGTTTTGCATCTGGTTTTGTTGCATTTGTGCTGAAGCAGGCTCAATCATCCTCAACTCAACAGAGATCTGAATTAACAATGACTGCAGGACGCATCACATAACCGACAGCCTGAAAACACATGTGACACACATCATCATTATTCATTTACTAAACCGCTTAACCATAATCAGGGTTGCAGGAAGGCAAGAGCCCACCTCAGCAAGGTCAGAGCTCACCAGGCCATAGCAAGGCAGAAACACACTGACAGCTATGCAGCCTCCTCTTGACGAAAGTCAGCAATGGTTCTTTTACTTGCCTCTCACAATAATGAGAGACGTGGCCGGCCTTTGATAACCCAGTTAGTTGCACTTTGGGGAATAGCAGTGATGCTCTTTGCTAGTGAGGCTTGATTCCCCCAACCTTGAGATCAGTTATCCATCACCTTACCACCAGGCCACCGCTGACCCATTCTAATAAAAACACATCCATGAAATCATGTGTACACGCGCGCGTGAGAGAGAGAGAGAGAGAGAGAGATTTTGTGTATAGCCACTGTCACTCATCAGGGTCCATGTGTTAATGATCAGCAACATTTTCCACTGGTACACGTTGATCTTCTTCATCATCACTGCTAAAACCTTCAAGTTGTGATTGTCATCTCAAAAATAGTCTGTCACTGCATCGGTGAGTTCTGGCGAGGTGAATTCTGCTTCCGTAGAAAGCCCAAAAAATATCTTACTGTCATGATAGCCATGAGACTACTTACTATCTTTTCAGCGTTATTCAAAATGTACTTCTTTTAAAAAAAAAAAAAAAAAAAAAAAAAAAAGCAGTGATCAGTGATTGGTGGTTAAGATTTATGCTGATCAGTGATTGGTATTTGAAAATGACGCTGACTGGTGATTGGATTGATGATCAGTGTTTTGCAGTGGAGCTGATCAGCGAGTGGTGTCTGGAAATAGTGAAGCTGATCAGAAAGTGACAGTCAATTGATTTATGTTCCTTTTTTAAAATAAAGTTGAAAATGTGTGTGAATGAGTGAAATTGGCATTTTAGGTCAATGTTTCATGCTGAATAAGCTCAATACCATTGAGGAAAAATTAGTTCTGCAGTTAAGCAGTGGGAATGATAAGGAAAAAGTTTTATTTGAATTTGTTAGATGTCCATCGCTGTGATTACCAAGAACTTGAGTAAAAATAATGCATCTGCTTGCATGCTGTAAAGCCTTATTGTCAGATCAAACATTTCATTTGATTTAAGACTTGGTCAGTTCTCTGCAAATTAAGGTACAGTGTAGTAAAGAAGCAACAAATCAACATGACAAAATCAAAAATCCATAGATCCGTCCTGTGGTGTGTGTCACTCGTTTTTTTAGCCATTAATTTTTACTGTAGAAGACAAAGTTATGAGGGTTTCCCCTCAGCCGCCGTAGAGATGATATAAAGAGAAGTAAACAAAGGAAACAGCAGAAATCATTGCTAATCTAATGCGAAAGTAAAGTTAGCATCAAGCAGTGTGCATAACACATTAACCACACAACTGATTTTCACACAAATTATAGAATTAATTTTGTGTCTGTTAACAGATCCAAGTGAATTATCAATGCATCATGAAAATGTATGTATATATATATATATATATATATATATATATATATATATATATATATATAGAGAGAGAGAGAGAGAGAGGATTTTCTGAGTAGATCCTTCCGTAGGAGAGTGCTCAATACTTTTTGGTAGAGCAAATAAATAAAAATAAAAGGACAGGACAAAGACTTTCTATTGAAACTCCATTTATCACTACAGATCTGTTTCGAGGGGTGGTGAAACCATCCTCTCTCTTCAGGTGATTATAGTTTATATGATTATGATTGAAGATTATATGTTCTTCCATAATCACCTGAAGAGAGAGGATGGTTTCACCACCCCTCGAAACAGATCTGTAGTGATAAATGGAGTTTCAATAGAAAGTCTTTGTCCTGTCCTTTTATTTTTGTTTTTTATATATATATATATATATATATATATATATATAAATAAATAATGCAGCCGTGAGGGGGGGCACAAACCAGTGTCTCTCCCTCACGCCGGTCCCAAGCCCGGATAAATGCAGAGGGTTGCGTCAGGAAGGGCATCCGGCGTAAAAAACAAATGCCAAATAAACTATGCGAATCACAAGAAAGAATCACATACCGGATCGGTCAAGGCCCGGGTTAACAACGACCGCCATCAGTGCCGTCAACCAACAGGGTGCTGATGGAAATTGGACTACTGTTGGTCGAAGACGTCGAAGAAGGAGAGGCGGGAGGCGTGTCCGTTGCCAGAGAGAGAAGAGGAAAGGCATGAGTCGAGGACTGAAAGTAGGGACTTTGAATGTTGGAACTATGGCAGTAAAAGGTAGAGAGCTGGCTGACATGATGCAGAGGAGGAAGGTGGACATACTGTGTGTTCAGGAGACCAGGTGGAAAGGTCGCAAGGCTGGAAGCATAGGAGCAGGGTTTAAGCTCTTTTATCACGGTGTGGATGGGAAGAGAAATGGAGTCGGAGTCATCTTGAAGGAGGAGTTTGCCAGGAATGTTCTAGAAGTGAAAAGAGTGTCAGACAGAGTGATGAGTCTCAAGTTAGAAATTAAAGGTGTGATGGTCAATGTTGTTAGTGCTTATGCCCCACAGACAGGATGTGAGCGAGAAGAGAACGAGAGATTCTGGAGGAGTTAGATGAAGTGATGCAGAGTACCCCAGAGGTGAAAGAGTGGTCATTGGGGCAGACTTCAATGGACATGTTGGTGCAGGAAAAAGAGGGGACGAGGAAGTGATGGGTAGGTTTGGTATCCAGGACAGGAGCATGAAGGACAGATGTTGGTAGATTTTGCAAAAAGGATGGAAATGGCTGTGGTGAATACTTTCTTCCAGAAGAGAGGGGAGCATAGGGTGACTTATAAAAGCGGAGGTAGGAGCACACAGGTAGACTACATCTTGTGCAGGCGATGTAATTTAAAGGAAGTCAGTGACTGCAAAGTAGTAGCGGGTGAGTGTGTTGCCAAACAGCATAGGATGGTGGTGTGCAGGATGATGCTGATGGTGAGAAAGGTGAAGAAGGCAAAGGCAGAGCAGAAGATAAAGTGGTGGAAGTTGAAAAAGGAAGGGTGTCGGGTTGTCTTCAAGGAGGAGTTGAAACAGGCGTTGGGTGGTCAGGAAGTGCTTCCAGATGACTGGACAACTACAGCTAATGTGATCAGGGAGACAGGCAAGAGAATACTTGGTGTGTCATCTGGAAGGAAAGTAGATAAGGAGACTTGGTGGTGGAATGAGTAAGTGCAGGAGTGTTTACAAAGGAAGAGATTAGCGAAGAAGAAGTGGGACATTGAGAAAACCGAAGAGAGTAAACAGGAGTACAGGGAGACACAGCGTAAGGCAAAGGTAGCAGTGTCAAAGGCCAAACAGAGCGCGTTTGATGACTTGTATGCTCGGTTGGAAAGTAAGGAGGGAGAAAATGATTTATACAGGTTGGCACAGCAGAGAAATAAAGATGGGAAGGACGTACAGCACGTTAGAGTGATTATGGACAGAGTGGGAAACGTGTTGAATGATGACAGAAGTGTGCTGGGAAGATGGAAAGAGTACTTTGAAGAGCTGATGAATGAGGAAAATGAGACAAAAAAGAGTAGAAGAAGGGACTGTTCAGGACCAGGAAGTAGCAAAGATTCGTAAAGGTGAAGAGAGGAGGGCATTGAAGAGGATGAAGAATGGAAAGGCAGTTGGTCCTGATGACATACCGGTGAAGGTATGGAAGTGTCTAGGAGAGGTAGCAGTAGATTTTCTGACAAGAACATTTAACAAGGTCTTAGAGAGTGAGAGGATGCCAGAGGAATGGAGGAGAAGTGTGCTGGTGCCCATTTTTAAGAACAAGGGAGACGTGCAGAGTTGTGGCAACTACAGAGGGATAAAGTTGATGAGCCATACGATGAAGTTATGGGAAAGAATAGTGGAAGCTAGACTAAGGGCAGAAGTCAGCATTTGTGAACAACAGTTTGGTTTCATGCCAAGAAAGAGCACCACAGATGCAGTGTTTGCCTTGAGGATGTTAATGGAGAAGTACAGAGAAGGTCAGAGGGAGCTGCATTGTGCCTTTGTGGATCTGGAGAAAGCATATGACAGGGTGCCGAGAGAAGAACTGTGGTATTGCATGAGGAAGTCTGGAGTGGCAGAGAAGTATGTTAGCGTGGTGCAGGACATGTATGAGAGATGTAAGACAGTGGTGAGGTGTGCTGTCGGTGTGACCGACAAATTCAAGGTGGAGGTGGGACTGCATCAAGGGTCAGCTCTGAGCCCCTTCTTGTTTGCTATGGTGATGGACAGGCTGACAGACGAGGTTAGACAAGATTCCCCATGGACTATGATGTTTGCAGATGACATTGTGATCTGTAGTGAGAGCAGAGAACAAGTGCAGGAAAATCTAGAGAGGTGGAGGTATGCCCTGGAAAGGAGGGGAATGAAGATTAGCCTCAGTAAGACAGAATACATGTGCATGAATGACAAGGACCAAAGAGGAACGGTGAGATTACAGGGAGCAGAGATAAGAAAGGTGGAGGATTTTAAGTACTTCGGCTCAACAATCCAGAGCAATGGAGAATGTGGAAAAGAGGTCAGGAAGCGTGTACAGGCAGGTTGGAATGGTTGGAGAAAAGTGTCCGGTGTGATGTGTGATAGGAGGGTATCGGCAAGAATGAAAGGAAAAGTGTACAAGACCGTGTTGAGGTCAACGATGTTGTATGGGTTAGAAACAGTGGCCCTGGGGAAAAGACAGGAGGCAGAGTTGGAGGTAGCAGAGATGAAAATGTTGAGGTTCTCTTTGGGAGTAACGAGGATGGATAGGATTAGGAATGAGCACATCAGATGGACAGCACATGTAAGACGTTTTGGAGACAAAGTCAGAGAGGCTAGATTGAGATGGTTTGGACATGTACAGAGGAGGGATAGTGAGTATATTGGTAATAGGATGCTGAGGCTGGAACTACCAGGCAAAAGGCCTAAAGGAAGACCAAAGAGACGATTCATGGATGTGGTGAAGGAGGACATGAAGGTCGTTGGTGTAAGAGAAGAAGATGCAAAGGATAGGGTGAGATGGAGGCAGATGATTCGCTGTGGCGACCCCGGAAGGGAAAAGCCGAAAGGAAAAGAAGAAGATATATATATATATATAAAAAGCAGTACATTTCCAGAATGTTTCTGTGGGGTTGTAAGGTTGAGTTCTAAACCATCTATTGAAACAGTTGCAGCTGTTCAGTGCCTGGGATCTGGAGAAATAACTTGACCTGATTCAGTAGTTTCAGTCCGTATTGGTCCTGATTAGGATATTTAATATCTAGTACATAACAATACAGCAGTTCTCCATCTTCATATTCATTTATTTTGGAATATAAATCGAACAGTGTTTGTGCGTAAAACATAAATGTTCTTTATTCATGCAGCAACATGCTGCTCCTTTTTATACATTATCGTGACAGTGTACCAGTGTATGCAGATGGTCAGAATATGAATATCATAAAATGAAAATGCAGCAGTGCTGCAATATCGAACTTCACAACATCCACATGTAACATCCACAATCTTCGTGTTTTGTTTTGTTTTTCCCCATAAATCTGTGCCTTACTTTTGTGGACTTTGTGATACTGAGCAGAACATGAGAACCGAAGACCTGGTCTATGGTGACGCATACACACATTTGTGCATTTTGAGATTGCGTGGGTCGGAATAGCGCTTTCCACACTTGTCACAAATATACTGTTTTCCTCCTCCGTGGATGTGTCGTTTGTGTGTGCGCAGATGACTGCCCTGACTGAAGCATTTCCCACACACCTCACAGCTGTATGGTTTCTCGCCCGTGTGAGTACGCTCATGTAGTTTCACGCTGTTGGCGTTTTTGAAACGCTTGCTGCAGTAGCTACAACCAAACGGTTTCAGGTCTGAGTGAGTGCGGCTGTGAGAGACGAGGCTGCTCTGCTGGCTGAAGCTCCTGCCACATTCTTTGCAAGTGAATGGCTTCTCCCCGGTGTGAATGCGCTTATGGATCTTCAGGTTTACTGTGTGTCGGAACGTCTTCCCACACAGATCACAGGAGTATGGACGAGAGTCCGTGTGAATGCGCTCATGGTTGCGTAGGTTCACCAAGTGTCTGAACGCTCGTCCACATTCCACACAAGAGTGTGGTTTCTGTCCCGTGTGGATGAGCTGGTGTGTGATCAGAGTCTTTGCCCGGGTGAAGCTCTTACCACAAACGGAACATGGGAAGTTCTTCTGGCCCGTGTGTGTGTACTGATGCCGGGTCAGGTTCTGCGAGGTGCTGAACTTCTTGCCACAGATGCTGCAGACGAAGGGTTTCTGTCCACTGTGGACAGTCGCATGCGTTCTGAGGTGCGCCGCCTTTCCAAAGCACTTGCCGCAGTCTTCACAGCTGAAGGATTTTTCCGCTGTGTGAATGCGATGGTGTTCTGCCAGGCTTTGCTTGTGAGCAAAGGCTTTCCCACACAGAACACAGCTGAAGGGTTTCTCTCCGCTGTGAACCTGCTGATGGGACTTTAGGCTGCTCAAAGACAGAAACTTTCTCCCGCACTCAACACAACTAATTGACTTTCCCCCGAGGCTCACGGCTTGTTTCCTCACTTCATCTGATGGCACATCCAGATCACCTGTAATGAGGACAAAAACACAGACATAAAACACAAAAATAAATTCACAGTTTTGACACCATTTCTTTCCTGATACTGATATTTGACCTTCCCATACCTGCCAATACTTCTCTAATACCCATGCATTTAAAATATCCATTAATGTTTTATAACAGCTGTATACAACTTACCCTGTGCAGATGATGAAATTTATATATACACATATACATATATATATACACATATACATATATACACATATACATATATATATATATATATATATACATATATATATATATATATATATATATATATATATACACATACAGTGATACCTCAGCTCACGAACATAATTGGTTCCCAGAAAGTGTGTGTAAGGCGAAAAGTTCGTCTTCCGAACATTTATTTCCCATAAGAAACCATTAAAATGAGAATAATCCGTTCCCAGGTCCCCATAAAACATAATTTTCTACTAAATAAGCCTTAAAACTACACGGTACGATATTGAAGCAAAGGGAGGCCTTAAAAGGTATACTTTTATAATTTAAAAAATGGTTTAAGTGTTAGGATTGGGGTCCTTGGAATGAATCAGGCCTTTTACATGTAAAATGCGGATAGACTTAAAATCAGATTACGAAACCACTTCTGGAACGGATTAATTTCGTAAGGTGAGGCCCACTGTGTGTGTGTGTGTACATTTTATTTATATATATATATATATATATATATATATATATATATATATATATATATATATACATACACACACACTCACAAAACTCAAAAAATTTGCATATTGGGATAAAGTTCATTATTTTCTGCAATGTACTGATAAAAATGAAACATTCATATATTTTAGATTCATTGCACACCAACTGAAATATTTCAGGTCTTTTATTGTTTTAATCCTGATGATTTTGGCATACAGCTCATGAAAACCCAAAATTCCTATCTCAAAAAATTAGTATATCATGAAAAGATACTCGAAACGAGCTATTAACCTAATCATCTGAATCAACCAATTAGCTGTAAACACCTGCAAAAGATTCCTGAGGCTTTTAAAAACTCCCAGCCTGGTTCATTACTCAAAACCCCAATCATGGGTAAGACTGCCGACCTGACTGCTGTCCAGAAGGCCATCATTGACACCCTCAAGCAAGAGGGTAAGACACAGAAAGAAATCTCTGAGCGAATAGGCTGTTCCCAGAGTGCTGTATCAAGGCACATCAGTGGGACGGAAAAAGTGAAAGAAGGGCTGATTCCAGACCTTGGGGGACCTGTGGAAGCAGTGGACTGGGCTACAGGTGCCGCATTCCCCAGGTCAAGCCACTTTTGAACCAGAAACAGTGGCAGAAGTGCCTGACCTGGGCTACAGAGAAGCAGCACTGGACTGTTGCTCAGTGGTCCAAAGTACTTTTTTCGGATGAAAGCAAATTTTGCATGTCATTCGGAAATCAAGGTGCCAGAGTCTGGAGGAAGACTGGGGAGAAGGAAATGCCAAAATGCCTGAAGTCCAGTGTCAAGTACCCACAGTCAGTGATGGTCTGGGGTGCCATGTCAGCTGCTGGTGTTGGTCCACTGTGTTTTATCAAGGGCAGGGTCAATGCAGCTCGCTTTGAGGAGATTTTGGAGCACTTCATGCCCCCATCTTCTGAAAAGCTTTATGGAGATGAAGATTTTCATTTTTCAGCACGACCTGGCACCTGCCCACAGTGCCAAAACCACTGGTAAATGGTTTACTGACCATGGTATTGCTGTGCTCAATTGGCCTGCCAACTCTCCTGACCTGAATCCCATAGAGAATCTGTGGGATATTGTGAAGAGAAAGTTGAGAGACACCAGACCCAACACTGTGGATGAGCTTAAGGCCGCTATCGAAGCATCCTGGGCCTCCGTAACATCTCAGCAGTGCCACAGGCTGATTGCCTCTATGTCACGCCACATTGAAGCAGTCATTTCTGCAAAAGGATTCCCGACCAAGTATTGAGTGCATAACTGAATATAATTATTTGAAGGTTGACTTTTTTGTATTAAAAACACTTTTTTTTTTTCTTGGTCGGATGAAATATGCTAATTTTTTGAGATAGTGATTTTTGGTTTTCATGAGCTGTATGCCAAAATCATCAGTATTAAAACAATAAAAGACCTGAAATATTTCAGTTGGTGTGCAATGAATCTAAAATATATGAAAGTTTAAATTTCATCAGTACATTACAGAAAATAATGAACTTTATCACAATATGCTAATTTTTTGAGAAGGACTAGTATATATATATATATATATATATATATATATATATATATATATATTACACACAGTAGGCCCTCGACATTCACAGGGGTTCAGTTCCGGGCCCTCCCCCGAATCGAGATAATCCATGAGTTCTGTACCCGTAAAAGCAGCCGGAAATAAAATACTATGTATCTATTACATGCGCTAAAATATGCTTCTTAAACACATTCTATAGATAGTCTTACTCATTAATACAGTATTAATGTAGTAAAATGTAGTAATGATTAAGGAAAACTTTTCAATTTTTACTCTTATTTTTATTGATGATAAAATATGAACATTATACAGCATATACTGTTGTAAAACACTCGTATTTAAGTCTTTTTCAATTATTATTCCAGTACAGTACCTACGTTAATTCTTAGAAAGTTTGTGCATGAGATTTTTTGTTCTGTAGCAAGTTTAACAAACGATACCAAAAGGATAAACTTTATTATGCTTCACGTCCTTTTACAATGAACTTGGAGTGACGTCTTCAAGATGGCACTGCCTAGAGGGCAACAACGCGGAGTTCTCAGAGTCAAATTGTTTCTTTGGTCGTTTTAATTTGTTTTATTTGTTCATGATTTGCACTATGCTCGTCTGTGACCGGTCGACTCTACTACAGCTATGAGATCTGAGTCTTCCGAGGTTTAGCACCTTCCTATCCTGATCTAATATGCTATGGTAGCTCAATTCTCCGACCCGGAGAGTGCATTCCAACCTTTGACTCACACTTGACTGCGAATCACTCCAATGAGAGCTGGAGGTCCCAGCCTGATGAAGCCAAAAGGACAATATTATCCGCAAAAAGCAGAGACGAGATCCGATGGCCACCAAATCAGAACCCCTCAACGCCTCGGCTGCGCCTAGAAATTCTGTCCAGAAAAATTATGAACGGAATCGGTGACAAAGGACAGCCTTGGTGGACTCCAACCCTCATTGTTAACGAACTCGACCTATTGTTACCAATACGAACCAAACTCTGGCTCCGGTGATAAAGCGATCGAATGGCCCGTAGCAACCGGTCAGGAACACCATACTCCCGGAGCACGCCCCACATGATAGCCCGAGGGACATAGTCAAAAGTCTTTTCCAAATCCATAAAAATCATGTGGACAGATTAGCAAACTCCCATGCCCCTTTCAAGAACCCGTAGAGCGTATAGAGTTGGTCATGAGTGCTACGGCCAGGATCAAAACCACACTGTTCCCCCAGAATCCGAGGTTCGGCTATCGGTCGGATCCTCCTCTCCAGTACCCTCGCATAGACCTTCCCGGGTAGGCCGAGGAGTGTGATAATTGGATAATTGGAATACAACCCACGGTCCCCCTTTTTAAAAGGGGGGACTTACACCCTGGTTTGCCAATCCAGGGGTACAGCCCCCAATGACCACGCGATGTTGCGGAGACGTGTCAGCCAGGACAGTCCTATAGCATCCGGAGCCCTGAGATATTCAGATATATCTCATCCAACCGCGGAGCGCGACCACCAAGGAGCTTTTTGACTACCTCACTGATCTCCACTCCAGTGATGGGCAGACCCCCCGCCCAAACCCCCCAGGGTCTTCCTCCTCCACAGAGGGTGTGTTGGTGGGATTGAGGAGGTCCTGAAAGTATTCCCTCCTCCTCCCGACGACATCCCCAGTCGAGGTGAGCAGCTCCCCCGTTCACTGTAAACAGGGTTTGTGGAGAACTGAGGCATCGGATGGTGGTCCAGAACGTTTTTGAGACCAACCGATAATCACTCTCCAGGCCCTCACCGAACTCCTCCCACGCCCGAGATTTTGCATCTGCGACAGCTTCAGCTGCAGCACGTTTGGCCTGCCGGTACCTGCCTGCTGCCTCGGTAGTTCCACAGGCCAGTTAGACCCGATAGGCCTCCTTTTTCAGCTGGACAGCCCCCATCACCACAGGTGTCCACCACTGGGTTTGGGGGTTACCGCCACGACAAGCATCGACAACCTTCCGGCCACAGCTATGTGCTGCCGCCTCAGCAATGGAGGCAAGAAACATGGCCCATTCGGATTCCATGTCACAACGTTCCCAGCAGACCCTAATTATACGCTTGGGCCTGCCAGGTCTGGAAGGCAACCTCCCCCGACATCGAAGCCAGCTCACCACCAGGTGGTGATAGGTTAACAATTCAGCTCCCCTCTTCACTCGAGTGTCCAGAACACGCGGCCGCAAATCCAGTGACACAACTAGATACTCAGTCATCGAACTGCGACCTAGGGTGTTCTGGTGCAAAGTGCACTTATGGGCACCATTATGTTCAAACATGGTGTTCGTGATACCAAACTGTGACGACCACAGAAGTCCAACAACGAAACACCATTCAGGTTCAGACTGGAAAGGCCATACCTACTGATCACACCCTTCCAAGTCACACTGTCGTTGCCCACATGGGCATTGAAGTCTCCCAAGACAACGAGTGAGTCTCCCAAGGGAGCATTCTCCAACACACTCCATAAAGACTCCAAGAAGGGTGAGTACTCTGAACTGTCATTTGGTGGATAAGCATAAATAACAGTCAGGACCCATCCCCCCACCCGAAGGCAGAGGGAAGCTACCCTTTCGTAGACCGGGGAGCACCCCAACGTTTGGGCACCGAGATGGGGGACAACAAGGATGCCCACACCGGCTCACCGCCTCTCCCCATGAGCAACTCCAGAATGGAATAAGATCCAGCCTCTCTCAAGATGGGTGGATCCAAAGCTAAGCTATGCTTTGAGGTGAGCCAAACTATATCTAGTCGGTATCTCTCCACCTCATGCACCAGCTCAGGCTCCTTCCCCACCAGAGAGGTGACATTCCATGTCCCAAGACTCAGAGTCAGTAACCGAGGATCAGTCCAACAGAACCCATACCTTCAGCTGCCACCCAACTCACATTGCACCCGACCCCTATGACCCCTCCCACAGATGGTGAGTCCATGAGAGGGCTACATATATATACACTAGTCCATCTCAAAAAATTAGCATATTGTGATAAACATTATTTTCTGTAATGTACTGATAAACATTAGACTTTCATATATTTTATATTCATTACACACAACTGAAGTAGTTCAAGTCTTTTATTGTTTTAATATTGATAATTTTGACAAAAAAGTAAAGAAAAACCAAAAATCCCCATCTCAAAAAATTAGCATATTTCATCCAACCAATAAAAAAAAAAAGTGTTTTTCATACAAAAAAAGTCAACCTTCAAATAATTATGTTCAGTTATGCACTCGATACTTGGTCGGAAATCCTTTTGCAGAAATGACTGCTTCAATGCGGCGTGGCATGGGGACAATCAGCCTGTGGCACTGCTGAGGTGTTATGGAGGCCCAGGATGCTTTGATAGCGGCCTTAAGCTCATCCACAGTGTTGGGTCTGGTGTCTCTCAACTTTCTCTTCACAATATCCCACAGATTCTCTATGGGGTTCAGGTCAGGAGAGCTGGCAAGCCAAGTGAGCACAGTAATACCATGGTCAGTAAACCATTGTGGTTTTGGCACTGTGAGCAGGTGCCAGGTCGTGCTGAAAAATGAAATCTTCATCTCCATAAAGCTTTTCAGCAGATGGAGGCATGAAGTGCTCCAAAATCTCCTGATAGCTAGCTGCATTGACCCTGCCCTTGATAAAACACAGTGGACCAACACCAGCAGCTGACATGGCACCCCAGACCATCACTGACTGTGGGTACTTGACACTGGACTTCAGGCATTTTGGCATTTCCTTCTCCCCAGTCTTCCTCCAGACTCTGGCACCTTGATTTCCGAATGACATGCAAAATTTGCTTTAATCCGAAAAAAGTACTTTCTTCTGCCGCTGTTTCAAAAGTGGCTTGACCTGGGAAATGCGGCACCTGTAGCCTATTTCCTGTACATGCCTATGCACGGTGGCTCTGGATGTTTCAACTCCAGACTCAGTCCACTGCTTCCACAGGTTCCCCAAGGTCTGGAATTGGCCCTTCTCCACAATCTTCCTCAGGGTCCGGTCACCTCTTCTGGTTGTGCAGTGTTTTCTGCCACACTTTTTCCTTCCCACAGACGTCCCACTGAGGTGCCTTGATACAGCACTCTGGGAACAGCCTATTCGCTGAGAGATTTCTTTCTGTATCTTACCCTCTTGCTTGACGGCATCAATGATGGCCTTCTGGGTAGCAGTCAGGTCGGCAGTCTTACCCATGATTGCGGTTTTGAGTAATGAACCAGGCTGGGAGTTTTTAAAAGCCTCAGGAATCTTTTGCAGGTGTTTAATAGCTCGTTTAGAGTACATTTTCATGATATGCTAATTTTTTGAGATAGGAATTTTGGGTTTTCATGAGCTGTATACCAAAATCATCAGTATTAAAATAATAAAAGACCTGAAATATTTCAGTTGGTGTGCAATGAATCTAAAATATATTAAAGTTTAATTTTTATCAGTACATTACAGAAAATAATGAACTTTATCACAATATACTAATTTTTTGAGAAGGACCAGTATGTATGTATGCGTGCACACACACACACACACACACACACACATATATATATATATACATAAAACATAACTTAAAAACAAATAAAATAAATAGGACTCTAACATTACTTAAACGTTTCCATAGTCACGTTTCTCACTGTGGATGACATTCTATTTTCCAGCAGAAATAATCAATTCTAATCTTCAGTGTGTTTTTGGTGATAAAATCCCACTCACCTGCAATTATGGACTGCAGATCGATGTTTCCAAGTGCATCTTTAATCGTCACAGCAAGTGTGAGAGGAGACTCTGGACGCTGAGACTCGAATGTGTCTGCAGCCTGAGAGATATCATTCGTCAGATACATACTTCCTGTTGTCATTTTAAATCCAGCTCCTCTTCCTGTTTCTTACTTGACTGTGTGTAAATCCATACAAAGTAACAACTAATAACTGCTACTTTATCTACTTAACCTTGTATACAGTGTAAAATAACAGCTCTTAAAATGACAGCTCAGCATACTGCTCAGTTACTATTATTATAATGTGTAAATATTTTATTATACAAGAACCCTAAGCAGATATGCAATTGTGCATTTTACCCCCCCATACCACCCCTCAGGTAACAAGTTATGTGATATTTTTCCTGTGATCAAATTATTTCTGCCATTTTCCCAGGATCATAAACATTGTTTTCCAGTGATTAATGGGTTAATTAATTAAACGAGTTAATTAAATAAACAAGCAATTCTGTAAATGTTGTGAAATGTAGCTCAGTTTGGCTCACACAAACATTTACACACAACTTTACTAAAACAAAATGTTTTCATATTGGAATTAAAATGCAGAATACCTCGTGTTGTACCTGCATCTCAGAGTTTCTCCCACAGCCGTCATAAGAGTGTTCTTCTTCTGAAATGCAAAAATGAATAACTGTGTGAGCCAAGTGTTCAAGAGCTGGAACAGACAGGTACAGGGAACAATGACACAGAAATTATTTATTTATTGTAATGATTCACTTTTAGACAAAATTAAATGCTCTCTATAATAATGCCCCACCCACACAGGTATGCCTTGCTCTCCGAAAGAAAATCATTAAAAGTACATGAGCAGGGTTTGAAATGTTCATAATTTTTTGCATAGCATAGCTGAGGTTTACGCTGCAATTTTCTCATAACGTTTTAAGATTTTCAGAATAAAAAGTATTAAAAAAGCACATACACACTTTTCAAACTGTAATTTAGTGTAGAATAAATGGGTTAATTTATGTGAAGATTAGTGTATTTGTAGCTGTCGTGTTACAATTATACTGATACAGAACCACATTACCATAGTGTATCATACTATTGTGAGTGTGCATAAAAAGCATGGTTTAGCGAATTTGTGTGTTTGTGTGTGTGTGTGTAAAATACACACCCAGTCCCCCCGCTGATAGAATGTTCAGAATACTTCCTGGACGCTTTGCTCTTTTCCCTGAGAATGTTTTACACTCTAGATCCAACAACAACTTGTTCTCATCCAGAAGCTTAATGATTTTTCCCAGAGCTTCGTTTCCCAAGACCTCCATGAACAACGCAAACTCTTTCTGTGAAAGCAGAGTTCACATTACAGGTGTAGCATGTACTGTTTCATGATCATTAAAAAAAAAAAAAAAAAAAAAAAAGAAAGAAACTATCTTCATGTTTTTAACACTCATGTGGAAATAATTTAACAGGCAAGATTTATTTGTGACTTTTTTTTACACCATCATTATTTATGAATTAAAAGTATTCTTTCTCCAGATTCTATATAAAAAAGATACATCATACCTCAATCATTTGAGAATAAATTATCTCATCACATTTGGTTTACACAATTTCCTCTGAAATCAATAAAGTTCTGATTTATCACATTCCCTAATATCACATCAACACTATGTCCAGATGTAGAACTTGTCTGATATTACGGATTACTCCTCAATAATAAAAATAAATAATGAGATAAAAATATAAAAAGTGTTTAACAACAGCCATTAGATATGGTGGAACCTTTCAGGGGTGGATCTGTTCTGGAGAAACTACAGTGTAGTGCTGTACTTGGCTAAATTATGCATGTTCGAGGTCAAACTGAGAAAGTGACAAACATACACACACTACAGCAAACGCAACATTTCAGAACTATCTTCCCAGCAGTTCTGGAGAAATGTCCCAGATCAGATGTGCAAGTTCAAGACCCTTACGATAAGGTCAAAGATCAGATGAACAAAACAACTGTTTCATCTGGGAAGCACAAAGCATAGAGGATTCTCAAAACAAGTTAGCATATCTGCAGCACACACCACGGTAACCAAAGTAGCAGAACAGCGTGATGGCTGTTCAAATGTATGGCCAATTGTGTTTATTATTTTTAAGTAAGATATGAGATATGAATGCTTTATGTTGTAGTCAAGATGTATTTTTTTCTGTCCTTTTCTCGTTATTTACAGCGCAAAGGACGTGACTACAGTTCAGCAGATTATGTGCGCTGAGATGTGAGCAGATTCTGTAGCAATTTGTATGGAAGCATGTCTGAGAACCGACACCGTCAACGCGCTCATACATGCGAGTCGGTTCAATTAACCGAGTCACCCGATTAGTAGACATTTTCGTGAGCGTAAACTTACGGAATTGCAAGTAAACTTCTCAACTTACCACTTTCTGCTCCATTTCCGTCTGTATTAGTTCTTTAAATTGCTGATTTTCACTTTTCTCGTGAAAAAGCTGGAGGTTTAAAAAGAACTCGGATCTCTCCTGGAGCAATTTGCACATTTCCGCCACAACTGTGTGAATTAAAGCCTGTAGCACCGAGGATAAACGCGTCTGTAACGCCACACATTGCGACATGACCTGCACTTTATTTATTTTTACTGGAGATATTCAAAGAAATACTTTTACTATTAAATTGGAAATATAATACAAATACTTTTCCAACGAGCGAGAAAGAATACTTCAAGAAACAATCGCAGGCTTTAGCGGAAGTACAAGGTCATGTGACATTTAAGAGTCTGTTTATTACTGTCAAAATAAAAGTTTCCACATTTAAAATCGCTTGTGGTTTTCGATGAAATATCCAAATATCAGTATCAAACAAAATAAAAAATGTCAATTTCTATAAAAATCACCATCATCGTCTTCTTCTGCTGCTGCTTCATCCAGGTTAGGTCACAGAGGTTGAAGTCAAAGCAATGACGTCCAGATGTCCCTCTCCCCAGCCACTTCCTCCAGGTCTTCTGTGGGGACACTGAGGTGCTCCCAGACCAGCCAAGAGACATAATCCCTCCAGCGTATTCTGGGTCAACCCCGGAGTCTCTTCCCAATTGTACATGCCTGAAATGCCACACCAGGGAGACATTTGGGAGGCATTCCAACCAGCTGTCCGAGCCACCTTAACTGGCTCCTCTCAAATGCAGCGGAGCAGCGGTTCTACTCCAAGCTCTCCCCGGATGTCTGAGTTTTTCACCTTATTTCTAAAGGAGAGCCCCGCCACCCGGCGAAGGAAGCTCATTTCAACCACTTGTATCCATGATCTTGTTCTTTTGGTCACTACCCAAAGCTCGTGACCATAGTTGAGGGTTGGAACGTAGATCAACTGGTAAATTGAGGGCCTTGGCTTGCGGCTCAACTCCCTTTTGACCACAATGGATCGGTACAGGCTCCACTTTACAGTTGAGGCTGCAGCGATCCGTCTGTCGATCTCCCACTCCATCCTTCCCTCAGTCTTGAACAAAACCCGACATACGTGAACTCCTCCACTTGGAAGAGGACCTCATTTCCGATCTAGAGGAGTGCATTCCACCCTTGTCTGACTGAGAACCATAGCGTCGGACTTGGAGGTGCTGATTCTCATCCCGACTACTTCGCGCTCGACTGCAAATCGCTCTAATGAGAGCTATAGGTCTCAGATTGATGAAGCTAAAAGGACAATGCTGTCCGCAAAAAGCAGGGACGAGATCCAATGGCCACTAAACCAGAACCCTTCAATGCCTCGGCTGCGCTTAGAAATTCTGTCCATAAAAACTATGAACAGAATCAGTGACAAAGGACAGTGGACTCCCACCCTCACCAGAAATGAATGCGACCTGTTGTTCCTAATGTAGACCAAGTTCTGACTCTGGTGATAAAGTGATCAGACAGTATTTGTGGAGAACCCACCCTAGATCCGCTGCAGTTTGCCTCCAGGCCCAACATCGGGGTTGAAGACGCCGTCATCTACCTTCTGCAGCGGGCGTTCACCCACCTGGAGATCGCTGGTGAGGGTCATGTTCTTTGACTTCTCTAGCGCCTTTAACACCATCAGGCCAGCGCTTCTGCGGGGGAAGCTGGAGGATGTGGGAGTGGACGGATATCTTGCTGCCTGGATTATTGACTACCTCACTAACCGACCACAGTACGTGCGGCTGCGCGGCTGTAAGTCAAAGGTGGCAGTCTGCAGCACGGGGGCACCGCAGGGCACCGTCCTCTCACCCTTCATTTTCAACATTTATACCTTGGACTTCATCTATAGCACAGACAGCTTCCACCTCCAGAAGTTCTCGGACGACTCCGCCATCGTGGGCCGTGTGTCAGAGGGGAACGAGCTGGAGTACCGGTCGGTCATCGTTGACTTCGTGGACTGGTGTGAGCGCAACCACCTGTGTTTGAACACTAGGAAGTTGAAGGAGATGGTGGTCGACTTCAGGAGAAGCACTCTAACACACACACACACACACACACACACACACACTCACTAGTGAACGTCCAGGGACAGGACATTGAGACATTGGACAGTTTCAAGTACCTGGGCGTTCACCTTAACAATAAACTGGACTGGTCCCACAACACCAACGCCTTGTACAAGAAGGGCCAGAGTCGCCTCCACCTTCTGAGGAGACTTAGGTCCTTCGGAGTATGCAGACCTCTGCTCAGGACTTTTTATGACTCTGTGGTAGCCTCTGCAATCCTCTCCGCTGCCATCTGCTGGGCCCCGGGCAGCAGAGAGCGGGACAGAAAGAGACTAAACAAGCTGGTCAGGAGGGCCAGCTCTGTCCTAGGCTGCCCACTGGACTCTGTGGAGGAGGTGAGTGAGAGGAGGATGGTAGCAAAGCTCACATCCATCATGGTCAACAGCTCTCACCCACTGCACCAGACTGTAGAGGAGCTGAGTATCTCCTTCTGAGACTGAGACATCCTCAGTGCAGGAAGGAGCGCTACCGCAGGTTGTTCATTCCCACCGCTGTCAGACTGTACAACGCCACTTTGTAACTGTCTGTGAAAATACCGGTTATGTGCAATAAAAACCCCGCGCACTTTAATCAACCACATCTACCCCACTGACTGTGAACCATATCAACCCATCTACTCTGCCCTCAGATACATGTACACTTGAATATAGGCCAGTCTACAAAGTTGTTCCCTTCTTTTCTTTTATTGTTTATAAATTTATACTATTTATGTATCTATTTATTTATTTATTTACTTATATAATATATATGTATGTGTGTATGTTTGTATATGTATCTATTTTTGCACCCCCTACTGATGGTACCTCAAGAGCCTGTAACAGTGAATTTCTCCATTGTGAGATTAATAAAGCTGTATCTTATCTTATCTTATCTTACACCCAACCTCTATAGGCCCTCCCACAGGTGGTGGGTCCATGTGGGGGTGGACCCATGTCACCTTTTCGAGCTGGGCCTGGCCGAGCTCCATTGGCAGAAGCCCGACCACCAGGCGCTCGCCTTCGAGCCCTGCCCCTAGGCCTGGCTCCAGGGGGGGACCCCGGTGACCCACGTCTGGGCAACTGAAACTGCGTGCTTGATTTCTGTTGATGTGTCATAGAGGTTTTCTGAACCGCACTTCATCTGGACCTTCACCTAGGACCTGTTTGTCTTGGGTGACCCTACTGGAGGTATAATGCCCCTGACAACATAGCTGCTAAGATCATTGGGACTTGCAAACCCCTTTACCACAATAAGGTGGCGATTCAAGGAGGAATCAATAAAAATCTTTACTTTCAAAAGACATGGTGAATGGCTGTGGTCAGTAGCAGATTTATGGTGACAATACATCCCTTTTTTTTTTTGGAAAGTCCTCCGATGACCTGCTCCTGACTTAATCTGTCCCCAGAAGTGTCCCCATGTTTAGCACTTTATGAATAATAATAAAAAAGATGTGAATAATTGCAGAAAGACGAGAACAGTGGTATTTATTTATTTATTTATTGACTTTTTCTTTTTATTTATTTGGTACAAGGCAAATGTCACAAACAGAACAAAACAGCCACTGTACAATTAAGGAAACAGAAGATCTGCAACATAAAGAAAAACAATATACAAATAGTAAAAAGAAAAATCTACAAATCTAAATATCAAAGGAGATGTATAGCATACAAGCAGACAGAACACCACAAAAAAGCTAGGAACACAATTCGAAGGAGGGGTTATTATCTGTACTTACCACTTACAAGTGGATATAAGATATTTATCCAAATGCATCACCCGATTTACAGTTTCAGAAACCTTTGAATTTAAGTTATCTATAAAAATATTTCGATATAGGTGAAGTGACATATGTTATCTAATTCCAAATACAACCAGTCACATACATCACACCAAAACACTTTAACTTGAACACAATTAAAACAATAAGTGTTCAATGGTTCTGGATCTGGCTACAAGGCACAACTTCAAATTTAAGTCTCCAGTGTACAAATTCAACAACAGAGTAAATTGCAGATATTAATGTAAATTGTGTTTCTTTAACTTTAGGAGAGATTATGTCCAGGAATTTAAAGCAATTACTTTGAAAGGTGAAGCAAGATATAGAGAATTATTCAATTAGGGCATTTTTTTATCCACAAAGGCAAAAGCCAGAGGGAAATAACATAGTCTGAGATGAAATTCTCCGTGCCATACATTAAGTAAATTATATAATTGCTTTACTCTTTATTTAAAATATTTTTTTAATATCTTCACTCATAATCTAAAGCAATGTTGAATATTTGATAACTGTACTTGCCACTAGGTGGAGGTAGGTACCTGGAAGAGGGAAGACTGATGAAACAAAAAGGAAGAGCTCATGTAATAGTTACTATTTTAGTATATCTTTGACACAAAAAGTAACAGGCCATTAGTAACCCAGTGGTAAGGTGTTGAATTACCAATCCCAGTGTTGGGAGTTCAAGCCCTGTTGTCTGTGGTTGTCACTACTGTTGTTAGTGCAGCTAACCGGGTCATCAAAGGTGTCTCACTGTCTATAGTGGGAGGCATGTAAAAGAACCATTGCTGATTTTCATTAAGAGTCAGTATGTTGATGGCCTATATACGGACTTCAATGTTGTCAAACAGTAATCATGTGTCTAATGTGTGCATGCAGACTGGATGCAAAAAACATGTTCTGGTCTTGTTCACCTATGTTACTGGTTGATTATCAAGGTTTTCTTCTGTTTTGTCTTATATGCTGTCTGCGGTAGAATTCCAGACATCCCATCCTCTACTTCTAACTATCTTTAAGCAGGGGGCTGATTTTCATGATTTATGTCTCGTTTGCGCGTTCCTCCAGTGGTGGTCTGGTGGTATAGGGCGCTGGATCGCTGATCTTAAGTTTGGGTGTTCGAGTCACACTCTCCACAAGGTTGTCACTTAGGGTGGAGTGAAACATATAGTTTTTCACAATCAATTCAGAATAGTGTAGAAAAGATGTAACAATACCAGTTATAAACATATGCAAAATATTAAAAATCTGTAAAAAAGTTCTAGGTTCCCCCAGATCAGTTCTAGGAGCCCCAACAGATCACAATGTCATCTGCAAACATCATAGCCCATGGAGATTCTTGTCTAACCTCGTCTGTCAGCCTGTCCATCACCATAGCAAACAAGAAGGGGCTCAGAGCTGACCCTTGATGCAGTCCCACCTCCACCTTGAACTCTTCTGTCATACCAACAGCACACCTCACCACTGTTTTACATCTCTCATACATGTCCTGCACCACTCTAACATACTTCTCTGTCACTCCAGACTTCCTCATGCAATACCACATTTCCTCTCTCGGCACCCTGTCATATGCTTTTTCCAGATCCACAAAGGCACAATGCAGCTCCCGCTGACCTTCTCTGTACTTCTCTATTAACATCCTCAATGCAAACACTGCATCTGTGGTGCTCTTTCTTGGCATGAAACCAAACTGTTGTTCACAAATGCTGACCTCTGCCCTTAGTTTTGCTTCCATTATTCTTTCCCATAACTTCATCGTATGGCTCATCAACTTTATCCCTCTGTAGTTGCCACAACTCTGCACATCTCCCTAGTTCTTAAAAATGGGCACAAGCACACTTCTCCTCCATTCCTCCTGCATCCTCTCACTCTCTAAGACCTTGTTGCCTTTCCACTCTTCATCTTCTTCAATGCCCTCCTCACTTCACCCTTACTAATCTTTGCTACTTCCTGGTCCTCAACAGTCACCTCTTCTATTCTTTTTTCTCTCTGATTTTCTTCATTTATCAGCCCTTCAAAGTACTCTTTCCACCTTCCCCATCAGTCAACATGTTTCATACTCTGTCCTTAATCACTCTAACTTGCTGCACGTCCTTCCCATCTCTATTTCTCTGCTGTGCCAACCTGTATAAATCATTCTCTCCCTCCTTACTGTCCAACCTAGCATACAAGTCATCATATGCCCTCTGTTTGGCCTTTGACATTGCTACCTTCACCATACGCTGTGTCTCTCTATACTCCTGTTTACTCTCTTTAGTCCTCTCTATGTCCCATTTCTTCTTAGCTAACCTCTTCTTTTGTACACACTTCTGCACTTCCTCATTCCACCACCAAGTCTCCTTATCTACTATCCTTCCAGAGGACACACCAAGTACTCTCCTACCTGTCTCTCTGATCACATTAGCTGTAGTTGTCCAGTCATCTGGAAGCACTTCCCGACCAACCAAAACCTGTTTCAACTCCTCCTTGAAGACAACACGACACTCTTCCTTTTTCAGCTTCCACCACTTTGTCTTCTGCTCTGCCTTTGCCTTTTTCACCTTCCTCACCATCAGCATCATCCTGCACACCACCATCCTATGCTGTTTGGCTACACTCTCACCCACTACTACTTTGCAGTCACTGACTTCCTTCAAATTACATCGCCTACACAAGATGCAGTCTACCTGTGTGCTCCTATCTCTGCTTTTATAAGTCACCTTATGCTCTCCTCTCTCTTCTGAAAGAAAGTGTTCACCACAGCCATTTCCATCCTTTTTGCAAAATCTTTCAACATCTGTCCTTCTGTGTTCCTGTTCTGGATACCAAACCTGACAATCACTTCCTCGTCCTCTCTGTTGCCTGCACCAACATGTCCGTTGAAGTCTGCCCCAATGACCACTCTTTCACCTCTGGGGTTACACTGCATCACTTCAAATAACTCACTCCAGAATCTCTCCTTCTCTTCGAGCTCACATCTTGCCTGTGGAGCATAAGCACTAACAACATTGAACATCACGCCTTCAATTTCTAACTTGAGACTCATCACTCTGTCTGACACTCTTTTCACTTCTAGAACATTCCTGACCAACCCCTCCTTCAAGATGACTCCTACTCCATTTCTCTTCCCATCCACACCATGAAAAAACAGCTTAAACCCCGCTCCTAAGCTTCTAGCCTTGCTACCTTTCCATCCGGTCTCCTGAACACACAGTATGTCCACCTTCCTCCTCTGCATCATGTCAGCCAGCTCTCTACCTTTTTCTGTCATAGTTCCAACAGTCAAAGTCCCTACTCGCAGTCCTAAACTCATGCTTTTCCTCTTCGCTCTCTGCTTACGGACACGCCCCCCGTCTCTCCTTCAACCTCTTCTTCTTCGACCAACAGTAGTCCCAATTCCACCAGCACCCTGTTGGTTAACAGCACTGATGGCGGTCGTTGTTAACCTGGCCTCAACTGATCCGATATGAAATTTGTCTTTACGGTTTGCACTTTGTATTCTGGCAGAAGTTTTACGCCGGATTTCCTTCCTGTCCCAACCCTCTGCATTTATTCGGGCTTGGTACCGGCGTGAGGTCGGGCACTTGTTTGTGCTCTCCCCACGGCTGCATTACATCTTTTTATTGCAATTCCAAATAAAAATAATTAAATTTTTCACAATTTTCACTCCACCCTATTGTCACTGTCCCCCCAGTGCAGCTAACTGGGTTATCAAAGGCCAGCCATGTCTCTCACTGTCTATGGTAAGAGGCATGTAAAAGAACCATAGCTGACTTTTGTAAAAAGAGTAGCTGCAAAGCCGGCAGTGTGTTTATATACCTTGCTAAAGGGTTGTGTCAGGAAGGGCATCCGACGTAAAAACCTATACCTAAAGGGTTGTGTCAGGAAGGGCATCCGACGTAAAAACCTATACCAAATCGAATGTGCGAATAATTCGCTGTGGTGACCCCTGAAAAAAGTGAAGAAGCCGAAAGGAAATCTCCCATTGCGCTTTCCTTCATACCTGCAAAAGTAGCACAGGATTTTTTTTATTATTTTATTATAGGTCTCTTAACAAACATGCAAGGAACTGAAATTTGTATTTTTTTTTTCTTATTTGTTGTTGTTTTAAACAGTTATATTTAAAGTTAATACAACTAAAAGTACTATGTTAATGGTTGATATATTATATATGATATAATAATTCAGTACCATGTCACTATGATGTATGGGGAAGGAATTTACATGAAAGGAAATATATGTAAGTAAAATCTGCAGGATTTTGGATTAAAAACCAGCATTTTTATTTAGACCTAATTTTTTTCCAATTCTCTTTGGATAAAAATTTGCATTTACCTTTAATTTTTTTCTGCAAGCTGGAATTGTCTTGGAACAGGAACAGTCTGGGGTTGTTTTTGCTTCTATTTGTGCAGTCAACAACACAACATGAAGGCACGATGGCGTATTTTTTTACGCAAAAAAACCCACAACTCACGATAAGCCAGTAAGCCGTGTAAAACTGTCAAAAACAAAGTTTTGGACCCAGTCTGCGCCCGCACATACCTAATTAAGTCTGCATACGTCATGTGAAATCCATCTATACTCTGCCCTTGCCCAAAGTCGGCTGAGATGACTGTGATCGTAATTAGGATTAAGCAGTTCAGAAACTGAATGACAAAAAGCAACAAGAGATGGAATTAAGTTGATGTATGTTGTTGTATTTAATTTCAAGAATTAGACCCTTTATTCACCAAAAACCACGGCTAGCTTAGTTTAATGTTTAGGATGATGTAGTTCGGCAGCTATTTTTATCTGAGACAACAGGGGAGAAGAGGACATAGATAACATAAATTAGGTAGATATGCCCTGCGGCAAATGATTCCACCATGTCTGATGCCCTTGAGTCCTGAACTTTAAACTTAATTTTAGTTTCTCTGTTGTAGTTCTATTTCTTTATGCTTAAATTTATAGGGAAATGCCATAGTGCTTGGACAATCTAACACAGGGTGGCCAATCCATTGTATATTATTTCTATGAAGAAGAACATTGGTTTTTAGAAGTTATTCAATAATCATGCCAGTTAATTAATCGCAATAATGCAATACAGACGCTACCCAACGTACGAACGAGATACGTTCCGGACGACCATTCATTTGATGAATTTGTTTGTAAGTTGTTACAGGGCGTTCTTTAGAGGGGAACGTATGCTTAAAGCTTGCATAAGTCACCTATATGAGTTTGTACTAATGTATACAATCTCTCTCTCTCTCTCTCTCTCTCTCTCTCTCTCTCTCTCTCTCTCTCTCTCTCTCTCTCTCTCTCTCTCTCTCTCTCTCTCTGTATAGTGTTGCTACAACAAACGACGGAGTGGGCAGAGGAGAGTGACACACTATATGGAATAGGCGTGCAGAATAATAGGCACACAGTATAGGCGCACAATACAAAATCCAACTTACAGCCACTCTGATTGCTTTCAACCTCCGGACAGCCCTGTTCGTGTGTCCAGATGTTCGTAAAACAAATGTTCGTAAGTAGGGTAGCGTCTGTATCAAGAATTATTCGATCACTTTCCACCAATCAGAAATGAGTAAATCTGTTTAATGAATTTTATTTATAATTATTGCACAGTACACTTATTACAGCAACTTGCTTAAATGTAAATTTCCTTAGCTAGTTTATAACATGCAATCACTGGTGGAATTCATTGTTTGGCCAATGTGCACTCAAGTGCTAAGTTGTATAAATGAAATAAAAGTGCATGTCCCTATTGATAAAGGCATCTGACAAATACAAACATTTTTTCACATTGTTTGGGGTCTGCTCTTGGCAGTGATCAGCGGTTCCATGAGGTCATAACTTTATTATAATAACACATTATTATAGACTATTTAGCTATTTAGAATATATCTTTTTGTGAAAAGTTATTTGATATAGTGTACCAGTTCCATCAGTTAACTTTTTTTAAAAATAAATTTTGCTTTTATTAAATAAAATACTATTTACTAAGTTCTGTGAAAACAATCTCATAAAAATGTATGAATTTGTAAAGCAATGTAACAGAATAATTTACTGAGTTGTCCTCAAATTTATATGAGCAAAAAGGCTCTAGCAACAGCCAGGTTAACGGTTAAGCACCATTTTGTGTTGGATTATCTGCTCCACTTAGCATTTTCTGAATTTATTTTTACATATTTCTTACATATTTCTTTTTCGTAAAGTAATTTAATCAGAAACATATTTGAATGAATACATTTAAAATTGGGGTACATGTGTACTACATTTGTTGCAGTCACAACAGCCTGTGTTCACTTTTTGAGGTAAGTTTAACTAAATTGGATTGGTGTTGCATTTGTGGGGAGTGTTCAGATGTTAAAGGTATATTTTCTACATCTCCAGCTGCACTGCAATAAACCTACTGTGTTTATCACTGTATTCAGCATTACATTCTCATTCCTATCACCATAATGACACGTTGTTTAATTCATACCATTGGTTGCTCATTTAATTGCAGTAGGATGCTGAGGTTGGAACTACCAGGCAGAAGGCCTCGAGGAAGACCAAAGAAGAGATTTATGGATGTGGTGAAGGAAGACATGAAGGTTGTTGGAGTCAGAAAAGAAGATGCAGAGGACAGGGTGAGATGGAGGCGGATGATTTGCTGTGGCGACCCCTGAAGGGAGCAGCCGAAAGTAAAAGAAGAAGGTTGCTCATTTAAAGCATTATGTTGCAGAGAGGTGTTCACAAAACTGCAAATAACTCAACTTTGGCGATTGTCATCCCTGAAAATGTTTTAAAAAAATCCTTCAATTGCCTACTTTAGATTTGTGAAGTAATTGTTGTGTTTACAGCGTCACAGAAACAGAATAAATGTTTTTTTTTGTTTTATTTTATTTTGAATGTGAAAATTTTTTTAAATGGTCAGGTTTTAGTGACAATCAAGTTTGAATATAATTGATAATAAACTAAAAGCTGATCCAGAAACGTCAATGACCGTTTCGTCTGTGAAGTTAAAAAATAGTTGGTAATTAAAAAAAAAACAAAAAAAAAACTATGTGAGTTTTGTGTTGAGAGTATTGTATCACTAGGGCCTTGTAACTAGGTCTAAATAAACATGTAAAGTGATTTCAAAATGCTCAGTTTAAACCTTGAAGGTGAGATTCACATATTGTATTAATAGACAATAAATAATTAAATATTCAGGCCACAAACTGTGTCTACCACTAGGTCTTTTGAAAGTATGATAGGCTGGACTAGTTCAATACTACCAAATACTGGTTAGCCTATGGCCATAAGTCATCCTAGACATTATGGTGAGTGATCCCCCACAACCACTTCGTTCACACACTCTTTTAAAAATTGGTTTACCACTGGTAATTTAATGTTTCTCCCACAGCTGAAAGGACACATTCCTACTGCAAGAGCTTCAGCATAGTTTTATATGGCCATGGGTTGGTTTGCATTTCCACTGCGGGATCCTCCACTAAGAGGAGGATTTCAGGAAATATTTCACAGAAACATGTTTAGGCACTGCATCAAGAGCAATGCTTGAAAGTTACAATTGCTGTTGTTGTACTGAGAGAAAACCTGTAATGACATCATCCCCACAGTCCAGTGGTTGTCAATATTACCTCCACAATCACCCTCACAGTCCAATGGTTGCTTGACCACATCTTGAAGAAGGCAGGGGACATGGAATCGGAATGGGACATGCTACGTGTTGAGGCAGCAGCCCATAGCTGTGGCCAGAAGGTCATCGGTGCTTGTCATGGCGGTAACCCTCGAACTTGGCGGTGGACACCTGCGGTTAAGGCGGCTGTCCTGCTAAAAAAGGAGGTCTATCCGGTATTATTGGCCTGTGGGACTCCCGACAGGTTCTGGACCACCATCCGACACCTCAGGAGGGGGAAGCAGTTCTCCACAAATACTGTTTATAGTGGAAGTGGCACCTCGACTGGGGATGTTGTCGGGAGGTGAAAGGAATACTTCGAATACATACACATATATATATATATATATATATATATATATATATATATATATATATATATATATATATATATATATATATATATATATATATATATATATATATATATATATATATATATATATATATATATATATATATATATATAGAGAGAGAGAGAGAGAGAGAATTTTCTGAGTAGATCCTTCCGTAAGAGAGTGCATAATACTTTTTGGTAGAGCAAATAACAATAAAATAAAAATAAAAGGACAGGACATTTATTTATATATATATATATATATATATATATATATATATATATATATATATATATATATATATATATATATATATATATATATATGTATAATATTAAATATACTTTTAAAACATGCTTATTAAAAAGCTTTCAACAAATTAATGGCTCCAAAATGTGATGAATTCTTGGTAGTTTGGTAAAAACTAGCTCAGTAGATTTTATGCAAACCTGCAAAAGTCAAACAAACAGACACTGGTGAATACATAACCTCCCCTGTTATATGGTGGAGGTAATCTAAAAAAAATGAAAATAATGTAATGCAACACGCGTATGAAGACTTTTTAGGTAAAGGATTGAATTTATTCACTGTCACTGGAGTAATTCTCAGCTGAAAATGCCCAGTGTACAAAAATAGCTTTTTCAATTAGTGATTATGGATTTTAAAATTGTCTGTCATGGTTTAAATTAAACATTTAACAGTTTATTTTATTTAATTTCACAGGTGATTTACACACAATAACTGTTTTATCTAATCAATATTTACTCGTAAATACTGTTATGGTTTCCTAGCTTTGGCAAAGAACACAGCTTTGACATCATCTACTCCAACTAGCATGTCTGGTGGTAATCGATACACACTGAGCTGAAGAAGCTCAAAGCGACTGGCCTTTAGACCTGCACAGACCTGAGCCTCATCCAGTGGCACCACGGGGATCCGAACATCAGGAGCTGCCATGTAAAACGTCTCTCCCAGAGCACCAATGAGTAGGAGGTGACCGCCATTACGCAGGAGGCCAGAGACATTACGGAGTGCTTGATTGAAGGAGGAAATGTTAGGACTCACACTTTCAAGGCAAAAGGAGGAGACGAGGCAGTCAGCACTGGCAGCAAGCAGAGATCCAGGTGGGAATGGGAACGGATGGTGAACATCAACAGGAAAAATGTCAGTGACCACTGAGCGAAGCCTCTCTGCTTTTTCTTTCCATGCTGAGGAGCTGTGTGAACACATGAGATTTGTTCCTCTTAGTGTGTATTTAAAAAAGTCACAGTCTATAGACCATGTCCATTGTGAAGCAGGAAGAGGAAACTTATGTTTGAATGAGGAGTTTCTTTTTAATTGAGTGCGTGGAGGAAAACAGATGTACTGAAGATTCATTTACATAATTTTGCTAAGTTCAAGAAATGATGAAATTCTGCTGTCACTGATCACAACGTTTATTGTTGTAAAGGGATCAGATTGTAAGTCATTTTATATATATATATATATGGTACTGTATATATTTGTTGTTTCTTATGAAGATATGATTATGATGATTCTATATGAGGTACTGTATATATTTGTTGTTTCTTATATTTGACCTAAATTAAATAAAAGTACATTTAAAAAAATGTAATTAATTTCAGGAGTAATTTTAAAAGCAATATGTTTAAAAATACTCCATTATCTCAAACAGAAGCTGGACCCAATCACAGCTGCCTTCAGTGAGGGGTGGGGTTACACCCTGAATAGGTTTCCAGTCAATTACAGGATTAACGTTGACACAAACAATCATTCACACTCATCTTCACACCTCCATTCATTCATTTTCTGAATCGCTCATTCATAATCTGAATCGCTGGCGCCCATCACAGCTGACTCTGGGCAAGGGCTTGGATACACTGTAAATAGCTCACCAGGACATCGCAGGGTAGAAACACACTGATGGCTATGCAGCCTTTTCTTGACAGAAGTCAGCAATGTTACTTTGACATGCTTCTCACCATAGACAGTGAGAGACATGTCCAGCCTTTGATAACCCAGTTAGCTGTACTGGGGGGGGGGGGGGGGGGGGCCAGCAGTAACAATCCGTTGGGCTTGAACCCATGACCTTGGAATCAGTAATCCTGCACCCTACCACCAGGCCATAGAAAATATAAATGTTATATCTTAGGACGTACTATATTACTGGAACATACACAATTTCTTTTCAAATACTTTTGTCAGATTTCAAATTTCACACATTTCAATTTTAAATACCCTACTTTTATGAAGGGCAGCACAGTGGCATAATGGTTAGCAGGACTACCTCATGACAAAAAGGTTCTGAGCTTGATTCCCATGCTTGGGCGTCTCTGTGTGCAGTTTGCATGTTCTATCCGTGCTTGTATGAATTTCCACACACAGTCAAAAAGACATTGATTTAGGCTTACTGGGTATTCCAAGTTGCCCCTAGGTGTGAGTGTGAATGGTTGGGTGTTTGTTAGCCCTGGAGTGTACTGGCAAACTGTTCGGTGTGTACCCTGCCGTCACTCAGTGTGGGCTAAAATAGGTGGTTCGGGAAATAAATGAATGCATATATATATATCATAAATTATGAATCTAATGAATAAAGCCAATAAGCTGTCTTATCAATATACAAGATAAGGTTCAAAGAAAGCTTGAGAAAATTTAAATGACCACACTGGAAGACAAGCAGAAGATACCTTATGTAGAAGAAGTATTGCATGAAATCATTGATTCTGCACCATTGTTAGTCTTGGCATCTTCCGGGCTACTTGTTAGGATGCTGTCATGTGAGGATACAGCATCCCCAAGGGGACCATGGTCATCACCAACCTGTACCCTGAACACTATGATGAGAAATACAGGAGCAACTCTGCCATCTTCTGCCCTGAAATGTTTCTGGGCAATTTGAGAACATCACCAAACTGGAGACTTGTCTTCCTTTTTTACTCAGCAGATGCCAGTGTCTGGGTGAACAGCTGGTCAGAATGGAACTGTTCCTATTTTTCACTGTTTTACTCCAGAAGTTTCACCTGCAGTTTCCCAAAGGCTACATTCCAAGCATCACCCCTAAACTTGGCATGACCCTGCAGCCACGACCTTACACCATATGTGCTATCAGGAGACAGCGATCAAACTTCAGTTCATACTGAGAAACAGAACCAACCCAGTCAGCTCTCTTACTTTGAATTCTGTCATGTTCGACAGAAAGCAATGATTTCTGATAGTGACTGCAGAATCTTTATAACGTGTTATGTAGAGACTGAGCAGTTCATGATAAGCCTGTAAATGTATCCACGCATCAGGATTCATCTGTGCAAAGTGTACCATGTAAGAGATTAAGCAACACTGTTGAAAATGTGAGTTATACATTTCATAACTTGAACTGACAGAAAAAGGAAATTGCAGTGTCCTTGTGAATGTAAGGGGAAAACATGTTATGTTAATTACTTACAGACTGAAACTGACAGACGGTATTGCAAATCACTTTTTAAACATTCCTTGAAATCGAGAACACAATTCTTACATTTGTGAAACAAAGAGAAAAGGAGAACAGCAATTATTATATTTCATACTGTAATGGCAACTCTAGCACAAATTCTGTCTGAACACAAATAAACAGTAAGAACATTTGGAAACTTGGGAAGACTACACACAAATTACATGAAAGTCTCACCTACGTCCCTCCAGCTCACACACATGCTTCAGGTAAGGAGTCCAATCGAAGTTGGTTTGTCCATCCTTAAGCCATTTTTTTAATTCATTCCGATTCACTTCCAAAAAATCAGATAATATGACTCGATTAAAATGCTCACAGCCGCTCATCACCTGATAGAAAGTTGGACCAGAACCGATGTCCACCAGAAGGTCTCCTTTAATGGCATCTACAAAAAAGGTAAAGGAATGTTCAATGCACAATAACCAAGCTTAACTGACATCTAACTTTGGGTTGTGTCACATTTCACTCTGAAAAAAGAGCTAGCAAAGATTTTCTCTGAAAATCTCAGTTATTTTTAATGTTAGTAAATTATAAAAAGCCTTAATGTTTGTTTCTAGTGTCAACCTTTAGCAGTTTGGTTGATAAGAATCTGACAGGACAGTCAAAAACACCATCTCACCTTCACTAAACGCTTTATGGAGGCAGTTTAGTTTCCATGGTACAATGCTGTCATTGCGGCTGAAGTCTGCACGTGGTGGTGTGTAGTTGTAATTCAGGTACGCTTCAGGATCGAACCTTTGGTATAAAGCTGCCACTGCTTTCTCTTGTTTGTTCTCTGTGTCCATCCTTTCCTCTTTCCTTTCTCTACACGGCTCTACATGTATTTATAATGTGGCCTCCTTTGGACAAATTACTTAAACAAGCGTGTATTAATCAGCTCATCTTTGCCCATGGCCGGGTGCACTCTATCCACCTCTTTATCTGTTTATTCCAATGAATGAGAAATTGGATCTTCCGTTTCACCTGAGAGCCTTTATCACCTCAGGCACAGAAGCTTTGGTGACTTTTCCTGTCATTTTATCCATTTTATATTACTTTGGGCTGTTTCTCATTTTAGATAGAATTAGAGGGTTTAGATCAGTAGCTTTGCAATTTTCATTCCTATTAAATGTCAATGCCGTGCCAACCCCCACCAAACTATTCAAATTTCCAAAAATAAAATGACAAATTATACAGATGATAATAATGCTTTATTTATTTAACATATGTATACACAACTACTGGAGGATAGAGTCTGAGGTTATTTATACTGATATCTGTCTGTTTGTCTTCCTTTCGGCTTTTTCCCTTTTACTCGGGAGTCGCCACAGCAAATCATCTGATTCGCACGTTTGGTTTGGCAGAGGTTTTTACGTCGGATGCCCTTCCTGTCATAACCCTTTTTAGCAAGGGACAGAAACACGCTGACGACTTTGCAGCTACTCTTTACGAAAGTCAGCAATGGTTCTTTTACATGCCTCTCACCATAGACAGTGACAGACATGGCCCGCCTTTGATAACCCAGTTAGCTGCACTGGGGGGACAGTGACAACCTTGTGGAGAGTGGGACTTGAACCCCCAACCTTTGGATCAGCGATCCAGCACCCTATACCACTAGACCACCACTGCCGATTTATTTATACTGATATCAATAGGGATAAATATGTGATACACTGGAGAGTAAAAAGAAAATGCATACTACTATTAAATCCTTTATTAAATAAAGAACAGAACAGAACCCAAAGGGTTATGAAATCAAATGCATCTTTCAACCGGACTTTAAATTTAATTTTAAAATGTGGTACTTTTATTTTAGCCTGAAGGCATGTCTGCTAGCTTTTATGCTGATATTTGTCCGTTTATCATCTTATCACCATGCCCACAAGACATTAAAGTCATGGAACAAAATGTTTCTCAGAAAATCAAATGTAACAACTGCCTTTTATATATTTTGAGATGATTCTGTAAATATATTCTTCATGTTAATTAAAACAAGTGTAGGACCAATGCAGTATGTGAATCAAGAATGTTTTTAAATCTCCAGGCATTTAAATCCAAAAACACTTTTCAAATTCATCATGGTATGACAAGCATGGTTTAAGCAATCAAAGAAACAGTCTATCAACGATTAAGCAGAGACTAGAAGAACGAGGCCCCTTCGAAGAGCACCATCTTGCTGCAATGAAGGGGCTTATGTGCTTCAATGACCCTGAGAGCTATGCTGGCGGGTGCGTAAGCTCCTGGTCGGGCAACCCATGCCTGACAGGTCGATGGATAGAAGTCAGACTAAGCGTGATCCATTGACCCTCCAGGTTGGGGGTTCGGCACAAGGCTAACAACTCTGTCCCGGAAAAAACAAGCATGTTACGGAATCAGCAACAGAGACAAACTGAACTGTAGCGTGGGATGAAGTCTTCTGAGTCTCATGTGACTCGTATGAATGTTGATGGCCAAAGCCGAAAGGACGCTACCAGCAGGATGAGGGAGGACCTAAACACCACTAAGACCAAGATCAGGCTAGGACATTGGAATGTGAGGACCATGTACGAGACAGGCAAGCTGGCGCAAGTAACATCAGAGATGAGAAGATTCAAACTTCATGTCCTAGGAGTGAGTGAGAGTAGTCGGAATGGATCTGGGAGGATGAGAACCACCACCGGAGAAACAGTCATCTACTCTGGGAGAGATGACCAGCTTCATGAAGGAGTTGCCATCATCCTCCAGAATGGTGTAGAACGATGTCTACTAGAATGGAAGCCCATTAGCAGCAGAATGATGAGTGTGAGACTGAAGGGCAGGCACATCAACATCACCATCATCCAGTGTTACGCACCAACCAATGATAGGAACAACGAGGCCAAATATGATTTCTACAGCCAACTGCAGGCAGAGTTAGAGAAATCCCCACAACACGATCTCCTTGTCGTCATGGGTGATCTCAATGGCAAGGTCGAAAGTGACAACAATGACTGTGAGAGAGTCATGGGGAAGCATGGGATGGGGACCAGGAATAACAATGGAGAGAGACTTGTGGAGTTCTGCGCCATGGGCAAGCTGGTGATTGGAGTGACTGTGGTGACACACTGTGATATCCACAAACTCACCAGATGGGAGATACAGAAACCAGATTGATCATCTGATGATCAACGGTATCTGGCGAAGATCTCTTCTGGATGTGAGGACCAAGCGTAGTGCAGACATTGGAAGTGACCACCACCTAGTGACGGCACTCATCCGGATGAATCTGAAAAAGACTCAGCACAGGTCATTGATTGGGTGATGAGGAGGACAACAGAAGACATCTCTAGAGGGATATGCTGGAGTCTCTTCTCAACCCTAGAAGACCTTGACTTTGCACATGACCTGGCACTGATGGCCCATACACACCAACATAATACAGGATAAGACCAGCAGACTGCAAATCTTTGGACAGCAGGTGGGGCTTCAAACCAGCATAAAGAAAACATAAATAATGACATCGAATGTAAACACCCCAGTCCCTGTAAAAGTGAGCGGAACAAATTTACGCCAGGCAGAAAAGTTTACATATTTGGGAAGCATCATCAAACCTGAGGGTGGTACAAAGGAAGACATCCACAGCAGACTGGGCAAGGCCAGGAGCATTTTCAAGGAGATGAACAACATTTGGAGATCCACACAGTACAGCGTCAACACCAAACTCAGGCTGTACCAGAGCTGCTTCATATCTGTGCTTCTGTATGGATCTGAATGCTGGATGATGACAGAGGCAGATTTTACTAAGCTAAGATCATTCCACATCACATGCCTTCAAAAAATCTTCCAAATCTTCTGGCCTGAGAAGCTCTCCAATGAGGTCCTGCTGCGACAATGTCAGCAAGTCGACATGGGTACCATCATTACAAGAAGAAAATGAAAATGAATTGGACATATACTGCGGAAAGACCAGCAGTCTATAGCAAGAATGGCATTGTACTAGACCCCAGATGTAAAGAGGAAGAGAGGGAGACCAAGAGTAACGTGGAGGAGGACAGTGGAGAGTGAGATGGAAGCCATGAAGCATTCTTGGGGTTCTTTGAAAAGGATGGCTCAGGACAGGCAGGGGTGGAGGAACTTTGTTGCTGCCCTACACACCACTGGGTGTAATGGTTAAATGATGATGATGAGAAGAACGAGGCAAGCAAAGATCATGCACAAAAATGGAAATATTAAAGATAAGGGAAATATTCAAAATCAAATAGTAAAAGAGCTTATTTACTGGAACTATTGAAAGAAAAGCTTGGTATGACTAGCAGGAGCAGAAAAACATACTGTAGTAGCAATATTTTGTAGTGTGTATGTGTGAACCCTGCGATGGCCAGGTGAGCTGTTCAGGGTGTACCCTGCTCTCGCGCATAGTTGGCTGCCATAGGTCTCCAGCCTGGAAAGCTGTCAACATGTTTCTGCCCTGTGATGGCCTAACGAGCTGTCCAGGGTGTACTCTGCCCTCACCAGGAGTTGACAAGGCCAGTTAAACGAGACACGCGTCCGTACCAGTTCATTTTTCGTTTTTTGATGACAGTGAGGAGGTCGTCAAGGGGTCCAAATGCCTGTTGTACTTTATTTCGAACCTCTTTGTTTGTCACATGGTCTGTCTAGCGGATGTCAAGAATCTTTCTGTAGCATCTTGTTTCTGTTGCAAGGATTCTTCTTTGTAGATCTGCATTAAATGTACAGGTTTCGCAGGCATATAGAAAGACTGATAATACAATGGAGCACATCAGGTAGATCTTTGAGCACAGACTGATGTTCTTGTCTCTCCAAATGGTCTGGAGCTTTGAAAGTACAGCTGTTATTTGTGCAATCCTTGCCACCACTTCTGGTTTTAAACCTTCGTCAGAAATGATGGATCCAAGGTACTTAAAACTGTTTACTATCTCTAAGGATGTCCCGCTGACCCTGATGTCTGAAGAAATACCTTGGGTGCTATTCGTCATCAGCTTGGTTTTCTCAGCACTGATCTCCATGCCGTATGCAGAAGCTGTTTTGTCCAGATGTTGGCAAGGCTTGAGAGTTCATCCTTGCTACCTGCCAGGCCATCGATGTCATCTGCGAATCGCAGGTTGGTGATATTTCTACTGCCAATGGAGACTATGCCTTCATGGTCTTCCAAGGCATCTTCCATGATCCTTTCAAGGAATACATTGAACAGTGTGGGGGAAAGCAAGCATTCTTGATGCACTCCCACATATGTTCGGAACCAGTCACCTTTGCTGCCGTTCAGGAGGACAGCACTTGTGGCCTTCTCATAAAGGTTTTCTACCACTCTGACAAGGTTGTCACTGATGTTATACTTCCTTGTGACAGACCATAAGGCAGCGTGCCACACCCTGCCGAAAGCTTTTTTGAAGTAGAAAAAAACGTGGTACAGGTCTTGTTGGTGCTGGAGATATTTCTCACAAATAACTCTCAGATTGAAGATCTGCTCTGTGGTACTCTGCCCTGCCCTGGAACCCGCTCATTCTTCTGCAATGGTCTCTGCTTGTAGTTTCAATCTGTTGAGAATGACTTTCAGCATGATTTTGCTTGGGTGGCTGATTAAACTGATGGTACGATAATTGTGGCACATGTGAAGATTTCCTTTCTTGGGCAGGGTTATGATTAGTGATTGAGTCCAGGGGGTTGGCCATATTCCAGTAGTCCAGATCTTGTTGCAGATGGCAGTGAGGATCGTGGCCATCGTCTCTCCTCCTTCCTGAACCAGTTCTGCAGGTATGTTGTCGATTCCTGCTGACTTCCTTTGTTTGAGTGCCTTTATTGCTGTTTCGACTTCCTCTCGCAGTATTGAATGAGAGGAATCATCTTGGCATGTCTGTGGACCTTGCAGTAATGTTATGTTGCCATTGTGCTGGTAGTTGTACAGTTCAGCGCAGTATTCTGTCCATCTATCCATCACTTCCTTTACCTCAGTGAGTGTTTTGTCTGATTTGCTCTGTATGCTCAAAGGTCTCCCTTGTTTTGGTGTGGTGAGGTCTTTAACCACTTGGTATGATTTCTTAGTGTTATTTCTCTTCAAGTTTTCCTCGATGTCGCTACATTGGTCTCCTATCCAACTTTTCTTTGCCTTTTTCATCTCCTTTCTAACTTTGTTGATTATTTCCCTATACTTCTGCGCTCCTTCTGGGTCATTTTCTTTTTCTTCAATTCCCATCTTTTGTCACATAACTCCAGAATCTCACTTGTGACCCATGGCTTTTTGGGACATTAATGATTCCCCAGGACCTCACTGGCTGTCTCTATTACTGCTGTGTTGAAAGAACTGACTGTTGACTTGAGGTCCATATCGTCATCCAGGACAGTCAGAGGGGCAAACCTCCCTCCAATCTTTGCCTGAAACTCTTCTCTTACTGCAGGATATTTAAGCTTTTCATGTGAACCTGGGCTTGTTAATTTTCTTGAAGCTCATTTTAAAAGTCATCAACACTAGATCATGGTCACTTCCAATATCTGCCTGAGGGAAGCTGCGGGTGAGTACTGTTTTCACCCCTGAACAAAAGCGCTTTTGGCCCAAGATGTAGTCGATCTGATTGCGTGTGTGACCATCTGGGTGGTGGCAAGTCCACATTCTTGAAGGTTTGTGATTGCCAAAAGTGTTCGCTATGACCAGGTTGTTGGTAGCAGCAAACTCCAGTAACTGGAGACCTCGTTCATTTGTCACAGAGTTGCAGGATGTGCCACAGGTAGCCTGCCAGTTTATTTGGGCATCTTCTCCTACTTTTGCATTGCAAGGTGACTGGAATGCCTTCAGACGGATGGTGATCAGTCGACTGGAGACAGGGCGGCACCCCATAACTGTGCCCACGGTGTCTTTGTGGACAAAAAAAAACACGCCTTGTTCATGCTTGTCGTCTTTCCCACTGTAGTACAGTTTGTCACCTTCATCAGTTGTCAACTCCCCGATGTTCTTCCACTGCATCTCACACAGGCCCAAAAGATTCCAGCGGTAATTTTCCATCTCGTGAACCAGTTCTTCCAGCTTTCCATCCTGATGTAGTGTTCGAACATTCCAGGTGCCAGTCACAATGTTATTTCTGGTTCTGAGCCTAGGTGTTGTGTCACCAGTAGCGTACTTATCGCCTCCGCCCTGATGAGCAGCGGATAGCGCGGTCCTTGTTGACCCGGGTGACGACCAAGCCGGTATGGGATTGGTAGTGGTTGTCTTCATCTTGGCGTATCTTGGCCAAGATGATCTGTTGGTGCTCAACCCTCTCCAGACCATTAGCCACGAATTCCCTTGTAACTTGAGGGGTCACCCTGACCCCCTGACACATAGCCGTTGAACTTGTGACAAGCCTCCTCTGCCCTGGCCATTGACCTCCGAAGTGGTTCTTCCGCCCAGTGATGCAGTGTCAACATCACCCCCCCATGTGGTTTAGCCCACCAGCTGAAGCGGTTTAACAGGGGTATGGCGCTTGCAGCCAACACATGAGAGATTTAGGGATGGGTGAGGACAGTGATGACCGTCCACCCTACTAGGTAGGGAGCAGCATGCCGAGCATCAAAGGTACTACGTCTCCCCAGAGCCCCATACACCCCCAGGTATTGTGATATGTTATTGATAATGCAATAAAGGATATGTGATAAAAATCTTTTACTTTTCAGGATGTTATTAATTAGTCACGTATTCAGGGTGTAAAGGGTTAAGTATTCCGATTTTCAAAAGATTTTTGGAACTGCAAGGCTGCTGTTCTATAAACTGGTTCAGAGTTTCAGAGTTTAATACATGTTAAATGTACACGTGAAAGACTGATCATCTAGGGTGTGTTGTATAGCTTTAGTTGCTTTACCTAGATTTAGCTTTAAAAACCTTTGAGATTTTATTTTTAGCTTTAGATTTTAGGTTGAAAAGCAGGATGAATTTACCAAACTGAAAAAATCCTGCTTGTTCTGAACAGATGGTACCTGGTGAAAACAAACTGGATTTTTTTAAGCTGTTGAGGTTATAACCTGTCCTTGTGCTTCCCTTTCTTTAACTTGATGTACATTTACATTAAACAGTGGGACTGGAATAGGAATGCAGAATACTGTTTTCTCTGTAAATACAGCTCATTAAATGTAACACAATGCATGTTATTATCTGCCTTACTGAGATCCACACTCCAACCCAAACAAACTATATTTTTTGGAGACATAATACAGTGGTACCTCACTTTATGAAAGTCTCACCAAACCAAAAATGCTGGTTACGAAACGCATTTTCTTAAATTTTTTGTCTCTGGATACAAAACAAGTTCACATTACAAAAGCGCCATCTTACAAATTCAAACGCACCATTCAAACATTAAAACACGACATCAAACAATGCACAAGCTGCTGTCCAATCAACGTTCAAACGTTCCACCCCACTGGTCACCCATTGGCTAGGAGGGATGACGCAGTTTCATGAATATTTTTATTTTATTTTTTATTAAAATACCGCGATGTACCAAATCCGCGATGCTCAAATCGCGAAGTGGCAAGGGATGACTGTATACTGCTTCTGAGTTTTCATTCTCTATTTTAGTAGCTTCAATTGCACCTTGTCCTTTTTTCGTTATTGCCTTTTAACATTTAATATCCTTTGATAATCCAGGTAATCTTGATGGTCTGACAGTCCCACAGTAAAATATTCCACAACCAAAGAGAGAATTTCAGTAGAACAAGGTAGGTGAGGATCTAGGAAGGGCACCGTAACTGAAGGATTTTCATTTTGAAGGACTGACCACTGCCGAGTGAGATTTCATCTTGTTTCTCTGCTTGCACTAGAATCATCTGCAGTTGGCATTAGGGCATATTCATCTATGATAACAGCCAAATCTCCATCAAGCTCAAAGCATTATTTGGAGGAGTCTCTTCATCTAGATCTATTTCCTTTTCCATATTCACATCATCAGGGATGAATTTGGGATCAGCCACCTCACCAACATAATCCATTTCTGTCTCAGATTCGTAACTATCTTCACAAGTGGCCAGCTCAGCAGTTTTTACACTGATGTTTTTCCTGCAATAAAAAGTGCTGGGGGCGATTGATATACCTGTAATGAAATTGAATAATGAGTGACATTCACCAGTCAAATTAACTCAACGATTATGTTTTCTAAATGACGAAATTGGGTCAGACTTTACCTCATGATGACTCACTTTGAATTGATAAATAACACCAAGATATTCATCCCAGAAACAATAATGTTTATAATTGATGCTCGTATTGAGTTTCCATAAAAATTATAAGCATATTGGTATAAAAACACTATTTTTTTGCAGAAATTCTACTATTTGTTAACTATGGTATAAGTAATCACTGTTGACAGCCAAGCTTGTTCATACACCTGATGTGACGAAAATGTCACTCATATAAAATGTGTTCTTTTTTAGTAAAATGAACTCAATAAACTATTTCTACCTCATAAAATTACAAAACTATCATTATTCTTCAATGACGACTTTTTATGTGCATGAATCTCACCTGGTATTTGATCCATTGTGCTTTTAGTACTGACAATTTGAACGATGACTCAGGGACGTCACTCATTCTCGATGTCTCGAACTGAAAAAAGCGTGGGAAAAGATGACGCAATACCAATCTCAGCTTCAACTGGAAACATATCGTATTTGTCACAGTCGTTCCCCAGATGTCCGTAGTGATATAAATTAAAATTTTAGGCTCTTAATTCTTGTGTGATGAATTAGTCACCGTCGGGCGTAAAGGGTTAAACAGAACTAAACCAATCTCACACTCAAAATAACAGCATCTAAGAATTGCCTTCTGTGTTGTTTTTATGTTTTCTGAGGTGCCAATTTCTGCGTGAGGGTGCTGATAAGGACCGAATTTTTTTTTTTAATCTAGCCTAATATAACTTTATATAACTTATATCTTTTCAATATAATTAAAAAAACAATGAGTAAACAAGAACATTTCCTCAAAGATCACCACCTGGTGGTGAGCTAGCTCTGATGGCAGGGTAGGTCATCCTCCAGACACGGCAAGCCAACGCATGTAGTAAAGGGTCTCTTTGGCAGAGTCTCTTGCCAGAGAGGCCTTTCACTCTTACCTCCAGCAGCGCTACAACCACGTCACGAAGGGCCCATTAGCAGCTCATAGGTAAGTCTGTTGGGTTTTTACACCTCGTGGCTCATCAGGCCGGTGCTTATCCCCGGTTTCCATAGCGTGAAGCGACCAGGAGTTCAACTCTCCCTGGATGGGACGCGAGTCCATCGCAGGTTACCTTCCCAGTATATTTTTACTGGTACCCATTTATACTGCTGGGTGAACAGAGGCACACTTATGGTTGAGACCTTGCCCAGGGGTCTTAGCACAGTGAGGGTCTCAGTGGGATTCAAACTCACAACCTCCCAATCATGAGCACAGCACCCTAACCATTACGCCACCGGCCCCACATTAGCAGCTCATAGCTGTGTCCAAAGTTCATCGGTGCCTGTTGTGGTGGTAACCCCCAAACCCGGTGGTGGACACCTATTGTGAAGAAGGGTGTAGAGCCGAAAGAGGAGGTCTATTGGGTCTTATTAACCTGTGGAACTCCTGAGGCAGCAGACAGGTACTGACAGGCCAAACGTGCTGCAGCCCTAGCTTTTTCCAATGCAAAATCTTAAGCATAGGGGGACTTTGTTCTGGGCTCTAAAAGTGATTATTGGTTGGCCTCAAAAAGGTTCTGGGCAACCATCCAACACCTCAGGAGGGTGAGGTAATTCTCCATAAATACTATTTACAGTGGAAGTGGGAAGCTGCTCACCTCGACTGGTGATGTTGTCTTGAGGTGGCAGGAATACTTTGAGAACCTCCTCAATCCTACCAACACACCCTCCATGGAGAAAAAGAAAAAGAAAAACAAGGTAGCTTGGGTGGGGGGTCCATCTATCACTGGAGCTGAGGTTACTGAGGTAGTCAAAAAGCTGTCCAGTGGTCAGGCTCTGGGGGTGGATGAGATCTGCCCTGAATAGCTCAGGGCTCCATATTTTGTAGGACTGTCTAGGACTGGCAAACTAGGGTAGTAGGAGGGTGTGTTCCAATTGTCATTGAATCACACTACGCAGACTACCCAGGAAAGTCTATGCAGTGGTGCTGGAGAGGAGGATTCAACTGATAGTGAAACCTCAGAGTCGGGAGGAAGAACGTGGTTTTCGTCCTCACCACAGCACTCTCGACCAACTCTATATGCTCTGCAGGATCCTGGAGGGACCATGGGAGTCAGCCCAATCTGTCCACATGTGTTTTGTGTAACGAAGGGGTTCTGATTTGGTGGCCACTGGATCTCATCTCTGCTTTGCAGATAATGTTGACCTTTTGGCTTCATCAATCCAGGACTTCCAGCTCTTATTGGAGTGACTTGCAGCTGAGTGCGAAGTGGCCAGGATAAGAATCAGCACCTCCAAGTCCAAGGCCATCATTCTCAGTTGGAAAAGGGTGGTCCTGCCCCGAGTTGAGGTGCTCAAGTATCTCAGTGTTTTGTTCACAAGTGAAGGAAGATCGCCTGATTGACAGGTGGATTACTGCAGCCTCTGCTGTAAAGAAGTGCTTGTACCGGTCCATTGTGGTGAGCTGCAAAGAACAGCTCTCAATTTACCAGTCGATCTAGGCTCCAAACCTTACCTATGGTCACAAGCATTGGGTAGTGACCAAAAGAACAAGATTCCATTACAAGCTACTGCAATGAGCTTCTTTCCACGGGTGGCATGGCTCTCTCTTAGAGACATGGTGAGAAGCTCAGCCATCCAGTGGGAGCTTGGAATAAAACTACTGCTCCTCCGGGTTGAGAGGAGCCACTTGAGGTGGCTTGGGCATCTGGTTAGAATACCTCTTGAATACCTCCTTGGTGTGGTGTTTTGGGCATGTCCAACCGGTAAGAGACCTTGGGGTTGGTCCAGAACATGCTGGAGGGATTGTGTTTCTTGGTTGGTCTGAGAATGCCTCGGTGTCCCCTGGAAAAGCTGGAGAAAATGGCTGGGGAGAGGGAAGTCTAGACCTCACTGCTTTGGCTGCTGCCCCCATGACCAGACCCTGGATTAATGATTTAAGGAAAATGATGATGATGATAAAATATTTTGTCTCTTTCTAACCTTTTTATATAGTTATGTGATTTCTGACACACACACACCACATGACCACGAACACACCTGTGGGCACTTGAGCCTAGTCACCCAGCAGACTGTGATTTTGGATACTGACTTTTTGCTTTTGTTTTCTTCAGACTAATAAAACATGCCTTTAGTCTGCATGTGCATGCCTTTGACTCTCTGCCTCATTTATGTGAAAAAGGTGTATTATTCAAGTTAATAAATTATTAATAAATCACAAAACACATAATTTATTTATTTATTTATTTATTTAAATGATGTGTAAAATTGTAATTTAATGACAGTTAAAACTTTGTTTTAATTAACTTATTAAGAATAAAGCATACAATTAAAGAATCTGAAATGAACATTCTCTGTGTCATTTAAAATAGTGAAATTACTAGTTGACATATCTCCTTTTTGTTGAACTTTTCTAAATAAAACCTTGTTTACAGAAACCAACTAATGTTTCTGAATCAACCTAGTATAGATAAAAGATTCTGACTGTTATTGAACAAAGTCTATAATTAAACATGTTTCAGAATCCTATCCAGAATAAAATTGGGAACGATTAAATCTACTGTTCATGCAACTTTATATGGAAAACTTTGGTTAGTGAATACACTATTATATTATTTGCACTAATATTGAGAAAAATGTTGTCTGTTATTATTTAATGTGTTGTGTGATGTTAAATAAATATGTTATTGCATGAAGAGTGTGAATCATATAATCTGTTGACTTGATTCCATCAGATATTGAATGATTAGTGAATCAGCATGATAGAGACAACAATAACAATAATTAAAAAAGGGCACACACAGTTATGAATCATTCAAAGGTCATTTGAAGTGGGTATGGAAAGATTTCTAAAATTTCATTTTATTTGAGTTACACGAGAATTTTATCTAAAAATTGAACAGCCAAACATATCTTACTTGATTTTCTACATTTGGAATAAAGAGATAGCATGTATACAGCTAAGTGATAATTGCAACTATTCCCATAGAAATGAAGTGAAACTTATTTTTACATCACCAATCCTTTGATAGTCACTACATTTCATTATGCTTCCAAAAATAACTAGAGGACTACAAGATCACAGTTTGCATTCTCTGCAGTGCTTTTTATTTTCTTCATGTGAAACACTTTTCCATCAGGTTGCACTCTCAATTTCAATGTGATGTTTTCTGCCAGTCCATGCTCCGCCAGGTTCTCCTTGACCTGAACAATGGAATGAAACTCTTATTACTGTATAATGCTAGATAGTGAGAGTAATCTCCTGTGAAAATGCTGAAATGTTGTTCCACAAACAGTCAAGTCAAGTTGTGATTACAGGACACTGTGTAACATTGTGTCAGACACTGATGAAGACTATGGCTTACCTTATTCAAGATAACATCCATTACATTGTTCACATCCTTATTGGACATCACCCTCAACCTCATGATTTGGTGCTTATCTGTGATATCTGAATAAAGATTTAACCAACATGGGTTATCTTGTAACTAAAGTGTGATCAACTTCAGCCTCATATCATATGATACCAGTAGACAGTATGTTTGTACTATAGTTAAAGAGGAATTAGACCCAAACTTAATAAAAGCTTGCATGAGTAATATATGTCCATGCCTCTCAAACCATGCTATTCTTATTACAACCTTTTTCACAGAAAAAAAAAAAAACATTCAGTGGGGAGCATGCCTGTCTGACATGATGCAATATAATGTAATATTATGTACAGATGTGCCTAGATCTATTTTATACAAAAGTTCACTAGTTTATATCTGATTTGTTTGATTGTTTTTTTTTTTTCAATTTCTATTGCTGCAAGAGTTTTCTTGGGACCTTTTCAAGCAGACTAATACAAACTATTGACATATTTTACCAAACTACTACCTCTTGGGGTTTACTTAAACGTAAGTAAAAACCACCTGATTATGAAAATATACATATTTCATTTCTGCTGTAACTGTGTCATGAGAGCGCTCTAGCTCATTCGGCTAATCTAGAGAGAAATAAGGTAAGATGCCTCCTCAGTTTTGATCAAAACTTGTGGGTAAAATTGTGCTTTCGTGACAGTCAAAGTGCTGCATTGTGACAGCTCAGTTTTCCTGTGGAAAACTCTGAGTTTCCATGTACCTATCAGAGTCTCAAGTGCGCAAGGCAGAAAAAAATCACTGGAATAAACAAAAAGCTGCATTTCCCAGGATGTACTTAATATTACCAAGTTCACTGTATAAAAATCATCATCTTAGAGAAAATACAGTGATGTGGTGGTCTAGTGGTATAGGGCGCTGGATCGCTGATCCAAAGGTTGGGGGTTCATGTCCTACTCTCTGAATTGGTTGATTATACACAATAATCTTCTAATCGATAATTGTTACTAACTATCTGTGATTATACAGCTGACAGTTAGAAGCGGTTGTGGCAATCACAAATAGTCGCGGATGGTTAGGGACTAAGTTGCAAAGAGTTTCAGACCTAGTTGCCAACCATCAAAGATTTTTATATGAGTATTATTTTATTTTAGTCATTTAGGATATCACAAACACAGCTGTGGTTTGTCTGAGACAGCTGTCAACTAAAAAAATCATGGGCAGTCACCAAAGAATTGCCCAAATGAGATTGGTCCTGAGAAGAACATGTAACTCCACATAGAAATGCCTGTGCTGGGAATCAAACCTAGACCTTCTTGCTGTGAGGAGGATGTGCTAACCACTATGCCACCATGCTGCTGACATCCATTTTATGGGGATTTTAAATATTTTCTTTATTTAAATACCAGAGTAAATAAAATAACTCACCTGAGTAACACATGGAAAACATTACATCTGAGCACTGTGCATCAGCCATCTGAACATTATCTAAATAGCCACAGTTTTCACTTCCTTGGGCATTATCAGGTTGTCCAGTCATCCAGCTAATGGTAGAGAAGTCGGTTTGGTCTGTCCACTTCCACGATTCTCTGAACAGACCAAACCAAGTCCAGGAAGAGGTCAATGCAGCTATAATCGAGCTTTCTGTTTCATTTCTTGCACTGGCCAAGTCGGTATAGTGGCTTCTGCAGTAAGCCTGAGCTTCATGCCATGTCACAGTGTTAGAAAAGTGAATGTACCGCTGATCGGCAGTTTCAGTATCTGGAAAAATAAAAACACATTATTACAACTTTGCTTTATTATAACTTACAACGTACCCTCTGATGTTAAATAAGTTACATTATATAACTCAGAACATTTGCCAAGTGCCTTTTATGAACGGTTAAAGGCCAAGATCAGGTATTTTCCTTTGTTTTCCCATTAGAATTCTGCATTTATTGATTTTAATATTTAGGAGCAGGATTAAGTTTAACAAGAACATTTAGAGTACATAATCTGCAATGTTTTAATAAGTATACTTTACATACCCAAGAAAAGTTTAACATATAATGCGTTTTTTCTTACCATGAAAGCAGATAAAGGGAAGTGGACGGGAACACTCCACATCACCCCAACCACCTGGATTTATTCCGCCACACCGCTGAACTCCTTGTCGGTTGTCAGGCTGTCCTGAATCCCACAGTCGTGTACTTCCTAATAACTCATTTCCCATGGACCACTGCCAGTTATTGATGTCATTGTACAGTCCTACCCAAGCACTGGAACTGAACTGATGTCTCTGTATTTCAATCTGAAGTCGCACCATGTCATTACTACTTTGGATGATAGCAAGGTCAATGTGATTGGTGTGGCAATAAGCCTGAGCATCACTCCATGTTTTGTCCTGCTGGATCAGATAGTACTTACGAGGGATGGTCAGATCAAGAGGGATAACCCCTGTGGAGAACATTTTTTTAAAGATTTTATGTAGGTTATGTACAAACCGGATTCCTAAAAAGTAGGGATACTATACAAATTGTGAATAAAAACGGTATGCGATGATGTGGAAGTGCGAACTTTCAATATTTTATTCAGAATAAAACATAGATGTAAGGTCAAAATACAGGGAACAGCCGAAAGGAAAAGAAGAAGAAGTTCTGCACAACATTGGGGGAATTGGTGATTCTCTGCCCATCTTCACTTCTGAGAGCCCCTGCCACTCAGAGAAGTTCTTTTTATAATCAGTCATGTTGCCAATGGACCTTATTAGTGTTAATTGGTCTTTCAGCTGTTCATTATAAGTGCAATCAACTTTTCCAGCCTCTTATTGCTACCTGTCTCAACTTTTTAATGATTTGTTGACACCGTGAAATTTAAAATCAACATATTTTTTCCCTTAAAATGATACATTTTCTCAGTTTAAAATTTTGACCTGTCATCTATGTTCTATTTGGAAAAAAAAAATGAAATTTGGCACATCCTTGCATTCAGTTTTTATTCACAATTTATATGGTGTTCCAACTTTTTTGGAATCTAGTTTGTATATCAGATATTTCATATACCATGTTAGGAAGGTTCAGTTCATCAGTTCGTTTTCTGTAACCGCTTAATCCTAATTAGGGTCGCGGGGAGACTGGCACCCAACCCAGCCATCTCCGGGCGAAGGCAGAGCTCCCAGAGCTCGCCAGGCCATCGCAGGGTGGAAACACGCTGATGGCTTTGCAGCCTACTCTTGTTGAATGTCAGCTATGGTTCTTTTACATGCCTCACACCATAGACTGTGAGAGACATGGCTGGCCTTTGATAACCCAGTCAGCTGCACTGGGGGGGGACAGTGACAACCTGTGGCGAGTGGGATTAAACTCCCAATCTTAGGATCAGTGATCCAGCACCTTTTACCACTAGGCCACCACTGCCTCCTTAGGAAGATTTATATATTTTTTTAGATCATTATTTCATGCTATCTTAGTGTGGAATTCTCATTTTATCAAGTTAAATAAAAATTTTCTGTCCAATTTTTTTTTCCGTTAACTTTGTTTGGTATTAAATGGGCCAGCACAGTGTCATAGTGATTAGCACCTCTGCCTCACAATAAGAAGGTCCTGGGTTTGAGAGCTGGGCTTCGCGAAGGTATTTCTGTATTGTTCTTATAGGTTTCCTCAAGGTGCTCCAGTTTCCCTCCACAATCCAAAAGCATGCATATTAGACTAAATGAGTGTGTCACATTGTCTCTAGGTGTGAGTGCGATTGTGAATGGTTCTGAGGTTTGCCCTGTGATGGACGGGCAAGATAGTGTATCCCACCTTATCCCAGAATCAGCTGAGATAGCTAAAACCTCCCCAGTATCCTAATAGAATTAAGTAGTTGCACAAGTGTATAGATGGTGCAAAAAGAATTAAGTTTTTCCCATTACATAAACTTGATATCAATGGCTTGCAAAATTATTCATACCTCCTTTGACATACAGGTCCTTCTCAAAAAATTAGCATATTGTAATAAAGTTCACTATTTTCTGTAATGTACTGATAAAAATTAAACTTTCATATATTTTAGATTCATTGCACACCAACTGAAATATTTCAGGTCTTTTATTGTTTTAATACTGATGATTTTGGCATACAGCTCATGAAAACCCCAAATTCCTATCTCAAAAAATTAGCATATCATGAAAAGGTACTCTAAAGGAGCTATTAACCTAATCATCTGAATCAACAAATTAACTCTAAACACCTGCAAAAGATTCCTGAGGCTTTTAAAAACTCCCAGCCTGGTTCATTACTCAAAACCGCAATCATGGGTAAGACTGCCGACCTGACTGCTGTCCAGAAGGCCATCATTGACACCCTCAAGCAAGAGGGTAAGACACAGAAAGAAATCTCTAAGCGAATAGGCTGTTCCCAGAGTGCTGTATTAAGGGACCTCAGTGGGACGTCTGTGGGAAGGAAAAAGTGAAAGAAGGGCCGATTCCAGACCTTGGGAGACCTGTGGAAGCAGTGGACTGAGGCTGGAGTAGAAACATCCAGAGCCACCGTGCACAGGCGTGTGCAGGAAATGGGCTACAGGTACTGCATTCCCCGGGTCAAGCCACTTTTGAACCAGAAACAGAGGCAGAAGCGCCTGACCTGGGCTACAGAGAAGCAGCACTGGACTGTTGCTCAGTGGTCCAAAGTACTTTTTTCGGATGAAAGCAAATTTTGCATGTCATTCGGAAATCAAGGTGCCAGAGTCTGGAGGAAGACTGGGGAGAAGGAAATGCCAAAATGCCTGAAGTCCAGTGTCAAGTACCCACAGTCAGTGATGGTCTGGGGTGCCATGTCAGCTGCTAGTGTTGGTCCACTGTGTTTTATCAAAGGCAGGGTCAATGCAGCTAGCTATCAAGAGATTTTGGAGCACTTCATGCTTCCATCTGCTGAAAAGCTTTATGGGGATGAAGATTTCATTTTTCAGCACGACCTGTCACCTGCTCACAATGCCAAAACCACTGGTAAATGGTTTACTGACCATGGTATTACTGTGCTCAATTGGCCTGCCAACTCTCCTGACCTGAACCCCATAGAGAATCTGTGGGATATTGTGAAGAGAAAGTCGAGAGACACCAGACCCAACACTGTGGATGAGCTTAAGGCCGCTTTCGAAGCATCCTGGGCCTCCATAACACCTCAGCAGTGCCACAGGCTGATTTGGGGATGCTTTTCTTCAACAGGGACATTGAAGCTGATAAGAGTTGATGGGGGATTGATAGAGTAAAATACAGGGCAATTTGAAGAAGACTTGAGACTGGCGTGAAGGTTTACACTCCAACAGGACAATAATACTAAATAGACAGCCAATGATACAATAGAGTTGTTTAAATTAAAGCATATCAATGTGTTGCAAATTAGGTAAAGTTATTAAAACACATCAAAAACACTCTTCTCTCACCTGTGAAAAACAGGATTATGAACAGACACTGCATCATCACTGAAATAGGAAGTGAAAAATAAATAAATTAAAAACATTACTGCCAATACCACAACACAACACAGCAGTACAGGTGTCAAAGGTGTTTTACATTTTGTGTATCTCTTCACACTACTGATCATACTATTCTCCACTCTAGATTAAAAAATGGTGCCAGAGTTAAAGGAACATCTCTCTTCTGTTTCAGATCTCATTCAACTGAACATTATCAGTCTGTTGATGTAAATGGTAAGTTAACTGTACTGTACATACAAATGTTAAGTCTGGTATTCTGCTGGGCTCTGTTTTAGGTCCTCTGCTTTTTCTCAATACATTCCTAATGACACACAATTTATTTCAACAAAGCAAGATGACATACACCAGATTATTAAAGTTGCGAAATGTATTAAGGACATTAGACAGCAGTGGTTGCTTTGTGATTAAGGCAAAGATCCGTAGGTCAGCGGTTCATTCTACCACTTATCAAAGAGCAAAACTTTAGACATATTGGCTATTCTAAAGTTCCCCTAGGTATGACTGTGAATGTTTGTGTGTGTTGGCCCTGCAATGGCCTGGCAAACTGTTCAGGATGTATCCTGTGTTTGCTTAATGTCAGCTGAGATAAGCTCCAGCCTCCCCACAATCCTAATGGGATTAAGCAGTGGGGGAATGGTGAGTCAATAGAGGTATAACAGTATAACAGTTTTGTGTTAGATATATTATAGACTAGGGAATGTACAGTATGTTTTGTCATTGGCACACTATAATTTTAAACTGCTATCTCACAGTAAACTTTTGCGATTGTCAAAGCATTTTAGTGTCACGCACTCAAAACATAAAACTAATCACTGAAAATGAATTATGGAGTTCGGCTGAACATAATGCTTTATGTCCGGTGTAAAGTGGTTAGATATGCACAACGAATCATTTTGGTATATTAAGACTATGTCAGATTCACAGCTCAGAAAGTGGAAACGTTTTATTAATTCAGTAATAAACTCAGCAACAGTGTTCCAGTAAGCAATAACCATTAAACATTTAACACATTTGAGATTTTCATAACCGTGATAATCTTCATAAATTTACATTTAGTTTATTAGTGCTTATGGGCTATTTAATGCATTTTGCCATAAAAAAGTTTTGATAGACTGTTATTTTTATAATGAGATCTACATGTGTAAACCAAATTAGGAAACGTGAGAAAATAATAAATAAATATCATACAGTATTAAACTACTGCACTGTAAATAGTTTTAATTCTCATGCTGATTAGGCTTTGTTTATAACACCAATTTTCCACTTTTTTCTGTTTGTTATATTTTTTCCCCTGTATTCACATACTGGTGTAAAGATCTATGCACATTCCTGCAAACATATACATTAACAAAACAAACATATACTAAACTCACTCACTTTCCCCTCATGAAAAATATTCTCCTTTCAAGAGTAAGGAATAATTATTTTCAGCAAAGTTGTGAAACATACCTGAAATGTGAAGTAAATAAACTCTCACTGTTCTAGTAGATTTTAGATACATCTATCAGTTTCTGGCAAAGTGAGTTCCTATTTATCGTCTTTTAGACCTGATGACTAAATGCAAACAATCACCTTGTCCTCCTCATCCTCCTCGTCCTCCAGCAGCACCACCACCTCCACCTTCTATTTTACTTTACAAAACAGATTGTATGGAAATCAGAGATGAGTGAGGCACAACTAACAAATCAGCACATTGGAGATGTGTAACAAGATTATCTTAAGTGTGGTAGATCTTGAATGATATTGAAAAATAATTATTATCATACTGAACTGTTACCATTGATACAGCATCACAGCTTTGGGAATATGCAACACAGCTGATAGATTTATTGACAACAGTCTGGTTGAGACTGATACAAATCAAAAGAAAGCATAGAGGTAAAATCGATAAATTCTACCTATATTTTAATTTGACTGAAGTCAACCTTGAATATCTATGACTCTAAACACTGCATAATGGCTTAAATTAAAGAAGACATCATCTATAGACACTTAAAGTATTCTGAATTCATGGCGGATGGGGGTGGGGGGCAGTTGGTAAGATAAAAAAATATATACAAAATAGCTTATGCAAAATATTGAGTTTTTCAAAATATATAGCATATAGGAAAAGATTTAAAAGTCTTGCAGACAAACTTTGTTCCTTTGTAGTTTGCTTGCTTATTTCTTGACTTTTGTCTTACAATAAGCCATTCTGAGATAATTTAAGGGTAATACATTGTATTAGCTATCCAGTATGTTGTATTATACTGATATCCAAATCAATGTATATGAAGGGCTGGAATGTGTGTCTTTTACATAATCATCTCCTTAAGTGATGAACCCCCCACTCCCCAAAAACCAACCCCCAGTAAAGTAGTGATGAGGCCTATGGGTATCATTTCAGTCAATCAGTCTCACAACATATTCCATTTAATATTTACCTGTCATATGTGTTCTTCTTCTTCTTCTTCTTCTTCTTCTTCTTCTTTTTCTTTCAGCTATTCCCTACAGCATTCGCCACAGCAAATCATCTGCCGCCATCACACCCTGTTGCCTGCATCGTCTCCTCTTACGCCAACGGCCTTCATGTCTTCCTTCACCACATCCATAAATCTCTTCTTTGGTCTTCCTCTAGGCCTTCTGCCTGGTAGTTCCAACCATTCACTATCCCTCCTCTGTACATGTCCAAACCATCTAAATCTAGCCTTTTGGACTTTTTCTACAAAGCATCTTACATGGGCTGTCCCTTTGATGTACTCGTTTCTGATCCTATCCATCCTCGTTACTCCCAGAGAGAACCTCAACATTTTCATCTCTGCTACCTCCAGCTCTGCCTCCTGTCTTTTTCCCCAGTGCCACTGTTTCTAAACCATACAACATCGCTGGCCTAAACACCGTCTTGTACACTTTTCCATTCATTCTTGCCGATACCCTCCTATCACACTTCACACAGGACATTTCTCTAACCATTCCAACCTGCCTGTACACGCTTCTTCACCTCTTTTCAACACTCTCTATTGCTCTGGATTGTTGAGCCAAGGTACTTAAAATCCTCCACCTTCTTGATCTCTGCTCCCTGTAACATCACCGTTCCTCTTGGGTCCTTGTCATTCACACACATGTATTCTGTTTTACTGAGGCGAACCTTCATTCTTCTGCTTTCCAGGGCATACCTCCACCTCTCTGGATTTTTCTCCACTTCTTCTCTGCTCTCACTAAAGATCACAATGTCATATGCAAGCATCATAGTCCATGGAGATTCTTGTCTAACCTTGTCTGTCAGCCTGTCCATCACTATAGCAAACAAGAAGGGGCTCAGAGCTGACCCTTGATGCAGTCCCACCTCCACCTTGAATTCTTCTGACATCTCTCGTACATGTCCTGCACCACTCTAACATACTTCTCTGCCACTCCAGACTTCCTCATGCAATACCACAGTTTCTCTCTCGACACCCTGTTATATGCTTTCCCCAGATCCACAAAGGCACAATGCAGCTCCCGCTGACCTTCTCTGTACTTCTCTATTAACATCCTCAGAGCAAACACTGCATCTGTGGTGCTCTTTCTTGGCATGAATCTAAACTGTTGTTCACAAATGCTGATCTCTGCCCTTAATCTAGCTTCCACTATTCTTTCCCATAACTTCATCGTATGGCTCAACAACTTTATCCCTCTGTAGTTGCCACAACTCTGCACATCTCCCTTGTTCTTACAAATGGGCACCAGCACACTTCTCTTCCATTCCTCCGGCATCTGCTCACTCGCTAAGACCTTGTTGAATGTTCTTGTCAGAAAATCTACTGCTGGCTCCGTTAGACACTTCCATACCTCCACAGATATATCATCAGGGCCAACTGCCTTTCCTCACTTCATCCTCTACAGTGCACTCCTCACTTCACCCTTACTAATGTTTGCTACTTTCTGCTCTTCAACGGTCACCTCTTCTACTCTTTTCTCGCTCTCTCATTTTCCTCATTCTTCAGCTCTTCAAAGCACTCTTTCCATCTTTCCAGCACACCTCTGTCATCAGTCAATACATTTCCCTCTCTGTCCTTTATCACTCTAACTAGTTGCACGTCCTTCCCATCTCTACCTCTCTGCTTTGCCAACCTGTATAAATCATTTTCTCCCTCCTTACTGTCCAACTTAGCATACAAGTCATCATAAGCCCTCTGTTTGGCCTTTGACACCGCTACTTTCGCCTTACGTTGTGTCTCCCTGTACTCCTGTTTGCTCTGTTCGGTCCTCTCAATGTCCCACTTCTTCTCAGCTAACCTCTTCCTTTGTACACACTCCTGCACTTCCTCATTCCGCCACCAAGTCTCGTTATCTACTTTCCTTCCAGAGGACACACAAATTACTCTCCTACCTGTCTCCCTGATCACATTTGCTGTGGTTGTCCAGTCATTTGGAAGCACTTCCTGACCACCCAAAGACTGTGTCAACTCCTCCTTGAAGAAAACACCACACTCTTCCTTTTTCAGCTTCCACCACTTTGTCTTCTGTTCTGCGTTTGCCTTCTTCACCCTCCTCACCATCAGCATCATCCTGCACACCACCATCTTATGCTGTTTGGTAACACTCTCACCCACTACTACCTTGCAGTCACTGACTTCCTTCAAACTGCATTGCCTACACAAGATGTAGTCTACCTGTGTGCTCCTACCTCCGCTTTTATAAGTCAACCCATGCTCCTGTCTCTTCTGGAAGAAAGTATTCACCACAGCCATTTCCATCCTTTTTGCAAAATCTATCGGCACCTGTATTTCTGTGTTCCTATCCTGGATACAAAGCTTGCCCATCACTCCTTCGTCCCCTCTGTTGCCTGCACCAACATGTCCATTGAAGTCTGCCCCAATGACCACTCTTTCACCTCTGGGGGTACTCTGCATCACTTCATATAACTCACTCCAGAATCTCTCCTTCTCATCTAGCTCACATCCTGCCTGTGGGGCATAAGCACGAACAACATTGAGCATCACACCTTCCATTTCTAACTTGAGATTCATCACTCTGTCTGACACTTTTCACTTCTAGAACATTCCTGACAAACCTCTCCTGCAAGATGACTCCTACTCCATTTCTCTTCCCATCCACAACATGATAAAACAGCTTAAACCCTGCTCCTAAGCTTCTAGCCTTGCTACCTTTCCGCCTGGTCTCCTGAACATACAGTGTGTCCACCTCCCTCCTCTGCATCATGTCAGCCAGCTCTCTACCTTTTCCTTTCATAGTTCCAACATTCAAAGTCCCTATTCTCTGTCCTAGACTCATGCCTTTCCTCTTCTCTCACCGTCTACGGACACGCCTCCCATCTCTCCTTCTTTGACCAGCAGTAGTCCAATTTCCACCAGCACCCTGTTGGTTAACAGCACTGATGGCAGTCATTGTTAACGCGGGCCTCGACCGATCTGGTATGGAGGAAATATTTGTGACTTCATTGTAAAGTTTTGGCAATGGTTTTATGTCTAATGCCCTTCCTGACACAACCCTCTACATTTATCCAGGCTTGGGATCGGCATGAGGAAAAGACACTGGCTTGTGCCCCCATCTCACGGCTACATTAATCTCGAATGTATATATATATATATATATATATATATATATATATATATATATATATATATATATATATATATATATATATATATATATATATATATATATATATATATATATATATATACACAAAAATAAAGGACAGGACAAAGACTTTCTATTGAAACTCCATTTATCACTACAGATCTGTTTCGAGGGGTGGTGAAACCATCCTCTCTCTTCAGGTGATTATAGAAGAAATTATTTATTCCTCTATAATCACCTGAAGAGAGAGGATGGTTTCACCACCCCTCGAAACAGATCTGTAGTGATAAATGGAGTTTCAATAGAAAGTCTTTGTCCTAATCCTTTATTTTGTTTATTTGCTCTACCAAAAAGTATTGAGCACTCTCCTACGGAAGGATCTACTCAGAAAATCCTATATATATATATATATATATATATATATATATATATGTGTGTGTGCGTGTGAGAGAGAGAGCGAGACAGAGAGAGAGGTAGGTTGTGTGTTGGTGAAAGCTCCGGGGTACCATGGTGCATAGCAGGATGTGATACATGTTTAAAGATTTAAGGTTGGCGTTTTGCTGGTCTGAATTTGGTCTTATCCAACCTATACACATTGTTATTCTTATTGCAACATTGCATAAAAGTCCTAATTTGCTTGGATGCACAAAACATTATCTTATTAACTAACTAACAATATTAAATTATAATGTTTATTGAGAACATGTACATGCTCTTTATGTATAATCTTGGTTTGACATTTCCAAAGTGACACACAAATCTAGTCCCCATAGTACAGAGCCATGTAATGTGGGATGAGAATTGTGCAAATACATTCTGGGGTTTAATTTTCAGTTTAATAATGCAGCTAGTGAAAAGGAAACCACAGAGTACCACACAGTCCTTTGCAAGTTAATTTTATTGTAACATTATCTGATAAAGTTTTTTGAGACGTAAAATAAAGTTACCTATAACAATTTATTGTTTGTGGGAGTTTACAAATAGCATAATTTTTGTTGAGTCTTGTAGCAATATTGTTAAACCCCATTAGGTGTTTTTTTTTTTAAACCTGATGTACAGTGGTATGAAAAAGTATCTGAACCTTTTGGAATTTCTCACATTTCTGCATAAAATCACCATCAAATGTGATCTGATCTTTGTCAAAAGCACAAAGATGAAAAAACAGTGTCTGCTTTAACTAAAACCACCCAAACATGTATAGGTTTTCATAGTTTAATGAGGATGGCATGCAAACAATGACAGAAGGGGGAGGAATAAGTAACTGAACCATCACATTTAATATTTTGTGCCCCCACCCACCCCTGGCAGCAATAAGTTCAACCAGATGCTTCCTGTAGCTGCAGATCAGTCTGGCACATCGATCAGGACTAATCTCGGCCCATTCTTCTTTACAAAACTGCTGTAGTTCAGTCAGATTCCTGGGATGTCTGGCATGAATCGCTGTTTTGAGGTCATGCCACAGCATCTCAATGGGGTTCAAGTCTGGACTTTCACTTGGCCACTCCAGAACGTATATTTTGTTCTTCTGAAACCATTCTGAAGTTGATTTACTTCTGTGTTTTGGATCATTGTCTTGTTGCATGTGTTAACCGCTGCATCACCATGCCGCCTGTAAAAATACATAATACTTTCAAATGAGGGCTCAAACTTCACCAACACCTCTTGAGCCATGTCTTTAACCCATAACTTTCAGTTGTATAAATGATGTGTAAGTTCCTCTGGATAAGGGAAGCTATTAAATGTCATAATCGTAAATGAAAATGTAGTATATTGTGCATTTTGTCTATGTGAGGCATAGGATAGGATTTTTCTTTATGAATTTACATTTTTTAGTCCAATCAGAACCCGGGTTCTTGGACTTGGGTACCAAGATCACTGGATTGCTAAAGTGATTGTGCAACTCCTCGAATACTCCATGATGAGCTTGGCCCTGAATTGAAACTGAACCACATTTTTTTATGTGTATTTAGATAATTAATTATTAAGGGTGACGACACCTGGAGGTGTCTTGATGTGGTGTTCTGTGAGGTTAGGGCAGCCTGGCAGAAATGATAACACTGCCATAATTTCTTATTGTAACTGGTCAAAATGTGATTCTGAGTCTTGTTGAGAGGTGGCCTTCACAAGAGTACATTTGCCTGAATTTTAGTCGCCTCCCATCCCAGATTCACCCTCTCCAAAAGCACCATGATGATAAAAAGATCATAAAAAGATGAAAAATGTCATGAAGATAAATCATTCATTCATTTTCTGAATTGCTTAATCCTAAGTATGGTTGTAAGGAGTAAACTTTCCCAGGGAGACTGAGCAGTGTGATCACCCAATAGTTGGAACACACTCTCTGGTCTCAGTATGATACTCTGCAGGTGTCATCCCTGACCACCATGAGACATTGAAGAGGCATGTTAACAGACAGCCTCACAACATCGAGATCCTTCAACATCTCTGGGTGATTCTCACCCACCCCTGATGCCCTGTCACCAAGGAGCTTATTAACTACCTCTGTGACCTTTGCTATGGTAATGGGCTTGCCTTTCTCCAAACCTTCCAACTCTGTTTCTGTCCCAGTGGAAAACATAATGGCTAGATTGAGGAGATCCTCAAGGTACTCTTTCTACTGCTCAAGTGTGTCCCCAGTCAGGTGCCCAATCACCCCCCCCCCCCGCTCTCTCGATCAAGCACAGCCTGGATTGACCTGCTTTCTCTTTTTGAGCCACTGAACAGTTTACCAGAAATTTTACCAAAAGCAATTCTCTTTCACCCCCGAGAATTCCTCCCAAGTTTTTCCTTCGGCAACCACCAAAGCTGTAGTGTTTTGTATGCTGGATGCCTGTCAGCTGCTTCAGGAGAGAACCAAGTCTGAAAGTACTTCTTCAGCTTGACAGCTTTCTCTAACACTGGTTTCTACTTTCTGTCTACCACTTTGAGAGCCACATCCACAGTGAAGGACACAATTTAGATTGCATGTCCTCCACCGCTTCCTGAGGTGTTAGTTGAAGATTTCACAGATTCCAAAGATTCTCGTTTTAACATCACTTTATGTATGGGTATACCAGGTATGTTCACAAGTCCTCATGAACACCAGATTTAACTCACCACGAAGTGGTGATCAGTTGAAAGTTTTGTCCCCTTTTTACCTTGGTGTCCAAGACATAGAGCCACACAGGTCTGATAATATGACTGCAGTTGATCATTAACTTTTGACCTAAGAAAGTCTGGTACCAAGTACACTTATTAACCATCAAATGCTCAAACAAGGTGTTGATTATGCACAGTCCATGCCCAGCATAGAAATCCAATAACAAAACTCCTCTCAGGTTCAGATCATAAATGGTATTCTTTCCAATCGGTTTCCGGGTCTCATGGTTTTAAAGTCTCCAAGTAGAACAGTGAAGTCCCCAGGTGGAAACCCTTTCAGGGCACTACTGAATGACTAATACCTTATGACCTAATTATGCCTATTGACTCTATTAGGACAGGTGATCTAAACTTAATGCTAGAGTAAGAGAGAGTCTAGCCCTTAACCAGGAGTTTTGTTCCAGAGCTTGTGTGCAGAGGTGTGCCCAACTATATCGAATTAGCATCCTCACACACAACCTCAGGCACCTTACGGGACAGTGAGGTGACATTTCACATCCCTATAGCCATTTTCTGACGTCAGGCAATCATGCCCCCACCCACACCTGCTGCCTAGCTCAGAATACACTTGACCTTGATTCTCCTCCTCACAAATGATGGGCTCATGTTGTGGGGACTCTCAGTGGCATTTTCAGGCTAAGTCTGACTGAGCCTCAGGAGCCAATGCTTAGAGATAAAGGGAGAAGAGGTGGTGGGCCCCAGTTTCACTTTTCTGATCGAGGTTGTCTGTAATCCTCAACAAGCTTCACTGAGGTTCTCCAATCACTCTTTATTTAAGTTCTCCCCTGGGACCAATTTGCTTTGGGAGACCCTACCAGTGGAAATGCCCTCAACAACATAGCTTCAAAGATCAAGGAAATATTGAAAGCCCTCCCTAAAGTTAAGCTGAAAATTCATAGGTGTGGAAAATTGGGACTTAAATATTAAAATTGTGGTTTAAGGAGCATAAATATTAAAATTGTGGTTCAGGGAGCATGCTAAATCATTTTCACATATAAACTGGGAGTCTTTACCTTAACCCTGTGCAAGTCTTTGGTATGTGAGAGAAAAGACTTTTTGGAGTACTTTGACTTTCCTATTATCAATGCAAAATGTTGGTGAAAGATTAACCCAACTGGACAGAAATAAACATGTGGTGTTGCTTCCGTTTGTTAAAAAAAATGACATGGTGGTTACGTGTAATCATGGTTAAAGGTATTCCAACAAAATATGAGCGTGTACAGGTTCTTATGTTTTTTAGGCCACTGTAATGGCATTACATCTATATAGTTATGTTTGTGTGCTGGTCCTGCAATGGACTGGAATGTACAGAAGCTGTTCACGCTCTACTCCACCTCTGCCCAGATGTGGCAGAAATAGGCTGCGGCCTTCCTGTAACCTTAGGGGGATTAAGCCGTTTGGCAAATGAATGAATATATGCATGTAATTACATTGTACACATCCAGCAAAATAAATAAATAAATACAATAAAATAAAACTTTTAAAAAAGCAAAACTGCTGTGAAATAAAATGTTTCAAATAGTTGTCTAAAGTCTGGCTGCTTGTGCAGTTTTTTTTGTATTTTTTGTACTTGATTGAATGGAATTTTCCACTTACTGAGTGTTTGGAAATTATCTCCAGGATCATGGTGCATTAGAACAATTTGCACAACACAGAGAATATAGACTATAAAGTGTAAGTGATAAGTGATAAGTATGAACTGTGAATGTATACTATTCTAAGGGGTAGTGGTGGCTTAGTGGTGAATATGATGAGTTACCAATCCAGAGGTCAGAGGTTCAATCCCCACTATTGGCACTGTTGGGCCCCTGAGCCAGGCCCTTAACCTCTGTTGATCAATTGTATGAAAATGATAATTGTGAACTTCTTTGGATAAGTGTATCTGCCAAATGCTGTAGTGTTCAATCCATCATGTTGCACACCTAAAAACTTGGATCTATATACTATCTTCATTGTTGTTTAATTAAATTGCAGTGGTAAGTGGTCTATTGGCTGCTCAAGATATTCAGGCGTCTTTATTGTCATTATGTTTACACATAACAGAATTTTCTCACCATTAAAATGTACAAACAAGACAATGAACTGAAATTAACACTGTCAAGAGCAGAATATAAACACAATTTATTCTGTATACTAAAGTTTAATTAAAAATATAAAGTAGAAGTATAAAATCTGTACCTATGAATGAGAACTGAACGCTGAGATATACAATGTGTACATTGCGGCATTGAGGAGCAAAATAAATAAATAAATAATAGCGGCAAGGTGCTAGACAAGAATGTACAAAGTGAACAAACTGTTAACTGTTAACTGAGAGACTGCTAACCATACAGACCTGTGACCAGTCATGCGCCTGTGTGTGAAGAATATTCTGTAAACATTTAAGACTGACTGTAAAGGTATGTCTCAGAGAATGATGACTAAAATAAATGGAAGCTAATATGTGCCTAGTCTGAACTAGAAAAGTGGATAAATGGAATGGACATCCTGCAGGATTTTGAGTCTTTAGTATCTTGAACCTGAGAACTATTATACTGACATTAACAGATAGTGTGTTGTCTCTACACCATAATACAACATGGTTCAGGTATTCACCTGCATTCCCTATTTCAGCATATTCAGTTGATGAAGCCCACAACTGTAGTGTAATGATCATAATTGAGCATGAGATTTGATGTATTGTGCTTATTTGAGCTCTTCATGTAGAACTTTGTGATTCAGAGCATTACAAACAGTCTAGGTAGTGATGCGACCACACAGAATATTCTCTATTGTGCATCAGTAAAAGTTGGTTAGAATTCTGGAGTCCATAGCAAACCTCTTCAGCTACCAAAGAAAGCAAAGCTATTGTCTCACTCCTTTTGTAATCGCACCCACGTGATATAACCAACTCAGATCCTCAATGATGTTGATCCCCAGAAACCTGAAGCAGCTGACTTTCTCTACACTGGTGATGTTGATATGGGTGTGACCTCCACCTTCCTTTAGTCCACGATGAGCATCGTGTTCTTGCTGATGTTGAGCAACAGGTTGTTGTCCCAGTACCCTGATATCAGAGTTCTCACCTCGGCTCTGTAAGCAGACTCATCTTCATCTGGAATGCAGCCAGTTATGGTAGTGCCATCTGCATATTTGGTGCTGGTTTTTGAGCTGTGTGTAGCCATACACTTGTGGGTGAACAGGGCACACAGCAGGGGGCTGAACACACATCCCTGGGGGGCACTGGTACTAAGCGTCAGTGTGGATGTCACACAGCCAATCTGCACCACCTGTGGGCTGAATATCAGGAAGGTCAGGACCAGTTCCATATAGAGACACTTATGCACGGATCATGGAGCTTCCTGACAAGCCTGGTTGGAATTATTGTGTTAAAAGCGGAGCTGTAGTCCGTAAACAGTATCCGCACAAAAGTGTTTTTGTGGACCAGGTGTGAGAGGACAGTCTGCTATTGCAGAGAGGAGTGTGCTATTGCACCGATTGGTGAACTGAAATGGGTCAAGTGTAGTAGGTAGTGAAGATATGTGACCTGGTAGTCAGTGATAGTCTTTAGCCCACTCTATATTTGCCTGATGTTTTATGTTATTCCAAGATACCGTTACATGCACCAGCATTGTCTAGCTGACAGAGGATGAGCAGTTGCTGCTTTTATTCATAGTAATGTGTCATAAAAAACTGGACAAAAATGTCGTGTTTGAATCCAATATACCAACATA
>CM045730.1:27949053-28199053 GCA_024760905.1 Plotosus lineatus
GGCTAATTAAAGGGGAAGTTGCTTAATTTAAACTAGTTAGGCAGTGGAGTCACACCCAAAAAGTAACTTTGATATGTGCAGATAATAATACAAGCCACATAATGATTTTACAGGTATATAACACATTTGATGAATGGATGCAACATGATTAGCTATTCCGTCCTGTGGTCAGTGTGTAGGATTTTCACTGATCACATAAAGAACTTGTGTGGCAGTTGATGAAATACGTTATTGCCATGAGTTCTTGTAAGGTGGCGTGAAGCACAGAGTTTTTGGTAATAGAAGATGTTCAGAAATACTCAACAATGCTCAGCAATGCTCATCGATGATTAAAAGTGACCTCTGATCTTTGTTTATACCAACCAACAAAATGTATGCACACAAAAGTGCAATATTAAGTACATATTGGTGATGTCTTTTTAAATTTTCTTCAGTTTTTCTTCAAACATAATAAAATGTCAGAGAGTGCAATATATTTTACCACATTAACCAATACTTTTAGATCTTTATTTTCACTGTGTAACAAAGTATTATGCAAAGGGCAGTGGTGGCCTGGTGGTAAAGGGTGCTGGATCGCTGATCTTAAGGTTGGGGGTTCGAGTCTAACTCTCCACAAGGTTGTCACTGTCCCTCCAGTGCAGCTAACTGGGTTATCAAAGGCTGGCCATGTCTCTTACAGTCTATGGTGTGAGGCTTGTAAAAGAACCATTGCTGACTTTCGTAAAGAGTAGCTGCATAGCGTGTTTCTGTCCCTTGCTAAAGGGCTCTGTCAGGAAGGGCATCTGATGTAAAATCCTATGCCAAATTATACATGTGAATCAGATGTAATGTGTTGTAGTAAAAGTAAATAGGATACTGTGCCAGTCTTTTACAAATAGTCTTATGATGGCTCTCTATTTAGCATTATGAATTACTAAATAAGCCACAGTTTCCAAACAACATAAGTAATACATCATGATGTGATATTTATTTGCATAATACATTGTTCTTCTTTTTTTCCTTTCAGCTTTTTCCACAACATATTACAGATGTGCCCCGACTGATGTTTTTAATTGGTTCCAGACGGCCGAACGTAAGTCGAAAGTGAACGCAAGTTGTGACGTATGACGTGTGACGTATGATGCTCATAGTGTACTATACATCCATAAATACCATTACCGTATCTCATAAAACACCCCTAAATCAATTATTATAAACATAACATTGTAAAATAATATCAAATATATCAAATAATATCAACATTAATTTCAAATAAGTCACTTATTTATACCGAGTGACTTTATATGAAGCTTAAAACAGCCAATCAATGCTTACAATATTTGAGGCGCTCAATACCGACCGTAGTGTACTTGCAAAAGTAGTGTACTTGCTGTGGGTTATACAGACCTCAGGTTTTTCAAGTGCACAAGGGTGCCGTTGAACTCATTTAGAACACAGCCTGCACTGATGTGAATTCCGGCAAAGCGGAGAGTTATTTCTTTTGTGTAAGTAAGTAAGTAAATTTTATTCAAGAGATGCATACAAAGAACAAGTACAAATCCTAATGAATATTAATATAAAAATAAGTATACACTCTTAGGATTCTGATAAAAGATAATAAATACAGTGTCTGTAATTGTTCTGTAATTTGTGGATTCGGGTTTTCATTCATTTTACAGCTCTGCTTAACTGAGTATGCATTAGATTATGCTGATCTGAGCAGATAGTTAATTCATCTGTGTATGAGACTTGCACCCATGCTAGCTGCTTAGGGTTACAAAGTCCGCAAAACAGTGTAAACACAAAGATCACAGAGACGACGTCTTAACACAAGGATAACACGCTATATAACTGTTTTATATATATATATATATATATACTCAGTCTGTAGTTTGTAAACAATGAATACAGCATCATTGCATCATTACGTCAGCGTACTACGTTCATCATTTTCTGTAACCGCTTCATCCTAATTAGGGTCGCGGGGAGGCTGGTGCCCATCCCAGCCAACTCAGGGCGAGGGCAGAGTACACCCTGGACAGCTCGCCAGGCCATCGCAGGGCGGAAACATGCTGACGGCTTTGCAGCCTACTCTTTATGAAAGTCAGCAATGGTTCTTTTACATGCCTCACACCATAGACAGTGAGAGACATGGCCAGCCTTTGATAACCCAGTTAGCTGCACTAGGGGGACAGTGACAACCTTGTGGAGAGTGGGACTCGAACCCACAACCTTTGGATCAGCGATCCGGTGCCTTATACCACTAGACCACCACTGCCCCTAGCGTACTACGTAGGTACGTCTAACTCAAAATTTGACTTTTTTTGGAAAAAAAAAAACAAATAAAAAAACCCGTAAAATCGAAAAAATATAAAACGGATGAACGTTAGTCGGGGAGCATCTGTACAGCCTTTAGATATACACCTCGGAGCGAACAGATCCTGTGAGTTTAATCATTAAGATCAATGACTATCTATAGCTTGTTTTGATAGTCATTGATCTTAATCATTAAGATCAATGACTATCTATAGCTTGTTTTGATTGTTCTATAGCGCTGTGCAACACTTACACAGTGGGCCCATACGCAATGCTCTAATCCAGTGCCACAACATGTTTTAATACTGACTGTCCTAGGTTTTTTGGCCAGAGGGAAATTTTAGGGCCCTAGTGTGACAGGCATCATTTTGATCTCCATTTGATCTCTACGACTGAATATAACACGGTATATTCCCTACTAAATATAATATATTTTATTGAATTTACCTCCCACAGCAGTACATCTATATCAGACGAAGTAAAATTGTCTCTCCATGTTGATTCCGATGCTCCCGTTTTGCTTCTTAATGAAACACACAATGACTCTGTGGTCTTTGAACACCTAAAGGCCACTGGCCACCCTTTCAAGTGTGGCATAAGGAAGTGGTAAGAGAAGAGGTAGTACTTAAAATATGTGTAGGCAGAATTTACCCAGTGCTACCTGCCCCCTTATATATGAACGGCTGAGAACCATACTGATCTAACCCCCCAAAAACTGAAAACTTATATAAGGTCATATTTAGATTCGATTTGAAGAAAAGGTCCTACAGTATACCCAAAGAGGAGATTTATGGATGTGTTGAAGGATGACATGAATATAATTGGGGTAAGAAAAGAAGATAGGGTGGAGGCAGATGATTTGCTGTGGTGACACCTGAAGGGAACAACTGGAAGGAAAAGAAGAAGAAGGAGTATACATTGCCATCCTGCCTCACAAACACGATGTGTATACTCTTGATAAAGAGAAATTCTGAATGGAAGAGAAAGTCAAAGAGGCCTTTATGTCAAAGGAATTGTGGATCCATGTCTGATTTGTGATGGAGATTAAGAGTATATATTTCACCATCATACAATTCTGTGATTGCAGCCATTTCCCAATTCTCTAAACATAGTACACATGTTTAATGTGATTAATGATCATGACACTTTATTCATCAATGATCATACAATTGATCTGCGACTCATTTTTACGCAATGTTTTCTGATTACGATTGATACGTATCTGTAAGGTTATTAAGGTTAGGGAAACCTGCAGTCAGCCAAGACTGACAAAGTCACTTGAAGGAGTAATGAAATGTTTCTCTCTCTTAAAACTCATAAATAGGATATGAATTGTTGTACTAAATGGTGCATCAACTTAATTTTGTGACACTGACATGGAACATTTCACCTTATTATGTGTTAATAATTTGATAATTTGAGTGTTGGTTAGTGTGTTGGCAGGAAGCTGAAACTTGCAAGCAGGATTTTATTCCTCTCTGTGACCTTCAGTCATTATTTAGGGATGCACTAATTCAGCTGCTTGTGTGTTGTCCTTCAGGCAAATGGCTCATGCAAACCCCTCTGTCACTTTTGTTCTATTTTACATTAACTCTGACTAAATCTAATCACAGTTAATGACACTCAAACCAAGGTGAGTAAAAAATTTACACACCTTCAGGACACATCATTCAGTGTGTTTGGGATACACATTCAAACCTTCATTCCTTCATTACACTGAAATTTCTTAAGAATTCTGCCAAAAAAACCATAAACATTTACATTTTCTTTCTTTTTTCCCCCTCATAGCACATTGGGAAGCAGGTTGGCAAATGGAATTTATTTATGTGGATGCTTCTTTTAGGTAATCTGCAAATAAAAAGTTTCAACAAAAAAGAAAAAAAAAAAATGCACATTCTCAAAAATACGTAAATTAATAAATAAATAAAGTTTACTTACTGCAGCCATTAATAGATGATACGTGTCTGTCACCATCTTTAGAGGACAGGTCACCTGCAGCTCTAACCATAGGTCACTTAGGTTCAAGATGCAAAAGAGGGCCAACATTGTGCAAGGTGAGGACTGCAAAATGCACAGAGACATGATAAAAATATTTTCATTGCACTCACTGCATGACTTTATGGAAGATCTCTGTACAGTGTACACACATCCAGGTGTTATACTCCACCCATGGCACTTGGAGGGGTGGAATAGATCTAAAATTAAACACTCTGCACTGTACATATATCAATTACTACATAAATCAATGTATTACCAGTTGGGATGAATATTAATATTAATTAATGGTTTGATGCTCTTTAAAATTATTAAAAACGTCCAAATCAGCATATGTGTTCTGGTTAATGAGATCATTGAAGTGCTCAACCCACATTTCCTCGACAGGAATACATTTACATTTATTGCCTTTGGCAGACATTCTCATTTACATAAGTGAGCAGTTATGGGCTAAGGAAGATTGGTAGTAGAGGGGCTTGAATGCCTAACCTTCTGATTGGTAACCAAGAAAACTAACCACTAATCCACCACTACCCTGGTGTCACTAATCCAACAGGGGTCACAGAATCACTTCATCTTGATCTTCAAAGCTGTCTTCACACCATTACTTTTCTTGCCAAAGGCATACTAAGGGCATGTAATATGATATATCCATGAAATAGGACAAAAACCTTTTCCAGTTGTTTTTGGTTTCGAAAAACCGTCAGTATAGATTACCATTGAGAATCCATAACCTTGCACTGTCTGTCTGTCTTCCTTTCGGCTTTTTCCCCTTTTACTCGGGAGTCGCCACAGAGAATCATCTGATTCACACATTTGATTTGGCAGAGGTTTTTACTTCGGATGCCCTTCCTGTCACAACCCTTTTTAGCAAGGGACAGAAACATGCTGACGACTTTGCAGCTACTCTTTACGAAAGTCAGCAATGGTTCTTTTACATGCCTCTCACCATAGACAGTGAGAGACATGGCCCGCCTTTGATAACCCAGTTAGCTGCACTGGGGGGGGCAGTGACAACCTTGTGGAGAGTGGGACTCAAACCCCCAACCTTTGGATCAGCGATCCAGCGCCCTATACCACTAGACCACCACTGCCCCCGTAATCCATACATCCGTAAATCCATAACCATGCACTGGCTGTGTGATATGTATTGTATTGAGCCTGCACTTAAAATATAATTAAAAAAAAAAAATCCAAGTGCTTTCTTTAATGACCCTTTGCGCGTTTTCCCCTCTGTATATTTTAGATGTAACATGCATTGGATTGTATTGAGTGCAGTGGGTCCAGTTGAATTAGTTGTTTATTCAGCTTTTCGTGCAGCCTGCACTATTTGGGCATATATGCGTGTGTGTGTGTGTGTGAGTGTGTGTGTGTGTGTGTGTGTATGTGTGTGTGTGTGTGTGTGTGTGAGTGTGTGTGTGTGTGTGTGTGTGTGTGTGTGTGTGTGTGTGTGTGTGTGTGTGTGTGTGTGTGTGTGTGTGTGTGTGAGAGAGAGAGAGAGAGAGAGAGAGAGAGAGAGAGAGAGAGAGAGAGAGATCGAGAGAGATCCTGCAGCAAGGAACTGCACCTAAAAACCTGCGCCTTCTGCGATTCGTTCATTCCATATCAGATCAGAGCATAATGACCTGTATGCAGATATTTTTTTTGAGAAAAAAAAGTGTAAGCTAAAAGTTACAATGACTGGACAGTATTAACATGATCAGATCTTTCTTGTCACCAAGAGTGAGCTGTGGTAAATGGGAAAAACATTTAAATGGTGGCCAGTACTAAGTGGTGTTTCACAAGGTACGATTATAGCTCCATATTTTGTCACCCTTTTCATCAATGACCTTTTTGCAGATGCATATTTTCTACAAAACAATTCATAGTCCTAATTGCAAAAAGCATTGCATAATAATTTAGACAAGCTAGTAATTTGAGAAAATAAATTGGGGGTTAATACAGCCAAGTGCTTCTCTATAAGAATTTACAAGAAGCAATTCTCATGTCTTACAAACTACAGCATCTCCAGTTACAAGTTGATAAGTCGCCCCTACTTTGGTATTCACAGTAAATGAGATTTGAAATGGACAACACAGACCAAGCACACAGTAGAAAAGGTAACATGGGTATTACCGTACATTGAACTGCTAAGAACATCGAATATTAGCATCATGATGAGAGAAATAGGTTGGATCTCCCTTGAACAATGGAGAACAAATGAATGGCTTGCAAATTTCCATAAAATTGTGCATAGGGATTGTGAGATGCACAATCACTTAGTGACCTGCAGCTAGATTTGACAGACTATACCACAACAAAAATGAAAAGCCCACAGTATGCACACGATCAATAGTACAATGTCAGTACATCAGTAACAACAAAACTTTCAAAACTTTTTTCCAGACCACAGCTGAAACAAGATGTCAGAACACTTAGTCAGCAAAAGAAAGAAAGAAAGAAATGAGTCAAACCTTCAAACTAGCTCTATTAGCTACCAAAAAGACAAAATACGTGAAAAGAACATCTATTCTTCTCAGCCCTGAGTAATACTCCTCTGAAGAGGTCTTTGAATGCATTGTATATTTGCTTATTATTATTATTATTATTATTATTATTATTATTATTAATTAGGGTCGCAGGGCGGCTGGCACCCATCTCAGCTCACTCTGGGCAAGGGCGGGGTACACCCTGGACAGCTTGCCAGGCCAACGCAGTTCCAGCACTCACACAACCATTCATACTCACTGTCACACTTACGGGTGATTTAAAACAGCCAATTAAACTACTCTGCATGTTTTTAGATTGTGCGACGAAACTAGAGTACCCGGAGGAAACCCATGCAAACACAGGGAGAATATACAAATTACACACAGAAACGCTCGAGCTGGGAATCAAACTCAGAACCTTCTTGCTGTGAGGCAGACGTGTTAACCACTACCCCACTGTGCTGCCTATTATTATTATTATTATTATTATTATTATTATTATTATTATTATTATTATTATTATTATTATTGTTGTTGTTGTTGTTGTTGTTGTTGTTGTTGTTGTTATGTAGTGGTGGCCTGGTGGTAAAGGTGATCCTAAGGTTGGGGGTTCAAGCTCCACTCTCAACGGATTCCACCCCCAACCCCCCAGTTCAGCTAACTGGGTTATCAAAACCCGGCCATGTCTCTCAGTGTCTGTGGTAAAAGGCTGTAAAAGAACAATTGCCCACTTTCGACAATAGTAGGCTGCAAAGCGGTCAGCATGTTTCTGCCCTGTGATTGCCTGGCGAGTTCTCCAGGGTGTGCTCTGCCCTCACCCAGAGTCGGCTAGGATGGGCGCCAGCCTCCCTGTGACCCTAATTAGGATTAATTGGTTACAGAAAATGAACAAATGAGTTATTATTATTATTATTATTATTATTATTATTATTATTATTATTATTATTATTCATTAATTTTTTTATTTTTTCTGAATATAAATCCGAAGATAATTCGCTAAAAATTAAAGGTAGTCCAGTAGCATCCACCTTCTTTTGTTTCACATCCAAAGTGGCTACTGCACACTTTCCAGTTTTACACTAGTCACATGACTGCAAAAGCTCTATTTCCTCATGTCATGAGCAAAGTGCTTAGCATTGAGCAATTATAATTGTTTAACAGGTTTGTCACAGGCGAAAACATGAACAAAATATTTTGTAACTGTATCAGTATGTCAGTGTTAGCCTCTTATTGAGCTAATTTTACTGCTTCAAAGCTCCAAAATCAAAATAACATTGTGGATAACCGTGGTTTATGGTGTCGTGTGGTGTATTGGACAGCATGCTTGCCTCACAGCAAGAAGGTCCTGGGTTTGCATCCCGGCCTTTGATGTCCCGAAACTGTGTGTCGAGTTTGCATGTTTTGCCAGTGCTTACGTGGGTTTTCTCTGGGTAATCCAGTTTCCTCCCACACGCTGAAGACATGCGTTGGGCTAACTGGTTGTTACAAATTTCCTCCTAGGTGTGAGTGTGCATGGTTGTGTGTCTTGTCCTGCGATGGTCTGGCAAACTTTTCAGAGTGTACCCTGCTCCCAGAGTGCAGGGTTGGGTAAGACAGGTTCTGGCCTTCCCATGACTCTAGCAGGATTAAGCAGTTTAGCAGATTAGCCATTTAGCTTTAAAAACATTGATTTGTCAAAAATATGTTTTGATTCAAAATAATTACACTAATAATGTATTTATTTCACATACACATAGTGTATGCCCTCAGCTTTATGACAATTTGTTATCATCATTTTCTGTAACCGCTTCATCCGAATTAGGGTTGCGGGGTGGCTGGTGCCCATCCCAGCCAACTCAGGGCGAGGGCAGAGTACACCCTGGGCAGCTCGCCAGGCCATCGCAGGGCGGAAACACGCTGACGGCTTTGCAGCCTACTCTTGTCGAAAGTCAGCAATGGCCTCCTTGCGACCCTAATTAGAATTAGGCTGTTCAGAAAATGAATGAATGAATATTAGGGTGCCACTGACAATAATGACCAACAAAAGCAAATGTTTTCGACATCCCAACCCTTCATGTTCATCTTTTAATGACTAACTAGCTTCCCCAAGTTTCATACAAATACTAGTATATTGATATTTTCCAGTAGTTCAATTGGCTGAAATGGTTTCATACAGTGACTATTCAGTAACTGTTGCATGTGTGTATAAATACTGTTTTATATATTGAGATAAATCCTTATTTAATTCAACTGTTTCATTGCATTAAATAAATCACTGAGAGGGTGATCTATCGACTAATCTGTTGGTGTTGATATTCTTGCATAGATTTGTTTGGGTTATTTTATTTTATTTTATTTATTTATTTTTGGAATAGGCAATGTGGCACATCATTATGAAGAATTATACTGTTTTGTTAGCAGCTACATCACAGTCAATTGTATCATGAACTTTGTACGTCATTATCACTAGTCATTAATAACAAGACAGCGACAGATGGAATGGCATCAATGTTTATTTATTAAGCATATAGGAATTCGATGGAGTCCTGACCAATCATGAAACAGTTCTGGTTGCGAGTCATGGAGAAACACTTCTGTGACTTTCCAAACACTAACAAATCCACCTTGACTGCACTCACTGTAGCTGCCATTGACAACTAATTTGCAGACAACTAATTTACATTGTGACATTTTAGGTCACTCTTTGTGTTAATCTATTTGTGTTTCTAAATCATTTGTTGACTTTTGAAGTAACTGCGAGCGACGATTAGGTTTTTTTATTTTTTACTTTGAGTATTTCTGCAATATTCTGATTTGTTGTATGCGATCCATTTAACATTATATGACCATATCAGATTTTTTTAGTAAATATTATTATAATACATCCAGATTTTTTTTAATATATATTTTTACATTATCAACACATTTAGAGGTGGAATACATTTTTATAGAGTATTTATTGTATGTCCTGAGATATTGACCCAGGTCTCATGCAAATACCTGAACCAATGGCTTGGTGGTGTCCCAGGATAAGACACCGCTCTCTACAATATGTTTCAACAGACTTATTAAGTGTTAACAGCTCGACTGATGAAATTGTGATTCATCAAAAAGCTGAAATTTAGAGACAGATAATTCATTTCATTATTTTTCTTTCTTTTGTGTGACCTTCAGAGGTCTTTTTATTATTTAGTGGTGAACTCAGCTGCTTGTGTGTCGTCCTTCAGTCAAATTGGTTGATGCAAATCAGTTTGTCCCTTTTGTCCTACTTTACATTAACTCTGACCAAACCAAATGACAGTGAATGACACACTGCCCGAGGTGAGTAAAAAAGTTTGCGCACCCTAAGGGCACAAAATTTAGTGTGTTTGATTATACAGACATTCCTTTATTATATTTCATTTTATTTTTAAATTCAGCCAGAAAATTAAACAATGAACTTTATTATCAACCTACAGCCGTACCCCAGAACACAGAGGAATAGAAACAAACAGATGGACTGCGTGCAAGGTTTATGTTGGTATTTCTTTGATATAATCTCCAAGTAATAAAAGTTCTACAAAATCAAAACAGTATCCACAAATACAAAAAATGAAAACATGAAAACACTCACTGCAGCCATGAATAGATGATATTAGTCTGTCACCATCTTTAGAGGGCAGGTCACCTGCAGCTCTGAGCATAGGTCACTTAAATCCAAGATGCAAAAGAGGGCCACTATGGTACAAGGTGAAGACTAAAAAATGTGCAGAGAGAAATAATGCCATTTTTTTTGAGAACAAATCCTGCATCACACTTACTATATGACTTTATTAAAGATCTCAGCATGGTGCACACTCTCAAGGGCATGCTGATATTATACTCCGCCCTAGGCAGTTTAGGAGGGGTGACATAAAACAAAAATTAAACTGTCTGCAGTGTGTGTGCATGAAATACTGTTCATTAATAAAATCAGTTTCTTACCAGTAAATTGTAAAATTAATAGTACTTCTCATCCTTTGTTTGTGAGAATGTCATGATGCCACATAGAGACACCAGAAATGTAATATAATATAACAAATATTACAAATTTTTGTATTTTCATAACATTGCAATGAGCCATGTGACCCCTTCCACAGAGCAGCTTTGTTGACCCACAATGTTTCTGCAGCACTAAAATAATCTAATGTCAAGAGAGGTTTCTTCCACATATAGAAGTTTTAGAAGTGGTTGCAGTAGGAAGGATATAAAGTAAAGGAAGACAAAGAATAAATGTTAAAATAAATAAGTGTTACACAGAAACATCCTGGCCAAGCCTGGGAATTGAAAACAGGAACGTCTTGCTCTGACTCAGATGTACTAACCACTACAGCACTATAATGGGTTTAGTAATAAGAATTGTTCGAAGATGATGTCTAGACAACAGCACACAGCATGGTTCCCCCGGATCCAACATGCTGAGCATCTGGGCAGAGGTTCACTAATCTCCATAAATTATCTTCAATAAGTGAAACAATTTCAGAATGGTCCTTAATGTAATATCATGAAGAATTTGAATATGTCATTAATTTCATCAAAAGAGTTTGAGACTCTGAAAAACTTCCTACAAGTAACAAGTTTCAAGTCCCTTTGAGACACAGTTTATATACTGTATTAATCATACAAAGGAAATTATTGTCTCTGCAGTTAATCTATCCAAAGTGAGCACACACTTGGACCACAGACATTGTGGTGCCCACAGAGCAGTTGGGGGTTAGGTTCTTTGGTCAAAGGCACTTCAGCCATTAAGATGAAAGAAAGGAAGGTGAAGCTCTGTACAAAGACTGACCAATCAACTGCCTGAAGACTCAGATCAGTTGCTTAAATGAACAAAGTCAGGTGTGCTGCTTCTTCGGTGAAATAAAAACCTGCAGCTACATGGCCCCCTGTGGCATGAGTTTGACACCCCTGCAGTAAACCATGGCTTAACCCAGGTTCAAGTTACATGTAAGCTGTATATTTAACATACAGTATGTATACAGTACCAGACCAAAGTCTGCACATAAACATCTCTCTCTCTCTCTCACACACACACACACACACACACACACACATATTTGTATATATATATATATATATATATATATATATATATATATATATATATATATATATATATATATATATATATATATATACAGTAAAACCTCCGCTGATGAACGCTTAAGCTCACGAACTTTTCGCCTCAAGAACATTAAATTTGTGAGCATATAGTCTCTGCTGACGAACTAGTTTTCGGCGGACAAATCAAACCACGCGGTCGAACAGCGCCACGGTGGCGGCCACGAGAAGCTGACGCACGCTCATGGCGTCACAGTTCGTCACCCCCTTTCTTTGAATGCGGAAGTGGTTTGGGTTTGCTAGACATTTTGGACCATATTGAGTGTACTTTTGCTATTATGGGACCAAAAAAGACCCCACCACAGGTGGAGATCATCGAAAAACACGAACGAGGTGTGCGTTTGTGTGACTCAGCGTCCCAGTACCAGTACGCTAAGTCTACCATTGCTCCCATCCTTAAGAACAAGGAAGCTATTAAGGGTGCGTGTGTGGCTAAGGGTGTTTCCAAACAGTAGGCGTTTCCAAACTCTCCTTCCAAACAGTAAGTCCCTCCCTCCCTCCTCCTCCCACTCCATTCCATCAAGCCATCAACTACCATCACAAAGGTAAATAAAACGACTTTATTATACAGTACAGTTTATTTCTTTAATTACAATACAATAGCACATTTATTATACATAAAATAAGGTATATTTTTGTGTAGTTTTAAGGCTTATTAAGTAGAAAATTATGTTTTATGGGGACCTGGGAACGGATTATTCTCATTTTAATGGTTTCTTATGGGAAATAAATGTTCGGAAGACGAACTTTGCGCCTTACACTCACTTTCTGGGAACCAATTATGTTCGTGAGCAGAGGTATCACTGTATATATATATATATATATATATATATATATATATATATATATATATATATATATATATATATAGTAGGCCCTTGACATTCGTGGGGGCGTGGGGGTTCAGTTCCGGCCCCTCCCGCGAATGAAGATAATCCACGAGTTCTGTACCCGGAAATAAAACCCTATGTATCATACTACATGGGCAGATGAGCAACCGGAAGTAAAATACAGACAGTTGTTGACTTACGACCGCTTTTGTTTCTGACAGACCGGTCGTAAAGCGATCTGGTCGCATGTCGACTTTCCATCCAAATACACTCATGCCAAACAAAAACAGATGAATAAATCTCGCGCATTGAAATCTATAGATATATTTTCAATTCCAATTCACTGTGGCAAGTAGCGGAGAGCCAATCCTTTCTGTACTCCAGTGTGTGGGCAGGTCTGATACATTCAAACTCTAATTTTATTGGATTATAACAACAGCCACAGACAGCGCGTGTTGTTTTTGAGTCTGTCTGTCTGTCTTCCTTTCGGATTTTTTCCTTTGGGAGTCGCCAGAGCGAATCATCTGATTCACACATTTGATTTGGCAGAGGTTTTTATGCCGGATGGCCTTCCTGTCACAATCCTTGGCCCACCTTTGATAACCCAGTTAGCTGCACTGGGGGACAGTGACAACCTTGTGGAGAGTGGGACTCGAACCCCCAACCTTTGGTCAGTGACCCAGCGCCCTATACCGCTAGACCACCACTGCCCAATAAATTGATCAGCTCATTTTCATGAAGCCAAGCACAGCTGGCAAGCAAACACAAATGGACAGACATGGAAAAACTTCAACCTGCAAAGCAGCTGTTTGCCAAAACTCTGGACGTGCTTCCTGTCACATACACACTGCAACGTGTGAGTCTAATAAAATTAGAGTTTCAAGGTATTGGGCCCGCCTGCTCACAGAAAGGATTGGCTCTCTGCTTTGCGTCACAGTGATGTGGCATTGAAAGTAGATGAGTAGATTTGCTCTGAGCTCTGAGCACTTAGAAAGTGAAGCTGCATCATCTCCTGCTTGGCCTTTTAAGATGCTGGCGTTGCTGGCAGCGCAAACAACTGTAGTAAACAACACTCGCACTGCACTGCCATGAATCATGCTTCACCGTGGTTGCCGTCGTAAAGTCGATCGGACGTAACGACTGTCTTACTGTGTATCTATTACATGCACTAAAATATGCTTCTTAAACACATTCTATAGACAGTTTTACTCATTAATACAGTATTAATGTAGTCAAATGTAGTAATGATGAAGGAAAACTTTTCTATTTTTACTGTTATATTTATTGATGATAAAATATAAACATTATATGGCATATACTGTTGTAAAGCACTAGTAATAAAGTCTTTTTCAATTATTATTACAGTACAGTACCTAAGTTAATGTTTAGAATGTTTGTGCGTGAGATTTTATGTTCTGTAGGATGTTTAACAAATGATACGAAAAAGATAAAATTTATTACACTTCATGTCCTTTAACATTGAACTTGGAGTGACTTCTTGGAGTGACATCTCCAAGATGGCACTGCCGAGAGGGCGATGTCGCGGCGTTCTCAGAGTGAATTTTTTCTTTGTTCTTTTTAATTTGTTTTATTTGATGTTTTGTTTGTTCATGTTTTGCACTATGCTCGTGTATGACCGGTCGACCCGACTACAGCTATGAGATCGGAGTCTTTGGGTAACTAAACAAGCTCAACTGCTATCCTGAGCTCATATGCGATGGTAGCTCAATGCTATCCACACCCCGGCTAACAATAAGCCCAGGCGGAGTTTTCAGAGTATCCGGTGCTTGGTTAGAAGTGGAAGGTTAGCACTTCCGGTCATACTGCTTGAAAATGTTCAGTCCCTGCGAAACAAGATGGACAAGCTTCATGCTCAGATTGCAGCGCAGAGGAATCTACAGGACTGCTTTATGCTGTGTTTCTGTGAAACATGGATCGAGGAGAGTACACCCGACGAGGCGATTGCACCAGCCAGCTACACGGCCTTCATCCCCTGCAATCCCAAGCGCCGGAGTCGTCGTTTGGCTCCTTCCCACCTGGGCTTATTGTTAGCCATAGACGAGCATAGTGCAAAACATGAACAAACAAAACAAAAAATAAAACAAATTAAAAAGAACAAAGAAACAATTTGCTCTGACAATGCCGCGACGTCACCCTCTAGGCAGTGTCATCTTGGAGACGTCACTCCAAGACGTCACTCCAAGACGTCACTCCAAGTTCAATGTAAAAGGACATGAAGTGTAATAACGTTTATCCTTTTGGTATCATTTGTTAAATATGTTACAGAACATAAAATCTCAAGTAGAAACATTCTAAACATTGTTAGATACTGTACTGGAATAATAACTGAAAAGGACTTTAATACAACAGTTCAGAGAAAATTGCCGTTTGTTCAGGAGAAAGTCTTATTTTTTCAGAAGAGACATCCAACATTTTCTATCGCTTAGCCAGAGAAGACGCACAGCGTTTGAGTGGCATCATAGAGCTTAACTGGTAATTAAAACACACACAAAAAAAAAGAAGCTCATTAATAACTTGAGGAAAAAGGGGCGTTACATCATCTCAACCAATCAGCAGTAAGGAGGACAGTCATTGGCTGAATTTGAGTGACGTGTCAATTGCTCGGTAGTCAATGAATACTCAAACCGTGAGCGCAAAACTACGAGTAGTCAAGGGCCTACTGTGTATATATATATAGAATACATAGAATACATTTTTTTTTAAATGAGTGTGTCCATACCAAAATTTTTTCTTCCTTTCTTCTCCTGAAATTATGCTATTGTGCTTCAATCCACAGTATTCATAACCCAAGTACAAAAAGCTGTGATGAGAGTATGAGACTTGGTATTTGAAAGCCAGAAACTTGGGCAATATTCACCATGAAACACCAGAAACTGTATTTCATTGTCCTCACTGTTGACTTTTGCTGAGGACCTCGGGAAGGGCCACCAAAAGCGGTGTGTGAGTAAAAAGGAAATACGTACAGGAAGCAGGCAGAAGTCCATGCTAGATTAAGAGTTAGCCCTAGCCACTCAACTCTTCTGTCTAATCTACTCCCTTGTAGTTGCTCTCTAAAACATAAACTGTCTTTGTTTTCATGGAGATGTGGCTCAGTGACAAGCTTTCAGACACTGCCATTTAACTGGAAGGGATAGGTTTTGTTCCAGCTGACCACAAAATAGAGCTTTGAATCAGATGCCGATGTGTCTACATAAACACAGAATGGTTCAGGAACTTGGTGCTAACTTCAAGTTGCTCCTTCACACAAACCCTTCACATTCCTGTCTAAAAAGTACTTAAGCATCTGGGCCCTGTTTATATTGTGTGCCCCCCTTATTAGGTATCAACACTGAAATTCTTTCTGTTAAAACATTTTTTTTTTTGAAAATTACATAATTCACACACTAAAGCATTAATAATCTTTATTTTTAAACCTCTTGATGTAAACAAACTCTTATTTTCTCCTCTCACTGACTGCACTTTTTAGTTTAATTTTTATTTTTATGTTTATGTTATGATAATACATGCTACCATCAGTTCAGATCAGAAGAAATCAACTTCAAGAAATCACAAGAAAGAAACTTAGATTACTTCGGTAAAAGGAAATACAACAAACATGTTTAAGATTTTTTAATAAGAGTGATAAAGAAATAAATTTATTGTCACCTGTTACATGAACAATGTGAATCAGTTTAACAGCTCTTTATTTAGCAGCAATTATAAAAAGAAAGTGCAAAAAAGACAACTAGTGTAGATACATCTACATGCATATATCCTAGATACACCTATATATCTATCCACATATTCACACATTTACAGACCTGTACAGTACATGTATTCACCTATTTACACATACACAGAAGGGTGAATGATTATGTCAAGAATGCATGATACACAGGGGATAAGAGGTAAAGCTTTTATTTATAAAGTGCTAAAATGCTATGCTGTTCGAGACCTTCTCTAAATATGAGTATAGTATTGCACTTGAAAATGAGTATTGCACTGTCCACGAAGATGGTCTGAATGATGTTTTTTCAGTCAGTGTGTGTGATGGTCGTGGTGATGGGGTTACATGCTTAACAGCTTGTGGGCAACAGCAAAAGCTGTTCTTGAGATTTTTAGTTTTGTTTTTAATGCACATCCTTTGTTGTGCTTTTCCCACCCGGAGGGAGATGTTTGTAGTCCACGTAAACCGAGCAGAGATGTGGACGCCAAGAAACGCCCTACCCTCTCTACTTCATCTCCCTCAATGTAGAGGATAGAGTGCTCAGTTTCTTTTGGTCTCGAGAAGTCCATTATTATTTCTTTGGATTTGGATGTGCTTTGTTCCAGGTTGTTGATGCAGGACCTCCTTTTCTGTAGGCTGACTCATTGTTATCAGTAATCAAACCAATGTAAGTGGTATCATTGGTGAATTTAACGATGGTGTTGCTTAAGTGAATGGGGGAACAGTTTGAACAGGGAGAAGAGGCGGGGGCTAAGAACAGACCTCTGTGATGTTTTGTTGCTCAAGATGAGAGTGGAGGAAATGTGTTATATCTTCACGTTCTGAGGGCTGTTGCAAATCCAGAATCCGGGTGCACAGTGAGATCCCTAGGATCAGATTGGCCAACTTCTGTACCAGTTTATATGGTTAGACTGTTTTAAAAATCGCAGTTGAAGTCTATGAACAGCATCCTCACATAGCAGTTGCTATTGTTCAGGTGTGAGAGGGCTGTGTTAAGGGCTGTACTGATGGCATCCATTGTGGACCTGTTTGCTCTGTATGCATTGAAGTAGAATAAGATCAACAGGGATGGCAATGTTATGGTGTGTTTTTTGTTTTTTTCGGGATTCATTTTGGTTTTCCCTGTGTTTTTCTAATCCTGTTTTCTACCCAGTAGTGCACGCTGTGGCTGAGGGGGTGTGGCTGACCTTTTCTGGTTGTGTGCAGCAGGGCACACCTGATCTCACTCCTCAATCAACTCACTACAAAGACCAGCTGCACCTTCACTTTGCAACGAGAAGATTGCATCATCTCACTCGGTCGCTGCCTTGTGTTCTCTCCTTGCTCCTGGTTTTTGCTATGTGATCAGCCAACCTTCCTCGCCACATTCTCCAGTGTTTGCTACTGTTAATTTTCTTCAATGTCTCCAGTGTTTGTTCCTGTTTATTTTTTTCAGCGCCTCCAGTGTTTATTACTGTTTATTTTCTTTGGAGTCTCTGTTTTGGTCTGTGCTGGATGGTGGCATTAATTCTTTCTTCAGTCATTGCAGGCGCTGGCGAGGAGCGTGGCTGTTGCTGGTAGGCGAGTTCCAGAAGAGCGCACCTGGTCCCACTCTGCAATCAGCAAACAGCCAGCTATAAATGGGACTGGCGCGCTTCCCGCCGATGTCAGAAGATTGTCTTCCCAGTGATTCCGTTCCTCTGCTTTCTCTCCGACCCCTGGTATCTTGCTTCATGCTCGAGCAGTTCCATTGATTTATTATTCCCATGATTTAGAGTTCCAAGTGCAAAATAAAATCATTGAATCTTCTTATTCTCTGGGTCCGACGCATACACTCCAGGTGCAACACAATCTTCTGACCTGAAACATGGACCCAGGGGAGATCACTCAGCTTCGGCAGACACTATCCGACCAGGGCGCCCTGCTGGGATGACATGCTTCCACCACGCATCAGATGATGGACAATCTACAGCACATAATCACCAACTTGGCGCAGCTCGGCGGAAGGATGGACGCTGTCACCACTCACCTCGATGCCGCGCCCCCGCCCCCTCACCCTTCACTTTCGGCATCGGCAGCCGTGCCAGCGCCAGCTATACTCCCCGTGCACCGAGAACCACTCATTCCCACGCTAGCCAGGTATTTGGGCACGAGTGGCTCCTGCGCACGATTCCTTCATCAGTGTTCGCTCGTCTTCAGCCAGCAGCCGCTCACATACTCCACCGATCAAGCAAAAATCACCTTCATCATGAGCCTACTCACGGAGCAAGCCTCGTCTTGGGCGTTAGCGGTCGCCACCCATACCCCAGAATTATGCTCCCAGTTAGACCAGTTCATGCAAGAAATGAAGAAGGTTTTTGTTCATCCGGCGAAAGGGGAGGAGGCGAGCTCCCAGCTCCCACGAATTCAGCAAGGCTCACAGTCGGTGGCGGAGTACGCAATCCAATTCCGGATTCTCGTCATCGAAAGTGGCTGGAACGACCTCGCGTTCCAGGGGGCTTTCCTGCAGGGTCTTAATGAAAGGCTAAAAGACGAGCTTGCGGCCCGAGATGAGACAATGTCTCTTGAGGAGTTAATCGCCTTGTCTACCAGGCTGGACATCCGGCTGAGAGAGAGGGATAGGTCCCGCGAGGAGGGGACCAGTGTTATCTACCTGTCCTTGAGTCACTCCGCGAGGCCCGAGGAGGCCTTGCCTCAAACTCACTCATCATTTCCCCCTCTGATGAAGGAGGATGATCAAGAACCCATTGCAGGTGAACTGCACCAGACTGACAGCTGAGAAGAGGCACCGGCGGCTGGTCAACGGTCTCTGCATCTACTGCGCTGAGAAGGGCCATTACCTCGCCCAGTGCAGGCAGGGTCCAACAGCTACAAGAGGATCCTCCACGACACCTGGGAAATGCCTGCAAGTTCAAGGTATGCTACACTCCGCGCAACACTTTTATCCTGCAGATGTATTCATTGACTCAGGCGCTGACACTAACTTCATCGATCTGGGGATGGTTGAGCTCCACGACCTGCCCGTGTATGAATTCGAGGAGGTAGTGGCCATTGATGGCCAACTCATAGCTTGCGTCACGCACAAGACCAAGCCAGTTAAGCTCAGTTTGTCCGGTAACCACCAGGAATATTTGGAGCTGTTTGTTGTCTCTGACTCTCTCTTTCCCCTAGTGTTGGGGTGGCCATGGTTGCAGACCCACAATCCCCACATTGACTGGCATACCCTCACCGTATGCAGCTGAAGTGACTACTCTCTGCAACACTGCTTGATGGTGGCCGTACCCTCCCAAGCTTCACGAACCCCGGTCGACCTGGAGGATCTGGACTTAGCGGATGTGCCAGAAGAATATCACGACCTGCAAGAGGTCTTCAGCAAGGATCAGGCTTGCTTATTACCTCCTCATCGACCGTACGACTGTGCCATTGACCTCCTCCCAGGTTCCACGCTCTTTTCCCAGCGTCTATACAACCTCTCGAAACCGGAGAAAGATGCCATGGAGGCATATATTAACGAGTCGCTGGCTGCAGGTCTCATTCAGCCCTCATCTTCCTTGGTAGGCGCTGGGTTCTTCTTCATCTAAAAGAAAGACAAGACCCTGAGACCTTGCATCAATGACACAGGCCTGAACCATATCACCATAAAAAACAAGTACCATCTCCCTCTAATCAATTCAGCCTTCACCCCTCTCCAAGATGCTACTGTTTTTTCCAAGCTGGACCTGAGAAACGCCTATCACTTAGTCCGAATTCGGAAAGGGAATGAGTGGAAGACAGCCTTCAACATGCCCCTGGGGCACTTCGAATATTTGGTCATGCCATTCGGACTAACCAATGCCCCGGTGGTTTTCCAAGCTCTGGTCAACGATGTGCCTAGGGACATGCTGGACTGCTTTGTATTCGTGTACCTTGACGACATCCTTATCTTCTTTAGAGACCAAGATGAGCATCTCAGCCACATGAGAATGGTACTAAACAGACTCCTAGAGAACAGATTGTTCGTTAAAGCAGAAAAATGCGAGTTTCATGTCCCCTCAGTCTCGTTCCTGGGGTTCATTGTGGAGAAGGGTCAGATAAGACCCGATCCGGCGAAGCTGAAGGCAGTAACAGAGTGGCCGACTCCGGGGACGCGGAAACAGCTGCAGAGGTTCCTGGGGTTTGCAAACTTCTATCGCCAGTTTGTGCAAGACTACAGCCACCTAGAAGCCCCCCTCACACAGCTGACATCACCCAAAACACAGTTCCAGTGGTCCCCAAGTGCCCAGGCAGCGTTTGACAGTCTGATGGCAAAATTCGTCAATGTGCCCATACTGATCCACCCGGACCCCTCACTACAGTTTGTGGTGGAAATCGATGCCTCAGACTCGGAGGTGGGGGTGGTCCTCTCCCAACGGTCTCCCACAGACCAGAAGCTACACCCATGCGCCTTCTCCCATCGCTTGTCCCCGGCGGAACAGAATTATGATGTTGGGAATCGTGAGCTGCTGGCAGTGGTCTTGGCGCTCCAGGAGTGGAGGCACTGGCTGGAATGGGCAGCCCACCACTTCGTGGTCTGAACCGACCATAAACCTATCCTACCTCCGTACAGCCAATAGGTTGAACTCCCGTCAGGCACGATGGTCACTCTACTTGGGAAGATATAATTTCACACTAACATACCAACCCAGCTTCCGGAATACGAAGCCAGATGCTTTCTCCAGACAGTTCTCCTCGGGGGAAGACACTACCATGGAGACCATCCTGCCTGCCTCCTGTATACTTGGAGCAGCTCAATGGGAGGTAGAACGGCTAGTTTGGGACACCCATCAGGGGGAACCGGAGCCCATCGGGTGCCCCCAAGGTCGACAAAATGTTCCCCCACTGGCCAGAACCCCAGCACTCCAGTGGGCTCACTCCTCAAAATTAGCCTGCCACCCCAGAGCCCACCAAACTCTCTTCCTGCTCCAACAACACTTCTGGTGGCCAACGATGGCAGCTCACACCAGAGAGTTTGTGGGAGCTTATGCCACCTGTGCCCGCAGCAAGTCCTCCCATTGTGCACCCACGGGTCTCTTCCAACCCTTACCTGTTCCCCATTGTCCCTGGTTGCACATTGTCATGACAAAAGTAGTGGTGTCAAAGGCCAAACAGAGAGCGTATGCCAGGTTGGACAGTAAGGAGAAAGAAAATGATTTATACAGGTTGGCACAGAAGGAAAAAAGAGATGGGAAGGACATGCAGCAAGTTAGAGTGATTAAGGACAGAAAGAGAAATATATTGACTGATGACAGAAGTGTGCTGGGCAGATTTAAAGAGTACTTTGAAGAGTTAATGAATGAGGAAAATGAGAGAGAAAAAAAAAGTAGAAGAGGCGACCGTTGAGGACCAGGAAGTAGCAAAGATTAGTAAAGGTGAAGTGAGGAGGGCATTGAAGAGAATGAAAAGTGGAAAGGCAGTTGGTCCTGATGACACACTGGTGGAGGTATGGAAGTGTCTCAGAGAGGTAACAGTAGATTTTCTGACAAGAACATTCAACAGGGTCTCAGCAAGGGAGAGGATGCCGGAGGAATGGAGGAGAAGTGTGCTGGTGCCCATTTTTAAGAACAAGGGAGACATGCAGAGTTGTGGCAATTACAGCGGGATAAAGTTGATGAGCCATATGATGAAGTTATGGGAAAGAATAGTGGAAGCTAGACTAAGGGCAGAGGTCAGCATTTGTGAACAACAGTTTGGTTTCATGCCAAGAAAGAGCACCACAGATGCAATGTTTGCTCTGAAGATGTTAATAGAGAAGTACAGAGAAGGTCAGAAGGAGCTGCATTGTGCCTTTGTGGATCTGGAAAAAGCATATGACAGGGTGCCGAGAGAAGAACTGTGGTATTGCATGAGGAAGTCTGGAGTGGCAGAGAAGTATGTTAGAGTGGTGCTGGATATGTATGAGAAATGTAAAACAGTGGTGAGGTGTGCTGTCGGTGTGACAGAAGAGTTCAAGGTGGAGGTGGGACTGCATCAAGGGTCAGCGCTAAGCCACTTCTTGTTTGCTATGGTGATGGACAGGCTGACAGATGAGGTGAGACAACAATCTCCATGGACTATGATGTTTGCAGATGACATTGTGATCTGTAGTGAGAGCAGAGAACAAGTGAAGGAAAATCTAGAGAGGTTGAAGTATGCCCTGGAAAGGAGAGGAATGAAGCTTAGCCCCAGTAAGACAGAATACATGTGTGTGAATGAGAAGGACCCAAGAGGAACGGTGAGGTTACAGGGAGCAGAGATAAAGAAGGGGGAGGGATTTAAGTACTTAGGCTCAACAATCCAGAGCAATGGAGAGTGTGGAAAAGAGGTGAAGAAGCATGTGCAGGCAGGTTGGAATGGTTGAAGAAAAGTGTCCGTTGTGATGTGTGATACGAAGGTGTCAGCAAGAATGAAAGGAAAAGTGTACAAACGGTGATGAAGTCAGCAATGGTGTATGGTTTAGAAACAGTGGCGTTGAGGAAAAGACAGGAGGCAGAGCTGGAGGTAGCAGAGATCAAAATGTTGAGGTTCTCTTTTGGACTAACGAGGATGGATAGGATCAAGAATGAGTTCATCAGAGGGACAGCACATGTAAGAGTTTTTGGAGACAAAATCAGAGAGGCTAGATATAGATGGTTTGGACATGTACAGAGGAGTACATTTCAAAAACAATCTAAAAAGTACAAATTCAAAAAAGGCTTGGTATGAGCTACTTAAGAGACACATGAGTAATACTCCAGATGAAGCATGTGCAATGTCTTTATATGGTATGGATAATAAATTAAATGGGAGCCAGATGTTCAGAAAATGTTGCACAGTCACGTGATATACATGTGAATTCTTAGGTGACAGATTGGTGAGATGCATGCTGGGAAGTTAAATCGCATGGGAGTTTGCCCAATCTGTCCACATGTGCTTTGTGGATTTGGAGAAGGCTTTCGACCGTGTCCCTCGAAAGATCTTGTGGGGCGTGCTCTGAGAATACGGCGTTCCGGATCCGTTGCTACGAGCGATTCGGTCGCTGTATCACCGGAGCCAGAGTTTGGTCCGTATTGGTAACAGCAGGTCGGATTCGTTTCCAGTGGGAGTTGGAGTCCGCCAAGGCTGTCCTTTGTCACCGATTCTGTTCATAATTTTTATGGACAGAATTTCTAGGCGCAGTCGAGGCGATGAGGGGTTCTGGTTTGGTGGCCATCGGATATCGTCTCTGCTTTTTGCGGATGATGTTGTCCTTTTGGCTTCATCAAGTCGGGCCCTCCAGCTCTCATTGGAGCGATTCGCAGCTGAGTGCGAAGCAGCCGGGATGAAGATCAGTACCTCCAAGTCCGAGGCCATGGTTCTCAGTCGGACAATGGTGGAATGCACCCTCCGGGTCGGGAATGAGGTCCTGCCCCAAGTGGAGGAGTTTAAGTATCTTGGGGTCTTGTTTACGAGTGAGGGAAGGATGGAGCGAGAGATCGACAGACGGATCGCTGCAGCCTCTGCTGTTAAGCGGTGCCTGTCCCGGTCCGTTGTGGTGAAGAAGGAGCTGAGCCGCAAGGCGAAGCTCTCCATTTACCAGTCGATCTACGTTCCAACCCTCACCTATGGTCACGAGCTTTGGGTAATGACCGAAAGAACAAGATCACGGATACAAGCGGCTGAAATGAGCTTTCTTCGCTGGGTGGCGGGGTTCTCCCTTAGAGATAGGGTGAGAAGCTCCGCCATCCGGGGAGAGCTCGGAGTAGATCCGCTGCTCCTCCGCATTGAGAGGGGCCAGTTGAGGTGGCTCGGGCATCTGGTCAGAATGCCCCCCGGACGCCTCCCTGGTGTGGTGTTTCGGGCATGTCCAACCGGGAAGAGACCCCGGGGTCGACCTAGAACACGCTGGAGGGACTATGTCTCTCGGCTTGTCTGGGACCGCCTTGGTGTCCCCCCGGGAGAGTTGGAGGAAGTAGCTCGGGAGAGGGATGTCTGGACCTTTTTGCTAAGGTTGCTGCCCCCGCGACCCGACCCTGGACTAAGCGGAAGAAGATGATGATGATGATGAAGTTAAATCGAGTTCTGACTATACTAACAGACCTCCTCACAAGGATATCCTTCTTGGAGTTACTCTCTTTTCGAGACAACCACTGTAACATGGACCTACTCTGTCAGGGTGGTTGATGTTTACTCTTGTCTGAGATAAGGGTAAAAAATATATATTCTTAGCTGGAACCAATCACTGTTGTTCAGAGCTGTAGCTTTCCCAGTCCACAAGGTGTTCTAAGGCTCCAACCCTGCATCAAGAGATGGCAGTGTGTATGTCAGTTGTGCTTATATGTTGAGGGGCTATAGAGGGACATCAATGTTTGATTAAGGTGACAGTGGTCAGGGTATGACTGACAGATGTAGAATGTTGAGTGAAAGAGAATGAAACAGAGAGCTGTGATGTGGCAGGACAAGATGGTGTGCGACCTCGTTGAGCTCTAAGTTTCTTATACTAGTATAGACAAATGCAACTACCATTAACTTTCTTGTATCTGGAGCAGTGATGAAGGTTGTGAGTAGACAGCCACACAGGGTCTCACGGTTGGCAGATGGGTGACTGATCTCTGTGTTCACTAGCATTCTTCTTTGGTTGTTTTGTAGTGGTTGTGATTTTCTGATGTGTCTAAGCCCAAACTTGCTTCACAAAGAGAACCTAATATGTGCTAGAATGTTTTGAGGCTCATTGTAAAAGGACACTGTAAGTTCTGTATGGATGTAGCCCAAGGATGATTCATGCCTAGCAGTTCTGTGCCTTCAAGAAGTTATTTTCCAGGAATCTCATGAGCTCCTGATTATTATGTTCTATGTGGCCACTAGCTTCCAGGTGACAGCCCAAATGTGAGACTCACTGTGGTTCCCAACGTCTGCATGAATGCCTCTCATAATCTAGAGGTGAAGTGATGTTAACAATGTCTCCAGGAATGCCAAAAGTTTGAACATGTGGCTGAAAACTATTTTGATGGTAGTCAGGAGGCAGGCAGTGAGGTATGTTGGAAATGGTCATAGAGTCTCATGGTGACTGCCTGAGAGAGACAATGGTGGTTTGTTGAAGAACCCAATGGCAATGTGACACCAAGGGTGTTGGGGCAAAAGTAAGGGATGAGCTTTCCTTTGGGAAAATCATGGAGTACCTTGTTGTAAGTGCAGTTAATACTGAAGTGTTTATTCTGAGCTTTATATTCCTCCCTTATCTATATTTCTGATTGTGCAGGTCTCAGGTATAAGAAAATGCCACTATACACAGAACTTCGGGCAGTGTGGCAGATGAAAGAAGACAATGGATAGAAAATACATAGTAGTATAGTCATTTTACTGAAACAACATCCAAAGAACAACATAAAATAGTTTTATATTAGGTCAAATAAAAATTTCTTTCAAGACCGAGGAACTCGTTTGCCACAATTCTGCCACACTAATCAGTAGGAGAATATTTTTGCCAAACAACTCGTTAAATTAAAAACTCCCATGGATATTATGGGTACAGTATGGTAGTGTAGTGGTTAGCACAACTGCCTCACAGCAAGAAGATCCTGGGTTCAATTGCCAAGCTCAGGCATTTCTGTATGAAGTTTGCATGTTTTTCCTTTGTTGATTTCCTCTCAGTGCACATTAGGCGATGGACATTATGCTAACTGGCTGTTAAAAACTTACCCTAGATATTTCACCTAGATGCGCCCCGGTTAAATTGCAATACCAGTTTTTAAGGTGCCACACTGACGTTGTCATCATTTCTTACATTTATATTCTGTATTATATATGCAGGGATCCTTCACTACTTCGCGCTTCAATTTATGCTGTTTCAGTGCATCGCGTTTTTATTTATTTATTTTTTAATATTCAGTGGTGGTCTAGTGGATAGGGCGCAGGATTGCTGATCTTAAGGTTGGGGGTTTGAGTCCCCACAAGGTTGTCGCTGTCCCCCAGTACAGCTAACTGGGTTATCAAAGGCGGGCCATGTCTCTCACTGTCTATGGTATCTTCTTCTTCTTTTACTTTCGGCTGCTCCCTTCAGGGGTCGCCACAGCAAATCATCCGCCTCCACCTCACCCTGTCCTCCGCATCTTCTTTTCTGACTCCAACGACCTTCATGTCTTCCTTCTCCACATCCATAAATCTCTTCTTCGGTCTTCCTCGAGGCCTTCTGCCTGGTAGTTCCAACCTCAGCATCCTACTGCCAATATACTCACTATCCCTCCTCTGTACATGTCCAAACCATCTCAATCTAGCCTCTCTGACTTTGTCTCCAAAACATCTTACGTGGGCTGTCCCTCTGATATACTCATTTCTGATCCTATCCATCCTCGTTACTCCCAGGGAGAACCTCAACATTTTCATCTCCGCTGCCTCCTGCCTTTTCCTCAGCGCCACTGTTTCTAAGCCATACAACATCGCTGGCCTCACCACCATCTTGTACACTTTTCCCTTCATTCTTGCTGACACTCTCCTATCGCACATCACACCGGATACTTTTCTCCAACCATTCCAGCCTGCCTGCACACGCTTCTTCACCTCTTTTCCACACTCTCCATTGCTCTGGATTGTTGAGCCTAAGTACTTAAAATCCTCCACCTTCGTTATCTCTGCTCCCTGTAACATCACCGATCCTCCTGGGTCCTTCTCATTCACACACATGTATTCTGATTTTCTGAGGCTAACCTTCATTCCTCTCCTTTCCAGGGCATACCTCCACCTCTCTAGATTTTCCTGCACTTGTTCTCTGCTCTCACTACAGATCACAATGTCATCTGCAAACATCATAGTCCATGGAGATTCTTGTCTCACCTCGTCTGTCAGCCTGTCCATCACCATAGCAAACAAGAAGGGGCTCAGAGCTGACCCTTGATGCAGTCCCACCTCCACCTTGAATTCGTCGGTCACACCGACAGCACACCTCACCACTGTCTTACATCTCTCATACATGTCCTGCACCACTCTAACATACTTCTCTGCCACTCCAGACTTCCTCATGCAATACCACAGTTCTTCTCTTGGCACCCTGTCATATGCTTTTTCCAGATCCACAAAGGCACAATGTAGCTCCCTCTGACCTTCTCTGTACTTCTCTATTAACATCCTCAAGGCAAACATTGCATCTGTGGTGCTCTTTCTTGGCATGAAACCAAACTGTTGTTCACAAATGCTGACCTCTGCCCTTAGTCTAGCTTCCACTATTCTTTCCCATAACTTCATCGTATGGCTCATCAACTTTATCCCTCTGTAGTTGCTGCAACTCTGCACGTCTCCCTTGTTCTTAAAAATGGGCACCAGCACACTTCTCCTCCACTCCTCCGGCATCTGCTCACTCTCTAGTACCTTGTTGATTGTTCTTGTCAGAAAATCTACTGCTACCTCTCCTAGACACTTCCATACCTCCACAGGTATATCATCAGGACCAACTGCCTTTCCATTCTTCATCCTCTTCAATGCCCTTCTCACTTCACCCTTACTGATCTTTGCTACATCCTGCTCCTCAATGGTTACCTCTTCTACTCTTTTTTCTCTCTCATTTTCCTCATTCATCAGCTCTTCAAAGTACTCTTTCCATCTTCCCAGCACACTCAACCTGTATAAATCATTTTCTCCCTCATTACTGTCCAACCTAGCATACAAGTCATCATACGCCCTCTGTTTGGCCTTAGCCACTGCTACTTTCGCCTTACGCTGTGTCTCCCTGTACTCCTGTTTACTCTCTTCGGTCCTCTCAATGTCCCACTTCTTCTTGGCTAACCTTTTCCTTTGTACACACTCCTGCACTTCCTCATTCCACCACCAAGTCTCCTTATCTACTTTCCTTCCAGAGGACACACCAAGTACTCTCCTACCTGTGTCCCTGATCACATTTGCTGTGGTTGTCCAGTCATTTGGAATCACTTCCTGGCCACCCAAAGCCTGTTTCAACTCCTCCTTGAAGACAACACGACACTCTTCCTTTTTCAGCTTCCACCACTTTGTCTTCTGCTCTGCCTTTGCCTTTTTCACCTTTCTCACCATCAGAGTCATCCTGCACACCACCATCCTATGCTGTTTGGCAACACTCTCACCCACGATGACTTTGCAGTCACTGACTTCCTTCAAATTACATCGCCTACACAAGATGTAGTCTACCTGTGTGCGCCTACCTCCGCTTTCATAAGTCACCCTATGCTCCTGTTTCTTCTCAAAGAAAGTATTCACCACAGCCATTTCCATCCTTTTTGCAAAATCTATCAACATCTGTCCTTCTGCGTTCCTGTCCTGGATACCAAACCTGCCCATCACTTCCTCGTCCCCTCTGTTGCCTGCCCCAACATGTCCATTGAAGTCTGCACCTATGACCACTCTTTCACCTCTGGGGTACTCTGCATCACTTCATCTAAGTCACTCCAGAATCTCTCCTTCTCTTCTAGCTCACATCCTGCCTGTGGGGCATAAGCACTAACAACATTGAGCATTACACCTTCAATTTCTAACTTGAGATTCATCACTCTGTCTGACACTCTTTTCACTTTTAGAACATTCCTGACAAACTCCTCCTTCAAGATGACTCCGACTCCATTTCTCTTCTCATCCACACCGTGATAAAATAGCTTAAACCCTGCTCCTAAGCTTTTAGCTTTGCTACCTTTCCACCTGGTCTCCTGAACACACAGTATGTCCACCTTCCTCCTCTGCATCATGTCAACCAGCTCTCTACCTTTTCTGTGCATAGTTCCAACATTTCTCACTGTCTATGGTGAGAGGCATGTAAAAGAACCATTGCTGACTTTCGTAAAGAGTAGCTGCAAAGCCATCAGTGTGTTTCTGTCCCTTGCTAAAAGGGTTGTGTCAGGAAGGGCATCCGACATAAAAAAAAACCATGCCAGATCAAATGTGCGAATCAAATGATTCGCTCTGGCGACTCCCGAGAAAGGGAAAAAGCCGAAAGGAAAAGAAGAGGAAGAAGATTCATCAAATACAAAAAATAAGGAAATTAAGGAAGAATAGGGGGAAAAAGTTAAGGAAAATGCCAAAAAACAAAGCCAATTATGCAAGAAAACCAAACAAAGTAAACCAAACAAACAAACAAACAACCCCTCCCCATCAAAGCTTCTTACATTTATATGTGAGGTGCACATCTGAGTGTGTGCTCATGTGTCTGTTTGTGTGTGTATTTATATTTTATTTAGATCTTATGCAAGATTTTTGAATGTTTAATTGTTATTATAAGCATTTATAGCATATATATATATATATATATATATATATATATATATATATATATATATATATATATATATATATATATATATATATATATATATTGATATATATATATATATATATTGATATATATTGATATTATATACACATACACATGTACGTAAAACTTCAGTCTGGGAAGGGGGGGTGTTGATCCTACTTTGCAGAATTCGGCAGTCACAGGGGGTTCTCGGTCCCAATTAACTACGGAAAGTGAGGGATTCCCGTATACCATAATTTGATTTTATTTTTTTGATTCAGGTGTGCAGAACATTTGACAGTCATGTAATGTGAATGTCAATATTCAAGTGACTGCGATTGGTAAGGTGTGTGCTGGTAGAATGAGTTCTGAGTGTGCTGTGAGCAGATTCCCAAACAGCAGAACTCTGGATAGAGAAAGAGAAGGTGCCAATCTGGGAGAAAATAAATCAATTTGAATGGATAACAAACAACAGAAATTTCACACACACACACACACACACACACACACACACACACACACACACACACACACACACACACACACACACACACACACACACACACACACACACCATACATATTGGGCACATATTTTACTCTTATATATAATCATTCATTTATACAACATCAAGCCAAAGATTTGTTGCAATTTTCTCTCTCTCAAACCAGTCATAAATAGGCACAAAGAAAATATCTTGTTATAAATAGCAACGATTCTCTCATCAAATGTTCATTCATTCATTCCTTTTCTGAAACGTTTAATCCTAATTAGGGTCGCGGGGAGGCTGGCACCCATCTCAGCCGACTCTGGGTGAGGGCAGAGTAGACCCTGGGTAGATTGTCAGGACATCACATGGCAGAAGCACGCTGACAGCTATGCAGTCTCCTCTTGACAAACGTCAGCAATGGGTTTTATATACATGCCTTTCATCATAGACAGTAAAAAACACAGCCAGCCTTTGATAACCCAGTTAGCTGCACTGGGAGTCTTATCAAATGTGTCAAGATAATAATAATAATAATAATAATAATAATAATAATAATAATAATAATAATAATAATAATAATAATAAGGATGCATGAAATATATTTGATCAAAATACAGTAAATGTTTATTTTAATAATATTATATAAATACAAATTTATGTTTGATGCTTGTATATGTATCCTGTTTATAGAACTACACAGGAATAACCTTATTTCAAAGTTATTTAACTTAAACAATCATATATAACAGTGCAATAAATAATGAACATTGTGTATAGTGAGAGTAAAGACAACTTATTTAGTTAATCAGAAAGAGAAGTGCTTTCCACCTGAACCAAAATATTATTTTTCATTGACTTTACACAAAAACATTGAGTTCGATGATCCTTACATATTATAATAAGTCCTACATTGTCTTTGTGACTTTGACAAGAAGAATTTATCCTTAGTAAGTGTCCTCTTCTTGAATGTTGAAGTTCTGTGTTAGCATGAAGCTGCAATTTACAGGTAAAGCATTCGCTTTATGATTTTTATTTATTTTCATTTTTTGATCTGTGACCTTGAGAGGCCTTTTCATTATTTAGTGATGAACTCAGCTGCTTGCGTGTCGTCCTTCAGGCAAATTGGCTCATGCAAACCCCTCTGTCCCTTTTGCCCTACTTTACATTAACACTGACTAACTAAATTAAATGACAGTGAATGACACACTGGTTGAGGTTAGAAAAAAGGTTTGCACAACCTGAGGACACAACATTTAGTGTGTTTGATAATAAGACCTTTCTTCATTACAATAAAATGTACTTAAAATTTTGCAAGTAAATTAAATATTTAACATTATAACAGGGCTACAAAATAAAATAACATCAATAAAAGAGCACACTTACTGTGACTATGAAAAGATGATAGGCGTCTGTCACCATCTTTAGAGGACAGGTCACCTGGAGTTCTGACCATAGGTCACTTAGATCCAGGATGCAAAAGAGGGCCAACATGGTGCAAGGTGAGGAGTGTAAAATGCACAGAGTCATGATGACAAATTATTTATTACAAATCCTGCACCATGCTCACTGTATGACTTTGTTGAAGGTCTCTACATGGTCTCCCACTCAAGGACATCCAGATGTTATACTCCACCCTTGGCAGTTTGGAAGGAGTGAAACACAAGAAAAAAATAAACATCGTGCATGGTACATACTGTAGGCATTTACGTGAAGGCAGAAGGGGTGATTTATAATCTGTGCTACCATAATGTGGCTTATTTCATAGATCTTAAACTGAACAAGCAGTCATTGGACAAATGTGGGGGAAAATCCAATGCAAGAGAAAGAAATGACTTTTCCCCATGCAGCAGCACGTTCCATTTTATTATACCCCATACAAGTCTTCTTCTTTTTCTTTCGGCTTTTTCCCGTTCTCGAGAGTCGTCACAGCAAATTGTCTGATTCGCACATTTGATTTGGCATGGGTTTTTACGTCGGATGCCCTTCCTGTCACAACCCTTTAGGCAAGGGACAGAAACACGCTGATGGCTTTGCAGCTACTCTTTACGAAAGTCAGCAATGGTTCTTTTACATTCCTCACACCATAGACAGTGAGAGACATGGCCCGCCTTTGATAACCAAGTTAGCTGTACTGGGGGGACGGTGACAACCTTGTGGGGACTCGAACCCCCAACCTTAGGATCAGCGATCCTGCACCCTATCCACTAGACCACCTACAGTATAATAGTGAAATCCCTTTATTTGTGCATATTGCACCAGGCATCAAAAGTAGATTCTTTCCTTCGATCAGTGGTCTATGGGACACGATTTATAAAAAAAAAAAAAAAAAAAAATATATATATATATATATATATATATATATATATATATATATATATATATATATATATATATATATATATATATATATATATATATATATATAAAGTGGACTATTAACCATGTTATAAAGTAAAAAAGAAATTGGAGATGGCTCTGTGTTCCGACAGACCACTGGTCCAACACCGCTAGTCATATAAGATGGGTACATTACTTTAATTGCTTGTGAACCCAACTGATTAGGGTTAGGGGCTAGAACCAATGCTTACTAAGTTGCTATGCAGTTGTACAATATAATAGGGAATGGTAGAAATGATTACCCGTGTTGTTCAGTGGAGCATTTAGGAAGTATCAGTCTCTTGCTCCTGTGACTGTCACATCGGTTGTGAAGCGGGTGGGAAGTATTGTTCAGCATTGTCCCTTGGACAACACTTGCCTCTCCAACACCACTTTCAGAAGGTACAGCTCCATCCCCACAAAGTTACAGGTTTGCAGATCAGTTTCTTCAGTTTGTTTGCATCTGCAACCTTCAGCCTGCTGCCCAAGCATACAGCTGACCGCATCAGACTCATAGAACATCCTGGGCATTGTCTGACAGATGTTGAACAACCTTAGCTGACTGAAAAAAATCACCCTTCCTGTAAAGTGCAATTGTGTTTTTAACTCAATTAAATGTATTGTCAATACGAATGCATCTTATGTATGGATGAAATAAATACTGGCATTATGGTTATCATAGTCAGGTGACTTGCTGAGTAATATGTGAGTGGCTGAGAGAAGTTTACGTCACGACACCGGAAGACTTTTTTCATGTAATCTCTGTCTCTACCAACCATCTGTCTGGTTACGACGATGCTTCTGCATCTCAGGACGCTCAGCTGGCTTAATGAGAGTCTTACATTCATCACCAGGATAAAGCACTGCTACAGGTGTACTCCTGAGACCTCGGATTAACCTTCTTGAACTTACAGTTACACTGATTCAGCTCCTTAAGAGTAATGACCTCCGTTCTGTAATGAACACAATACGCATGCTGTGAATGAACATTGCTATGTTTGTTACTGTGATGACGCCGTCACTATAAGGGCCTTATCGTTGTGGATTATGAACTGCTGTAAAAAAAAAAAAAAGCTCCATGCTCGACCAATTTCCGTGTTGATACTCTCCCAGTGATTTTGGTTTTTGTTTTCCCCTCACCACTATGGTGAACACAATTTTTCCCGCACCCCAGTGCTTCCCTTGAGCTCAATAAAAGTCATTGTTTCATGAGGGAGGAAAGGTGTGTTGGGTGCTCGGAAATATAATCTCGACCAATCAGCTTGCTGCATTCACAGCCAATCAGAGAGCACTCAAGTCAAGCAGGAGAACAGAGCATGTTGGGTACCATAGTTCAATTTACAAGTAATGCTGTAGTGTGCATGAATTTTGAATAATCTTTAATTTCCCAATGGGAAATCCCGCGATATTGCGAGGATGCGAAGTCGAAAATGCGAAGTGGCGGGTGATTACTGTATATGGTTTATTGTAGCGCCAAGACTTAATATTTATTTATTTAAAATTTTATATAACAAACAGTGACTGGTGTATTTTAATAGGTGAAACAGGATCTAAATATATCTTTTGGAACTCATAGTGAGTAATAACACTGCAGAAAAAGTAGCATGCAGCCTTGGGCCCTGCACATGTAGTATCCCTTAGCACAGTGTGCATATACATAATTGTTTTCTGTTTTACTTGATTGCGTTTAGACTGTTTTGCTTAATCTGGAAGATCTGGATGTGGTTTGCATGCAGATTTAGATATCACTGATTTTACTCTGTTTTATGGTAAGATATAGGTTTGTGAATTTAATGCATATTTTATTGTTTCAGTTAAATTCCATACTCACCAATAATATTTACGGCGCATTTATCCCAGCCTGTAGAGCTATTCAGATTCTCTAACATGATATACTGTTTAAACAAGTATCTACTTTTGCTTACTTTGTTAAACATATTGACTGAGTACTTGTGCTTCCCATGGCCCCATATAACTACAGTGGTATGAAAAAGTATCTGAAACTTTTGGAATTTCTCACATTTCTTCATAAAATCACCATCAAATGTGATCTGATCTTTGTCAAAATCACACAGATGAAAAAACAGTGTCTGCTTTAACTAAAACTACCCAAAACATTGATAGGTTTTCATATTTTAATGAGGATAGCATGCAAACAATGACAGAAGGGGGAGGAATCAGTAACTGAACCATCACATTTAATATTTTGTGGCCCCCTTTTGGCAGCAATTACTTCAACCAGACGCGTCCTGTAGCTGCAGATCAGTCGGGCACATCGATCAGGACGAATCTTGGCCCATTCTTCTTTACGAAACTGCTGTAGTTCAGTCAGATTCCTGGGATGTCTGGCATGAATCGCTGTCTTGAGGTCATGCCACAGCATCTCAATGGGGTTCAAGTCTGGACTTTGACTTGGCCACTCCAGAACGTGTATTTTGTTCTTCTGAAACCATTCTGAAGTTGATTTACTTCTGTGTTTTGGATCATTGTCTTGTTGCAACATCCATTCTCTTTTTAGCTTCATCTGTCTGACAGATGGCCATAGGTTTTCCTGCAAAACATCCTGATAAATTTTTGAATTCATTTTTCCATTAATGATTGCAAGTTGTCCAGGCCCCGAGGCAGCAAAACAGCCCCAAACCATGATGCACCCTCCACCATGCTTCACGGTGGGGATGAGCTGTTGATGTTGGTGAGCTGTTCCATTTTTCCTCCACTCATGACGATGTGTGTTCCGCCCAAACAATTCAACTTTGGTTTCATCAGTCCACAAATTATTTTGCCAAAACTTCTGTGGAGTGTCCAAGTGCCTTTTTGCGAACATTAAATGAGCAACAATGTTTTTTTAGACAGCAGTGGCTTCCTCCTTGGAGTCCTCCCATGAACACCATTCTTGGCCATTGTTTTACATATAGTTGATGTGTGCAGAGAGATATTGGACTGTGCCAGTGATTTCTGTAAGTCTTTAGCAGACACTCTAGGTTTCTTTTTACCCCTCTGAGTATTCTGCGCTGAACTCTTGGCGTCATCTTGGGAGAGAAGCAACAGTGCCAAACTCTCTCCATTTGTGGACAACTTCTCTGACTGTCGATTGATGAACATCAACACTTTTAGAGACAATTCTTGATCACAGGTCTTCAGACCGCTCTTTTGAGCGAGCCATGGTGCACATCAGACAATGCTTCTCATCAAGACAATTCTTACCAGGTGTGTGTTTTATAGTGGGCAGGGCAGCTTTAAGCCACTCATCAGTGATTGGGCACACACCTGACTTAAATTGTTTGGTAAAAATTGGTTTCAATTGCTCTTTAAGTCTCCTTAGGCAGAGGGTTCTGTTACTTATTCCAACCTTCTGTCATTGTTTGCATGCTATCTTCATTAAAATATGAAAACCTATAAATGTTTGGGTGGTTTTAGTTAAAGCAGACACTGTTTTTTCATCTGTGTGATTTTGACAAAGATTAGATCATATTTGATGGTGATTTTATGCAGAAATGTGAGAAATTCCAAAAGGTTCAGATACTTTTTCATACCACTGTATAACATGAACATTTGCAACCTCAGAGCACGTTCATACACAAGCACAACTAAGTTCAATTAATTATGTGATATTTATATCTGTAGCTGTTTCACTGGAATAAATCCTGATAGTGGGACAAAATGTGGGAGGAGCAAGGAAGTGAGCAAGAAGATGGGTAAAACAGTAAAGACAAAGAAGGACATCAATACATGTGTTTTATCATATCCCTCACGACTTTGTGCTTCAAATAATGCTTCTTCAGTGCATCGCAGTTTTTAAAATAAATAAATAAATAAATATTCATTGAATTAAAAAGTCACAAAAACAAGGCCAATTATGCAAAAAAAAAAAAAAAAATCTAAACAAACACCAAACAAACAAAAAAAACAACAACTCAAAATCTTACATCAAAACTGGATACACTTTTGCATCTGTGTGTGCAGTGTGCATCTTCTTCATACCAACTGTATGTGTGTGTACAGACGCTCCCCAGCTTTCTAACGACTTACGTTCAGGACGACCTTTCTTAGATGAATTTGTTTGTAAGTTGTTACAGGGCATTATTTAGAGGGGAAGATATGTTTAAACCTTGTATAACTAACCTATCCGAGTTTGTACTCTCTCTCTCTCTCTCTCTCTCTCTCTCTCTCTCTCTCTCTCTCTCTCTCCACATAATCATCAGTACATTATGTCCAGTGTTTAAACTCCTGGTTCCTCTCAAGCACAGCACAGGGGATCTTATCAGATTTACAGAGAGTTTCACTCTTATCAAGTTCATTATAATACTGGAGTCAATTTGTGTCTTCTTTGAAAGTTTTGGCAGGAGTTCAGAAAAGTATTGTTTTGTTTCTCTTCGGAAATTTAAAACAGATTATTTGGCCTCAGCACATAATCAGATCTATGAAGGTTTGGGTGATCCACATTGGGCTTATACCTACATGGCTGAAGGTTATTTAAAATTGACAGAAATGAAAACAGTATGGGATAAATACAATAGCAATAATAATTAAAAAAGAAACTCAAGTCTTTCACAAAAGTGACCTCTGAAAATAAACCTAGGCTACCTCTCTCTTCATGTGATCAACCTCCACCTTATAACAATAAACCGCCTTAAGCACCTGATACCAAGAAACCATATCCAAATCTGGCAAAGCTGAACCCTGCCTTGAGTTGCCCCACCACACCGACACCCAATTCGACAAATATGTGCTCACCCCCAGAGAGTGACACTTCTCTGGGAGTCGTCCGCAAGGAAAGACCCATGCAGGCTGCAGGTTTTCGGTCTGATCCTCCACCCCTGAACAATACTTTTGTTTGGCCAATGGACCCCAATGACCCAAAGATACCCAAAGATTTACTCTCCCTCAGTGAGTACATTGAAGGATGTCATTAAGATGCTCCCTTCCCCCATCAAACCACTGAACTTTGTGAAAATACTAATTAAAACCTCTCTCCACTGTCAGTTTATGGAACCCCTCCCTGAATCGCCACCTTATCGTGGTGGAGGGGTTTGCGTGACCTAATGATCCTAGGAGCTATGTTGTCGGGGGCATAATGCCCCTGGTAGGGTCACCCAAGGCAAACAGGTCCTGGGTGAAGGTCCAGACAAAGTGCGATTCAGAAGACCCCTATTTAGAAGACCCATCTAAGACTATGCCATCTTGGAGTAAACATTTGAAGCAGTCTCCCTTGCCCGGACGCGGGTCACTGGGGTTCCCTCCTGGAGCCAGGCCCAGGGGAGAGGCTTGAAGGCGAGCGCCTGGTGGTCGGGCTTATGCCCATGGAGCCTGGCCGGGCCTAGCCCGAAAAGAAGACATGGGTCCGCCCTCCCATGGACCCACCACCCGTGGGAGGAGTTTTAGGGGTCAGGTGCAGTGTGAGTTGGGTGGCAGCCAAAGGCATGGGTTCTGTCGGACCGATCCTCGGCTACTTACTCTGACCCTCGGGACATGGAATGTCACCTCTCTGGCGGGAAAGGAGCCTGATTTGGTGTGTGAGGTGGAGAGATACCGACTAGATATAGTCGGGCTCACCTCAACGCATAGCTTGGGCTCTGGAACCATCCATCTCGAAAGAGGCTGGACCTTCTTCTCTTCTGGAGTTGCTCATGGGGAAGGCGGCAAGCCGGTGTGGGTATTCTTGTTACCCCCGTCTCGGTGCCCAAATGTTGGGGTTCTCCCCGGTTGACGAAAGGGTAGCTTCCCTCCGTCTTCGGGCGGGGGGGCGGGTCCTGACTGTTATTTGTGCTTTTGCACCAAATGACAGTTCAGAGTACCCACCCTTTTTGGAGTCTTTGGGGGGGGGGGGGTGTTGGAGAACGCTCCCTCGGGAGACTCGCTCGTTGTCTTGGGAGACTTCAACACCCATGTGGGCAACAATAGTGTGACCTGGAAGGGTGTGATCGGTAGGTACGGCCTTTCCAGTCTGAATCCGAATGGTGTTTCGTTGTTGGACCTGTTGGACCTGTTTGACCTCATAGTTTGTTTATCACGAACACCATGTTCGAACATAAGGGTGTCCATAAGTGCACTTGGCACCAGGACACCCTAGGTCGCAGTTCGATGATTGACTTTGTAGTCGTGTCATCGGACTTGCGACCATATGTTCTGGACACTCGGGTGAAGAGAGGAGCTGAGCTGTCTACCGATCACGACCTGGTGGTGAGTTGGCTTCGGTGGTGGGGGAGGTTGCCTTCCAGACCTGGCAGGCCCAAGCGTGTAATCAGGGTCTGCTGGGAACGTTTGGCGGAGTCTCCTGTCCGAGAGGCCTTTAACTCCCACCTCCGGCAGAGCTACAACCACGTTCCGGAGGAGGCGGGGGACATGGAATCCGAATGGGCCATGTTTCGTGCCTCCATTGCTGAGGCGGCAGCCCATAGCTGTGGCCGTAAGGTCGTCGGTGCTTGTCGTGGCGGTAATCCCCGAACCTGGTGGTGGACACCTGCGGTGAAGGGGGCAGTCCAGCTGAAGAAGGAGGCCTATCGGGTTTATTAGCCTGTGGGACTCCTGAGGCAGCAAACGGGTACCAGCAGGCCAAACGTGCTGCAGTCGAGGCTGTCGCAGATGCAAAATCTCAGGTGTGGGAGGAGTTCGGTGAAGGCTTGGAGAGTGATTATCGGTTGGCCTCAAAAAGGTTCTGGGCCACCATCCCACGCCTCAGGAGGGGGAAGCAGTTCTTCACAAACACTGTTTACAGTGGAGGTGGGGAGCTGCTTACCTTGACTGGGGATGTTGTTGAGAGGTGGAGGGAAGACTTTGAGGACCTCCTCAATCCCACCAACATGCCCTCTGTGGAAGAGGAAGACCCTGGGGGTTCGGGTGAGGGTCCACCCATCACTGGAGTGGAGGTCACTGAGGTTGTCAAAAAGCTCCTCGGTGGTCGAGCTCCGGAGTTGGACGAGATCCGCCTGGAATATCTCAGGGCTCTGGATGTTGTAGGACTGTCTTGGTTGACACGTCTCTGCAACATCGCGTGGTCATCAGGGGCTGTACCTCTGGATTGGCAAACTGGGGTGGTGGTCCCAATTTTTAAGAAGGGGGACCGGAGGGTGTGTTCCAATTATCGGGGAATTACACTCCTCAGCCTACCTGGGAAAGTCTATGCAGGGGTACTAGAGAGGAGGATCCGACCGATAGTTGAACCTCGGATTCAGGAGGAACAATGTGGTTTTCGTCCTGGCCGCAGCACTCTTGACCAACTCTATATGCTCCACAGGATTCTGGAGGGTGCATGGGAGTTTGCCCAATCTGTCCACATGTGCTTTGTGGATTTGGAGAAGGTTTTCGACCGTGTCCCTCGAACGATCTTGTGGGGCGTGCTCCGAGAGTACGGCATTCGGATCTGTTGCTACGAGCTATTCGGTCGCTGTATCACTGGAGCCAGAGTTTGGTCCGTATTGGTAACAGCAGGTCAGATTCGTTTCCAGTGGGAGTTGGAGTCCGCCAAGGCTGTCCTTTGTCACCGATTCTGTTCATAATTTTTATGGACAGAATTTCTAGGCGCAGTCGAGGCGATGAGGGGTTCTGGTTTGGTGGCCATCGGATATCATCTCTGCTTTTTGCGGATGATGTTGTCCTCTTGACTTCATCAAGTCGGGCCCTCCAGCTCTCATTAGAGCGATTCGCAGCTGAGTGCGAAGCAGCCGGGATGAAGATCAGTACCTCCAAGTCCGAGGCCATGGTTCTCAGTCGGACAATGGTGGAATGTACCCTCCGGGTCGGGAATGAGGTCCTGCTCCAAGTGGAGGATTTTAAGTATCTTGGGGTCTTGTTTATGAGTGAGGGAAGGATGGAGCGAGAGATCGACAGACGGATGTCTGTCCGTCGTGGTGAAGAAGGAGCTGAGCCGCAAGGCAAAGCTCTCAATTTACCAGTCGATCTACGTTCCAACCCTCACCTATGGTCACGAGCTTTGGGTACTGACCGAAAGAACAAGATAATGGATACAAGCGGCTGAAATGAGCTTCCTTCGCCGGGTGGCGGGGTTCTCCCTTAGAGATAAGGTGAGAAGCTCCACCATCTGGGGAGAGCTTGGAGTAGATCCGTTGCTCCTCCGCATTGAGAGGGGCCAGTTGAGGTGGCTCGGGCATCTGGTCAGAATGCCCCCCGGACACCTCTCTGGTGTGGTGTTTCGGGCATGTCCAACCGGGAAGAGACCCCGGGGTCGACCTAGAACACGCTGGAGGGACTATGTCTCTCGGCTTGTCTGGGACCGCCTCGGTGTCCCCCCCGGGAGAGTTGGAGGAAGTGGCTCGGGAGAGGGACGTCTGGACCTCTTTGCTGAGGTTGCTGCCCCCGCGACCCTGGACTAAGCGGAAGAAGATGATGATGATGATGATTATAGGTTCACATTACATGCTGTATTGGGTGACAGATACGATTAAACCAGAGTGTCAAATAAAGTTCTGTGATTACAACCTGAAAATGATCAGTGGGATAAGGAAGAAAAAATGAAAAAAACTGAATATTAGTTTTACTGTAAATATACTGAAAAGGCCATGAAAGATTTAAAGGAGTAACTCACTAGATATTTGCTCACCCGCCAACAAGATCATCGTGACCTTTCCCAGGTCACTAATGGCAAGCAACAGAAGGATGAGACCACCTCTAAATTTTACATTCACTTCATAGACACCTGTACACTGTTAGGGGATGGAATTAGATGTTTTCAAACTCAATCTATTGTTCACTGCCACCTTTATGAATAACTGCAATCCGGAAGTTCAAAAGACCCTGAAAAATCAGCTGTCTGATCATAGTAACATGACGGTAAAGAATTTGTGAGAGAGAGTGAGAGCTATGGAGCGAGACGGTGTTTTGGAATGTAAACAAATTGTATGCCTCTCTGTAGCAGGTGGGCGCACTGAGCCATGTAATCAGAGAGGAGGGGCAGAGGGAGAGGATAAAGTGCTGCAATGAGTAATAATTCTAACCCTCACCATACTGGAGCATGTTACTATTGTGGTCAAGAAGGACACTGGTCTAGAGAATGCAGAAAGAAAAGGGCGGATGAACAAACTGCAGCTGTCTTCCCTCCTCTCCCTTCCCCCTAATCCTCCAAAGGTTAATCCTTTATCTGGAATGCAAACAAAGATATATAACCCAATCCCACAGCGCCATAATCTCAATATGTTGAATTGTACTTTTGAGTCACAGCAGGCCATTGATTTACCCTTTATTGAACTGTGTATAGGGGAATCAGTTTACCTATTTCTGATGGACATTGGTGCCACTAAGTCTTCATTGGGTTGTGAGTTCCAGTGGCCTGTTTCTGACTGACAAATTTGAGTCAGAGGCAAAGGCAGATTGTATTGATGGAATACTTGACTCTTTGTTACAACACGGAGAGATTAGACCATGTGTTAGTTTGCACAACATACTTTGCAACCCAGTGCATAAGCCTGATGGAATATGGAGATTTACTCAAGACTTGTGGAACACCTGTTGTAACAACCTGTAGCACCTGTTGAACCTGGTGTGTCCTCTATTATGGCTTCTATTCTATGCCATCACTCACATTTCTCTGTTATTGATGTTTGTTCTGCTTTCTTTAGCATTTCTGTTGAAGAGGAGACACAGCCTCTTTTTGCTTTCATGCACAGGGGCAGACAGTACACCTGGATGTGTCCTCCACATTGCTTTATTAATTCTCCTGCAGTCTTTGCTGCAGTGGTATGTGATCTGACTATGTCAACTGATTCTGTTGTTTTGCAGTATGCAGATGACCTCATTGTTTCAGCTGCGTCATAAAACACCTGTGCAAAGCCTCTCTCTGCCTTCTTGAACACCTGGCTTCAAAGGGTTTCAAGGTATCAAAGGAAAAGCTACAGTTTTGTAAAGACACAAAATATCTCAGTTTCAAACTTTCTCAAGAGATCAAATGCCTCTCCAAGGATTGTATTCAGGTAATCCTCGAGACTAAACACACACTAATGGCCTTCCTGGGTCTATCAACTGCTGCATTCAATGGATCACTGACTGTTTTTTATATGACAAGTGCCTCAGATCCGCCGTCTTACACAATGATCTTCTGCAACAACCCTTAACCTATACTCTAGATATGGTAGAGGCATGGGGCTGGGACTAAATGTAAAGATACATTTCACTTATACATCTGTGAGTGACTGCACTGCCTCTGCTCTCTTGGTTTAGGAACACGGTGGGGGAGACCATGTGCATTTTTGTGTAAAACACTTGATGCTCTAGCCCAGAGTTTACCAGCCTTCCTTTGAGCTGTGGCAGCCTGTGCAGTTATGGTTCAAGATGATGAGAAATTGGTATTATCACACTCCATGATGCCTTGCGATGACCTGCCAAGCTGTCCAGGGTGTACTCTGCCCTTGCCCAGAGTCGGCTGAGATGGATGCCAGCCTCCCCGTGACCCTAATTAGGATTAAGTGGTTCAGCGGTTTCAGGATTAAGTGGAACCTGCATTCTCCTCATCAGGTACACAGGTATTGCAGAATATACAGATGCAAAACATGACAGCACAAATAAACCAGTACAGTCAGCCCCTACTTACGAAACCCATGGCTTTGAAAACTTCGGGTTATCTGGTAGACGTCCTCTGTATACGAAAACAACCCCCTCTTACGAAAAGCGCCAAATTCAAAATTTAAACATGCCAATCAAAATTTCACACAATGCTCGAGTTGCTCTCTCATTGGCTGTCTCTCAACATCCCACCCCACTGGCCTCCTGTACCCATTACTGTACCCATACCTTTTGTTCGCCAGAGGCATGAGGAGAGTTGAAGAGGACCGTTGGCTTGTTTTGAGATCATTGCAGTGTTATATTTCATTATCGACAAAACCCCACTACAATCGGGATGATATTGAAGTAGAAGGAGACCTTAAAGCGGAAATACAGTGACTGAGGCGATTATTTCGGCATAATATTGAAGCAGAAGGAGCATGAGCAGAGTGCTCCATGGAAAAAGACCTCCAATCTCACAAGGAAGCTAGTTAATATTTAATCAGGACCTCTGATCTTTCAAACAGGTACTGTAATTCCGCTTTAAATAAAACATCCCGTCCATTTAAACATTCAAATAGAATTGTTCCGTCAGCTGAGCCCACATTCGGCAAAACGCACCATAGAGACAGACCTTTTATGTGTGTGTGTGTGTGTGAGAGAGAGAGAGAGAGAGAGAGAGAGAGAGAGAGAGAGAGAGAGAGAGACAGTGTGTGTATGTGTGTGTGTGAGAGCGAGATAGAGAGAGAGACTGCCTACAGAGTCAGTCAGAGATGAAAGGAGGCTTAACTCTCTTTCGAGAGAGCACTTTGCAGCTTTTTCATTTTTAAGTTGTTTAATTCAGTAAATGTTTAATAAATGTGGCGTGCTCCAAATGATGCAAATGATGGCAGCCTTAATTTGTAACAATACAAGTCTCTCAAATCATTTGGTGATGGGTTGACGGCTACTGGGTGATGGTTGTTCAGGCAGCAAGCTGTGGTCTCTTAATCACTGGAGTGATTGTGGCTGTCTTGAGGCAGGTGGGAACCATACATTGCAGTAGCGAGAGGTTGAAGATGGTGATAAAACCATCTGCTAGTTGATCTGCACATGCTTTAATTACCCTTCCTATTATACTGTCTAGTCTAGTAGTTTCTCTCATTAACTCTGCACAAAGTGGCTCTGATCCACTACTGTTGCAGCTGGGTAGGGTCATTGCCCCTCTATGGAAGACCAAGGCAGGTGTGTGCCTTGGTGTTAGTTGAAGCAAGTAAAAAACTAGTTTGAGGTGTTTGTTAGGGTGCTGTCCAAGGAGTGTGCTGAACTGTGTCCTTGTAGACAGTGAGTGTCTGATCCCCTTCCACATGTTCCTGGTGTTCTCGTTAAAGTGCTCCTTGATGAGTTACATATTTCTTAGCTTTTTTTTTGATACCTTTCCACAGCTTATTTCTTTTTAAGCCTTCTGGTCTCTTGACTTGACAGCATCATCCTGTGCTCTAAGCAGGATGCACACCTGACCATAAACCTGTTTCAGGAGTACTTTAACAGTCCTTTATTGTGGTCACATTCTCAGTGCAGTAATTTGTGTAGGAGTGCACAGCTGATGAGAGACCCTCCAGACTTTCCTGTGACTATTTCCTAGTCTATAGAGTCAAAGCAATCCAGAAGAGCTGCAGTGGCTTATTTAGTTAGCAACTGGGAGGTTTTAACTGCTGGTGTATAAATTCAGATTTAGGTTTAGTAGCAAGATTCAGAGACCGGAAGAGGTGATCCAAGATGTGGCAGAGAGGTGACTTTATAGGAATCTGGGATGTTGGTGTGAACTTGATCCGGTATTTTTTGTTTGACCCCCCCAACTCATCGGAAAACTCACACTTTTTTTCAGAATATGGACAGAACACTTTGTTACTATATCTAAACAGCAGGGACTGTCTTTATAAAGTTGGAACACCAGCTGTTGATGTAAACACACAAGCCGCATTCTGTTTCTGCCCAGACATGCTAGTTTTGTCTGCTCTGAAGGTAGCATGGCCCACAAGCTCAATCACAGTATCCAAGGCGGAAGTGTTTAAGTTTACCTTTAACAATGATTCATGGTTGTGAATTAACTCTCAGTCGAAATGCTTCCATCTTGTTGCTGAGTGACCAGAAGTTGGTGAGAAATAAGCTTTTTTAAATGGCTGGTTTTTAGGGGTGAGCATTTAGCTTGGCCCTTATCCATACACTCTTCCCCTTCTGTATCCTGTGTTGCCATCACCTGTGCCATTTCAGCAGGGGGATGGAAATGAGAAGTCCATGGGATTGGGGATCTCTGGCAGAATGAAATCCCAGTTGATCTTTCTGAATGTGGAGCACTAATTATTCAAAACCATGAGCTGTAGCCTTGCTGTAGTACATGCAAACTACATAAATGTCATGGCTGGTAAAACATAAAGAACACCAGGCTACTGGGTCTACTTGCACGGTCATGGATGAGCAAGAGATGGGATTTGAACATGAAACAGAGGTTAGGGTTTGTCTGAGGGCTATACAATATTAATGCCTGTGTGATTTCAGAGGCAAGAAAGAAAATTTCAAACTCCAGCCCAAATGGTTTGGATTTAGCTTGAGGGTTCTCAAGTACTGTTGTTGGGTATAATCCTGGAACAATTTGGAAGTTTGTTCTATCTGAAATGTGTAATTCATGTTCGAGAGAAAAGAGGAGCATTAGAAAAATGTCTTTTTTAAAATAATGCTGGCCAAAAATCAACATTTCTCTTTCAAGTTAACTGACCTGGTGTGTTCAACATCTAACAGTATATGGATCAAGTGCTCCTTCTGTGGAAACCCTGCCATCTGAAGTTGGATATTGCATAGGCTCCTTATGTCTTTGACCAGAAAAGAAAACTGAAATATGGACACAATTGCTAATAAGCGTTTTATTGGGTAAAGTGTTAACTTTTTCAGGCCTTTCAGCAAGTAGTGTTGATGTTGACCATAGATGATGTGACTTAGTTGGATGCCATGGTGGACATTATGCTGGAACAACTTCAGTTGTGACTAGTGAGATCAATCCAGGGGTGGCAGTGGATGCAGGTATGAGTGGTTGCTAGGTTTTCTCCAGGTGTGGGCCTTCCATTTGGCTCTCCTGTCCTCTGCCAGGTTCTGAATCTTGTCTCCCCTTCAGCTGTTTCTTCAGCAGACTGTGCCTTCTGCTGTGCTCTCCCAGTTCTCAGTGTTTATGTTCAGAGCTTTCATACCGCACTAGCAGACATCTTTATATTGCAGCTTGGGTTGGCCAATAGATCTTGGGCCAGAAGTTTGTTTCCCATTCAGACCGTCTTTTGGAATCCAGCGAACATGGCCGAGTCAGTGCAGCCTGCATTGTCTGAGGGGTGAAAACATCATGGGGAGGCTAGCATGTGCATGGCTCTCAATGTTAGGTACTTTGCTCCACTTGATATTAAGGACGCTTCGCAGCGCATCTGGAAACTAGTCTGCCCCTGCTCTGCTTATGTTGTACAAGACTTAATGCCATACAGCAGAGTTATGATAATGCAGGCGTTGTACACTACCTTATTGATCATATGAGCTTGGCATTCTCCCAGACATGTGTGGTGAGCCAAACAAGATATGTTGCAACCTTCTTGATGTGTTGGTTTATCTCAGCACCCAGAGACAGGACCTAAGGTGTACAAGGCTGAGTTCATAATTGTCAATGGCATTTCCACAACAAGTTGGCTCGTTGGTCTTTTTCAGGCTAATCATGAGCCCAAAGTCCTTGCAGGCCAGAAAAAAATCTGTCCATGGGATCTTGTAGCTCTTGCTCTGTGAGTGAAGTGACAAGTGTCATCAGCAAAGAACAGGTCTCTGATGGTAATTTCACAAACTTTGGTCTTTGCTCTCAATCTGGCAAGGTTTAAAAGCTTCCCATCTGCTCAGGTGTGCAGGTCTTTCTGTGGCAGTCCAAATGTCTCGGAAGCAGGAAGAAAAAGATCTGAAGAGGGTTGATGCCAGAACACAGCCTTGTTTCATACCACTCTTGATGTTGAAGGGCTCAGACATGCAGCCTTCATATTGCACTGTTGCTTTCAAGCTGTCATGGAAGGAAATGATCATGCTGTGTAGCCGTGGGAGGCATCCAATCTTTTCCAGGATACTGAAGACCCCTTCCCTGCGAACCACGTCAAATGCTTTCTGAGGTTAATCAAAGCGATGTACAGATGTCTGTCTGCAGTTGGCAGGGGAGAACAGGTCCATTGTAGAGTGCTCTGCTCTAAAATCATATTGGGACTCAGGATATACACACTCCACTAGTTAGTGTTATGGGCATGTACATCATAAATATATTCAGTTGGCGTGCTGTGGATGGTGGTGCATGGTATTGCTCAGCTGTTTTTGGGTCACGGTTGTTTTGCCTTCATGGTCTAATTGGGTGTGGAACTTTCCAACATGTTAGGGAAACTTCGAGATGGGCCTAGTTGCGCATGCGCTCTGGTGACAGGTCAGGTGATTTAGAACATTCCAGAAAAGGAACTGTCCCGAACTTTAAATAAATTCTCTAAGGACCCGTTGCCGACCAGCTCGCACGGATCATCCAACGAGCTTCATCCAGGTTTTGTCATTCAAGACTTCATCAGCCAAGTCCATTATCCTCATTCATCCACAGCTAACACGAGGATTTTCATCATTCGTGTCTTTCGATATATGGGATTCCAAGCTTTCGACCACCAGCATGCACTGTCTCTAAATTTATCATACTGCAGCTACATGGTGACCATCTTTATTTTGTGACCCTAGTTCAATTTGTATTTTGTTTAGGTTTAAACTGTTTTGTCTTATTTTGTTAATATTATTAAATTGTGTATATTGTATGTCATGGTTTGTCTTGTCTTGCTGGTTTCACGGCACTTTTCATATTCGAAATTTACATGCGTAACATAAGCACGCTAGCACAACTCGGGCATACATTTTGCCAATGATGCTCAGAAGGGAGCTGTCTCTGTACTTAGTTGCTCCTCTTGCCCTTGTTCCTATGCCAAGGTTGTCACCTTGTATCTTATGGCACACGTCCCTCTCGCCAGCATTGGGAAGAATATTATGTAGTGGCTGCAGAAGAGTGGTCTTGCAGTGCTTTATTAAATTGGGTGGGATGCCATCAGTTTTACCCCCCCCCCTTTTTTTTTTTTTACTGAAGGTGAAAGTTCACTACTGGGAGTGTTGGTTTCACTTCTGGCATTGACGCATTTTCAATTTTATTCTGATTTAAAATGTTTAGGTTTCAATGGGTGACTCTCCATGACTGCCAATTCAGTGATTTTTGCTGTTTGGGAATAATCCGGAAAGGTTAAAGATTTGAAAAATTTGACTTGTTTTGCATATTCATTCATTATGACGCTCAATAGCCAGTTGAGTGTGCTAAAAACCACTGTAAGGTTTGTGTTGAAACACATTCCAGCAGTAAGATTAATTCAAAACAGCTAGATGCACACATGAATAATCCTTCCCTGAGAACATTTCAGGCAAAATAGGTTCAAGAGAAATCTGAAGAATTTTATATGCGCTATCATTGAATGGACTTTTTTTTTTTTTTAAAGGGCTAATGTGATGGAAAGGGTGCAAAGTTGTTTAGATGCTTCTCTTAAGGTTAACACAGCTGGTGTTGAGCAGATCACCTAAAGCTGTGGCAGGCCATCTCTGTGTAAAGAATAAAATATGAAGGGGCTGTGACACTACTTTTTGGTCCAGTCTGAAGAGTATCGTAACAACGTATTGGAAAACCTGCCATACTTTTTACCTAACTGAACAACCCAATCCAAGAGTCAAATCCCTTATTGAGCTGAAATCCATTAGTAAAGAAAACATTGAAATATTTGCTTCTGGACTGTATGGATGTGCTGCCAAATAGTAAAGCTGAGTGAAAAGTAATTAAGGCCCATGTCCACGATTGACCGATTACTTTATCTGTCCTTTTTATATTTTTATATCCATTTTGTAAATTTCATGATCCTTATGGGCTACAGTGGTGTAGTTGTTGGCATGTATGCCTTACAGCAAGGAGGTCCTGAGTTGGTCTCAGTCTTCAACATATTTTGTGTGTAGTTTGCATGTTTTCTCTGTGCATGTATGGGTTCCTCCAGATACTCTAGTTTCCACCCACATGCATATTGGGATAATCAGATGCTCCAAACTTTCCTTGTGCCCTGTGATGTGGTGGCTTGTTCTGAGTGTTCCCCAATGCCAGCTGAGATGTTTACAGTCTTCCTGTGACCCTAGTAGGAGTAAGCAGTTTGGAAAATTAATGAGTAAATGTGTGAATGATGCTTGTAATCTGAGAGTACTTGTGTACTTATGTTTTCATAGCATCCAGATATGTGCGCAAGGGCCTCTTGCTCACTGGTCAGAGGCTAGAATTGATAACTGATCAACACTTTCAGTACTGATGTGTGAAAGTGCTTATTGCCCTGCATATTTTCTATTATGCTTTATTAAAGCAACACCAATTCTGAGAATTTTGATTTAATTCATGACTTCTTGGTGTGCCAAGAGTAGTGCAAACTGACTAGCAGAGCAATTTTATGCCCCACACCTTTTCCCATTTGGTAAAATAACTTGGTGTCAACATCCAGTGCTTTCTTTCCTGAGTCTCAAGAGGTCCTTGCACATTTTTCTCAAACAATACAATTTAAAGGAAAAGTGCTGGATAATGACTTAAAAAATCAGTAGCCCCCTGTAAATGTGTTTGATTAAGATATGTATGTTACCTGTGCAATGGCGCACAAGAAGCTGAGCTGTTCCAGAGGAAAAACTAAAGTACTGTTTTGATTTGGTTAAGCTGGATTTGGATTTGCCACCTGCATTACATTGCAGGTAAGGCTTTTGGTAGACCTTATGCTGTTAACAAACAAGTGGTCAGACCTGAGCGATCAATGTTCCAATAGTACAAGGCAATCTTACCGAAGCCTTATCAAACTGCTTATTCTGATTCAAATGTAGATGGATACTTTAGTTTCCTTGAACAAAATCTGTGGGCTCTGATAGAACTCAAAAGGGAGATTTTAATGTTCCATCTGAATCCATTATTAATCATTCAAGAAGTAGATATACACTGGGGACATGTGATATTCAGCAGTCAGATTTGATAATTCATTCAAATGCATCTGTTTTTAGATCGATTAGCATCTTGATGTGGGGAAATGCTAAGCTCACTAAGGAACAGTTTTATTTTAAATTATATTATATTTAATTGGATGACTTTGATGTTTGCAGATGACATTGTGATCTGTAGTGAGAGCAGACAATAAGTGAAGGAAAATCTAGAGGTGGAGGTATGCCCTGGAAAGGAGAGGAATGAAGGTTAGCCTCGGTAAAACAGAATACATGTGTGAAAGACAAGGACCCAAGAGGAAAGGTGAGGTTACAGGGAGCAGATATAAAGAAGGTGGAGGATTTTAAGTACTTAGGCTCAACAATCCAGAGCAATGGAGAGTGGAAAAGAGGTGAAGATGCGTGTGCAGGCAGGTTGGAATGGTTGGAGAAAAGTATCCGGTGTGATAGGAAGGTATTGGCAAGAATGAAAGGAAAAGTGTACAAGACGATGATGAGGCCATCAATGTATGGTTTAGAAACGGTGGCCCTGGGGAAAAGACAGGAGGCTGAGCTGGAGGTAGCAGAGATGAAAATGTTGAGGTTCTCTTTGGGAGTAATGAGGATGGATAGGATCAGGAATGAGTACATCGGAGGGACAGCACATGTAAGAGGTTTTGGAGACAAAGTCAGAGAGGCTAAACTGAGTTGGTTTGGACATGTACAGAGGAGGGATAGTGAGTATATTGGTAGTAGGATGCTGAGGTTGGTACTAACAGGCAGAAGGCCTAGAGGAAGCCCAAAGAGAAGATTTATGGATGTGGTGAAGGAGGACATGCAAGTAGTTGGAGAAATAGAAGATACAGAGTATAGGGTGAGATGGAGGTGGATGGTTTGCTGCAAGAATCTGGAGATTCTTGTCTAACCTCGTCTGTCAGCCTGTCCATCACCATAGCAAACAAGAAGGGGCTCGGTGCTGACCCTTGATGCAGTCCCACCTCCACCTTGAACTCTTCTGTCACACCGACAGCACACCTCACCACTGTCTTACATCTCTCATACATGTCCTGCACCACTCTAACATACTTCTCTGCCACTCCAGACTTCCTCATGCAATACCACAGTTCCTCTCTCGTCACCCTGTCATATGCTTTCTCCAGATCCACAAAGGCACAATGCAGCTCCTACTGTACTTCTCTAATAACATCCTCAAAGCGACCACTGCATCTGTGGTGCTCTTTCTTGGCATGAAACCAAACTGTTGTTCACAAATGCTGACCTCTACCCTTAGTCTAGCTTCCACTATTCTTTCCCATAACTTCATTGTATGACTCATCAACTTTATCCCTCTGTAGTTGCCACAATTCTGCATGTTTCTCTTATTCTTAAAAAGGGACACCATCACACTTCTCCATTCCTCCGGCATCCTCTCACTCTCTAAGCCCTTGTTGAATGTTCTTGTCAGAAAATGTACTGCTACCTCTCCTAGACACTTCCATACCTCTACCGGTATGTCATCAGGACCAACTGTCTTTCATCCTCTTCAATGCCCTCATTTCTCCCTTACTCATCTTTGCTACTTCCTGGTCCTCAACAGTCACCTCATCTACTCTTTTTTTCCCCTTCTCTTTTTCCTCATTCATCAGCTCTTCAAAGTACTCTTTCCATCTTCCCAGCACACTTCTGTCATCATTCATTACATTTCCCTCTCTGTCCTTAAACACTCTAACTTGCTGCACGTTCTTCCCATCTCTATTTCTCTGCTGTGCCAACCTGAATGCTAGGTTGGACATTAAGGAAGGATTATACAAGTCATCATGCACTCTCTGTTTGGCCATTGACACCCCTACCTTCGGCTTGCGCTGTGTCTCCCTGTACTCCTGTTTACTCTTTTCGCTCCTCTCTATGTCCCCCTAACCTCTTCCTTTGTACACACTCCTGCACTTCCTCAGTCCACCAACAAGTCTCCTTATCTACTGTCCCTCCAGAGGATGCACCAAGTACTCTCCTACCTGTCTCCCTGATCACATTAGCTGTAGTTGTTCAGTCATCTGGAAGCACTTCTGACCACCAGTACCTGTTTCAACTCCTCCTTGAAGACAACGACATGCTTCCACCACTTTGTCTTCTGCTTTGCCTTTACCTTTCTTACCATCGGCATCATCCTGCACACCACTATCCTATGCTGTTTGGAAACACTCTCACACTTTGCAGTCACTGACTTCCTTCAAATTACATCGCCTACACAAGATGTAGTCTACCAGTGTGCTCCAACCTCCATTTTTGTCACCCTAGGCTCCTGTCTCTTCTGGAAGAAAGATTTCATTAAAAAATGTTAATTTAATGGTTTTTTGGAACCGGCGTGAAGGTGGGCACTTGTTTGTGTGCCCCCACAGCTGCATTGTTTAATTGATAAACGTTAAAATATTTAAATGGCTTCATTAACAATTTTTACTTTTAACAGATCAGATTACATACAAAATTGGTGTTTTATAATTTTTAAAGGGTTTATGGTCTTGAGAGCCTTGGAACGAATCATGAGTTTTACATGTAAAATGCACCTACTTGCGAAAACTCCAGGCTACGAAAAAGGCTCTAGAATGGATTGATTTCATAAGTAGAGGGCTGACTGTATTTGATATTTTACAATGTTTAGAATTGATTTAGGGGTGTTTCGAGATGGTAATGGTATTTATGGATGTATGAACGTCATAAGTCACTGGATCATACAGTAATTTTTTTTTTTTTTTTTTTTTCCACCTTAGGTTCCGGACGGCCGAACATAACTAAAACACAAGTCGGGGAGCGTCTGTATTGCTAGCATACCAAGACCTCATTGCCACTATTCAGCTTTCAACAGGGATCTCTATGTTGCATATTATGATTCTGTTGGCTGGCCTCAGCAACAGTAAGACTGAACTTGGACTATGTTTTGGATACTGTCTGCTAGATTTTTACTATAAACACACTTTTATCTTCAATTCTGTATCTGCTGCACCTTCTGCCACTCTACTCATGAAGTTCACAAATTTTTAGTAAATGAGAATTATCTCTTTCTTTAAATGCTTTGTATAGTTTAAATTTAAACATCAGGTGAGGTTTTTTTTTTTTTAGTTAAATATTATGAACAAAGTCTGCAATGCAATAAATTTCAGTCATATAATAAAGGAAAATTTTAATAAATTTGCATCAGTACAATCCTAATCACAGTAAAATGAAGAATAAACAAAGCTCATGTTCCTGCAACTTGTATACATTAAACCTTATTTAGTAAAAACACCCGCTGTTTCAGAGTTGAGTTAATAGAGAAAAACTGATCATGATCTGGACGGCAATGAAAATATTGAACAGGGCCAAAACACAGCTATGGATCTTTAAAATGTTATTTGAAGTTAGGTATATAAAGATTTCAATTTACACGAGTCCCAATAAATCTTCCCCCAAGTTTTAAAGGTAAATGAAAAAGTAATAACAAGCAAATTACTATTTGCACACTTGAAACTTCATTGAACAGTTTTTCTGTCCGCCTCCAAATGGTGGGCATCATTGTCTGTACACATTACGAACCGATTTAACGTCTTGTTGGTTCATGTCCTGCTTCAAGACTTTTAGGGTCTGAGTGTACACTTGTGATTCAAGGCAGTTCCACAATCTTGCTAAACATTGAGTTCTTCAAATTGAAGGTGTTCAAAGGGGGTTTGACTATCAACAGAACTTGACATTGCCTATCCTGTTTCATGTGTGCAAATAAGTATGCATAAAAACCACAAATGAAGTTTGTGAGCAAATTAAAATTTGATTTAACCTCATATATATATATATATATATATATATATATATATATATATATATATATATATATATATATATATATATATATATATATATATATATATATATATATATATATATATGAAATGTGGGAGGGTTTGAGTCACCCTGTACATATGAAAAGTATTTTGGATAAGTTAAAATTTCAGACATTCAAGTTACAGGAGCATTTTATCAAGAAAACTAAACCCAGACACATCTTATGATTGAATACTGTACAGAGACAGCACTGCAGACAGCTAAGAAATAAATGCATAAAAAAAAACTCATGTCTCTTATTCCAGTTCCTTTAATAATGAACTGTCTTGTTATATTTCCCAAAGAGATTGCATTATCCTATTCCCAAAATAAAGCATAACAGAATAACAAGATATGTGATTCAGGTAAAGACACAAAGTTTATCTTCTCTAGTGGGTTTTTTTCCTCTAGTGGAACATTTTTCCACCTCGTTGACATCGCCATTTGACTGAAGTTTTCTGCCAGCTCATGCCTCTTCAGTTTCTGCTTGACCTGAAGATTATATCATACAGGATATTGAGAGTAGGGTCATGTGAAAATGCTTCAGAAGCTAAACAGTCAATATGTGATTACAGGACAAAGTGTCAGTGCTTGAGATAGACCTTAATCAGGCTGCAGTAAGGAGGAGGAGAAAGTACATTAGAAATGGAGTCTTGTGGATGATGGGGCTCACCTTTTCCATGATTTATGTCTGTAAGTGCATGATCATTTATATCCTTATCAGATTTCACCTCCATTGTCATGATTTGGTGGTTTCCTATGATTTCTGAAACCCACATAGGTTGTTATTACTAAAGGGTTAACAAATTCATCATACCATATGGTGTACTGCACTTTAGGTAAGGGTGAGATAAGCAAGCTTTTGTTTCTGGGCTCTACATGCTGAAGTAGGTACTATGATAGGTTTTGCAATATTGAAGCTGTGTGGTCACCATATTGCTAATCTATAGTGATCAGACTACCCATGGCAAAGATAAGTACTAATAGATCAGTATACAGGGATCCCTCTCTACTTTGCAGTTCAATTCGCGCGGCTTCAGTGCATCGTGTGTTTTTTAAATATTCATTGAATTAAAAAAATAAGGAAATTAAGGAAGAATGGGGGGGGGGGTGGAGTTAAGGAAAATGCCACAAAACAAGACCAATTATGCAAAAAACAAACAAAAAAACCTCAACCCAAAACTACTTACATTTTTTATGTGAGGTGCGCAAGCATGTATGTACGTGTGTATTTATATTTTATTTACATCTTATGCATTATTTTTGAATGCTCATAAGCATTTATAGTGTTGAATATGTATTTATTGAAGTTATATACACATATACATGAATGTATACATCAGTTGGGGGGATTGATTGTACTTCGCAGAATTCGGAGGTAACGGGGGTAACTTGCAGTGCTGCTTTTCTAATAAACCTCCAACAGTTTGGAAGTCACAAATTTGTCCTCCTTATTACTGTACTCAGCACAAAACAAGCTAGATATAAGGTTGAATAAAATAATTATTTGTATAGTAATGGAGTAGTCAGTACAAAGTGCCAATACAACTTGACTTGCAGTCTGGACCTGGCTCCCCAGACATCAGTCGCATAGACAGGGCTGAGGATACAAATAATGAATTCTTAATATCACATTTTTATGTTTAATGCATTTAAGACACACAGCAAGTTTTTTTTTTTTGAGCTTCCACTTATTATTTAAGTAGACAGGTGTATTTTTGTATGGATTAGAGGTAGTTAAAGCTTTTTTCCCTATGTAGTTACTGAGGATTCATATGCAACAGTAAAAGAGCATGGTGTGATTATTGACCACAGTCTTTAATTTGAAACTCATATTTCGCAGACATCCCTTTTTTGTCTTGAAAATATTGCTAAGATAAGACATTTGATCTCCATGCACGACAAAAACTTTTTAATGCTTTTATTAGCTTTTATTAGCTTCAGATTAGACTATTCTATGTGCCACTGCATCTCTGTCTGAGCAGGAGCATAAACAAGCATGTTCAGGATATTGCAGCAAGTGTCTTTACTTGAAACAAAACACTTGCACATATCAGCCCTTATTCACCTTATACAGTATCATCTTATCCACGCTGCACAATTAAAATAAAATTTCTTACTGAGAATAAAATACTATCATTTACCTATAAAAACAGGTAATGGTCTTGTGTCACATTATCTTAACAAAATTTTCATCATTTATGATCCATCGTGCTATGTACTAGTAGATCAAAAGGTGTAGGCTACTTATCGATACCTTGAATAAAGAAGACAACTGCAGGAGGGAGAGCTTTTTCCGACAAAGCCCACAATTATGAAACAGCCTTCCAATGATGGTTTGTTGTGGGGGTATTTCTTTTTTTTTTTTTTTTTTTCCGAATTCAGACACAGTTTCATTGTTTAGGCAAAGTTTAGGCTGAGATCTTACTTGTTCATTCAAGTATTTTGTTAGTATCTTTTAATTCGGTAATGAAGCAGATTTAGAGGGTTCTTATGAACTGTGATGTTTGGATGCAGTCATAAAGGCAGATTAACCAGGATATCATTATGCTAAACACACCAAACAGCTGGCAGCTCACAGGCGGAAAGGGTGTATTAAATATGATCTCCCGACATCAATAACACTTCCAAACACAACTTCTGCTGACTTTTATCTGAGACATGATTTGACTAATTCAAATGTGCTGAATCCAAAAATCACCGGGCTTTAAATTGTTTTCATTATTTCATTTTTTCAGTTGATAGCTGATGGGGAGGACCACTATTCTGGCTTGTGGCTTTAAATTACTGGGCTAAGGAATCCTCCAGTTCTGTAAGGACCTCATTGCCTATAGCCTATTTGGTAAATCCCAACAAAAATAAGTTTTCACCTTATTATCTTTTCACTTTTTTGGCTGGAGCTGTGGATCGTTTTAGTAGCAGCTGGCATGCTGTATTGTTTGCTGTTTTACTACATTTTCTCACTGAAAATGCTGGTAAATTTCTGTATACCTAAGCAGAGTCCTATGTGGGCAAGGCGTAATGAGATTTCTGTAGAACAAAATATCAACAAACGCTGTCTGTCCCTAGGTGCACCTAATTCTTTTTGGGGAGTGGAGTGTCCTTACGTTTTTGTTGCAATTAGGGCTGTATTTCCGAATAAGAGTGCTACATAAAAATATAGAAACATGAATATAAATAAATTAGGACATTTCAATATTTTTTTCTAATACGATTAACTAACGGGGCAGTTTTGGCACTGTAGGAGGGTGCTGGCTTACTGATCCTAAGGTCAAGGGTTAAAGTTTCACGAAGAGTTGTCACAGGTGCCCAACCCCCAGTTCAGTTTAATGTGTTATCAAAGGCCAGCCATGTCTCTCACTGTCTGTGGTTAGAGACATGTAAAGAACCATTGTTCTCATTTGTTAAGAATATGCCATTTGGTTGCTGTCGGCTTATTTCTGCCCTGCAATGGCCTGGCGAGCTGTACAAGGTGTACTTTTCCCTCACCCAGAGTCGACTGAGATGAGTGCCATTCTCCCTGCAACCCTAATTAGGATTAGTTGGTTCAGAAAATGAATGAGTAACGATTGACTAACTCACCTGAGTAACAGAAAAAAGACATTTTGTAGGAGCACTGTGCATCAGTGGTCTGATCATTATCTAAATAACCACAAGTTTCATCTTTTAGGGCATTATCAGGTTTTCCAAAGATCCAGCTGATGGTAGAGAACTTTGTGTGGTTTGTCCACTTCCAGGATTCGCTGATTAGACCAAACCAAGTCCATTCAGAAGTCAATCCTGATATAATCGAGCGTTCTGTTGTATCTCGCACACTGGCCAAATCTGTATAATGATTTCTGTCGTAAGCCTGAACTTCATACCATGTCATAGTGGTAGAAATGTAAATGTATCTCTGATCACCAGTTTTAGTGTCTGTGAAAATGAAAACACATGATCACCACTTCACCTTATAACTTAAATGCAGTCTTTTATGTCTAATTGGTTGATATAAAACTTAAAACATCAAGTCAGTATTTCTAAGTTAATTTTATGAATTGCGAAAGTTAATAAATTTCAGATGTTTGTCTGTTTACTGTTTATTTAAGGGCGGACTTGGGTTTATTCAGAACACTTGTAGCACACAGTTTACACTGTTTTATTGAGGAGGGGGGGGGATACTTTTCTACGGACAAAATGTACAACATGTTGTTTCTTACCATCAAAGTACACAGAGGGGATTGAGCGGGGACACTCTGCATCACCCCAACCATGAGGATTTATCACAACACACCACTGATTCCCATTCCAACTGTCAGGTTGTCCTGAAGCCCACAACCTTGTACTTCCCAATGACTCATTTCCAAAGGACCAGTACCAACTGTTGACGTCATCATACAGTCCAATCCAAGCACTGGAACCAAACTGCATTTGCTGTGCTTCATCCTCAAGTCGAACCATGTCTTCATTGCTCTGCACGAGAGCAAGTTCAGTGTGATTATTGTGGCAGTAGTCCTGAGCATTACTCCACATGTTGCTCTTCTGGAACAGATAGTACCTACAAGGAACAGAGAAGTCGAAAGGGACAGCTCCTGTGGAGGAGAATTTTTTATGTAATGTTAGCTTAGTGTAAAAGTCTTGTTTTTAACTAGGTAATAGACTTAAATATAAAGTATATAAGTTAAATGTAATATATTTGTAAATAAGTAGCAGCAGTTAATATTCATGCTGGTTGAAAGTGTACTGTATGTCCTACAGTGCAGGGCAACCAGCTTAGGTGGTTGAAGCCACCATTACAGAACCCCCCCAAACACACACACACACACACACACACACACACACACACACACACACACACACACACACACACACTTCACTCACCTGTGAAAAACAGGATTATGAACAGATGTGGCTTCATCACTGAAGTATTTAAAGACTCTAAGAAAAAAGAAATATATTTACAAACCCTGAGTATTTATTGCTATATCCAGCACTACTGAAAGTAAATGCCTTGAATACATACTCAACTTTTGCTCCTACTGAATAAATCAGGGTGTCCACCCTCCAGTCCATACTAACTCATGGTCTATCTCAATTTCTTGTTTTTGTTTCTAATACCATGAGATATCTATCACTGAAGTTAAGAATTGAAGCTATTAGGCAGTTTGTTCAAGAGTAAATATATCTTTATTAAACACACACAAGAAGACATCTCTCAACATATGGAAACAAACGTATGGTTGCATCACACACAGTAGCCATTATTTCAGTGTGAACAATTCCATTCCACATGTCAAATAAAAGTGCAGAATTTACCAAATATACTCTTCATTTTCTTGTTTTTCATGAAGAACCATTTGCCTGTTCAATTTTCCTTTTGTATATGACACACTGCTACACTTTAAAGACATGCTGTACATACATAATGTACAGTGACATAATCATATTGTATACTACACATACTAGCACTTTTCATCCTTCTGAAACTACTGACACATCTTTCATCTCCAGCTGATGACGTAAGAACGGGAGGAAAAACTGGCAAGTGTTCCAACGTCATTAAACAAGCCAGAACTGAACACATGCCCTGAAAAAAAAAAAATGATCTGAGCTGGGTCTAGTGAGCATGATTCTCAAGACAAAGTAAGGGAGTCACTAGGACTTGAAGCACATTAGTTGTGCCTCAGAGTGCATTTTTAAGGATTCAAGCATCTCTTTTTACAGGTCCAGATGAATAGCCACTGAAAATTAAACTGCAAAAGGCTTTCAAATTGAGATTCTTGAATGATACAGTAAAACCTCCGCTGACGAACGCTTAAGCTCACGAACTTTTCGCCTCAAGAACATTAAATTCGTGAGCATATAGTCTCTGCTGACGAACTAGTTTTCGGCGGACGAACCAAACCACGTGGTCGAACAGCACCACGGTGGCGGCCACGAGAAGCTGACGCACGCTCACGGTGTCCCAGTTCGTCACCCCCTTTCTTTGAGTGCGGACGTGGTTTGTGTTTGATAGACATTTTGGACCATATTGAGTGTACTTTTGCTATTATGGGACAATCCTTATGGAAGGTGACTCTCCTTCCAAACAGTAAGTCCCTCCCTCCCTCCTCCTCCCACTCCATTCCATCAAGCCATCAACTACCATCACAAAGGTAAATAAAACGACTTTATTATACAGTACAGTTTATTTCTTTAATTACAATACAATAGCACATTTATTATACATAAAATAAGGTATATTTTTGTGTAGTTTTAAGGCTTATTTAGTAGAAAATTATGTTTTATGGGGACCTGGGAACGGATTATTCTCATTTTAATGGTTTCTTATGGGAAATAAATGTTTGGAAGAGGATCTTTTCGCCTTACACACACTTTCTGGGAACCAATTATGTTCGTGAGCAGAGGTATCACTGTACTTTAAAAGTTGCTGAGACCTTACGTGTGCAATCTACTTACTAGATTATACACTTAAAATGGCCATATGACCGGATTTTCTTATGAAATCCAATAACTTGTGTATTTTTTTAAGGAATAAAGATTATTCCATACAAGAAGAAAAAAAAACAACAACACATTGCCAAGTTCTTCCTACACAGAACAGCACAAACTGGCTCTACCCAGAGGAGAAGGGCAAGCCTGAGTATCCGATGCACAATTGAGCAAGAGCAAAAAATGGTCTCTAGTTTGAGAAACAGCTGTCTTACAGTTCCTTCATTGACAGTTTCAGCAAATGATTCCTGCAAAACACCAGTCTCATCTCCAACAGTGAGAAGTTGACTTCTGGAGTCGCAAATGAAAAGCCATATCCAGGACTGGTCAATAAAAGGAAATTACGAAAATGGGAAACAGATAATAGATACAGGAAGATTTAAAAAAATAAATAGATCTAGGTTTGAGGCGTTTGGGTCATCAAGAACATATATTAGATGCAGAATAAAGGAAAATTGTTGGAATGGTGCTTGATTCCATCAGTCAAGCATTCATCCATTCATTCATTTTCTCAATCGCTTAATCCTAATTATGGTCGTGGGGAGGCTGGCGTCCATCTCAGTCAAACGTGTCAGAGAAAATGTAACGCTCTGGGGGTGTTTTGTTGGTGGTAATTTGAGAGAGTTATATAGGATAAAAGTGATCTTGAACAAGAAAGCTATTAGTCTATTTTGCAATACTATGTCATAGCTTGTGAACAATGCTTGATTGGGTTCCTTTTCCTCCTACAAGAGGACAAAACTCCAAACCAGGAAAGGACTATCTAGAGGAGAAGCAGTCAGATGGAATTCTGTCAGTAATAGCGGCCAGTACACTCACCAGATCTTGCACCTACTGAGCTGGTGTGGGAGCAACTTGATGTCAGTCCAACTTGTGGAAGGTGTCTCACTTAAATTATGTAACTAGTGTCCTCACCTTGCCTCAACAAATTGACAGCTAGAATAATGTTAGAAGTTTGAAGGACAACATTATTATTTCAAGTAAAATTATTATTTTTAACTTTATTCGTGTCTTGACTATATCATATTCATTTTGCAACTAACTAGATGAATGTAAGTTTGCATTCTCATAGAAAATGTCACATTTTTGAGTGACTCCAAACTTCTAAACGAGAGTTCATTTTGCCAGATATATTAGAAATTAAGAAAAAAATATCCATGTCAAAAAATAAATAAAATGTGGGTCATTGACATGCTCTAGTTTAAATTGCTATCCCAAAATAACCTTTTTCTGCACTGGACTCATTTTGTGTTGACACGCCCCAAATATTGAGCTCATCAATAGAAATATGGGAATACATTTCGAAATTCAGATTAACACTACTCTGGGTCCTGTGTTAAGTAGACAGATCTACATTTTGAATAATTATGACTCATTGCTCAGCATTTTTTTTTTAAGTTCTGAATTCAGCAATAGAGTTCCAGTGATCAATTATAACGTTAAATATTTTAAACATTTCAGATTTTCATGACTGTAATAATCCTCATTGATTTATTGAGTTCATTTGAACTCATTAGATATTTATGTTTTATCCTAAATTGTTTTGATCTATTATTTGACAGTATTATTTACACTTTTATACTCAAATTGAAAATGTTTTACAGAAATAAGGATATATCACACAGTATTAGTCTATCTAATGTAAATACTGTGACTTGGTGGTTCATTCCTATGCTGTAGTTGATGAGTCTAAATTTCATTTTTGACTTTTTTTTTTTTAACAGTAATTACATACTGGTGTAAAAATATCTTTAAAACCCTGCAGAGAACAAATGTAAACTAGACATATGTGTTATTATACCTGTAAAATATGAACCTTTTAAGACTTAGTAAATATGTGAAATAGTTCAGAAAAGTAGTGAAACTTACCTGAATTGTGAAGGAAGTAAATTATCAATGTTGTAGTTTTGAGATATATTTTAGTGTGTTTTAAACACATCTACCAATTTATGGCAAAGTGAGTTACTATTTATCCTCCTCGTCCTCCACTAATGCCACCACCTCCTCCTACTTTTTTACTTTACAAAACAGATTGTATGGAAATTAGAAATGGGTGAGGCACGACTAAAAAAACCAGAATATTAGAAATGTTTAGCAAGTTTATCAAGGGTATAATTTAAAAATGAACTAACTTGAATGAAATTGAATATGAGGGCAGTCATGGCCCGATGGTAAGGTGCTGGATTACCGATCCCATGTTTGTGGGTTCAAGCCCCACTGTCAACGGTTGCCAGTTCTGTACCCCCAGTACAGATAACTGGGTTTTCAAAGGCTGGCCATGTATCTCATTAACTATGGTGAAAGACTGTAAACGAACTATTGCTGACTTTCAGCAAGAGTAGCCTGCATAGCCGTCAGTGTGTTTCTGTCCCGCGGTGAACTGGCGAGCTGTCCAGGGTGTACTCTACCCTCACCCAGAGTCAACTGGGACCCTAATTAGGATTAAGCAGTTCAGGGGTTCTAACCCCTAACCCTAATCAGTTGGGTGCACAGCCAATTAAAGTAAGGTGCCAATCTTATATGACTAGGTGTGTTGGACCAGCCTCCTCATGACCCCAATTAGTATTAAGTAGTCCAGAAAATGAATGAATGAATGATAAATATAGAATTGGTTCATATCACATGTTCATATTCTGTTTCTAAACACTATAGGTTTAAATACAGGACATTATTATAAGTTATGACTTAAGGCACATGTTTAATCTCGGTTATTCAGAAAGTCAATATTCAACCTGGGTCAAAGAGTGTAGATTGTTTTGTATCATGAAAGTTATTAGCTCGACCATTGCTGGGGGCTCAGAGGGCGTGTCATGCACAGCAGGGTGATAAGTGCTTAACTTAGGTGCGTGCTGATTCTGGTTTTGCAAGTGAGTATCAGCCTCGCTAACACAGTATTGTGCAACATTCCTGCAATGTTGCATAAAGGTCATAATTTGATTATTTGGCCACTAAATGTACATTGTGACAATGTTAAAATATAATGTTTATTGAGAAGCTTTACAAGTCGTGTACATGTGTATATGAAGTGGTGGCTGGATTACTGATCATAAGGTCAGGGGTTCAAGCCCCACTGTCAACAGTTGTCACTGCTGTTCCCCCCAGTGGAGGAGCTAACTGGGTTATCAAAGGCCAGCCATGTCTCTTACTGTCTCTGGTGCAGGCCTCATATATAGTTTATTATTATTATTATTATTATTATTATTATTATTATTATTATTATTATTATTACTACTATTATTATTATCAAACAGCAGGTATAGTACAGACAGTCTTGTGCAACATGAACTGGAAATGGTTAAATCTCCTCACCATCTCGGCTATCTGTTTGAGAGTACCAGCTACATCACTGTTCGTGCTGGGTTTACCCAATGATGCAAGCCAGGTATCATCACAGGGCGAATCAAAGGCTTCCACATGAGCTCTCTTTAGATAGAGCACACTAACAGACTTTATTCTGAACTTCAAAGTTCTCATCTTCATCTTTATCTTCTTCCACTTAAACTGGGGCTGCAGCTTAAAAGCTGAGATCCAGATGTCCTCCTACCCAAGCTCCAATTCAACTCTTCCAGGGGGACACTGAAGTGTTCCCAAACCTGTTGAGAGGCATAGTCCGTCCAGCATGGTCTGGGTTGATCCTGATGTCTCTTTCTGGTTGGACAAGCCTGAAATTCCCCACGAGAGAGGTGTATTGTAATCAGAAGCCACTTCAACTGGCTCTGCTCAACAAGGAAGAGCAGCGACTCTACTGCAAGCTCCTGACCAAACTTCTCACTTCTGAGGGAGACCCCTGCCAACTTGTGAAGAAAGCTCATTTCAGCTGCTTGTTTGGTTCCCTTGCCCATGGAGCCCGACCGGGCCTAGCCCGAATAGGAAACATGGATCCACCCTTCCATGGACCCACAACCTGTGGGAGGGGAAAAAGGGGTCGGGTGCAGAGTGAGCCAGGCGGCAGACGAAGGTATGATTTCTGCCGCACTGATCCTCGGCTACTGACTCTGGAAAAATGCAGGTTTTATCGACCAATTTATTTTTATCAAATTTATTTGTTAACATGGTTCAGTAGGGAAAGACATTAGCAAAAGAATGTACTCAAAGGAAATGTTGACTGTTTCAGGAACGTAGACCCAGGCATCGCGTACCAGGTTATTATCCTTGTAATTTCACACACATGTAAAATAAGGTGCTCTTCCATGTTAATGTGAGTGGGCCATTTAAACTTGCATTTATGGTATCCATTTATTTGTAGAAAGAATATGGCAAGCTTTGTATATGGAAACATGTCAATCAATAGTGCCTTTATACTATGATTGTTGACTCGTGTCACATGCAGGTTCAGCTTAGTTGAATTCAGCGCCCGCCCACTTTGTGACACACGAGAAAATCTCTCTCTCTCTCTCTCTCTCTCTCTCTCTCTCTCTCTCTCTCCTCTTCATTCTAAGTACACAGAGAACATACATAAGTAGGTGCTGGTAAATGCACATTGATGAAGCACATGGTGCCTGCTGGTTCCACCTGAATCCTCTAAATCTATAGAAGGAACTTGGTCATAACCTCACAGCTGCATGCCCCCTAACTCTGGCAGGGGAGCCATCCAAAATGTAGCTCACTCCCTTCTTGGCTAAAAAGGAAAACCCTCTATGCCCCTGGCCTGTGGACCATGAATAAAATGGCATGCAGCATGAGTTACCACTGTGTGATCCATTCTATGTCATTTTTATTTTTATGTATGGGAGCCATTGGAGCAATATGTGACCTGAAAATGATCAAAGGGTGTTCTGGCAAGCAGAACTGGAGAAAGAGGATCACCTACTTGATGGCCGGACACTTCTTCTCTCGTTGTGCTGTTCTTGGAGTGCTTGTAGTTGATGTCCAGCATCTGGTGCTCCTCCTTTCTACTACATGAGATAAAATGGTGCTCAGCCCTTCAATAAGTCTTCTTCTTCTTCTTCTTCTTCTTCTTCTTCTTCTTCTTCTCCTTTCAGCTATTCCCTTCAGCGGTCGCCACAGCAAATCATGAGCTCTGTCTGCAAAATGCAAGAAGAAAAATGTTAGGTGTATGCAAAAGTGAGGTCCGACACAAACCCACCATTATCTGGCAGAAAACTTGCCTGGACTTTACTGATACCCCTTTAAGTCATGCCAGTCTTTGGTGACATCCAAAAAAGTAGGTACAAACCTACGCTAATAGCCTGCCAGCCCCAGGTGCTGCCCGACCGTCTTTTTAGTTCTAGGTATTGGACAGGCTGAAATCACTGGACACTTATCAATTTGGAGATATATCTGCCCATGTCCGAGGTGGAAGCCCAGATACTGTAAGTCCACCCATCCATTTGCAAATTCCTTTGTTTCTATCGTGAGCCATGCCCATCTCAAGGACCTTATTCAGTGCTTTGATTTTGTAGCTGCTGTAATTCAGGGGTGTCCAAATTACGGCCCGTGGGTCAACTGCGGCCTGATGTCCATTTTTAATTGGCCCACAAGAAATTTTATAAATAGAATACAATATGGCCAGAACTTCAGCTTTTGCCTGAGTGTATTGCACTTCTTAGTTTTAACACCTGGGGTAGCTACTGTTGATCACGGTAGTTGCGCCACCAAAAAAAAGAATCACAGAAAAAAATTACCCCAAGTTACTAAACATGTAATCCTTCCAGGATTTTTCTGTCAGTGAGAAATAAATCAAGCTATTCGCAACTCCTTTCGTGGTGGATGCCGAAGAAATGAAAGAGAATCTACAATTAGAACTCATCGAAATCCAGTGTGATGATTCTCTGAAGAATCAGCATCAGCAACTTTCCCTCCCCGAGTTCTACAAGAGCTTGGAAAAGGAAAAGTTTCATCTGATGAGACGCTACACAAAAAGAATGATCAGTCTGTTTGGCTCAACATACATATGTAAGCAAACCTTTTCTCTGTTTACACTGAATAAAAGCAGAATGAGAACCAAAATGACTGAGAGCCATCTCCATGATATCCTTCGCATCTCAACCACTAAGTTTACTCTTGACCTCCCAGCCATCCTTTGGTCCAAAGCGCATCACTGCTCCCACTGAGTGTAATGTTGGGCCCACTTTAGGTGAGTAAAAATATATATTCCACAGAACCCGTGTGTTAATAAGCATACATGTGCAGGTACATATGCGACAAATATCAATAATGCGCATCAATTCTGACACTACCCTGCTTTTGCGCACCACTTTCTTATATGTGTTTTTCTTGTTAACACATAGCGTACACACGCAAAGTCAGCTGATCTCATCTGAAGCAGATTTGCTCATTGATCAAGTGACATTTTTACGGATTTTTGGCACGAGTGGTGTCGAATCAGCACCGTGGCAGGATGGCCTGATTTACATACCCAGCACAGCTGATACCAGAATAAATACTAAAATTATGTACACTCCTGTTATTAATTCCAGTTCAGTCTGTTAATATTGATAACCATTTCTAATGAATGTTAATAGGTGTGCTGCTAAACCTAATAACTTAAATAACAATCTTAAAATATACCCGTCCCATTTACCCCTTTATTTTATCTTTCTCTTTACTGTGAGTCTTCTGACTAAGAAGAAATCTGAGACTGCTGCTCTGAGAATGAGCTACCAAAGCTTTTTCCGAGTAAATCAAGAAAGATCCATTTATGAAAGGCTGTGTGATGAAGGCAGTTTTGTCTTCAATTATTTTTAACAATATAACACATTTGACCACTTTTTCTATTTTTCTAACTTTAATACACTAAAGTTAAGGGTATATATGCTAATTTCTAGTAAGTGACCCAGCCTCGCCTATATTTTTATGTATGTGGCCCTCAGTGAAAAAATGTTTGGACACCCCTGCTGTAAATTATAATGTTGTCTAGGGAGCAGCATATCCATTGAACAAATAGAGTGGGATCAAACCTAAGTACCACCAAGCTGCCAGTGTTTGGCCCATATGTAGGACCCTTAACCATAAACTGCTCAGTGGTATAAATCATCTGTAAGATACTTTGGAGAAAGTCTCATAAATGAAAATACACATGTAACTGATTGAACAGTTCATCCAAGCAAGCCACAGAATTTTCTATCCAATTTTTTATCTGAAAATATTGAAAAACCTTTATAATATTTTCTATATGAGATTAGATTATTCTAATGCAGTACTATCCGGTTGTTGTAATGTGCAGAAACAAGCTGGAGTTAGTATAGAATGCAAGAGTCCTTACTCGAACCTGAAGACACAAACATATCAGCCCGATCTTATTAACACTGCACTGGCCCCCAGTTAAACTAAACACTACATTTAACCTATAAAGCAATTAATGGTCTTTCTCCACATTATCTTAGCAAACTTCTTGTAGTTTATGATCTGGCACGCTCCCTTAGATCAAAAGGTGCAGGATGCTTAGTGATACCTCGAATAACGAAGACTACTGCAGGGTGTCGAGCTTTCTCTTACAAAGTCCCACAGCTATGGAATAGCCTTCTAGTTAATGTTCAGGACTTATTGACAGTCTATGTTTTTAAGACAAGGTTGAAATTTACTTGTTTAGTCAATCAATTTGTTAATCGCCTTTAGGAAAACTAGCATATCTGGGGTGGGGGGGAATGTCCTCAGGCATACAGAGTTCTGGGAAACTGTAATGTTGGGATATTGTCGCTCCCCCACTCTACCAGCTCACCCAGGTCCATTGACAGTGTGGCTGATTACCCAACATCACAGCACGCCCTCATATTTATCTTCTGGTTCTCTCTGTTTTAGTTATTGCCCCCCACCCCCATGACATTGCTGAGGTATGCAGTCTTCTTCTGGGATGCCGGTGATCCTTATTTTCTTGATCCCTCTGCTTTCTGAGTCCTGTGGAATGTCCTGGTGTGCTGGCAGGAGTTGTCATCTTGGAAGTCCCCTGCTCCTGGTGATGAAGATCTATGAACTTAGATGTGCATTCACAAACTGTGAAGATGACTTTTCATAGCTGAAGATATAAATTATTTTCTCATAATTATTTAGGTAATACAGTTAAGGTATTGTTCAATTCAATTCAGTTTTATTAGTGTAACGTTTTTACGCTTGAGGTGAGAAGCTCAGCCATCCAGGAGGAGCTCAGAGTAGAACCACTGCTCCTTTGCATTGAGAGAAGGCAGTTGAGGTGGCTCGGGTATCTGGTAAGAATGGCTCTCAAATGCTTCTCTGGTGTGGTGTTTCAGGCATGTCGAACCAGAAAGAGCCTTCAACTTCAACACATAACTGGCAAGACTGTCTCTTGAATGGTCTGGAAACGCCTTGGTGTCTCCCCACAATTGCTGAAGGAAGTGATTTTAATGTTTAATTGTTATTATGAGCATTTGTATAGCATTTATAGCATTGAATATGTATTTAGTGATATTATATACACATATACATGCATGTATACATCAGTTGCATGGGGATCTCGGTCCCAATTAACCACAGAAAGTGATGGATCCCTATATATATATATATATATATATATATATATATATATATATATAAATATCAGACATATATATATATCGGATGCCCTTCCTGACACAACCCTTTTAGCAAGGGGCAGAAACACGCTGACAGCTTCGCAGCCTACTCTTGTTGAAAGTTAGCAATGGTTCTTTTACATGCCTCACATAGTGAGAGACATGGCTGGCCTTTGCTAACCCAGTTAGCTGCACTGGAGGGACAGTGACAACCTTGTGGAACGTGGGACTCGAACCCCCAACCCTATGATCAGCGATCTAGTACCTTTTAACCTTTTACCACCATGCCACCACCGCCCACGAAAACATTTTGACCTGATATCCAATATTAAATATAACTCATTTTCACTTCTGCTTGTAATAGCGTATCTGGAATTTGCCTTATACTGTCCTACTGTCCTATTTCAGAGAAAGGAAAAGTCTTCTTCCTTTTCAATTCAATTCTCTCTCCATTGTCATATCCATCTCTGTGCACACATGCCCTTATGCTATTTTATTGGGACTTAGAAGGCATTTACCTGTGCTAAGTCTAGCAAAGGCCCATTATCCCATATTTGAGTGCTCATATTAGAAGCTTGTGACGTATTAGAAATAATTTTACTGAGCCATTGGTTCAGGTATGTGAAAGACACCTTTGTTAAAAAGGAAATCCGAAGAAAATAATAAACTGTTAACTCAGCAGACAAACACATCAAGTTTGAAATACTGTAAACCAACGCACAGGTCAGTATTTATGGTTTGACTCTAATCATCTACTGCAGAACAAACTTGATGACATCACGACATTGCAACGCTAGGTGGATCCTATCCCACAGACTCAAGTAAGCAAAGAAACATCTCAAACAAACCCTCAGTAAATGTCATCGACCGGTTTAGGACTAGGTCAAAGCTGCAAAAATGCTCAAAGAGTGCTTCAGTTAATCAAAAATTCAACTGATGGCAATCCTGTATGTGACGGGAGTGTTGGGAAAAGCCGAGACAGCTGTTTCTAAACACTACACCTTGGTCATTTTCAAACTACTGCAAACAATGCAGTTAAGATGTTTACATTTGGTTCATTTTCTGTAACCGCTTCATCCTAATTAGGGTCACGGGGAGGCTGGTGCCCATCCCAGCCAACTCAGGGCGAGGGCAGAGTACACCCTGGACAGCTCGCCAGGCCATCGCAGGGCGGAAACACGCTGATGGCTTTGCAGCCTACTCTTGTCGAAAGTCAGCAATGGTTCTTTTACACGCCTCACACCATAGACAGTGAGAGACATGGCTGGCCTTTGATAACCCAGTTAGCTGCACTGGGGGGGCAGTGACAACCTTGTGGAGAGTGGGACTCGAACCCCCAACTGTTGGAGCAGCGATCCGGCACCTTATACCACTAGACCACCAATGCCCGATGTTTACATTTGGCATCTATATAATTACTGTATTTCAAACATGAAACTACATCTATTTGGTTTCCAGTGTTGATACAGTGCAATCTGAAAAGCGATGTGATCAATATCATTTATAATGCAATACCAGCTTTCATTCATTCATTTTTTAAGCCGTTGAATCCTAATTAGGGTTGTGGAGAGGCTGATGCTCATCTCAGACCACTCCACGCGATACACTCTGGACATCTTGCCAGGCCAACGCAGGGTCAAAACTCACACAATCACTCACACTCATTTGTGATGTGGAACAGCCAATTAGCCTACTGTGCATGTTTTTGAACTGTATGCAGAAATTGGAGTTTTCTGAGGAAATCCATGCAAGCAGGGGGAGAACATGCAAAATCTGTACAGAACTGCATGAACCATGAATTGAAATGCCACCATGCAATGCAATTTTCATCAGTTCAGTTCATTTTCTGTAACCGATTCATCCTAATTAGGGTCACGGGGAGGCTGGTGCCCATCCCAGCCAACTCCGGTCGAGGGCATAGTACACCCTGGACAGCTCGCCAGGCCATCGCGGGGCGGAAACACGCCGACGGCTTTGCAGCCTACACTTGTCAAAAGTCAGCAATGGTTCTTTTACATGCCTCACACCATAGACAGTGAGAGACATGGCCGGCCTTTGATAACCCAGTTAGCTGCACTGGGGCGACAGTGACAACCTTGTGGAGAGTGGGACTCGAACCCCCAACCTTTGGATTAGCGATCCAGCGCCTTATACCACTAGACCATCACTGCCCGCAATGCAATTTTTGGGTCGGTAATTCAGTGCATGTCAAACTACCAACATGTACTGGTATAAGCTTGGAATCCATGATTACTGTACTGCACCTGAAGTAAATGTTTTCGACATTGAACCTTTTTACCTAAAGTTTATTCCTAGATTAAGTCAAAGATGTATTTAGTGACTTATGATTTAAATTCAGACTCCTTCCCTTTATAAATGCAGACATTCTTCATGATTCCTAGTTCAGGGTCGTACATTGTCAACCAAGAATCATCAACATCTAACTGCTACTTCATTCAAATTGCATATTGTTAATTCTCAGTTGATGATATTCATCGCAGCGACCCAAAATTAGCAAATTTTGACTATATTTATTTCAGAAGCATATTGGCTACAGACCAGTGCTGTCTTTCCAGTTGAACTAAATCATTCATAAAAAGGTTAATCAAACAATAGCATTTGAATTGTTATAATAAATACTGCTCCACCTCTTTATTTTATGGCATGAAACAGTTCACCTTTTAACAGCTAATAGCTTAAGTGTTGGAGTTGTTGGAATTTGCCAATAAATCATCAATGATCTGATTTTTTTTTTTTTTTTTTTTTTTTTTTTTTTTGCGTGTGGGTGTGTATGTGACGTTCAGAGACCTTTTTATTATTTAGTGATGAACTCAGCTGTGTGTCGTCCTTCAGTCAAATTGGCTCATGCAAACCCCCTGTTCCTTTTGTCCTACTTTACATTTACTCTGACTAAAATCACAATGAATGGCATACTGACTGAGGTGTGTGTGGTGGAGGGGGTGATTCATTTTAGATAATTGGAAATAAAAAGTTCCACGAAGGAAAAACAGAATCCAGAAAAAGGCAAAGCACACTTACTGCAGCCATGAATTGATGAGAAGAGTCTCTCACCACCTTTAGAGGACGGGTCTCCTGCATCTCCAACCATAGGTCACTTAGATGCCAGATGCAAAAGAGTACCAACATGGTGCAAGATGAGGACTGTAAAATGAACACAGTGATAAGAACAGATAATTTATAAGAAAATGAATGAATGATGAAAACAGTTGGACCACAGGAAAAATCTCATACTAGACTGAGTTCTTGTTCTAGTTCTTGATTGCTTTTTGAGAGGAAATCTTTCATTCATTCATTTCCTGAACTGCTTCATTCTAATTGGGGTCACAATGAGGCTGGTGCCCATCTCAGCTGACTCTGGGCGAGGGTGGGCTACACTCTGGACAGCTTGCCAGGCCACCACAGGGCCAACACTCACACAACCATTCATACTTCCACTCACGAGCAATTTGGAACAGCCAATTAACCTACTGTCCATGCTTTTGGACTGTGTGAGGAAACTGGAGTAGCCATAGGAAACCCACACAAGCACCAGGACAACATGCAAACTCTACACAGAAGCGGCTGGGGATCAAACCCAGGACCTTCTTGCTGTGAGGCGGACATGCCACTATGCCACCATGCCGCCTGAGGGGAAACCTGATTTAACTTATTTTAGCTTAAGGGAGAACTTCAATAAGAAAAAAATGTCAAGTTCCACTAAAACAATTTGTTCTTAATTATTAATTATCAATTCTTTTATTTTCTGAACTGCTTAGTCCTAATTAGGGTCATGGAGGGTGGTGCCCATCTCAGCTGACTCCGGCAAGTGTGGGGTACACCCTGGACAGCTCGCCAGGCCAGTGCATGGCAGAAACAGGCTGGCGAGTTGTCATGGCACTGGTGAGGCTGGTGCCCATCTCAGCTGAGTCTGGGTGAGGAGAACATGCAAGTTTCACATTGAGATGCCAGAGCTGAGTCTCAAACCCGGCCCTTCTTGCTTTCAAGGCAGAAGTGCTAACCACGACACCACCATGCCACATGTCGATTTTATATTATATGAAATTTATTTTCATACTTTTTTGATAGTATTTTAATTTTTATCATGATTAATTTTCACATAATAAGAAAACTCTAGCTCTAGCTGAGACATCAGATATCAAGCCAATAAAATGATATAAATTTGGTGTAATCGATTTATCTGCACCATTTGTCCTATATTACTAGCCATTTGAAGCTATAGAGCATTCACACTCGGAACTTCAGAAATGCACTAGACATATACAACAAATGAAGGTCACCACTGACTTTTGATAAATTAGATTTTGCAAACTCAAATTAATTTTAGTGTTAAATTCAGAAGCCTTAGTGTCTGAGGCTTCAAGGAACACACCAGGACCAAATGAATACGCAATACACCGTTAGGTGCATAAATGTTCTTCACTATAACACCCAGTCAAGATAATTTCTGGTCAACATCTATTAAAAAAAATTGATTTTTATCACAATAACTGTGCTGAAGATACAGCATCATCAAGTGAGGATGGTCTGGCATCGCCCATTGCAGATTGCTTAGCTGGCTAATCCCTGATCTGCTGCATGATGTCATGGGGGTACTGTACAGTAGTTTGTGAATAATTTTGTGAAAGAATGGTTCCCTATTTTTTCTTTCTGAATGGTATTAAAGGTTTACTATGTATTACTCACCATCATCATTTCCCTGCAGTCTGAGTGACTATTTGTTTTTAAATTGCAACATAGCACTGTACCATCATAGCTGTCTGTGGTTGCCAGGCATTGTTCAAAGTTTCATGTTTATTTATCATTTGCAGGTAGTCATGAAGCATCACTACTAACAATGCAATTCTTGGGCTAAGAGAGAGTATGTTAGGATATGTAAACAGAGGTCATACATAAAATATATAGTTTGAAAATAGTATGTTGCTGCACTCTAATTGTAATTCCCAGCAATACACCGAGACTGATTTTTTTTCAGCATTTTGGTACATCTCCTGGAGCCCACCCTGTCCATTTAAACCTCAGTAAGTAATCTACATTTGCTAGGAAAAATACAAGACCCCTGATCACTGTTTAACTCAAAACTGGCACATGGCTGGGAAGCACAAAAAACTTTCACGCATGCATGTAGTCTGACTCACATCTCTCTTTTCTCTTAATTCAGTGATCTTTCCAGCATTAGAAGTACTGTAAGTGCCTTCCCATAGTATCTATAATCCAGCAATTATATACCATCATAATCACTAACTTTCTTGCAAGAGCTCACACTTTTCATGGCAGATGAGTGTCTTCAAATTTCTTCAAATATCCGGTTATTATTACAACACCTCATCAAGACTTTTTATTTTTCTAGGAGTTTTATCAAGTAACTCCTGCCCGCCCACACACAGGAGTACAGAAAGGATTGGCTCTCCGCTGCACGTCATAGTGACAAGTGGCATTGAAAATAGATTTATAGATTAAAATGTGTGAGATTTATTTATCTGTTTTTGTTTTATTTGATGGCTTTTTTCTGTATTTTTATTTAAAGGACAGTGAAAATATGTATTAGTTAGTCTGTTAAAAAAGCCCACTTGATTTATCTGAGAGCCAGATGCAGTCATCAAAACAGCCACATCTGGATCGCGAGCCATAGGTTCCCGACCCCTGTTTTATTGGATGGAAACCAAGATTAAAAAAAGATCAATGGAAATGAGAGAGACGAGATCATGCCACCAATCTCAATCAGTACAGATTCATTACGATGTATCTTGGCAGTTTCCGAATACTACCCACCTGAAAATCATATATATATATATATATATATATATATATATATATATATATATATATATATATATATATATATATTACAAACCAGATTCCAAAAAAGTTTGGACACTATACAAATTGTGAATAAAAACTGAATGTAATGACATGGAAGTGCCAAATTTCAATGTCTTATTCTGAATAGAACATATATTTCAGGTCGAAAGTTTAAACTGAGAAAATGTATCATTTATAATAGTCCTTCTCAAAAAATTAGCATATTGTGAAAAGTTCATTATTTTCTGTAATGTACTGATAAAAATTAAACTTTCATATTTTTAGATTCATTGCACACCAACTGAAATATTTCAGGTCCTTTATTGTTTTAATACTGATGATTTTGGCATACAGCTCATGAAAACCCAAAATTCCTAGCTCAAAAAATTAGCATATTTCATCTGACCGATTAAAAAAATGGGTTTTTAATACAAAAGAGTCAACCTTCAAATAATTATGTTCAGTTATGCACTCAATACTTGGTTGGGAATCCTTTTGCAGAAATGACTGCTTCAATGTGGCGTGGCATGGGGACAATCAGCCTGTGGCACTGATGAGGTGTTACGGAGGCCCAGGATGCTTCGATAGCGGCCTTAAGCTCATCCACAGTGTTGGGTCTGGTGTCTCTCAACTTTCTCTTCACAATATCCCACAGATTCTCTATGGGGTTCAGGTCCGGACAGTTGGCAGGCCAATTGAGCACAGTAATACCATGGCCAGTAAATCATTTCCCAGTGGTTTTGTCACTGTGAGCAGGTGCCAGGTCGTGCTGAAAAATGAAATCGTCATCTCCATAAAGCTTTTCAGCACATGAAAGCAAATGCTCCAAAATCTCCTGATAGCTAGCTGCATTGACCCTGCCCTTGATAAAACACAGTGGACCAACACCAGCAGCTGACATGGCACCCCAGACCATTACTGACTGTGGGTACTCGACACTGGACTTCAGGCATTTTGGCATTTCCTTCTCCCCAGTCTTCCTCCAGACTCTGGCACTTGATTTCTGAATGACATGCAAAATTTGCTTTCATCCGAAAAAAGTACTTTGGACCACTGAGCAACAGTCCAGTGCTGCTTCTCTGTAGCCCAGGTCAGGCGCGTCTGCCGCTGTTTCTGGTTCAAAAGTGGCTTGACCTGGGGAATGCGGCACCTGCAGCCCAGTCCACTGCTTCCACAGGTCCCCCAAGGTCTGGAATCAGCCCTTCTCCACAATCTTCCTCAGGGTCCGGTCACCTCTTCTGGTTGTGCAGCATTTTCTGCCACACTTTTTCCTTCCCACAGACGTCCCACTGAGGTGCCTTGATACAGCACTCTGGGAACAGCCTATTCGCTCAGAGATTTCTTTCTGTGTCTTACCCTCTTGCTTGAGGGTGACAATGATGGCCTTCTGGACAGCAGTCAGGTCGGCAGTCTTACCCATGATTGCGGTTTTGAGTAATGAACCAGGCTTGGAGTTTTTAAAAGCCTCAGGAATCTTTTGCAGGTGTTTAGAGTTAATTGGTTGATTCAGATGATTAGGTTAATAGCTCGTTTAGAGTACCTTTTCATGATATGCTAATTTTTTGAGATAGGAATTTTGGGTTTTCATTTTGGGTTTTTGGGTATGCCAAAATCATCAGTATTAAAACAATTAAAGACCTGAAATATTTCAGTTGGTGTGCAATGAATCTAAAATATATGAAAGTTTAATTTTTATCAGTACATTACAGAAAATAATTAACTTTATCACAATATGCTAATTTTTTGAGAAGGACTAGTATATATAAATATGTATCATTTATATATATATATATATATATATATATATATATATATATATATATATATATATATATATATATATATATATATATATATATATAAATATGTTGATTTTAAATTCCATGGTGTCAACAAAGCTCAAAACTTTGGGACAGGTAGTAATAAAAGGCTGGAAAAGTCAATTGCACTCATAATGAACAGCTGGAAAATTAGGAGTATAAAAAGAGCTTCTCAGAGTGGCAGGAATGCTATTGTAAGGAAAATCACAGAATGAGCTCAGCAATACTCCCAGAAACCATTTTCGGTGAACACAATCCACCGTGCCATTCGCCATTGCCAACTGAAACTCTACAGTATATATTTGATTTTTAATTTTAATAATTGAGGCGTGATGGGTTTCACAAGATAGATTATCCTGCACCGTCAATGCAGAAAGGTATATTCAGGTTCTAGAACAACATATGACCCCATCCAGATGTGGTCTCTTTCAGAGAAGACCTTGCATTTGTCAAAATGATAATGCCAGACCACATGCAATGCACCCATGAGGGGGGCACAAGCCAGTGTTCTTTCTCACGCCGGTCCCAAGCCCGGATAAATGCAGAGGGTTTAGTCAGGAAAAGCATCCGATGTAAAAACCTGTACCAAATCTACTATGTGGATTATCATTGTGATTTCCAAACCGGATCGGTCGAGGCCCAGGTGAACAATGACCGGCATCAGTACTGTTAACCAACAGGGTGCTGGTGGAAACTGTACTACTGTTGGTCAAAGAAGGAGAGGCGAGAGCTGTGTATGTAGACAGAGAGAGAAGAGGAAAAGCATGAGTCTAGGACTGAGAGTAGGGACTTTGAATGTTGGAACTATGACAGGAAAAGGTAGCGAGCTGGCTGATATGATGCACAGGAGGAAGGTGGACATACTCTGTGTTCAGGAGGTCAAGTGGAAAGGTAGCAAAGCTAGAAGCTTAGGAGCAGAGTTTAAGCTGTTTTATCATGGTGTGGATGGAAAGAGAAATGGAGTAGGAGTCATCTTGAAGGAGGGGTTGGTCAGGAATGTTCTAGAAGTGAAAAGAGTGTCAGACAGAGTGATGAGTCTTGAGTTAGAAATTGAAGGTGTGATGTTCAATGTTGTTAGTGCTTATGCCCCACAGGCAGGATGTAAACTAGAAGAGAAGGAGAGATTCTGGAGTGAGTAAGATGAAGTGATGCAGAGTACTCACAGAGGTGAAAGAGCAGTCATTGGTGCAGACTTCAATGGACATGTTGGTGCAGGCAGGCAACAGAGTGGACAAGGAAGTGATGGGCAGGTTTGGTATCCAGGACAGGAACACAGAAGGACATGTGTTGATACATTTTTCAAAAAGGATGGAAACGGCTGTGGTGAATACTTTCTTCCAGAAGAAACAGGATCATAGGGTGACTTATAAAAGTAGATGTAGGAACACACAGGTAGACTACATATTGTGTAGATGATGTAATTTGAAGGAAGTCAGTGACTGCAAAGTAGTAGTGGGTGAGAATGTTGCAAGACAGCATAGGATGGTGGTGTGCAGGATGATACTGATGGTGAGGAAGGTGAAGAAGGCAAAGACAGAGCAGAAGACAAAGTGGTGGAAGCTGACAAAGGAAGAGGGTCATGTTGTCTTCAAGGAGGAGTTGAAACAGGCTTTGGGTGGTCAGGAAGTTGTTCCAGATGACTAGACAACTACAGCAAATGTGATCAGGGAGACATGTAGGAGAGTACTTGGTGTGTCCTCTGGAAGGAAAGTTGATAAGGAGACTTGGTGGTGGAATGAGGAGTGTGTACGAAGGAAAAGGTTAGCTAAGAAGAAGTGGGTCATTGAGAGTAGCAAATGATTTATACAGGTTGGCACAGCAGAGAAATAGAGATGGGAAAGATGTACAGCAAATTAGAGTGATTAAGGACAGAAAGGGAAATGCATTGACTGATGACAGAAGTGTCCTGGAAAGATGGAGAGTACTTTGAAGAGCTGATGAATGACTAAAATGAGAGAAAGAAAAAAAGAGTAGAAAAGGTGACTGTTGAGGACCAGGAAGTAGCAAAGATTAGTAAGGGTGAAGTGAGGAGGGCATTGAAGATGATGAAGAGTGGAAAGGCAGTTGGTCCTGATGATATACCTGTGGAGGTATGGAAGTGTCTAGGAGAGGTAGCGGTAGATTTCCTGACAAGAACATTCAACAAGGTCTTAGAGAGTGAGAGGATGCCAGAGGAATGGAGGAGAAGTGTGCTGGTGCCCATTTTTAAGGACAAGGGAGACATGCAGAGTTGTGGCAACCCCAGAGGGATAAAGTTGATGAGCCATACAATGAAGTTATGGGAAAGAATAGTGGAAGCTAGACTAAGGGCAGAGGTCAGCATTTGTGAACAACAGTTTGGTTTCATGCCAAGAAAGAGCACCACAGACGCAGTGTTTCCTTTGAGAATGTTAATAGAGAAGTACAGAGAATTTCAGAGGGAGCTGCATTGTGCCTTCATGGATCTGGAGGAAATCATATGGCAAGGTGCCGAGAGAGGAACTGTGGTATTATATGAGGAAGTCTGGAGTGGCAGAGAAATATGTTAGAGTGGTGCTGGACATGTATGAGAGATGTATGAGCTCTGAGCCCCTTCTTGTTTACGATGGTGATGGACAGGCTGACAGATGAGGTTAGACAAGAATCTCCCTGGAGTATGATGTTTACAGATGACATTGTGATCTGTAGTGAGAGCAGAGAAGAAGTAGAGGAAATTTAGAGAGGTGGAGGTATGCCCTGGAAAGGAGAGGAATGAAGGTTAGCCTCAGTAAGACAGAATACATGTGTGTGAACAAGAAGGACTCAAGAGGAACGGTGTGGTTATAGGGAGCAAAGATCTTCTTCTTCTTTTCCTTTCGGCTTTTCCCTTCAGGGGTCGCCACAGCGAATCATCTGCCTCCATCTCACCCTATCCTTTGCATCTTCTTCTCTTACACCAACGACCTTCATGTCCTCCTTTACCACATCCATGAATCGTCTCTTTGGTCTTCCTCTAGGCCTTTTGCCTGGTAGTTCCAGCCTCAGCATCCTATTACCAATATACTCACTATCCCTCCTCTGTACATGTCCAAACCATCTCAATCTAGCCTCTCTGACTTTGTCTCCAAAACGTCTGACATGTGCTGTCCCTCTGACGTGCTCATTCCTAATCCTATCCATCCTCGTTACTCCCAAAGAGAACCTCAACATTTTCATCTCTGCTACCTCCAACTCTGCCTCCTGTCTTTTCCCAGGGCCACTGTTTCTAACCCATACAGCATCGTTGGCCTCAACACCGTTTTGTACACTTTTCCTTTCATTTTTGCCGATACCCTCCTATCACACATCACAATCGGACCCTTTTCTCCAACCATTCCAACCTGCCTGCACACGCTTCTTGACCTCTTTTCCACACTCTCCATTGCTCTGGATTGTTGAGCCTAAGTACTTAAAATCCTCCACCTTTCTTATCTCTGCTCCCTGTAATCTCACCGTTCCTCTTTGGTCCTTGGCATTCATGCACATGTATTCTGTCTTACTGAGGCTAATCTTCATTCCCCTCCTTTCCAGGGCATACCTCCACCTCTCTAGATTTTCCTGCACTTGGTCTCTGCTCTCACTACAGATTACAATGTCATCTGCAAACATCATAGTCCATGGGGAATCTTGTCTAACCTCGTCTGTCAGCCTGTCCATCACCATAGCGAACAAGAAGGGGCTGAGAGCTGACCCTTGATGCAGTCCCACCTCCACCTTGAACTCTTCTGTCACACCGACAGCACACCTCACCACTGTCTTACATCTCTCATACATGTCCTGCACCACTCTAACATACTTCTCTGCCACTCCAGACTTCCTCATGCAATACCACAGTTCTTCTCTCGGCACCCTGTCATATGCCCGGGCCTCGACCGATCCGGTATGTCATTCTTTCTTGTGATTCGCATAGTTTATTTGGCATTTGTTTTACGCCGGATGCCCTTCCTGACGCAACCCTCTGCATTTATCCGGGCTTGGGACCGGCGTGAGGGAGAGACACTGGTTTGTGCCCCCCCCCTCACGGCTGCATTAGGGAGCAAAGATAAAGAAGGTGAATGATTTGAAGTGCTTAGACTCAACAGTCCAGAGCAATGGAGAGTGTGGAAAAAAGTTGAAGAAGTGTGTGCAGGCAGGCGGGAATGGTTGGAGAAAAGGGTCCGGTGTGATGTGTGATCGGAAGGTATCAGCAAGAATGAAAGGAAAAGTGTACAAGATGGTGTTGAGGCCAGCACTGTTGTATGGTTTAGAAACAGTGGCACTGGGGGAAAGACAGGAGGCATAACTGGATGTTAACAGTGATGAAAATGTTGAGGTTCTCTGTGGGAGTAACAAGGATGGGTAGTATCAGGAATGAATACATCAGAGGGACAGCACATGTAAGAGGTTTTGGAGACAAAGTCAGAGAGGCTAGATTGAGATGGTTTGGACATGTAGAAAGGAGGGATAGTGAATATATTGGAATATATTGATGCTGAGGTTGGAACTACCAGGAAGAAAGGCCTCAAGGAAGACCAAAAAGATTTATGGATGTGGTGAAAGAGGATATGAAGGTTGTTGGTGTAAGAGAAGAAGATGCAGAGGATAGGGTGAGATGGAGGCAGATGAGTTGCTGTGGCGACCCCTGAAGGATACAGCCGAAAGGAAAAGAAGAAGAGGTTGCAAAATGTAATCGTAAATCATTGTTTCTACAAACTTGAACAACATTACATTTCTTTCCATCCAATATCTGCTTCATTTCTCACCATCTTGAACTGATGAGGGGAAAATTGAACCTGCACATGCAGCATTAATTACAACATCATGGCTGCTTAGGAAAAGGATCCGGGTATTGAAATGGCCAGCCTGCAGTCCAGATCTGTCACCTATAGAGAACATTTGGTGCATCATAAAGAGGAAGGTGCAACAAAGAAGGCCCAAGACAGCTGAACAATTAGAGGCCTGTATGAGACAAGAATGGGACAGCATTCCTATACTTGAGAAACTTGTCTCCTCAGGCCCCAGACGTTTGCAGACTGTTATAAGAAGAAGAGGGGATGTCTCACAGTGGTGAACATGGCCTTGTCCCAACTTTTTTTAGATTTGTTGACACCATGAAATTTAAAATCCACATATTTTCCCCTTAAAATTATACTTTTTTTTTTTTTCAGTTTCAACTTTTGACCCTGTCATCTATGTTCTATTTGGAATAAATATTAAAGTTTGACACTTCCACGTCATTGCATTCAGTTTTTATTCACATTTTGTATAGTGTCCCAACTTTTTAAATCCAGTTTGTATATATATATATATAGCCTGAGACTGGCAGATTGGAACCTCCCAGACAAGAACTGGATGTTGCTGGATACGTACAAAATGTCTGTTAGATCTATTTTTGGACAGGATTTGTAAGTGTTTTTGCTGGGATATACTAGTATTGTTCAAACAAAGGTTCTTAATAGTATCTAATAAGATATTTAATTGAAATTTTCTAATAAAAAAAAAATCAATCATCAAAAAGGGTGGCATGGCCACCCAAGTAGGCCTTGGTTAGGTTCCTTGGCTTGGGGAGTTTCTGTGTGGCGCTTGCATGTTCTTCCCTTTGTTGCATAGGTTTCCTACAAGTACTCTGGTTTCTCTCATGGTTTAAAGTCATGTAGATTAGGCATTGGCTGTTCCAGATTGCCCCTAAGAATGGGTGGTGAGCTGTTCAGAATGGATGAACAGGAATTTGAAGACAATGGCCAACACTTCTCATTTGACATTCCCATCCCGAATATAATTTGGTAGAGGTTAATTGGTGTAACTTCAAGAACAATACTCTCAAATTAATTGAAGACTTGTACTAACAAACCAACTGTCCACCAAACTTTATTTCTGATGGCTTATATATTGTTTTAAACGGCTTTTTCATAAAAATGAAAGGCACTACTCAAAGTCAACGAAACTTGTGGGTGAAAAATGGGGAAAAAATACAAAACAAATTAACAAAGAAGTTAAGAAACTACAAAAGCCCAAATGCACATATGTTCATACATACTTAAGCAAACCTATCCGACACAGGTGATAAAAAAAATGCTGGTAATAAAGTAACTAGAAGAAAGAATAATTTATAGATTCAAATCTCCAAAATCAATAATAAAAATACTGATGTTCAAAGGAAAGTAGATTCACTTATTCAGCAATTTCAAATTGTCCTTGATAAAGAAGATGCAGAGGTGCCAAATCTTTCACCTAGTAGTTTCCCTGACATGGCTCAGATTAAATCACTTCTACTGTTAAGATGCTAAAAAGCTTGGCTATTAAAAAAATAAAAAATAAATAAATAAATAAATAATTAAAAAACCTGAATCAGCATCTTTTATCAATATTTATGGAGCATCATATTTTTCCTCACCCTTGGAATGACTAAAGCACTGTTTGGACACATCTGCAGCTTTTATGAATGTCCAGTTTGTAAATGAATTAACAATCATTTGCCAAAGACAAAGTGGAGGTCAATGAATAAGCAGTTCAGGGTTTCATTTCAGTTCAGTCTAAAATGAAAAAGGTTTTTGATATACTACATGGGAAAATTAGCTAAAAAACCCCCTCAGCTTCAAGTGCAGGTGCACTGCAGGTGCAGGAGCTGTATCAACTCATTCAACTGTTTTCAGAGAGTAAGTATGTAAGACAGAAACATAATGAAAAGAAAACTAAAATGTAATATTTTAACCACGAAAGAGTTAGGTCAGGTGAGCTCTGAATGCTACACGGCGTTACATGAATAATAATTTTGCAGTCCCAGAGAGGTAGCTTGTAATCTTCCATATCTTCCCTGGAAAACCAGTTACTTTTGTCCTTCAAATTAATGTGATTAGTGAATTTCACATCCTGAGACTTGGTTTTTGAACCTGTGGCTTTTCCACCCCATCCAATAAAAGTTGACTACAACAGGTGGATGTGGCAAACCCATGGCACACCATGCTGTGATTGCAGCCATTCACCAGTTCTCTGGAAATCGTACATGTTGCCAATATAATTAGAGGTTTTAACACTATGAATATTGATCATAAAACTAATCTTCTGAAAATGTTTGTGCCTGAACTGAATTAAACTTTTAAGCGACATAAATCGTATATGGATGGTATAATAAATACTACACCACTTTTATTCCTGTAGTGTTAATAGCACAAGCTTTAGATTTCTAGTTGTCAATAGGGAGTTGACATTTGCAGGTAAATCATGTATTTTATTATTATTAATATTATTATTTATTTTTTTTTACTCTTTGACCTTGAGTCCTTTTTAATTATTTAGTAATGAACTCGCTGCTTGTGCATCGTCCTTCAGTCAAATTGGCTAATGCAAACCCCTCCGTCCCTTTTGTCCTATTTTGCATTAACTCCGACTAAATCAAATGACAGTGAATGACACACTGCCCGGGGTAAGTGAAAAAGTTTGCACACGTTAAGGACACAGCATATACTGTGTTTGGTAATACAGGTGTTCCTTCTTCATACTGAAAACACTGAAAATTAAACAATAGCGTTTTATGACAGTGCTACATTTTTATTTTTTTAAATGTAGAACAGAGGGATGCAGTCAGACAGATTGATTGTATTGGATGTTTATGCAAGTATGTAGAAAATTTTCAAAGAAACAAAAAACATAATAAAATAAAAGGACATTCACAAAAAAAGATGAAAAAAAAAAGATTAAGTAAACTCATTGCATCCATGGATTGTTTATAGGAGTCTGTCACAATCTTTAGAGGGCAGGTCACCTGCGGTTCTGACCATAGGTCACTTAGATCCAAGATGCAAAAGAGGGCCACTATGATACAAGGTGAGAAGTGTAAAATGTGCAAAGAGACAGAATGACAAATTATTTCACAAGATTCTGCATCATACTTCACGACTTTAATGAAGATCTCTCTGTACAGTGTTCTGGAAAAGATGTCTGCCAGATGCCATAAATATACAAATGTAAATGTATCTCGGCATGCTGTACACACTCAAGGACATCCAGGCATTATTTTTTTTTTTGTCCTTGGTAGTTTAGAAGGGCTGAAATGGAACAAAACTTAAACAGTCTGTAGTGTATTAATCACTATTAATTTCTAAGTTATTTTCAACAATAAGCTTCAAAATTAAATTTATTTATTTATTTATTTATTTAGCACATGTAGAGACTCCAAATTCTGTTCCTTCTTCTTTGTAAAATAACCCAACCTCAGTCAGATTGAATGAAGAGTGTCTGTGCAGATTTACATAGACTCTCAATTGAATTCAGATTTGGACTTTGACTGGGCCATTCAAACACATTAATGTTCTTTTATCTAAACCCTTCTATTATTGTTATGGTTGTATGGTTGGGATTGTTGTCCTGGTGGAAGATGAACCTCAGCCCCCAAGATTGTCTTGTATTTTGATCCATCCATCTTCCCATCAACTCTGACCAGGTCTACTGTCCCTGCTGAAGACGAGCATCCCCACAGCATGATGCTTCCACCACCATGTTTCAGAGTGGGAATAATGTTTTTACTTTATCTTACATATATCGTTTTGCATTTTGGCCAAAATGTTCAATTTTGATCTCGTCTGATGAGAGTACTTTTTCTATGTTTGCTGTGTCCCCCACATAGGTTGTGGAAACGGCAAATTATTATATATTACATCTTATGGATTTGTTTCAAAAATGGCTTTCTTAAAGTCACTTTTAGAGAATGAGCAGATTTGTTGCATGCCTGGCTAATAATTGTCCTGTGGACAGATTCTGCACCCTGAACTGTATATCTCTGTGGATCATGCCCATGTCTGACAGGTTTGCAGTTTTAAAATTCTCTTTCCATTTTAGGAATGATGGCTTCGATCAGCCTTCCTTGAGATTTTCAAAGCTTGTGCTTTTTTTTTTTTGGCTTTTTTTTGGCTTATAACCTAACCCTGCTTTGAATGTCTTCACAGCTTTGATCCAGATCTGCCTGGTGTCTTCCTTGGGCTTCATTATGCTGACTGTTCACTAATGTTCTTTAAGGAACCCCTGAGCCCTTCAATAAACAACTGCAGAGTACTTAAATTAGAATACGCACAGATGGACCCTATTTTATAATTAGGTGCCTACGAAGGTAATCATTTGCACTGAGTTATATCAGCATAAACAGGGCTGAATACAAATGCATTCCACATTTTTTATATTTTATTTGTAAAAAAATAATTGAAAACCATCTATAAATTTCATTCCAAATTCCAATTGTTTCACCTTGTGTTCATTTATCTTATAAAATCACAATAGTATACATTCACATTTGTGGTATTTATCATGGCCAAAGACGCAAGAAAAGAGCGATACAAAACTGTTGCATGTGAACACTTTTTTGATTTTCTGCATACCATACAGCACTGGCCCAATGACATGCATGTATTTTTGGGTGTGGCCACTGGAGGAAGAAATGGCATGTATAGAGTGGCAGGTCTGGTATCTGGCTGAGGTTGAGCATTTTGCGCTGGTGCAGAAACTTCAGACTGGTAAAGGTAAGGTTAAATTGTTTGCACTTGCTGAGAGTGCTCATTGGGAACCCTAGTGTTTTTGAGCTTTACGAAGTATTATTTACTGAATGGCGAAAGATCCCTGCATGGACAAAGGAGATAAAACATTGCATGCACTACAGGGGGTGCTACAATAGAAAGACGTATTTTGGTGTTTAACCCACAAACAATACATTGCACATTCAAAAACCTTATATCCATACATTTCTCAAATGGAGCTAAAGCATGTGACTCAGGCCGCATTCATTTCTGGCTAGAACCTTTTTTCACAAAACCAAATGCAAATCCTACTTCTTTGAACCACTCCTAGAGTTTTTGCCAGATCTAAGTGAAATGTTGAATATAGAATTGAGAGAGTGACCTAACCAAAATGTTCAAAACCTTTCAAATTACTTTTCTAATATCTGAACTTGACAAATTATTAATGAACTCATTTTTGTAACTAGCATACAAAATACAGGGTCTTACATGTTTCAATCTTAGTAAATACTGTCAACACGAAACTCATGATGCTCTTAATTAAACTGAGTAGGCTTTAGCCACTAGGGAGTGCACCAAATAGGACAGTCTATATCTCAAGAGTGGTTCATCCAAAACTTTTTGGCTACATTCCTTAGGCCACCTGTACATTATTGTTGTGTTTGCTCAGAATGTATTGGCCTATTATACTAAAGTTTAGAATTCGCCAATTAGATTCAGGTCAAATTGCAATCAAATTTGCAGGTTGGTTACACAATGTTTCATAGACCTTACATGTTGAAAATGATATGTATTCCACGAGATGGTAATATAATCAGGGTAAATTTTGTCCGGTGCACCCCAATTTATACTTTGCACATATGCACATACATAGACATATTGTGGTGTTCTGTAAGTACAGCTGTTTTTTTTTTCTCTTCTTCTCTCTTTTCAGTTTTGAGTAATAAGAACTGCATATGCCATGTTTAGCTCCTTCTAGGAAACTTTGTCTATTGAGTCTTGAGACAGACCTGACAAAAAGTTAAAGAAAAAATTTTGCTCAGTTAAGAAATATACTAATTATTTATTCATTTTCCAAGCCGCTTAATCCTAATTAAGGTCTTAGGGAAGCTGGCAGTCATCTCAGTCAACTCTGAGGGAGAGCAGGGTACACCATGGACAGATTGCCAGGCCATTGCAGAATGCAGGGTGATCCAACTATTGCTAGTCTCTCAGTTTTGGATACCTCTGCCTTGTCTGCTTTGACTTTTTTGGAATTCTGACCATTGCCTATGGTGTGTGTGTGTGTGTGTGTGTGTGTGTGTGTGTGTGTGTGTGTGTGTGTGTTGGGGGGGGGTGAGCATGATTTTTGCCTGCTGTTTTGGAGTGTTTGCCACTTTTATAATCCTTGTGCTGTCCCTCACTTTGGTCTGCGAGTTGATCCTTTTCCCCTTGTATGAAAACCGTAATATCTATGCATTACTAGCTTCATTTATTACCTGTCAGGTTATTTAAGACACCATGAATGAATCAGGACATGCTGGATGTGCATGTCTACTTAGGACAGTGGTCCCCCGCCCCCTGAAACAAAAATCCTAGACTCCTGTCAAATGGAACGAAATAGTGGTGAAAAGGTTATGGAAGAGAAAATTTGATTCAGAATGCAGGGTATTTAACCTGCAGTGGACAAACGATTATTTTTTTGTTGAATGCAAAGAAAAGGTTGTTTGTATCATCTGTCAAGACACAGTGGTGGTATTCAAAGAATGCAATCTTCGCCGACACTCTGAAATCTGTCACAAAGACGAGTATGATCGCTTGCAAAGCCAAATGTGAGTAGACAATCTGTCTAAGCTAAAAAGTGGACTCTTTGCTCAGGACAATACATTTTGTATGCCAGGCTCGGCTGAACTAGTCGTCTGTTTGGGCAGCTTTCGGTTTGCTCAATTAATAGCCACCAGCGTTTTATTTATTTATTTATTTACTTATTTCCTGTTTTTTTGTGAAGGTCCTGGAAAGGGTTACTAATATCTGGTTATGTGTGGCTTACTGGAAATCAATAAATATTTACACGTATACAGCCCTGCGATCGTCATACTTGTTCTGTTACAAACTGACCTCAGCCCCCATCAGAGAAGGGCTAAGTTATGTGGCCCTCGCAGAAAAAAGTTTGGGGACCCCTGACTTGGGATATTAGACAGCACAGGGACTAGATGGAAATCCGAATGTTTAATTTATGATTTACCACACCGACCCAGATCAAAAGGTTTAGGCTTCTTAAACTTCGCTTAAAAAGCCCCACAGTTATGAAATAGCCTTCCATTTTACACTATACATAAATGTATACATAATTTAATATTACGTGAGAACTGTTGTCTTTTTTAAATTCACATTTGTCATAATTGTATTGGTTTTCCAACATAATACTAACATATCAATTAAATAACTCCTTTATGTTCTGGTTTGGGGAAGTGTTGGCTTGGTGGTAGGATACTGGATTAGTTATCCCAAGGTCAGGGGTTCAAGCACCACTATGATCCCAGTACAGCTAACTGGGTTATCAAAGGCCAGCCATGTCTCTCACTGCCTATGGCAGTGCTTCTCAATTATTTTATGTTACGCACCCCCCCCCCCCCCCTAGCAAGAAGAAAACAATTCGCGCCCCCCCACCACGCACTTTCCGCCGCAACTATAAATTATAACTTTTTTCTATAATATAGTTACAGGTATATCTCTTCATTATATCATATCCTTGTTAACATAAATAAAACAAAAAGAAAGAGATATAGTTCAACTTACAAGAATAACGTTTTTAACATTTTTTATTAGTCTGTAAAAGAAAGTGCATCAATTTGCCTTAAATTTAAAAATAATAATATCCTTGTTACATGTTTGACAAACTTACCACACCATTTGCTGCTGAAAATAAAATCAATAAATAATTAATTCAAATTGACTTCAGAAACATTAACTCAGGAGCACAATATATAAACACTTTAACCTACAAAACAAGAACAAATAGAACAATTTGTGCTGATTTTTTTTTTCTCAAAATGAGGAAGCCAAGATTAATGGCTACAATGAGCACGTTTTGCAGCGCACAGCTTCTCAAAGCGAGGTTTGAAGCATGACACTGCAACTCTCAGCTCCTGCTCAATGTTTAGCTGGGACCTGTACTTGGTCTTCAGTGCAGCAACAGCGCACAATGGGCAATGAGGGCGCCACTGCCAACTACTGGAGTGGAAGTGCAATTACACTTTCTTGTAGTACGGCGGAAAAAAAGCATGTTCTCCTGGGTCACACGCGCCCCCCTCAGCATCCCATCGCGCCCCCCTGGGGGGGCGCGCCCCACTATTTGAGAAGCACTGGCCTATGGTGAGAGGCATGTGAAAGAACCATTGCTGACTTTCATCAAGAGTAGGTTGTATTGCTGTCAGCTTGTTTCTGCCCTGCAATGGTATGGTGAGCTAGCCATGGCATATTATGCCCTTGTCCAGAGTAGGCTCTTGTGGGCACCAGTCTCTCCAGGACCCTAATTAGGATTGAATACTTTAGAAAATAAAGAAATGAATGTTTTGGCTTGTAGGAGTAGTGGTGACCTGATGGTAGGGTGCTGGCTAACTGATCTGAAGGCCGGGGATTCAAGTCCCACTATCACCAAGTTGTCAATGTTGCTGCCCCGTACCGTACAGCTAATTGTATTATCAAAGGCTAGCCATGTCTTTCACTGTCTGTAGTGAGAGACATGTAAATAAACAATTGCTCACTTTCACAAAGTATAGGCCACTGGGTTGCCTTCAGCATGTTTCTGCCCTACGATGGCCTGATGAGTTGTCCAGGATGTACTCTGCCCTTGCCCTTAGGGCTCATAGAGTTGGCTGAGATGGGTGCTAGCATCCTCACGACCTGAATAAGAATTAAGTTGTTTAGAAAATAAATTAATTTTCTGGTTTGTGTAAACACTGACGGAGGTATAACGGCTAAAGGTATGTTGGAATCTGGTGAAGGGTTGCAAAAGCAAGCAGGGTGGAGAGGTTCTAAAAGGCACATATATCAGACCTCTCCATATTTGAACTGGGGGGTGCCATAGCTACATCTGTTGCAGGGCTTATATGGCTATGCTTATGTTTTGATCTTCTCACAAAAAGGAGGGTGTACAAATCAATAGAGCAAATTAGCATGCAACAATTGTCTACTCAAAGATACTCCAATGAAAAGATGAGAGTAATCCCAAAGAGCAATAGAAAAGGATGAAGATAAAGTAAAATTAAGCATTCCAAATGTGGCCAGCAAATGTTGAGAGTGAGATTTCCTTTTGGTATTTTCCCTTTATCAGGGGTCGCCACAGCGAATGATTCACATGTTTGATTTGGCAGAGGTTTTTACGTCGGATGCCCTTCCTGACACAACCCTTTAGCAAGGGACAGAAACAACACTGACGGCTTTGCAGCCTACACTTTTACGAAAGTCAGCAATGGTCCTTTTACATGCCTCACACCAGAGACAGTGAGCGACATGGCCGGCCTTTGATAACCCAGTTAGCTACACTGGGGGGGGAGGGGGGGGGCAGTGACAACCTTGTGGAGAGTAGGACTCGAACCCCCAACCTTAGGATCAGCAATCTTGCACGCTATACCATCAGGCCACCACTGCCCTCAAATGTTGAGAGTGTGATTTTAAAAACATCAGAGGACAGAGAATTTTTAAAATCAATGAAAACAGATTGCCACACAACATTTGTTAGCCCTTGCAAAGTGCTAGCTGATAAAATGAAAAGAATGGTGGCCTAAGAAGGAAGCTGAGACTTTTAGAAGAGAAGAAATTGTATTTGTTCTTCATATTTTAGTGAAACCTTTCTCAAGTATTGTAACAAAATTAACATGGACAATAAGCTTTTCAAAAACTTTTTGAAAAAAAAAAATGGTGAAAATGATCAACCCTGATAAAAGCCCTATCCTTTACTCTAAAACACATCATCACTCGTTCACTCAACATCAAAGCAAACGTCAAAAAGATGCATTGCCAACATTTGTTCACAAGCCAATAAGAAATAGGCATTAACACAACAAAATATCTAATTACAAATAGTTTCTCATTATGTGTGATTAAAAATGAAAATGATGTGATAAACATTTGATCAAAATATAATGAATATTTGATTTATAAATACAAAAATAAGAATAAATTTACATTTAGTGCTATTGTAGTATCTTGTTTTTAAGAGTGTCTCTTAATAAGCATGACAGTGAACTCATTTCTATGTTCTTTAACTTTACAAGCTATCATGCATAAGTGCAAAAGACAATGAAAAGTGCTATTCAAGAAAGGACACGGCATATTAAGTTCAAGAGGAAGAGAAGTAGTTTCCAGTTAAACCTATATGTTCTCATTCAAGAAATACCTTCCAAAAAAAAAAATCCTTTCAAATCCAAAAGAAATTACTTTTTGCATACTGCAGCATCATCATAAATCCTGCATCACCTAAATTTTGTGACTTTGACAGGAAAATTTTCTCCTTTGTAAGCTTTAAGTGCTTGGATATCGGAGTATTGTTTTACCATGCAGATGAAATTTGAAGATACATCATCAGAATTTAGTTCTTTGTGACCTTCAGAGGGCCTTTTTATTATTTAGTGATGAACTTAGCTGCTCGTGTGTCGTCCTTCAGGCAAATTGGCTCATGCAAACCCCTCTGTCCCTTTTGTCCTATTTTACAAGAACTATGACTGAATTAAACCACAGTGAATGACACACTCATCAAGGTGAGAGAAAAAGTTTACACACCCTGAGGCCACGTCATTTAAGTGTGATTGATTATATAGACATTTCTTCATTATAAGTAATCCTTACATTATCATGAAATCTCTTTAACACTCCCCCTCCACCACCACCACCACCAAACTTGCATAGGTTCCCCTTGTGGACTCCTGTTTCCTCAAACAGTCCAAAAGCATGCACAGGAGGGATATTTGGCTTTTTCAAATTGCCCCAAGTGCAAGTGTAAATAGTTGTGTCTGTCTGTTGTGCAATAGTTTGTTGAGCTGTTCAAGATGTACTTTCACCCAGAGATGGCTGAGATGGGTTCCTGCCTCCCTGTCATCCTAATCCTACGTTTACAAATGCTTTAAATGTAGAATTAAGCATCTTACAAAATTAATAAATTAAAATAAATAAATAAAATCATATGTTTATTTTATAACAGAAGTACAAACATAAATTTTCATCAATAAACTAAAAAAAGAGCACACTTACTGTGACTATGAATAGATGATAGGAGTCTGTCACCACCTTTAGAGGACAGGTCACCTGTAGCTCTGGCCATAGGTCACTTAGGTCCAGGATGCAAAAAAGGGCCAACATAGTAGAAGGTGAGGAGTGTAAAATGTACAGGGTGATGATGACAAATTATTAACAAACCCTGCGTAGTGCTCACTGTATGACTTTGCTGAAGGACTCTGCATGGTGTACATACTCAAGGACATCCAAGTGTTATACTCCACCCTTGGCAGTTTAGAGGCAATGGAATAGAAGCAATATTAAACACTCTGCATTGTGCATTTTGTTAAAGCATTTTTAAGGAAAATTTACATGTGCAGTAGTAATAAAGTTGATCTCATAAATCTCTAACTTTGCAAGCAATCATTTATAGAAATGCAAGATAAATTTACTATTAGCGTAAGAGAATGGTTTTCCCAAATACAATAATATATTATTTTATATTACCCTTCCTTTTTTCAAATCAGATTTTGCTTTTGAACTATACGTAATATTTAGTTGTATAATCACTGTTTCTGAGAACTGCTGTACATCTGTGCTGTGGAGTCAACCAACCTCTGGCACCTGTGAACGGATTTTCCAGCCCAGGATGATCGGACCACATTCTGCAGTTCTTCTGTATTTCTTGGTTTTACCTCAAAAACTGCATTTTTGATGCCAGCTCAAGTTTTCTATTGGATTATGGTCCAGGGATTGGACCAACAGCGCCATAACGTTAATCTTAATCTTAACGTTGGGACTTTGCAGGGGCTTCTTGCCAATAGCTTGGCTTCAGACAGGCATCTTCAGAACTCACAGGTAACTTTAGACATTGTTTGATCTTCCTGGAGCTGATCGCTGCGGAGTCCCTGCCATTTTCACTCTTCTTCCATCAATTTGAATAATAGTTTTTCACTTTCTTCCATGTCTTTCAGGTTTTATTTACCATTTTAAAGTATTTCTAATCTTTTTTGCTGAGCAGCTTCTCATTCTCTGCACTTCTTTATACCTCCCCCCTCCAATCAAGGTATGCTGTTCTTCTGAACAAGATCTGGAATGACCCATTTTTCTCACAATTTCAGAGAGAAATATTCTATAACCAGCAAGTACAACATTTGCTGCCTTCCTTCCTTAAATAAGGACAATAATTGGTTCCTGTTTTTCAAAGATTGAATGATGTCACAAATTGAACTCCCCACTGCTATTATTTTTAACACAAAGCTTTTAATTAGTGATTCAATTACACAGAATCAGCAGCATGCAGGTCATGACTGTTGGGTCTTTTGGATTCTATTACTCTACTACACCTGCTAGTAAATTATTTGCCATGTAGAAATATCATGTTTATCAAAAACACTGATTGAGCAGGTTAGTGATATCTGACTGATTTGATCTTGAACACAAGTGTGTGTGTGTGTGTGTGTGTGTGTGTGTGTGTGTGTGTGTGTGTGTATCAGAATTTTGATTGTGATTTATGAGGTAGGGTAGTGGATTTTATAAAAAAAAAAAAAAAATATATATATATATATATATATATATATATATATATATATATATATACACTATTCCTTCTCAAAAAATTAGCATATTGTGATAAAGTTCATTATTTTCTCTCATGTACTGATAAAAATTAAATTTTCATAGATTTTAGATTCATTGCACACCAACTGAAATATTTCAGGTCTTTTATTGTTTTAATACTGATGATTTTGGCATACAGCTCATGAAAACCCCAAATTCCTATCTCAAAAAATTAGCATATCATGTTCAGGTAGTCTAAACGAGCTATTAACCTAATCATCTGAATCAACCAATTAACTCTAAACACCTGCAAAAGATTCCTGAGGCTTTTAAAAACTCCCAGCCTGGTTCATTACTCAAAACCGCAATCATGGGTAAGACTGCCAACCTGACTGCTGTCCAGAAGGCCATCATTGACACCCTCAAGCAAGAGGGTAAGATACAGAAAGAAATCTCTGAGCGAATAGGCTGTTCCCAGAGTGCTGCATCAAGCCACCTCAGTGGGATGTCTGTGGGAAGGAAAAAGTAAAAATAGGGCCGATTCCAGACCTTGGGGGACCTGTGGAAGCAGTGGACTGAGTCTGGAGTAGAAACATCCAGAGCCACCGTGCACAGGCGTGTGCAGGAAATGGGCTACAGGTGCCGCATTCCCCAGGTCAATCCACTTTTGAACCAGAAACAGCGGCAGACGCGCCTGACCTGGGCTACAGAGAAGCAGCACAGGACTGTTGCTCAGTCGTCCAAAGTACTTTTTTCGGATGAAAGCAAATTTTGCATGTCATTTGGAAATCAAGGTGCCAGAGTCTGGAGGAAGACTGGGGAGAAGGAAATGCCAAAATGCCTGAAGTCCAGTGTCAAGTACCCACAGTCAGTGATGGTCTGGGGTGCCATGTCAGCTGCTGGTGTTGGCCCACTGTGTTTTATCAAGGGTAGGGTCAATGCAGCTAGCTATCAGGAGATTTTGGAGCATTTCATGTTCCATCTGCTGAAAAGCTTTATGGAGATGAAGATTTCATTTTTCAGCACGACCTGCACCTGCTCACAGTGCCAAAGCCACTGGGAAATGGTTTATGACCATGGTATTACTGTGCTCAATTGGCCTGCCAACTCTCCTTACCTGAAGCCCATAGAGAATCTGTGGGATATTGTGAAGAGAAAGTTGAGAGACACCAGACCCAACACTGTGGATGAGCTTAAGGCCGCTATCGAAGCATCCTGGGCCTCCATAACATCTCAGCAGTGCCACAGGCTGATTGCCTCCATGCCACGCCGCATTGAAGCAGTCATTTCTGTAAAAGGATTCCCGACCAAGTATTGAGTGCATAACTGAACATAATTATTTGAAGGTTGACTTTTTTTTGTATTAAAAGCACTTTTTTATTGGTCATATGAAATATGCTAATTTTTTGAGATATGAATTTTTGGTTTTCATGAGCTGTATGCCAAAATCATCAGTATTAAAACAATAGACCTGAAATATTTCAGTTGGTGTGCAATGAATCTAAAATATATGAAAGTTTAATTTTTATCAGTACATTACAGAAAATAATGAACTTTCTCACAATATGTTAATTTTTTGAGAAAGACTAGTATGTATATGTATATACATATAAAACGTTATATTCTGCATTATATTTTTCTGTACTATACTGTTCATTCTTTCATCCTTTTTTATATTATATTGTTGCTTTGTATTTGCTTTCTTGCACATGTTTCCTCACTTGTATTTATCTGCATGTGGCCAAATTTTTGTTAACAGCCTACATAAATGCCTCCTTAAACCAAAGTCAAAATTCTTGCTTGTAGTCACAAACGTTCTTACATAAAGCTGATTTCATTTTGATTGTGGTGGCTGCTAGTGTAAATAAGTAACGTATGTGCACACTAAGCTGCATTTGTTAACTGTAGCTTAACATGTTCACAGTTAACAAATACATAAGGCTTGATGTATTAGCAGACAGAACACAGGGTGCAAACAGAACATATGCATGGTGGATTTAAAGCAAAAGATTAAAGGCATCATTTAAAAGGTCAAAACAATACTGAGGGCCTTATTTCTGAAGTAAAGGGATGACCTCTAGTGTTGGCAAGGAGTGCTGAATCTAGTAAGATTAAGTTAAACATTAATAGTACGGTACAGGGATCCCTCACTACTTCGCACTTCAAGTCCTGTGGCTTGCATGTTTTTATTTATTTATTTTTTTCTGCGCGCATCTATATATGTGTGTTAAATGAATACATCAGAGGGACAGCACATGTTAGATGTTTTGGAGACAAAGTCAGAGAGGCTAGATTGAGATCGTTTGGACATGTACAGAGGAGGGATAGTGAGTATATTGGTAGTAGGATGCTGAGGTTGGAACTACCAGGCAAAAGGCCCAGAGGAAGACCAAAGAGAAGATTTATGGATGTGGTGAAGGCGGACATGAAGGTCGTTGGAGTAAGAATAGAAGATGCAGAGGATGGGGAGAGATGGAGGCAGATCATTTGCTGTGGCAACCCCTGAAGGGAACAGCCAAAAGGAAAAGAAGAAGAAGATCTGTATATGTGTGTATGTATATTTTATTTACGTCTTATGTATTATTTTTAAATATTTAATTGTTATTATAAGCATTTCTAGCATTGAATATGTATTGATTGATTTTATATATACACATACATGTACGTATATATTGGTTGGGGAGTGATCCTACTTCGTGGAATTCGGTGGTTGAGGGGGGATCTCGGTCCCAATTAACCACTGAAAGTGAGGGATCCCTGTATTTACCTTTATAGCTTGGGGTAAAGAAGAGTGCCTGTGAAGCACTGCTCTAGTTCCTGTAGGCTTCCTTTTTGTAATCTTACCATGTAGAACAAACATTTGTTGTATATACCAATTTATTTTTTTCAAATCAAACATGTCTCCTTTGGGCTTTAAGCTGATCACTTTGGAATTTATTTAAATTGTATTTTGAACAGACCCATGATCAGTCTGGCTATAAAGCAGCATATTCCACAAACACTTCCATCACCCTTTGAGCTGTTACTGGGAACCTATATGTTGCTAGATCAACCAAACTGTCCTAATTTTCTTCAACTTTTCATCTGGTTTGACAGAGTCAGTGAGAAGACTCTTTTGTTAATTCTTGAGTAATAGGGTTTGTGGTAATAGTACTGACTTGCTTCCTACCAAGAAAATCAGTAATTTTAAGTTAAATGGGAGGGATCCACATCTACCAAATGAAGATTCTCCAATATCTTGGTCAATAACCTTTCATTTATCTCTCATACTGCTAATCTTTTACACTCATATTGACTTTTTTCCTCTTTCACATTCATTTTCTGAACTGCTTAATCCTAATTATGATCATGGTGAGGCTTTTGCCCATCTCAGCTCTGGGCGAGGGCAGGATACATCCTGGGCAGCTCACCAGGCCATCACAGGGCTAGCCTTCACACAATTATTCTTACTCACATTCACACCTAAGGGTGATTTTGGAATTAATTAACTTATTGTGCATGTTTTTGGACTGTGGGAGGAAACCAGAGTATCCAGAGGAAACCCACGCAAGCACTGGGGGAAAATGCAAACTCCACACCGTAACTGCAGAGATGGGAATCAAACACAGGACTTTTTTGTTGTGCGGTGGCCATGATAACCACTATGCCACCATCCCGCCCTCTTTAACATCAGAAGGACTCTTCTATTTTGTTCCCACAGGAGAAGTAGTAAGATACTTGTTTAGTCCTTTCTTATCTCAAGACTGAATTACATGCCACTCCTGGAAGATTTGCTTCGAAGCAGCATTACAGCAAACATTTCTACTTTAATATTGCAGTGATATTAGTTTTTTTTTTTTGGTCAACATGTCTTATGACATTATCATGATTTCATTGTGTAGACTTTGTCATTAGGTGATGTTCCGTGATGTTTTTTGTTGATGAGAAAATGACCTTCATCTAAATAATTATAATCTTCTTACTGTTATAATATACTGTACACTTTATTTCCTCATGACCTATAATTCTATTGTTTTTTTCCACATTATTTAATCAAACACAATACATTTAACTTAGGCATAATGACTACATTCCAAATTACCAAATGCACAATATACAAGCTGACTCCAAGTAAAAGTATAGCCCCAAATAAATGCATTAGAATTTCTCTCAATAATTATATTTAGAATTTGCAATAAGAAGATATTCAGGACATTTTCTAGGTTTAAAAGTAATCTTTCATTACTGAAATATTAAGATTGAAATTAAATTACCTTTAACTTTATAGATTCTGGTTCCATTGAGTGCCTTGTTTTGTTTTCTACCACAAAGGTTGTACATTCACTAAAGTGTTGATGTCCCAACAGCAAATAATATCTGCCTCATAGTTTCCTGCACTTCTCAGCCTTCAATCGAAGACAAGACAATCACACGAAATTGCATAAACCACATAAACCATAAATATAAATGTATCAGACTGTATCCAGTAATTTATACTGCAAATTCTGATTTGAGAAATCTGATTCTCTGGGAGAAAATTGTATAGATACATTCCAAGATGACCAGCACAGTGTGTGTCTTCTTCTTTTCTTTCCAGCTGTTCCCTTCAGGGGTCGCCACAGCGAATCATATGCCTCCATCTCACCCTATCCTCTGCATCGTCTGCTCTTACTCCAACAACCTTCATGTCCTCCTTCACCACATCTATAAATCTTCTCTTTGCTCTTCCTCTAGGCCTTCTGCCTGGTAGTTCCAACCTCAGCATCCTTCTACTAATATACTCCTAAAGAGAACCTCAACATTTTCATCTCTTCTACCTCCAGCTCTGTTAGGAGTGCCTCTTGGTTGTAGTACACAGTGTCTTGTCCGCAGTCAATACAACACTTGACATGGTCAAAACAAACAAAATTTAAATAAAAACATGCACCATAATTGTTAGCTGACAAGATTGCTGCATTTCTGTGCACCACCATCTTGAAATTTGCTTACTTGAATGTTGCTTGTCTACTTCTTCCTTTCCTTTCGGCTGATCCATCTGCCTCCATCTCACCCAGTGCTCTGCATTTTCTTTTCTTACACCAACTGCCTTCATGTCTTCCTTCACCACATCCATTAATCTTCTCTTTGGTCTTCCTCTAGGCCTTTTGCCTGTCAGTTCCAACCTCAGCATCCTACTACCAATATATTCCCTATCCCTCCTCTGTACATGTTCAAACCATCTCAATCGAGCCTCTCTAACTTTGTCTCCAAAACGTCTTACATGTGCTGTCCCTCTGATGTACTCATTCCTGATTCTATCCATCCTCGTTACTCAACATTTTCATCTCTGCTACCTCCAGCTCTGCCTCCTGTCTTTTCCTCAGTGCCACTGTTTCTAAACCATACAACATTGCCAGCCTCATCACCGTCTTGTACACATTTTCTTTCATTCTTGCAGATACCTTCCTATCACACATCACCATGGACACTTTTCTCCAGCCATTCCAACCTGCCTGCACACGCTTCTTCATATCTTTTCCACACTCTCCATTGCTCTGGATTGTTGAGCCGAAGTACTTACCTTCTTTATCTCTGCTCCCTGTAACCTGATCATTCCTCTTGAGTCCTTGTCTTTCCCACACATGTATTCTGTCTTACTGAGGCTAACCTTCATTCCTTCATTCAAGGGCATACCTCTACCACTCTAGATTTTCCTGCACTTGTTGTCTGCTCTCACTACAGATCACAATGTCATTTGCAAACATCATAGTCCATGGGGAATCTTGTCTCACCTCATCTGTCAGCCTGTCCATCACCATAGCAAACAAGAAGGGGCTCAGAGCTGACCCTTGATGCAGTCCCACCTCCACCTTGAACTCTTCTGTCACACCGACAGCACACCTCACAACTGTCTTACATCTCTCATACATGTCCTGCACCACTCTAACATACTTCTCTGTCACTCCAGACTTCCTCGTGCAATACCACAGTTCCTCTCTTGGGACCCTGTCATATGCTTTCCCCAGATTCACAAAGGCACAATGACCACTCTTTCGCCTCTCGGAGTACTCTGCATCACTCCATCTAACTCACTCCAGAATCTCTCCTTGTCTTCTAGCTCACATGCTGCCTCTGAGCACGAACAAAACTGAACATCACACCTTCAATTTCTAACTTGAGACTCATCACTCTGTCTGACACTCTTTTCACTTCTAGAACATTGCTGACAAACCCCTCCTTCAAGATGACTCCTACTCCATTTCTCTTCCCATCCACACCATGATAAAACAGCTTAAACCCTGCTCCTAAGATTCTAGACTTGCTACCTTTCCACCTGGTCTCCTGCTTCTCCTTCTTTGACCAACAGTAGTCCAATTTCCACCAGCACCCGGTTAACAGCACTGATGGCGGTCATTAAAATATGTGTGTACGTGTGTGTGCATGTGTGTGCGTGTGTGTGCGTGTGTGTGTCTGAGTTAACAGGTTTATATAGGGATCCCTCACTTTCCATGATTAATGGGGACCTCAAACACCGATTTCCGCGAAGTAGGATCGACCCCCCCCCTGACTGATGTATACGTGCATGTATATGTGTACATAATATCAATAAATACACATTCAATGCTGTAAATTCTTATAATATCAATTAAACATTCAAAAACAATGCATAGGATGTAAATACAATACAAATACACACACATATAGATGCGCACACACACAAATGCGTACCTCATAAAAATGTAAGTAGTTTTGTTGTTGTTGTTGTTTTTTTGGGGTTTTTTTTTTGCATAATTGGCCTTGTTTTATGGTATTTTCCTTAACTTTTCCCTTATTTTCCCTTAATTTCCTTATTTTTTTATTTTTCGATGAATATTTTTGAAAAACCCGCGATGCACTGAAGCCGTAAAAACTGAAGCATGAAGTAGCAAGGGATCACTGTATATGTAATTAATATGTGTGTAAAAATCATGTATTTATGTCACAAATTGTGCCATATCATGTAAATATCATTCAGCCAGAAGCCTCAAACCAAATATGTAAATTCTCATAAATGAAGAACTTTAAATGAAGCTATCCTTAGATATGGTTGTGGATTGTTATAGAAAAACTGGGGAAGTTATTAATTTTATTTTATATGTATAGTTTCTTTAATTGTAATAATGTAGATGCCAATGTCTTAAAAATTATAAATTGTAGGCCTTTGGAGATAATACTTCTGCTCAAGGCAGAACGACTGGCTATTGGCCAGTCACCTAAGTACCAACTCATTGATATACATGAATTTTGAACTCAAATTGACCATGTCATAACTCAAGAATTTGAGCTGCACTAAATATCATTGAGCATCAATCATCGAGTGAGGTGCTTCAAGTATATGTGTCCATGCCTTGTCAAGACACCGACACTGCCCAACATAACTCTCAAGACTCAACAACAAGCACTCTTTTCTAAGTCAACCTCAACTCACTGAAAATCCTCATCATCAACTACAGAGAGACTAAGTGAAAACATTTCATCCATTCTAAATAGTCAGAGTTGAGCCATATGTTTTAAGTAATCAGTTTGTGTTTGTATGCATACATTTAATGCACTAACTTGCTAGTGATGTAAAAAAGTGTCACTTACTGTATGCTAGTTTATATTACCAGGTACAGTAGGCCCTTGACTATTTGTGGTTTTGCACTCACGGTTTCGCATATTCGCAGATTGCCAAACAACTGTCACGTGATTCAAATTAAGCCAATGGCTGTTCTCCGTGCTGATGATTGTTTGAGATGATGTAACGCCCCTTTTTTCTCATTCATGCACACTTTGTGCCTGTGCTTTAGTTACAATTAAGCTCCATCATGCCACCTAAACGCTACGCACCGACTTAGGCTTCTGGTAAGGCGGCGATGTGCCAGAAAAAGGTAATGATGCTGCATGAAAGAGTAGAACTGCTTGATATGATTCAGGAAGGAAATGTTTTGCTGCAGAAGTGCTAAGATGCTGAATGTTGTATGAAACAAGGTCATCATCAAAATGGAATTTGCCTTAGTATTCTGTATACGTCTAGTTCAGGGGTCAGAAACCTTTACCATTCAAAGATCCATTTGGACTAATTTTCCCCATTAAAGAAAACACTGGGAGCCACAAATCCTTTATTGACATTTAAAATCAAATAACATTGCATATAATGTGTTTCCCCCTTTTTCCTTCATGTTAATAATATAAAATACCAATTTCCTGCATTGATTTAAATGACTGCAGAGACAATTAAATTACAATTCTGCTTGCAACAAAAACATGTAGATCAGGGGTGTCAAACTCGTGCCACAAAGGGCCATGTGGCTGCAGGTTTTTGTTTCAACCAAGCAGCAGCACACCTGACTTGGCTCATTCAAACAACTGATAAGAGTCTTCAGGCAGTTGATTGGTGAATCTGTCTGCTCTGTCCAGAGACTGACCAATCAAACGCCTGAAGACTCTTATCAGTTGTTTGAATGAGCCAAGTCACGTGTGCTGCTGCTTGGTTGAAACAAAAACCTGCAGCCACATGGCCCTTTGTGGCACGAGTTTGACACCCCTGATGTAGATTTAAAAAAAAAAATCGCCAGCCTCCCCACAACCCTAATTAGGATTAAGGGGTTCAGAAAATGAATGAATGTGTTCGAGTCCATCTTATATTTTTATAAAGAAAAAGAATATCTCTCCCACGGAGCGTGGGACGGGGTGCCAGCCTCACTATCATGCCCTTCGTGGGATCTTCTGTTTTTATATTAATGTTGTTTTGTCATAGTTTTAATTTACAACAATGACAGCAACACAGAAAAACATATGAATAATTATTTTAAGAAGGAGCCTGCTCAACATTCTTTAAAATAATATTAATGCTTAATACTTCACTGACCGACCCATTCTCAGAGAGGAGACTGAACCACACCCAGTCTTTATTTTATCACTAGGAGGATAGTTATTTAATTCTGAGATTTCTGTGTACAAACAAATCTCATCCACTGTCTCTTACTTCAGCTGTGATTTCCGTTCCTGGATTACAAACCCTGGTGGTGGAAAAATCTCTCTCGCTCACTGCTCTGCTGCTGGCTAATGGTGAGAGCACTCCTTGCCATGAGCACATGAATTTGGAAATCCACCAACACAGCAGATCAAAAACAGTGAGACTCTCAATATAGCTGATTAATATAACGATCGGTGTGTCCACAAAATCACCCAGCCCACACCAAATAAATATCCGCCCATACCTGTGACTGTTAATTTTCATCTACGTAATTTTCAACCCTAAAAGAGCATTTTTGAAAGGGTACTCACTGTGGGTACCCCACAGAAGGGCATCCGATGTAAAAACCTATGCCAAATCAAACGTACGAATCAGATGATTTGCAGTGGCGACTCCTGAGTAAAAGGGAAAAAGCCGAAAGGAAGACAGACTCACTGTGGGTACCCGACCGTTGCAGGACTCTGCCTTAGACAGATCCTCCCATCATTCAGGTGAAAGCTGGTTTAACTACCCCTGGAAGCCCGAAGTGCTTCCGATGTGAGTAAATAAGTGGCTTTTTCTTTTTGCAGTTGAGCTGCGGGTTGCCGACCCCTGATATAATGCAATGCAAAGCAAATACTGTATAATACGATACCTCCCCCTAGTGGACATTTTGAAAACTACAGTGATGTATGTTTAATGGAACTGATTACAGGAAACAGTACTCAGTTAGAGGGCTGTGGTGGTCTAGTGGTATAAGGCGCTGGATCGCTGATCCAAAGGTTGGGGGTTCGAGTCCCACTCTCCACAAGGTTGTCACTGCCCCCGTGTGCAGCTAACTGGGTTATCAAAGGCCAGCCATGTCTCTCACTGTCTATGGTGTGAGGCATGTAAAAGAACCATTGCTGACTTTCGACAAGAGTAGCTGCAAAGCCTTCGGCGTGTTTCCGCCCTGCGATGGCCTGGTGAGCTGTCCAGGAGGGTGTATTCTGCCCTCGCCCTGAGTTGGCTGGGATGGGCACCAGCCTCCCCGTGACCCTAATTAGGATGAAGCGGTTACAGAAAATGATGAAGTACTCAGTTAGTGTTCTCATATATATATATATATATATATATATATATATATATATAAAACACACATATGCTGAAAAATGTTTATATTTTATTATCAATAAATATCACATTTTTCTTAATCATTACTACATTTTACCACATTAATGCTGTATTATGAGTAAGACTGTCTGTAGAATGTGTTTATGTGTTTAAGAAGCATATTTTAGTGCATGAAATAGATACAGAGTATTTTACTTCAGGTTGATCATTCGCGCATGTAATATGACACATGGGGTTTTACTTCCGGGGAATCAACCTTGTGGAGAGTGGGACTCAAACCCCAGCCTTAGGATGAGTGAACCAGCACCCTATACCACTAGACAACCAGTACCCTAGTTACTGACATACCTGTCTTTAAATTTAGTTAATTAATTTTTTGCCTTTTTTTTAAAAAAAAAATTCAATTTTAGCATTAAAAAGTTAATAAAGTTGACACCACAATCAAATCAGTCACAAAGTTGATGGCTTACATGTTTTATTCATGGTCTTATTCCTATTTAATTCTGCAACAATATTAAACAAGTATTTTCCATTAGACTTTTCTATTAGATATACGCTGCTCTAGCAGCATTGTAATTAATTGGACTCTTTCTGTAATTAGAAGACTCTCCTTCTATTCTAGTTGGAAAACCAGTGATTTAGTTTGACGCACTTGATCGAGTTCTGCAGGGTCTGGTGGGAATCCAATTATAGTTGATAATTCTGGAAGATTATCAATGACATTCTGTGCAGTCCTTGATGTAAAAGTCCACTTAATGCAATAACGTAGCAAGGTGTACTCGCATTTTCTGGGCCACAAGGTGCACCGGATTATAAGGCACGGTAAGTGAAACAAAAGTCAGAGAAAGTCAAACTTGATTCAACTATCACAATAACTCTCATCATTCTTTTTATTGGTCAGATGAAATATGCTAATTTTTTGAGATAGGGATTTTTGGTTTTTCTTTACTTTTTTTGCCAAAATTATCAATATTAAAACAATAAAAGGCTTCAACTACTTCAGTTGTGTGTAATGAATCTAAAATATATGAAAGTCTAATGTTTATCAGTACATTACAGAAAAGAGTGAACTTTATCACAGTATGCTAATTTTTTGAGAAGGACTAGTATATAGGTGGTTGACATTCTTTAGTTAATTAACCAGAATGAGGGTAAGCTCTGTATTAATTTTCTTCACTTGAGTTTTGACAGTGTCAGTGAGATTGAGCCGAGGCTGCATCCACACATAAGGCGCATCACATTATAAGGCGCACCGTCAGCTTTTTCGATGATTAAAGGCTTTTAAGTGTGCCTGATGGTCTGAAAAATACAGTATATTAGTACTAAGAGGCATCGTAAATCATTTCTGACTGTGGAACTGCAACTATATTTCCAACATTTAATCCAAATACATCTAGTGTGGATCCTATTACATTCTGATTTACCCTGACTAAATCTAGGCTAGATATGAACACTGTTCTTAAATGGTCTGTTGGGTTATTGAAATGAATGTTAAAGTCACAAATAATTAAAGCTTTATCTAAAGAAACAACTGTGTTTGTCAGAAAGTCTGCAAATTCACATAGGAATTCACCTGTAGGTCTGTAAATAATAAAGGATTCAGCTGCGTGGGCATATTTTTAGTTAGTATATAGAATTTCAAACATGTTATATCCATGTCTAGATTTTTGTATAACCCCTAGATTTTCAGTATACAGATGCTCCCCAACTTACAAACATTCATTTTACAAACATACGGAGATACGAGCAGGGCTATCCAAGGTCAAAAGTGAAAGTGAAATGAAATTGAAAAACACGTAGTAATAGAAATTGAATAAAGTCTATAGAAATATATCATAAATATAAGTATGAAATATGATTAAACATTATCCTGAGGCACACTTAATACTAGGCTCCTGTAGAGGGGCGTGGCTGACATGGAGGTCCTGGAAGAGAAGCAGAACTGATACATTTCTTAACTTGTGCCAAAACTTTCAAAGAAGAAAGAAATAGACTCCAGTATTATAATGAACTGTAAAAGAGTGAAACTCTGTAAATCTGATTCGATATTGATAATGTACAGATGATTATGGAGAGAGAGCGAGAGAGCGAGAGAGAGAGAGAGAAACAAACTTCAAACTCGTATACAAACTTGTACGAACTCATACAGGTTACTTATACAAGGTTTAAACATATGTTCCCCTTTAAAGAACGCCCTGTAACGACTTACGAACAAATTCATCAAACGAATGGCTGTGTAGAACCTAACTCGTCTGGAACCTAACTGCGATGCCTCCTCTGCCACTTAGACAAGGTTGGAGCATATAACTGTATTCGGGAGGACTCACTTCATTTAATGTTACATATTCATTGCATTTAATCCATGTTTCTGTTAAACACATTACACTAAACTCCTGATCAGTAATGATTTGATTAACAATAAGTTAGCAATCTAACATCTAATAACCCACTCTTTGGATCAAAGGTGGAAGCTATAGATTCAGAATGATTTAAATTTTAATTTATGTTAATAAAATGATTTAAACGAACTCTCTGTACATGTTTATATTTTTGTTTCATTTGAGAAAACAGACACAGTTTCTATTGCATTGAACTTGACCTTGAGTGACCCTTCTGCACAGCTAGCAGACACATGGGTTAGCCTGTCTTCTCTCTGGCCTTGGCTCTGGATACTCACTTACTGACTAGTCCTGTTTTTACACTATGCACTATGCTGCAAGAAATTAGAGCACCTTCCTGAGTAGGATGGATACTGTCCCGCCCTAGCAGGCCAAGTTTACCCTCAAAAGTACCACAATTATCTATAAAGCTCACTTTGTTTTTGGAACACAACTTGGACATTCAGCAGTTCAGCAACCATAGCCTACTGTAAGCTTCCTCACCACACCGTATTGGGACGGGGCCAGAGCATATTATAGCATCGAATATTGTCTTCACAGTAGGTTGCAAAGTCAACAGTGTGTGTTTCCACCCTGCGATAGCCTGGCAAGCTGTCCAGGGTGTACTCTGCCCATACCCAGAGTCAGCTGGGATGGGCACCAATCTCGCCGGGACCCTAATTAGGATTAAGCGGTTACAGAAAATGAATGAACATTGTCTTCACTAATTTCTTAGTAACCTCTGACTGACGAAGGCATATGTCAATGACTCCGGCATGTATCACTGTCTTACAGGACCTGTGCTCACGTAACTACCCTTTTTCTCCACAATTAGGGAACATTATGAGGGTGTTTTTTTCCTTGCCATGCTCGCCACAGGATGCTCATTAGGGGTGTGTGGGGGTTCTAGGAAATATGTAAACTCTTTTATACTTTATAAACTCCTGCTTTTTCTGTGTAAAGCTGCTTTACGAATAAAACCGAATTGAATTGAATAGTTTGTGAAGTGTGCACGACAGCTACGGCTCTTAATTGAGAAAAATTGAAGGATTTTGTAAGAAATAGCTGATCCAGGTGGGGTAAAGCACTCAAGCAATTTATATGGCACATTTACATTTGAATCAGGCTGCTCACATCATTGTTACTGCTTCAAATGCGGGTGTGTTTCTGCTTCTACATCTACTGTTAAACAAAACCAGATGGCTTACACAAGGGTAACGTGAAGCCAATCACATTGATAAAAATGTGACACATAAAACTGGCTGTGATCACAGATAAATTCCAGAAGCTGTAATGAAAAACACTTTCGTATTTAGTAAGTAGCATAACAAATTGCTGTAAACCAAATGCTTGTTGTGTCGTATATTGGTGTGCTATGCTGCATTGTCATTGGATTGCAGCATTGATATTAGATGTGCACTTTGATGATTTAAAAATAATTTTGATGTTATAAGCTACTATCTGTACAGGCCTGTCCTGTGTCACACTCACCAGCAGAAACAAGGGCAGTAGTGGTCTAGTGGATAGGGCGCAGGATCGCTCATCCTCAGGTTGGGGGTTCGAGTCCCCACAGGGTTGTCACTGCCCCACCCCCCCCCAGTGCAGCTAACTGGGTTATCAAAGGAAGGCCGCGTCTCTCACTGTCTATGGTGAGAGGTTCATGTAAAAGAACCATTGCTGACTTTCGTAAAGAGTAGGCTGCAAATCTGTCAGCGTGTTTCTACGGGACAAGTAGCAAGCGGTTAATCTTCTCCGGAAGCGACGAATTGCTACACTACCTACGGGGATAAGATATTATGATGAATGCACATCAACATCTTCCCCAGTAGCTCATCAACAACAACAACAACCAGCAGAAACAAATCAACGCATATGAATGACAGGACATGGAATTCTATTTTATTTTTAACTTTATTTAAATGATGTATGACGTTATTAATTGTGTATCATTAAGTACTTTTTTAAATAAATAATTATGAACAAGTGTACAATTAAATATGTTTCAGAATCAGATAATTAAAGGAGCAGAAATTAACATTTTCTCAGTACAGCTCTAACAACAGTAAAATTGGGAGCTACTAAATCTCGTGTTCTACCGACTTAATACATGAAACCTTTTCTATTAAAAACAGCCAATGCTTCTGAGTAAATCTAATGTAGAGAAAAATGAAGACTCTTATTATTTAAAACATGATATTAGACAAACAGCGGAAACTACCTTGCACATTATTTATGTTTTTCACATCACAGAGTCTATGAACTCATCAAATTAATCAGGAATAGAATGACCAGTGAATTATCTTGGAAGCATATCTTGGAATGAAGTGAATTATCTTGGAAATATTATTATTCTTTATTTGAACAGTGCTCGCACACAGTTAAAGATCTTTAAAATGTTATTTGAAGATGTTTATATGCAACATTGATGTCACCACTTCCCATCACTATCCCTTTAACAGTAAACTACATCTCATTATGTTTTCCAGAGTGAAAACATCACTCACTCAAAAAATAACTAGAGCACTACACAAGCACATTATCTAAGATTCAGTTAAATAGATACAGTTGTCTTGTTTATTTTCACTCTTAGGTTGTTTCTTCTTGTAAAACACCTTTCCATCTTGTTGCACTCTCCATTTCACTGTCACATTCTCTGCCAGTCCATGCACCTTCAATTTCTGCCTGACCTGAATAAGAGAATAAAACTCTTTTTACAGAATATTTGAAAGTTTTCTATGAAAATGCTGTAAAAACATTGTTGTAGAAACAGAGACAGATTGTAATTGCAGAGTGTACGTGTAGGAACTTGTTGAAGATGCAGGTTCCAGCTGCAGTACACTGTAAGAAGTGGAGTGTTGTGGAGGATGAGACGCACCTGTTCCAGGATGCTATCCATTACTGCAGGATTGTTCACATCCTTTTCGGACCTCACCTCCATCCTCATGATTTGTTGTTGTCCTGTGATTACTGAATGTGGAGACATAAAGACATACAAAACATGAACACAGTTAAACTGATACCTTCACATCTTATGTCATCTCATTTTCATTTTAATTCCACTTAGCTCACAGAAGGGCTTAAGCCAATCCAACCTGATTCTGGGTGACACCTTAAACATCTCTCAAACATACACGACCATACACTCTTATTTTCACACCTGGGACAATTTAAAACACCCAAATTAGTGTAATATGCGTCTTTAGACCAGTGGTTCTTAACCTTGTTGGCGGTACTGAACGCCACCAGTTTCATATGCTTATTCAGTGAACCCGTCTTTATTGAAAACTAAAATATGATTTTTTTTTTTTTCAAATTCAAGACACAGGTATATGTTTTTACTGAGGCACAAAAATGAACCGTGCATTAACATCACTGTGTTCAAAGAACAAAACCAATACAATGCATGAACTCCCCCATCACAACAACTTACATTTTTATGTGAGGTGCGTATTTGAGTGTGTGCATGCGCATCTGTGTGTGTGTGTGTGTGTGTGTGTGTGTGTGTGTGTGTGTGTGCACGTGTGCGCGTGTCTGTATGGGTGTGTATTTGTTTTATTTACAACTTATGTGTTATTTTTGAATGTTTAATCATTATTATAAGCATTTATAGTATTGAATATGTATTTATTGATATTATATACACATATACTTGTATGGTGGTTGATGCTACTTTGCAAATCATGCAGATAGGACGCTGACTAGCATCACGCTCCGTTATATATAGGAATACATGTTGTACATATTCGTCTGACCACTTTCTTTTTTTTTGCTCAACATAGTATGGATTAAAAGAGACCAAGTGGAGGAAAATCTAGAGAGGTGGAGGTATGCCCTGGAAAGGAGGGGATTGAAGGTTAGTCTCAGTAAGACAGAATACATGTGTGTGAACATCAAGGACCCAAGAGGAACTTTGAGGTTACAGGGGGCAGAGATAAAGAAGGTGGAGGATTTTAAGTACTTAGGCTCAACAATCCAGAGCAATGGAGAGTGTGGAAAAGAGGTGAAGAAGCGTGTGCAGGCAGGTTGGGATGGATGGAGAAAAGTGTCCGGTGTGATGTGTGATAGGAGAGTATCGGCAAGAATGAAGGGAAAAGTGTACAAGACGGTGATGAGGCCAGCGATGTTGTATGGTTTAGAGACAGTGGCCCTGGGGAAAAGACAGGAGTCAGAGTTGGAGGTAGCAGAGATGAAAATGTTGAGGTTCTCTTTGGGAGTAACGAGGATGGATAGGATCAGAAATGAGTACATCAGAGGGACAGCACATGTTAGATGTTTTGGAAACAAAGTCAGAGAGGCTCGATTGAGATGGTTTGGACATGTACAGAGGAGGGATAGTGAGTATATTGGCAGTAGGATGCTGAGGTTGGAACTACCAGGCAGAAGGCCTCGAGGAAGACCAAAGAGAAGATTTATGGATGCGGTTAACGCGGACATGAAGGTCGCTGGAGTAAGAGTAGAAGATGCAGAAGATAGGGAGAGATGGAGGTAGATCATTTGCTGTGGCGACCCCTGAAGGGAACAGCCGAAAGGAAAAGAAGAAGAAGAAGAAGTATGGATTAAAACTTTAAAAAAGAAATCACAGACGTACCATCACAATAGTCACAAGTCGACTACTGAGCGCACCACATTTCCTCCAGCACAGATTCACCAAGCAATGTAGCGTGATCACCTGCAGCCAATGATGGCCAAGCGGGGCGTGTCGTCATGAATATGAGTCGAGTGTGCGTCTTGACCTCCGCCGAACCCCTGAGACTGACTCACCGAACCCCTATGGTTCGATTGAACCCAGGTTAAGAACCACTGCTTTAGATTCTTTGATTTTATTCACTCATTTTGCTAGGCAACTTAATCTTGTTATGGTCATGGAGAGGGTGGAGCCTATCTTAGCTGACACTGGTCGAAGGCTAGGTATACCCTAAAAAAACTCACCAGACCATCGTGGGATCAACACACAAACAACCATTAAGAATGGCATCCAACCATAAGGGTAATTTGATACAACTAATCAGCCTTATGTGAATGCCTTTGGACATTGAAAGGAAAACAGAGTACCAGGAGATAGCCCACACAAACACCATGAGAAGATACAGACACCACACTGAAAAATCCTTTGTCCCCTGGATGTTCTTGCTGTGAGGCACAAGTATTAACCACTATGACCGCATGCTGCCCAACTGACCCCTTTAATTGTGTTACTCATTTAAATACAAGATAAGATTTTATATGACAACAACAGAATATAATAACTTATTAACCTTGCTTTCTTGTACAAAGACATCTCAGCACGTGGTCTTTTTGCACAGACCTTGCCTTCTGTACTAAAGACCAGAACCTGAGCTTTCTCTGTATGTACCTTGTGTTTGATTAAAACATAGTTTAACTCACCTCTGTAACAGAGGAAAGGGAAAATCTCTGAGCACAGTTCATCAGCGGCCTGACCATTATTTAAGAAACCACAGGATGCAATCTGTGCGATAACATTAGGTTTTCCAGACATCCAGCTGATAGTAGAGAAGTTCGTTTGGTCAGTCCACTTCCAGATCTCTCGGACCAGGCCAAACCAAGTGTTGCCAGAGGTCAATCCCGCTATGATGGAGCTTTCTGCTGAGTCTCTCGCACTGGCCAGATCGGTATAATGGCTTCTGCAGTAAGCCTGAGCTTCATACCATGTCATTAAGGTAGAAATGTAAATGTACCTCTGATTGCCAGTTGTAGTGTCTGTTAAAGTGAAAATACACGATTACCACTTTGCCCTGTTATAAGTTAAATGTACTGTGTTATTTTAAATAAGTTACAGTATACTCGTAAAACTAAGAACCTCACTTTATACAGTAATTTACGAAGGGCACTTCAAAAAGGACAATGTTCATCAAGTTCAGATGTTCTGTTTGAGATTTTTATTTATTGAGTCTGATACGTAGAAACATTTAAGTTTAATCAGATATTTTTACTTACTATCAAAGCACACAACAGGAATTTTGATGGTACATGGAGCATCAAGCCAGCCATCCGGCTTCATCGCACCACACCACTCTTGTATGCCGCTGTTGTCGGGCTCATTTGGACGCCAGTATTCCGTAGTTATTGGTGGGTCATTTCCCATTGTCCAGTACCAGTTGGTGATTTCTCTGTACAGTCCAATCCAAGCATCGGAAGTGAACTGCTCTTTCTGTATCTCATCCTGAAGTCGAACAATGTTGTCATTGCTTTGGACTATTGCAAGGTCAGTGTGATGGGTGCGGCAATAATCCTGAGCATCACTCCATGATTTACCTTCCTGGATCAGATAGTACTTACGAGGGACAGATAGGTTGAAAGGGACAAGTCCTGTTGAGGACAGTTTTATAAGATTTTAGTGTACGTTATGTAGTTTATTTAATAACAATACATTTTAATGAAATAAATAATAAGATCATTATTTTTTATTAATGTTAGTTTAGTGAAAATGGTCATTTTAATTATTTAAATTATACATTTTTTATAAATTGTTTGGCACAAAAAACACGAAATGCTGATTTTCGAAGCATCTACATAAACTTGACATAGAGTATCTGTGATTAGATACTGTGACTGCAGTTAGTTAGTGCTGTGTCTCTTTTAAACATACTTCCTGTTTGTATAATTGTCCCATATGAAGGACAAAACTAACAAGCACCTCGTTTCGCAAATTAGGTGGATTTATCACCAAAACACACCATAGAGACACACACACACACACACACACACACACACATACACACACACACACACACACACACACAAACATACATACACAATTCTCTCACCTGTAAAAAACAGAATTATGAACAGACACTGCTTCATCACTGAAATATTCTAAAAAAAAAAAAAAAAACAGAACAAAGAAATGTGATTAAAAACATCACTGTAAATACCACAGTTCTGCAAGTCACCACACAGCAGTACAGGTGTTGAGGGTGTGGCCATTTATCTTGTGAATTTCCTCTCTTGGATTAATAAGGTATCTATCTATCTATCTATCTATCTATCTATCTATCTATCTGTCTGTCTGTCTGTCTGTCTGTCTGTGTACTGCAGCTTTTGACACCTTTGATCATACGATTCTCTTTGACAAGTTACAAAATGTTGTGGAGTTAAGGGAACAGCTCTCTCCTAGTTCAGACCTTATTTAACATTTGTAGATGTAGATGATGACTTTTCTGTATGTATGAAAGTTAAATTTGGTGTTCCACAAGGTTCTGTTTTAGCCCTTATATCTTTTATCTCTACACTCTACTTATGTTTAATGTTATTTGTGAACATGGTATTAGCTTCCACCATTCAGCTGATGACATACAGTTGCATATTTCAGTAAAGTCAGATGAGCGACACCAGCAAAATAAAGTTGCAAGATGAGTAAAGAACATTAGATGTTCAGTAAATTCCTTATATTAAATCCTGATAAGAGAGACGTATGTATGCTTAGACCACATGTGGCTGGAATTAAGCCTTCTGATTACATCTGGATGGCCTTTTAATTTCATCATGAGGAACAGTAAAAGACCCTGGTGAATTGATTGTCCCAAATCTTTCACCTGAAATCCATGAATATAATATTAATAGGAGAACCTTGTTTCATCTCATATTTTTTATATAAAATAAGAAATATGTGACCTGATCTGTCAAAATGGTTCTGAATAAGGAAAAATTGAAAAATTCTTTATATTTCTTTTGTTGATATAAAACTTGATAATTTCCCATAATTTCAAGAGAAGAGGAAGCAAAGGAGATGTAACATTTCAAACCAAAATTCAATATATTAAACTATTATCTCCACGAACTCAGAGGGACAAAAAGTACACCCTGAAGTAACTGTACGTCAGACAGGCATAACATGAGATAAACACCTGAAAAGAGATTTGTCAAACTATTAAATATATTTTCATGAAATGAAACTAGAATCTGATTAAAACATAATTAAGAACAGGTTATACACACTATTGTACTATTGGTACAATTACTGATTGAAAAGCGAACATGCATGTACGTACATGTGTGGAAACAGTTTCATTCTGAATCCAAAAAGGAACTTTGTGCTGTTTGCAGCATGCAGAGATGCCAAACTAGCACATGGAAGGGCGCTCAATCAATAATGATCATGTCAGTGTTCGTTTAATTCTGTAATGTTTCAATCAAATCAGAGAAAAAAAAGCTGATATTTTAAATCATTATAATGTGTTTTGACCTGTGTCTTCAAAATGATACTTGAGACTTCTGACTTATTTTGCCAGATTGGATCACAGGTCACATTGCTGCATGATGTAGAAAAAAAAAAAAACTTGTTCATACTTTTGTTACCTCCAGATTAGACTATGGTACTGCATTACTGTCTGGATGTTTTAATAGGTGCATTAACAAGGTGAAGTTGGTCCTGAATGCAGTAGAAAGAGTCCTTACTGTAATTAAGGTTAAGGTTAAACATATTCAAAAGCTCTAAACAACCAGACTTACTGACCTGGTTAGATGATAACCCTCTGTGTCAGTATTTTGTGAAACTATGTTTTGCTTTAATTACATCCGTGAATTTGCAGGCATATTTCTCTTCAAATTTTACACATCTAGATGTACAATATTTGCCCACTCATCATCATAAAACTGTTTAAGCTCAGTCAGTTGTTATGGTGATGTTCGTGGACTTCAATCTTCAGGTTATTCCACAAATTTTCAACAGGATTTAAGTCTGAGCTCTGACTAGGCCATGCAATGACATTCATCTTTTTTGCCTTCAGCCACTGTGTGGTGATCTTTGGGTCATTGTCATGTTGGAAGGTGAATCTTCCTCCTATTACCAACTTTCAGGCAGAGAGCAGCAGGTCTTTGACTATTTTGCACTATCCATTTTTCATTCTTTCTTGACAAGTGCTTTCTACTTTGCTGCAGAGAAACACCCCCACAAGAGGTTGCTTCCACCTTCATGCTATACTGTAGTTACTGTGTTATTTGGATGGCGAGCTGTAGTGGTTTTCTTTAGATATACCATTTGGCATTGATTTTGGTCTCATTTGACCATAATACTTTTTTTACATTTGGCCTCAGACTCTTCAAGATGCAAAGCTCAATTGAGATTCCCAATCAAGATCTCTCCCATACAAAACACATGCATAGGATATTTATGATATTGGTCTTATATACACAAAATAATCTTTATTTCCCATGAAAATTCAAACTTGTCCATGATCAATTAATTCACCACTCCTATTCCAATCTACAAGTTGATGACTAAAGTGTTTTGAGAAAATCTCTCCTTTGAACCCTATATTCATGTTCCAAACTCAACCTGCCTCCATTAAGTCATGGATAATAAAATGCATTCCAATACAAAGAAGTATGAAGAACTTACCATCAGCTTTGCCAAATACCAAATTCCTCTGGATCCCCTAGTGGTTGGTAATGAGCCACTGGACTCAGGTCAGTACATACAGATAAACCTGTTCTAGTTTACATCGGGTCAGACCTTAAATTGGAGCTTCATGTTGAGATCATACATACTAAGGCAAGCAAGCATTTATACACACTATGGTGCTTAAAATTGAGTGGTATCGCTATTAAAAAGCTACAATGCTTCTGCTATCTTCCATCTTCTGCTGCTTCCATTGACCTGTTGTCAAATATGCATGTCCTGTCTTGCAATCTTCAATGGCCATATCTTCGCACAAAGAACTTGACCAACTCCAAATATGATTTTCAAAAATTATTCTACACAGTCTTTTGTACAGTGATAGACTTGCTTGTTTAAATTATTCAACTTTCCCAGGGAGGAGAAAATAATTGTGCCATTCCTTTTCCAAGTCCAGTGACCAGAAGACACAATTTATTTATGCAATTTTACCACTTCAAGGAGAAGAGATATACTTGTAAATGACCAGAAACTATACTTGGATTGTAGCACAAAGTGCTTTCAGAACAGCGTTGAGTCTTACGCAATTAAGAAATAGAACATACCACCAAAATGTCATAAACATAAATAGAGACTACTCATTTTCTATTCATAGTTTGCACTTACTCTTCAATTATACTTTGTCATTTGCTATGAGAAATGTTATTTGACTGGATATGTGTATGTTTGAAGTTGTAATCTTGACTTTTTCAAATTTTATATAGAAAAACTTGGATTATTCAGACAATTGTTATTGTAATGTATTTTCAGTCTCATTTTTTTCTTTTCTTTTTTAAATACAAGGTTAACAACAGAATGATCACTTGATAAAAATAATAAAATTAGTTTTATTGATTACTCTAAATCAATGGTTAACTCTGTTTAAAATTAAATATTGGTTTGTTGGCTCTAGAGAAAGTAGTGAAAATGTTCAAGGCATCATCATTGTATGGTGGTTGGGAAGTGCAATACAAAATTATAAGAAAAGAAAATTACAGTAGCAAAACACTTTTATGAAGAACAATACAAATTTGCCTTTTAGACACCATATTCACAAGCCGAAAAACACTTTAAACAACTCTGAGACAAGTTAACAATTAGCGTTACACATTATAAGTACTAAAAACAAGTTTATAAATGACTGAATTGTAACGGAAAGGGAATGTACCAAATGCTGGAAGTGATTACTGTTTAAAATTCCTATGACTTTCCAACATTCCACTTTCCTGCTGCAACAAACTGAGCGACTCCTCATAATCACGTCCGACATTAGATATACAGGGATCCCCCGCTACTTCGCGCTTCAATTCATGTGGCTTCAGTGCATCATGTTTTTTTTTTTTTTTTAAATATTCATCAAATAAAAAAATAAGGAAATTATGGAAGAATATGTTAAAAATATTAAGGAATATGCCACAAAAACAAGGCCAATTGTGCAACAAAAACAAAAAAAAAAACCTAAACCAACACAAAACAAAAACCACCCAAAACTAGTTACATGGTTGCATCTGAGTGCATGTACGCACATCTGTGTGCGTGCGCACGTGTGTACTAGCATGTGTGTGTATTTATATTTTATTTACATCTTATGAATTATTTTTTAATGTTTAATTGTTATTATAGGCATTTATTGCATTGAATATGTATTTATTGATACAGTAAAACCTCCGCTGACGAACGCTTAAGCTCACGAACTTTTCGCCTCAAGAACATTAAATTTGCGAGCATATAGTCTCTGCTGACGAACTAGTTTGCGGCGGACGAATCAAACCACGCGGTCGAACAGCGCCACGGTGGCGGCCACGAGAAGTTGACGCACGCTCACGGCGTCACAGTTCGTCACACCCCTTTCTTTGAATGCGGAAGTGGTTTGTGTTTGATAGACATTTTGGACCATATTGAGTGTACTTTTGCTATTATGGTACCGAAAAAGACCCCACCACAGGCGGAGATCATTGAAAAACACGAACGAGGTGTGCGTTTGTGTGACTCAGCGTCCCAGTACCAGTACGCTAAGTCTACCATTGCTCCCATCCTTAAGAACAAGGAAGCTATTAAGGGTGCGTGTGTGGCTATTCGTGTTTCCAAACAGTAGGCGTTTCCAAACACTCCTTCCAAACAGTAAGTCCCTCCCTCCCTCCCTCCTCCTCCCACTCCATTCCATCAAGCCATCAACTACCATCACAAAGGTAAATAAAACCACTTTATTATACAGTACAGTTTATTTCTTTAATTACAATACAATAGCACATTTATTATACATAAAATAAGGTATATTTTTGTGTAGTTTTAAGGCTTATTTAGTAGAAAATTATGTTTTATGGGGACCTGGGAACGGATTATTCTCATTTTAATGGTTTCTTATGGGAAATAAATGTTCGGAAGACGAACTTTTCGCCTCACACACACTTTCTGGGAACCAATTATGTTCGTGAGCAGAGGTATCACTGTATTATATACACATATACGTCAGTCAGGGGGGTTGGGGGGTGATCCTGCTTTGCGGATTTCGATGATCGCTTGGGGATCTTGGTCCCAAATAACCACGGAAAGTGAGGGATACCTGTATTCCCTTTCCATTTGAATTCAGTTATTTGTAATTTTTTTCAGGACTTGTAATAAGTATTGTGCTATTTGTAAATTTGTCTCAGAGTTTGTTAAAGTGTTTTGCATCTTGTACATTTGTTTTCTAAAATGTAAATTTGTTTTGCCCTCGGTATGAATGTTTCGCAAATGTGGTTTGGTTTTCTTAAAATGTCAAAATGTTTTCTGCAGTGTAAATCTGTTTGATGTTTGTGAAAATGTTTTACATTTTGTAATTTTGTGTTGCACTTCCCAGTCTATGTATTATCGTCTTACCAGAAAATCAACTTTGAAGAAAATTAGTTGGTAATTGTATAGGTTATTAATATTATAATATTCTTGAGTCAGCTACATTATAAATTAAGAAATGTATTGATTCATTTCCTGTAATCACTTAATCCTAATTAGGGTCGCAGGTAGGCTGGCGCCAATCCCAGCCGACTCTGGACGAGGGCAGAGTACACCCCGGAGAGCTTGCCAGATCATCACAGGGTGGAAACACGCCAACGACTGTGTAGTCTACTCTTGTAAAAAGATTAATAAATGTATTCAAAGCAAATTTTGAAAAATGCTATGCTGATGCTCTCTAATAAAATTAACTGTTTCATAATAATATGCACCAGACTCATTATGTGGCACTGCCCAAAGTTTAAATTAATGACTAAATGTGGATATGGATACATCAGTTCAGTTTAACACGTCCCCGTAATCTGTGGCTAACTGCTGATTATTTTCATGAACACCAACTCATTCACTTGCATTGTCAAAAAGATATTGTCCAATAGGGGAAAAAGGTGAAACATGGCACATATGGAGCACACTGAGTGGGTAACAAGAGGGGATTTAGAAAGAGTATAAAACTAACAGACAAAATAAAGAACATACAGCAAAAATGTCTCAATACTGTATTTGTGATGTGTTGATAACAAGCCTTCTGTCTTTTTTTGATGCCATAGTGTTGTACTTTGCTGGTAGAGTTGTTTTAAATTTATAATAGCCTATGCACAGTTCTCTACCAAAAATATGGAGTTCGTGGCATGATTTTCAATCTTTTTTTTTTTTTTTTGAAATGCACATCATCTCTGGTGAGTTGACATGTTGACATCGATCTAACTTACTAACTTCTTAAACTGCGTCCCCTCATAAGGGGTCACTGACACTTGGGTATAGCAGTCTGTGCTCAAAAGATTCATGAGTCTGTTTTAAGAGCAGAATCACCTGTTGTAACAATTTCTGTACTGACTTTCTCTAAAGAAACAGATAATAATCATAAATATTGCATAAAACATTATCTTTTTAAAAGTATAGGAAATAAGTAAACTATCTCATAAAGTAGTGAAACATACCTGATATGTGAATGTGAAGGAGGTAAACAATCAGTGTTGTTGCTTTTTTGGTATATTTCAGTCTTTCGGAGACATCAGTAAGTTTGTGGCAAAGTGAGTTACTCTTTATCTCCTTTTAGCTTAATGACAAAATGCAAATCTCCATCAACTCCTCCTCCTCCTCCTCCTCCTCCTCCTCATCCTTCTTCTTTACAATGCAGATTGTAGGGAAATTGGAGATGGGTGAGGCATGACTGAAAAAAAAAAACAGCACACTGGAGATGTTTATCAAGTTTATTTTAAATGTGGCTTCTTCGTTCCCTTTCGGCTGGTCCATTTTTCTCAGAGGTCGCCACAGTAAATCATTCCATATTTGATTTGGCATAGGCTTTTATGTCGGATGCCCTTCCTGACATAACCCTTTCGCAAGGGGCAGAAACATGCTGACGGCTTTGCAGCTACTCTTGATAAAAGTCAGCAATGGTTCTTTTACATGAACCTCACACCATAGACAGTGAGAGACATGGCTGGCTTTTGATAACCCAATTAGCTGCACTGGGGGAACAATAACAACCTTGTGGAGAGTGGGACTCGATCCGCCAATCCTCGGATCAACGATCTCGCACCCTTTACCACCACCACCGCGCCTTTATCTTAAATGTGTGTTGTTCGAAAATACATTATCCTGAAAGCTCACAAAAACGAGGGCAGTGGTGGTCAAATGCTGTGAGGTGCTGGATCGCTGATCCAAAGGTTGGGGGTTCGAGTTCCACTCGAAACCACATTGTGTGAGATTTGTTTTAGTTGTAACCCTGGTGTTGTAAATAAAAGTCAGCAGTTTTGCAGATTCCAAAAAGCTATCCGACTGATGCCATATCCATGGTAACAATTTAGTACAATGAGCTCATATTTGTGAGTTCTGTTCAGTTAATTTTCTGTAACCGCTTAATCCTAATTAGGGTCGCGGGGAGGCTGGCGCCAATCCCAGACAAAATTATGTACAGAGTACACCCTGGACATCTTGCCCGGCCATCGCAGGGCAGAAACACGATAGCTTTGCAGCGACTCTTGACAAAAGACAGCAATGATTCTTTTACTGCCTCACACCATAGACAGTGAGAAACATGGCCGGCCTTTGGTAACCCATTTAGCTGCACTGGGGGTAGAACAGGAATTGTGGTTAAAAAAAAAAAAGAAAAAGAAAAAAAAAAAGGTTATGTTGATTTTAAAAAATTGGAAGAGGGATTTGTACTTAAGCAATTGCTCCATTCTCAAAAAATATAAACAGAAATTCACTACTGTCATGATCACTGCCATGAAAAGATGATAGGAATCATGCTTTGATATGCAGTAAGTAGAGTAAACAGAGCGCAGAACCATGATGAAATAGAATTTATAATAAATACAGGATTTTGTGTTGAAAGTCTACATCAAAGACACACACACAAACACACACACGCACACACACAGAGAGAGAGAGAGAGAGAGAGAGAGAGAGAGAGAGAGAGAGAGAGAGAGAGAGAGAGAGAGAGAGAGAGAAAGACCATTTAATCAACTGAGGGGTTTAATATAAAATACTGTTTTAAAGAAAGTAATAGGTCAGCTTGTATGTTGTGTCTGAGAACAGTGTGACAACAGTGAGGTCTGCAGGAAGAATAGATCACCTAAACTGGTTCAAGGTGGAGGTGAGATTGCATCAAAGATTGGCTCTGAGCCATTTCTTGTGTGACATGGTCCTGGACAGGTTGACTGGCAAATTCAGACAGGAGTATAGTTGTAATAAAAGCGAGTGATAGGTCGAAATTATTCTGGGAAGATAATGGAGAGTCCAAGGTAGACAAGATAATGTAGAAATGAGTGCAGGCAGCATGGAATGGGTGAAGTGTGGCTGGGGTGATAATAATGGTAGAAGCACATTAGGGATGGAACTGCTTGGTAGAAGATGATGAAGGAAAAGAGAAGATTTATGGATGCAGGAGAGAGAGAGGGCATTCGAGTGATTGGCATAATTTAACAGAAATCAGAACACAGAGCAAGATGAAGGAGGATCAATGATTTAATGAGGAAGAAGCTTAAGTCTGTAGTATATAAGGCTAGACAAAGTTCTGTGTCAAAATTGGAAGTTCTGTGTCAAAACTGATTGATGTGCTTTACTAAAAAAAACTTTCCCACTTATTACAACTTAGAAAATGGTTCAGTGTTAAATTAATGTTAAAAGAAAAATAATCCTAATAGAATCTAGGAAGAATTAGAAGAAAGTTTCACCTAATTTATCGACTAATGCTAAGCCTTATACAGTGGTACCTCACCTTACGAAATTAATCCGTTCCAGAAGTGGTTTCATAAACTGGATTTTTCGTAAGTTGAGCCGCATTTTACATTTTACATGAGGCCCCCAATACGTCCCACTAAGCCCTTTAAAAATGATAAAAGTATACTTTTTAAGGCCTCCTTCTGCTTCAATATCATACCGATGGTAAACGGCTTTGACCATATTCCTTTGTGATATCACTCAACAGCAGGCCACGAGCCCGCTTTGTCTTCTTTTCACTCACACTGGAAATCACACGCGCTTGTGTGTGTGTGTGTGTGTGTGTGTGTGTGTGTGTGTGTGTGTGTGTGTGTGTGTGTGTGTGTGTGCGCGTGTGTGTGCTTAGCAGAGTTATAATCTTACAAATGTTTATGCAAGGTTAAAAGCCTGAGCCAAAAAATAAAGTTGCAATGAGCACACTTGAAAAACTCATGAAACAACAATAACTCTGTCCTTTATACAAAAAGCATAATGGGTATTATGTATCTTCATACATAATATGCTTCAGCTCCATAATAGCCAATGGGAGGGAGCTGCATCATCCCTCCTAGCCAATGGGAGGCCAGCATGGCGGGATGTTGGGAGATAGCCAATGGGAAAGCAACTTTCAAAGCATTGTTTGAATTTTTGAGACGGCGCTTTCATAACGTGAATTTGTTTCGTATCCAGAGACGAAAATTTTAGGTAAATGCGTTTACCTGGATTTTTCGTTTGTAGGGACTTTCATAAGGTGAGGTACCACTGTATATTACATTGGATAAAATGGATTAGTTTGTTAATCACACAAGAAATTTTCCATTAAAGCAATTTGGTTTTAATTGTCATTCCTCTATATTGTTTCTCCAGGACCACTGAGCAACAAACAGCATGTGGCAAGCAATACAGAGAATATAGATTGTAAACTGTACATTATGATGACAGCAGCAGCAATGCAATTCATCTTTTATAAAGTTACAGGAAATGTTTACTTATAGACTCCATAGCACGATATTTAGTACTACTAGTCTTTGATTAGCCCAGGTGAACTTTGGGAGGCAACAAGGACTTGAGTAATCTGATGACCTGCTAGAGACAATTGCTGGTGGTGCCATAGGTGCTCCTGTACCATCTATTAGATGAGATGGAAGAGGATTGTTTTCCACAATGCTTGTTGCTGTATAAATGTGGATTTATGAGTGGGAAATGATGCATTCACAAACCCTGTCTGTCTTCCTTTCGGCTTTTTCCCTTTTACTCGGGAGTCGCCACAGCAAATCATCCGATTCGCACGTTTGATTTGGCAGAGGTTTTTACGTCGGATGCTCTTCCTGTCACAACCCTTTTTAGCAAGGGACAGAAACACGCTGACGACTTTGCAGCCTACTCGTTACGAAAGGCAGCAATGGTTCTTTTACATGCCTCTCACCATAGACAGTGAGAGACATGGCCTGCCTTTGATAACCCAGTTAGCTGCACTGGGGGGGACAGTGACAACCTTGTGGAGAGTGGCACTCGAACCCCCAACCTTTGGATCAGCGATCCAGCACCCTATAGCACTAGACCACCAATGCGTTCACAAACCCTTATGACCTTTTTTAGCTGTTAACAAAATCTGTTTTACGGTCTTGTGGTCAAAGACCATGCAATTCCCATACCACTCAATGAAACAGCTTGTCAGAACACTCCATATTGGCCTTTTCTATATTGTAGTATATTTGCCTCCATGGGAATTGGAGGTGCTACTGGGTGTACTTGGATAAGCAAGTGTATAAGCATCATGCGCACACCAAACTCCGAGCTCTTGAATATCTTTATAGTGGTTTCATTGATGTTGAGTGGTAAATGTTCTACTTAGCTCCTCCTGAAATTAACTGTCTTCTCTGTGTCCTTGTCTTTTTTTGTGTGCTGACAGATAGAAAGAGACAAGTAACCAGAAAGACCTGCAAGCAGGAGTATTCCTGTCTGTGAAGAATATTCAATGCCAGTGTAAATAACTGTTGAATACACGTACTGTATGTCTGAAAGTTAGATGACAGAAATAAAGGGAAGCCGAAGAGCACCCTTCTGAGCTAATCTGGACTTAAAAAAGTATGTTAACATTAAAAGATGTAATTAACATTTTTGAGGTCAACAACTGGCTCCCAAGTGGCATATTGACAAGATTTGTGACGATTAACCCGGCGATAGCAAGCTCAAATCTGGTTTAATGCAGACAGCCATTCATGGACAAGACTGCTTGTCTAAGGGAACTCTTAGTGCTTATTTTTTCATGTATGGGGAGTTTGTTCCACTCCCCTGTTGCTATAATCAATATTGTTATGCTATAATTTATGCCAACGTGCTTGGGAGGCTATGCGTGTTGTTAGCTGATTACTAGCATGTAAGGGTTGTTGGAATTTACTTGTTGGTACAGCATGTGGTTGCTAGAATAAAATAAAAACATAACATTTGGATTGTTGCTCACAAAACTAACTCCAACTGAGACATAATTTTTTTTTTTTTTTTTTTTAACATAAGTTCATTTTAGGTTATAATTTAAAATGGCAGCATTATTTTAGTATTTTGACACTAATTTCAACTCATGCATATGAACTACACTAGTGCAACAGGCAGGAAATTAAAGTATTACCTGAAAACAATTTTGTTAATCAAGTGCAGATCTTATAACTCCCTGAGACAAATAATATCTGTCATTCTTGCTTGTATTTACTTTCTCACAGAACCTGGTGAGGCACGTCACTTAATACCAGAAAAAAATTTGCTCCTTTGAAGACCTTTTGCTTAATTTGGTTGCACGACTGATGGATGATTTCACCATCTGTTGCCTTTCACTTTAATTGGGAGCTGCTAACAGCTGATTACATATGCCAGATGCAATGGTAATGTTTTGGACCACTTATACTGAATCATAAAGGCTCCATACCACATAAGTATGCATGCATTTTGGGTATTTTTACAGCTGCTTAGTACAGATGGAGCCAAAATACAAATAGCAAGTAAAAAGATTAAAAACAACTATGACAACTATTCATTTGTGGGCTTCAGAGGCAATTGACCTATTCCACGATTGCTTGAAAGCCACTGACCACCAGTCTCTAAAGGGTCAGGAGTACAAAAAGTGCATTACTATAGTTGACCAGTAGGGCAGTGCTGGATCACTGATCCTAAGGTTGGGAGTTCGAGTCCTACTCTCCACAAGATTGTCACTGTCCCCCCAGTGCAGCTAACTGGGTTATCAAAGGCAGGCAATGTCTCTCACTGTCTATGGTGAGAGGCATGTGAAAGAACCATTGCTGACTTTTGTAAAGAGTAGGTTGCAAAGCTGTCAGCGTGTTTCTGTCCCTTGCTATCTGCTTTTTTGTGGATAATGTTGTCCTTTTGGCTTCATCAATCTGGGAGCTAGAGCTTTCAGTGGAGCAATTTGCAGCTGAGTGTAAAGCGGCCAGGATTAGAATCAGCACCTCTAAGTTTGAGGCCTTTTCTGCCAGAACCCTTCGGGTGCCATGGACCCTTTTGGTCTGGAATGAAGTCCTGCCCCAAGTGGGGGAGTTAAAGTACCTCAGGGTCTTGTTCATGAGTGAGGGAAGGATGGAGCAAGAGATTGACATGTGGATCACTGCAGCCTCTGCCATAAAGCAGAGATTTTTCTGGTCTGTCGTGGTGAAGAGGGAGCTGAGCCACAAAGAAAAGCTTTCAATTTACCAGTCGATCTACGTTCCAACCCTCATCTATGGTCATGTGCTTTAGGTCGTGACCAAAAGATCAAGAGCATGGATACAAGCGGCTGAAATAAGCTTCCTTTGCAGGGTGGCTGAGCTCTCCCTTAGATTGAGAAGCTCAGCTATCTGGGAGGAGCATTTTTTTTCATCATCATCATTTTCTGTAACTGCTTAATCCTAACTAGGGTCGCAGGGAGGCTGGCGCCCATCCCAGCCAAATTCAGGCAATGGCAGAGTACACCCTGGACAGCTCGCCAGGCCATCACAGGGCAGAAACACGCCGACGGCTTTGCAGCCTACTCTTGTCGAAAGTCAGCAATAGTTCTTTTAGATGCCTCACAGCATAGACAGTGAGAGACATGGCCGGCCTTTGATAACCCAGTTAGCTGCACTGGGAAGGACAGTAACAACCTTGTGGATAGTGGGAATCGAACCCCCAACCTTTGGATCAGCGATCCAGCACCCTATACCACTAGACCACCACTTCCCCACAGAGTTTTTTTTTTTGTTTTTGTTTTTTAAATCCCAACAAACCAGGTCTGAAAATGTCTTTGGCTTGTGTCCAGGACTCTTAAGCCTTAAGCTTGTACAGATTCTTACTGTATATCTTGTCTGTCGCTTAATGTTTCATGGGTCACGTGGAGGACAGGTGTTTAAGTGGCGTGCCAGAGGTCAGAGACAGTTTTGAGGTGAGAAACATCAAAGAAGGAAGGTTCTCTTGCGTGGCAAAATTTTCTCTATCATGGGGAAAAATGGATAACGCTGTGGGGAGCGTTTTATATATACCTTTTAAGACCTCCTTCTGCTTCAATATCGTACCAATGGTAGATGGGTTTGGCCATATTCCTTTGTGATATCACTCAAGCCCATTTCTTCTTCTCACTCACACCAGAAATCACACGAGCGTGTGTGTGTGTGTGTGTGTGTGTGTGTGTGTGTGTGTGTGTGTGTGTGTGTATACACGCGCGTGTGTTGACCATGTCTTCTGAGCAGAGTTATAATCTTACAAATGTTTATGCAAGGTTAAAAGCCTGAGTCAGGAAATAAAGCATGAAACAACAGTAACTCTGTTCTTTACACGAAAAGGATTATGGGGGATGCAGCTCCATAATAGCCAATGGTAGGGAGCTGTGTCATCCCTCCTAGCCAATGGAGGCCAGTGGGGCGGGATGTTGGGAGATAGCTACATTTCATAACCTGCATTTTTTGTTAGATGAGACTTTCATAAAGTGAGGTATCACTGTGTGTGTGTATATATATATATATATATATATATATATATATAAAATTTATAGTATTTTCACTATAAGTGCAGTCTTTGATAGTTATTAACTTTGTCAATAAAAACGTTTTACTAACATTAAAGCAACATAATAATTAAAATAAAACAATCAAAATTTAAAACAAAATAAAACAAAATAAAAATTTAAAAATTGGTATTTTTATATGAATACACAAAGCATACGCTACCTTTCAAAAGTTTGGGGTTACCTAGAAAATGTATTATTTTTCCATGAAGACAAACTTATGTCCATCAAATGAGTTTCAAAATAAATATGAAATACAGTAAAACCTCCGCTGACGAACGCTTAAGCTCACGAACTTTTCGCCTCAAGAACATTAAATTTGCGAGCATATAGTCTCTACTGACGAACTAGTTTTCGGTGGACGAACCAAACCACTGGGTCGAACAGCGCCACGGTGGCGGCCACGAGAAACTGATGCACGCTCACGGCGTCCCATTTCGTCACCCCCTTTCTTTGAGTGCGGACGTGGTTTGATAGACATTTTGGACCATACTGAGTGTACTTTTACTATTATGGGACTGAAAAAGACCCCATACAACTCAGAAAGCAACAGGTGTCAATTAAGAGGTTTTTAGTCAGCAAAAAGGATAAAGAGTCTCCTTCTAAGAAGCAAAGAAGAGAAGCCACACCGGAGGTTGAGTTACCTACAGTCCTTATGGAAGGTGACTCTCCTTCCAAACAATAACTCCCTCCCTCCCTCCCTCCTCCTCCCACTCCATTCCATCAAGCCATCAACTACCATCACAAAGGTAAATAAAACGACTTTATTATACAGTGCAGTTTATTTCTTTAATTACAATACAATAGCACCTTTATTATACATAAAATAAGGTATATTTTTGTGTAGTTTTAAGGCTTATTTAGTAGAAAATTATGTTTTATGGGGACCTGGGAACGGATTATTCTCATTTTAATGGTTTCTTATGGGAAATAAATGTTCGGAAGACGAACTTTTCGCCTTACACACACTTTCTGGGAACCAATTATGTTCGTGAGCTGAGGTATCACTGTATAGGAAAGACATTGACAAGGATGATTTCACTTGAAATAAGAAAACTTCAAACTTCACACTTGTCCAAAATTCACTATTTACATCCATTACAAGCCTCAAAGGCCTGTACAGTTCACCCCATGATTCCTTAATCACCTACAACAATTTTGACTTGATTGATGAGTGCTTCTTCTATATCAGATGGGTAAATTGAGGTCCAACCCCACTGTTTCTTTTCTGAATAGTTCCTGCAGAGGACTGTTTAGAATATTTTGGGTCATTGCTGTTCTGTAGAACGAATGTGTCTCTAATAATATGCCAACCACAGAATATTGCATGAAGTTGAAAAATAAAGTGATAGCTTTTTTGATCCATTTTAATTTTTAAAGATCTCTTTTAAACTGTTTACACCTCCCAATTTACCACCACCAAAACATCTTCAGACCATTATGTCTGAAGATATCAAGCACTCTTCCAGCATTGTACAGTGGAACCTTGGTACTCGACCATAATTCGTTCCAGACAGCTGGAATTTTTTTTTTTTGGTGCTCAACTCAGAAACTGACACTTTTTTCTGGTCCTGAACTAACTGCTGGCTCTGAGCAGTCCCACCTCCACCCTGAACTTTTCTGTCACACCAACAGCACACCTCACAGCTGTCTTACATCTCTCATACATGTCCTGCACCACTTCTCTGACACTCCAGACTTCCTCATGCAATACCACAGTTCCTCTCTCCGTACCCTGTCATATGCTTTCTCCAGATCCACAAAGGCACAATGCAGCTCCCTCTGACATTCTCTGTACTTCTCTATTAACATCCTCAAAGTAAACACTGCATCTGTGGTGCTCTTTCTTGCCATGAAACCAAACTGTTTCTCACAAATGCTGACCTCTGCCCTTAGCTTAGCTTCCACTATTCTTTCCCATAACTTCATCATATGGCTCATTAACTTTATTCCTCTGTAGTTGCCACAACTCTGCACTGCTCCCTTGTTCTTAAAAGTAGGCACCAGCACACTTCTCCTCCATTCCTCTGGCATCCTCTCACTCTCTAAGACCTTGTTGAATGCTCTTGTCAGAAAATCTACTGCTACCTCTCCTAGACACGTTCATACCTCCACCAGTATGTCATCAGGACCAACCGCCTTTCCACTCTTCATCCTCGTCAATGCATTCCTCACTTCACCCTTACTAATCTTTGTTACTTCCTGGTCCTCAACAGTCACCTCTTCTACTCTTTTTTCTCTCTCTCATTTTCCTCATTCATCAGCTCTTTAAAGTACTCTTTCCATCTTCCTAGCACACTTCTCTCATCAGTCATTTTCCACTCTGTCCTTTATCACTATAACTTGCTTCACATCCTTCACATCTATATTTCTCTGCTGGGCCAATCTGTATAAATCAGTTTTTCCCTCCTTACTGTCCAACCTATCATTCAAGTCATCATACGCCCTCTGTTTGGCCTTTGACACTTCTACTTTCGCCTTATGCTGTGTCTCCCTGTACAGTATTCCTTTTTACTCTCTTCTCTCTATGTACCACCTCTTCTTAGCTAACCTCTTGCTTTGTACACACTCCTGCACTTCCTCATTCCATCACCAAGTCTCTTTATCTAATTTCCTTCCAGAGGACACATTGAGTACTCTCCTACCTGTCTCCCTGATCACATTAGCTGTAGTTGTCCAGTCATCTGGAAGCACTTCCTGACCACCCAAAGCCTGTTTCAACTCCTCCTTGAAGACAACACGATACTCTTCCTTTTTCAGCTTCCACCATTTTGTCTTCAGCTCTGTCTTTTCCTTCTTCACCTTCTTCACTATCAGCGCCATCCTGCACACCACCACCCTATGCTGTTTGGCAACATTCTCACCCACTACTACTTTGCAGTCACTGACTTCCTTCAAATTACATAGTTGGCACAAGATGTTGTCTACCTGTGTGCTCCTACCTCTGCTTTTATAAGTCACCCTATGCTCCTGTCTCTTCTGGAAGAAAGTATTTACCACGGCCATTTCCATCCTTTTTGCAAAATCTATCAACATCTATCCTTCTCTGTTTCTGTCCTGGATACTAAACCTGCCCATCACTTCATCATCCCCTCTATTGCCTGCACCAACATGTCCATCGCAGTCTACACCAATGACCACTCTTTCACTTCTGGGAGTATTCTGCATCACTTCATCTAACTCACTCCAGAATCTCTCCATGAATTCTACTCACTACCAAGAAATCCTGCCGAAATATGTTCGTCCCTCAGTTTGAGACCTCAAGCTAAAGCGCTCCTGGGTTCTGCAGCAAGGCAATGATACGAAGCACACCAGCAAGTCCACTTCTGAATGGCTAAAAAAAGAACAACATGAGGGTTTTGGTGTGGCCTAGTCAAAGTCCCAACCTGAACCCTACTGAGATGCTTTGGCCTGACCTTAAAAAGGCTGTTCATGCCCGAAAACCATCCAATCTGGTTGATCTTAAACAATTCTGCAGAGAGGAGTAGGCCAAAATCCTGTCACAGTGATGTGAAAGACTCATCACCTCTTATCGCAAACACTTAACTGCAGTTATTGCTGCAAAAGGTTGTTCAACCAGCTATTCGGTTTAGGGGGCAATTACTTATTCAATTGGGCCCTTGTAGGTTCAGATATTTTTTTTCCCCTCAATAAATGCAATTCGCACTGAAAACTGCATTTTGTGTTTACTTGTCAGAGTTCACTTAAAAATCTTTATTTAAAAATGTCAGAAATTGGTCAGGGGCAAAGACTTTTGTACAGCACTATATATATATATATATACATACATACTGCAGTTCTCTTCTTCTTTTCCTTTAGGCTTTTCCCTTCAGGGGTCGCCACAGCGAATCATCTGCCTCCATCTCACCCTGTCCTTTGCATCTTCTTCTCTGACACCAACAACCTTCATTTCCTCCTTCACCACATCCATGAATCGTCTCTTTGGTCTTCCTCTAGGCCTTCTGCCTGGTAGTTCCAGCCTCATCTGTACATGTCCAAACCATCTCAATCTAGCCTCTCTGACTTTGTCTCCAAAACATCTAACATGTGCTGTCCCTCTGATGTGCTCATTCCTGATCCTATCCATTCTCGTTACTCCCAAAGAGAACCTCAACATTTTCATCTCTGTTACCTCCAGCTCTGCCTCCTGTCTTTTCCCCAGGGCCACTGTTTCTAAACCATACAACATCCTGTAAACCTACCCATCACTTCCTTGTCCCCTCTGTTTCCTGCACCAACATGTCCATTGAAGTCTGCCCCAATGACCACTCTTTCACCTCTGAGGGTACTCTGCATCACTTCATCTAACTCCCTCCAGAATCTCTCCTTCTCTTCTCGCTCACATCCAGGCTGTGGGGCATAAGCGCTAACCACATTGAACATCACACCTTCAATTTCTAACTTGAGACTCATCACTCTGTCTGACACTCTTTTCACTTCTAGAACATTCCTGACAAACTCCTCCTTCAAGATGACTCCGACTCCATTTCTCTTCCCATCCACACCATGAAAAAACAGCTGAAACCCTGCTCCTAAGCTTCTAGCCTTGTTCCCTTTCCACCTGGTCTCCTGGACACACAGTATGTCCACCTTCCTCCTCTGCATCATGTCAGCCAGTTCTCTACCTTTTCCTGCCATAGTTCCAACATTCAAAGTCCCTAATTTCAGTCCTAGACTCATGCCTTTCCTCTTCTCTCTCTGGCAACGGACACGCCTCCCGCCTCTCCTTCTTCGACGTCTTCGACCAACAGTAGTCCAATTTCCATCATCACCCTGTTGGTTGACAGCACTGAAGGCGGTCGTCATTAACCTGGGCCTCGACCGATCCGGTATGTCATTCTTTCTTGTGATTCGCATATTTTATTTGGCATTTGTCTTACACCGGATGCCCTTCCTGACGCAACTCTCTGCATTTATCCGGGCTTGGGACCGGCGTGAGGGAGAGACACTGGTTTGTGCCCCCCCTCACGGCTGCATTATATACATACTGCAGCTATTATATATATATATATATATATATATATAGGGGATTTTCTGAGTAGATCCTTCCGTAGGAGAGTGCTCAATACTTTTTGGTAGAGCAAATAACAAAAGGACAGGACAAAGGCTTTCTATTGAAACTCCATTTATCACTACAGATCTGTTTCGAGGGGTGGTGAAACCATCCCCTCTCTTCAGGTGATTACAGAAGAATTCTTCTGTAATCACCTGAAGAGAGGGATGGTTTCACCACCCTCAAACAGATCTGTAGTGATAAATGGAGTTTCAATAGAAAGCCTTTGTCCTGTCCTTTGTTTTATATATATATATATATATATATATATATATATATATATATATATATATATATATATATATATATATATTCTCCTTCTCAAAAAAATAGCATATTGTGATAAAGTTCATTATTTTCCGTAATTTACTGATAAAAATTAAACTTTCATATATTTTAGATTCATTGCACACCAATTGAAATAGTTCAGGTCTTTTATTGTTTTAATACTGATGATTTTGGCATACAGCTCATGAGAACCCAAAATTCTAACTCTAAACACCTGGAAAAGGTTCCTGAGGCTTTTAAAAACTCACAGCCTGGTTCATTACTCAAAACCGCAATCATGGGTAAGACTGTCGACCTGACTGCTGTCCAAAAGGCCATCATTGACACCCTCAAGCAAGAGGGGAAGACACAGAAAGAAATCTCTGAGTGAATAGGCTGTTCCCAGAGTGTTGTATCAAGGCACCTCAGTGGGACGTCTGTGGGAAGGAAAAAGTGTGGCAGAAAATGCTGCACAACCATAAGCGGTGACCGGACCCTGAGGAAGATTATGGAGTTGTGGAGAAGGGCCGATTCCAGACCTTGGGGGACCTGTGGAAGCAGTGGACTGGGCTACACGTGCCATATTCCCCAGGTCAAGCCACTTTTGAACCAGAAACAGCGGCAGAAGTGCCTGACCTGGGCTACAAAGAAGCAGCATTGGACTGTTGCTCAGTGGTCCAAAGTATTTTTTTCGGATGAAAGCAAATTTTGCATGTCATTCGGAAATCAAGTGCCAGAGTCTGGAGGAAGACTGGGGAGAAGGAAATGCCAAAATGCCTGAAGTCCAGTGTCAAGTACCCACAGTCAGTGATGGTCTGGGGTGCCATGTCAGCTGCTGGTGTTGGTCCACTGTGTTTTATCAAGGGCAGGGTCAATGCAGCTACCTATCAGGAGATTTTGGAGCACTTCATGCTTCCATCTGCTGAAAAGCTTTATGGAGATGAAGATTTTAATTTTTCAGCACGACCTGGCACCTGCTCACAGTGCCAAAACCACTGGTGATTGGTTTACTGACCATGGTATTACTGTGCGCAATTGGCCTGCCAACTCTTCTGACCTGAACCCCATAAAGTTGAGAGACACCAGACCCAACACTGTGGATGAGTTTAAGGCCGCTATCGAGGCATCCTGGCCTCCATAACACCTCAGCAGTGCCACAGGCTGATTGCCTCCATGCCACGCTGCATTGAAGCAGTCATTTCTGCAAAAGGATTCCCGACCAAGTATTGAATGCATAACTGAACATAATTATTTGAAGGTTGACCTTTTTTGCATTAAAAACACTTTTTTATTGGTCGGATGAAATATGCTAATTTTTTGAGATAGGAATTTTGGGTTCTCATGAGCTGTATGATAAAATCATCAGTATTAAAACAATAAAAGACCCGAAATATTTCAGTTGGTGTGCAATGAATCTAAAATATATGAAAGTTTACTGAGTGGCCTGGTGGAAAGGTGCTAGATTACTAAACCCAAGGTGAGGGATTCAAGCCCATTATCAATGGGTTGTCACTGCTGTCCCTGCAGTGCAGCTGGGTTATCACTGTCTATTGTGAGAGGCATGTAAAAGAACTCTTGCTGACTTTCATAATGAGTTTCGGATGTATAGCTGTCAGAGTGTTTCACAGTCAGGCTGCATGTCCAGTTCTGAATATTGAACTTGTAATATTGAATTCTGTGCATTGTTTCAGTATTGTACTCCAATCACAGATTTGAGTCTGTACACGCCAAGATTATAACAGTCCTTGATCTTTTTTTTCACCCTTCATGTCTTTTACATTCCAAGAGAAACTTGTTTTGTAGGTGTGAGACGTGTTCCTTGAATAAAACCCGCAAGCACACACACACACACACACACACACACACACACACACACACACACACACACACACACACACACACTCACTAGACCAGCAATGTGTGTAGATGGGAAATGAATAAATATAATCATAAAATATAACCACAAATAGCATATATACTGTAATAATATAAACTGTAGCAGCTTAGTTTTGTGACTTTGACCAGAAACATTTCACCTTACAAGGTGTTAATAACCCAAGTGTTGAAGTAGTGTGTGAGCTGGCAGCTGAAATTTTGGAGGTATAATCATTACTTTTCTGATTTTATTTTTACTCTGTGACCTTCAGAGGTATTTTTATTATTTAGTGATGAACTCAGGTGCTTGTGTATCGTCCTTCAGTCAAATGGGCTCATGCAAACCCCTCTGTCCCTTTTGTCCTACTTTACATTAGCTCTGAGTGAACCAAATTACAGTGAGTGACACACTGACCGAGGTGAGTGAAACATTTTCACACCCTCACATCAACAACATTTAGTGTGTTTGGTTATAATGACATTCCTTCCTTACACTGAAATCTCTTTAGAATTCAGCCTGAAAATAAACAATAAAACTTATAAGTGAATTCCATTTTTCTTTGTTTTATCCAGCTCACTCGGGAATATAGACAGGCAGATGGCGTGCATGAAAGGCTGATGTCTGACTTTCGTTTAGATAATTGGGAAGAAAATAGTTCCACAAAAATAAAATGGCATCCATAAATTAAAAAAAAAAGGCACTTACTGGAGCCATGGTTTATGATAGGAGTCTGTCATCATCTTTAGAGGGCAGGTCACCTGCAGCTCTGAACATAGGTCACTTCGATCCAAGATGCAAAAGAGGATCAACATGGTACAAGGTGAGGAGTGTACGATGTACATGAAGACAATTTATTTATAACAAATCCTACATCATACTCACTATATGACTTTATAGAGAGTCTCTGCATGGTGAACACATTCAAGGACATCCAGGTATTATATTCCACTCCTGACAGTTTTAAAAAGGATGAAACAGAACAAAAAGTAAAGCACTAGGAAGTGTACATATAATACATGAATCAATTTATTCAGAGTGGGGTTTAAGATGAATGAGAGATTTCCTTTCGGCCTTAAGATGAATAATGTTTTTAATTTCGTGTGTTTGTGTGTGTGTGTGTGTGTGTGTGTGTGTGTGTGTGTGTGTGTGTGTGTATGTGTGTGTGAGACACTGCCATGGTATCATCATCAGTTGACTACTATTTAGTGTTTTGTGTGAACTATTAACATAAATGTATGAAATATCACCAGATTTCTCAAAGTCCAGACCAAGGTTTTTATCCAGGGTGCACTGCAAATCCATGTGGAATAGAATGTGTGTCACATTAGGGTATTTTGGTATGTTCTTTATTGTGTTTATCAACTTTGCCATGCTATAAGTGTGATTGAATATGTCGGTGTTGTGAACCATATATATAATGTGCATTGAAGCAAGCTTGCACTCTCACTTGTCAGCACTCTCAGCATTATGTCAGCCAATGGCAAATAAGCAAATGCCCTTTGAAAGATGTCGCTTTTAAATTTATTACAAACAAAATTAATTGGTCAGAAAAATATGCATTAATTCTCTCAAAGTCCAGTATTGAACCAAGTTGGCTGATTTGCATTGACACAGCATCAAAAAGAGTATTACTGTTAAAAATTGCTATGAAACCAAGCACGGCTATATTGAACACAAGTATACAGCTGAGGTTGAGCGAGTGAAAAAAGGGAAAAACCTGATGAGATAATGAAGCCACAATCAGAATGTTTGTCAGACCAGTGATCCAGCATGAGGTTTCACACAAAGTGACTTTCATTCACTCATTCATTTTCTGTAACCATTTAATCCTAATTAGGGTCGCAAGGAGGCTGGCACCCATCCCAGCTGACTCTGGAAAAGGGCAAAATACACCCTGGATAGCTCGCCAGGCCATCCCAGGGCAGAAACAAGCTGACGCTATGCAGGTACTTTTGTCGAAAGTCCGCAATGTTGTTTTTTTTATATGAACCTCTAACCACAGACAGGGAGAGACATGGCTGGCCTTTGATAACCCAGTTAGTTGCACTGGGGGGGACAGTGATAACCCATAGAGAGTGTCTTCTGTCTTCTGTCAAAGTCTTCTGTCACCCGGAGAACTGTACAAAGACCTAGGAAATCAGCTAACACACCATATAAAAAATCTACAGTACATTTTATTAGCTGTAGACAAGTCAACTGATGGCACGATGAATGCCAGGGTATGTGTTTTTGTCAGATTTTTAATCATTCATTATTTTGTCAATCTGTGTAATCTTATTTGGGTCATGGGGAGACTTTTGTCTATTTGATCAGAATCTAGGCAAAGACAGGATACCCTGAACAGCTCATGTATTAGTTGTTTTAAATCATTCTATGGAAAGCTCATGACAAGTTTTCATGGAAAGTTAGCAAGCAGTGAAATATAAGGGGCAGTTTGAAAGATTTTCTTTTTTTTCCTTCAAAAATTGGTTAAGACAAACGCCCTCACCTTTAATTAAACGCTTTGTGCATCTTCGAGCACAGCAGCTAATCATCGTGTTGTTAATTATGGTGGAAACGCAAATTATATCATTTGGTAATTCATGCAGAACGTGAACATGATAACTTTGTTCTGTTTGTCAAATTGAGAAATCCAGTTTGTTGGATCAGCTAAAAAGTGAGCTCACCGTTCTATGGATCTATACATCACATCTTATAAATGTTATAAATATGAATGCCATTTTGAAAAAATATTCAAATGTGATGGAGACTTTTATAATTTTTATGAAATTCTCTTCACCTCTTTATCACACCTTTACATCAAATTCTAAGTAAAGTGAGTTTACCATTTGTCTTGTTTCCATGTATGTTGTGTTCTTATTTACTTATAGTTGGGTTTATCCAACTGTGTAATTTCATTAAATTATTAGTGAAGATCCCTCACAGCACTTCTGAGCCATGCTTCATGCTTGTCTCAGTGATTGTAAAATAATATACACCTTTTAACAACGAAAACAGAATTGTGCCATATGCTTTAGGTATCCTTGTTCTTTTTAGCTGAAACAATAAACTATGTCAGCCATTCAATGTTATACTTACACAATGCTGCGTATATAACATGCTTATCGCAGTGAAACTATTCGGCGGACTGCCATCACACTACTCTCTGGTGAAAGTGGAGCTCACATCCTAGGGATACTCTCTCGCACTTTTAAGCCGAGCACATATGAAAGCTATCATGGTGGAATGTATTAACAAATTTTAGTTCAAAGGTACTTGAATATATTTCCGGAGGAAGTCGGTCAAATTTGATGCAAATTGTCCTTTTTCGCGGCTTTGGAAAAAGTTTTGGACCTGTTTAAAATTTGGTGCAAATTCACAGTGGCTTAAACATGAGCAAAGACTTTTGGAAGTGGTTCAGTCCTTTTTGCTTGTTTTCAAATGGCTATAGAGACTGATTTTTACATGTCACCCGAATGTATCCATTTTGACAAAGAAAAACTCATGGCATGTATTTAGTTTGACTTAGATTTCCCATATACTGTAAGCTCTCTTCTGATGTAATATGGCATTCTCCCTTTTCAGAACAAGTCGGAAAGCTGATCTATACTCGAAATAAATAATAAATTCCCCGATGTTATCATTAAAAACCACTAACAAGTAATTATGCTCTGATCTGACATGGAATGAACACATTGTAGAGGAAGCCTCAGCTCCTGCTATATCACACAAACAGAGCAAGCTCAAATAGCAGCTGTTCAGTTAAAGGGTACCTGTAGTGAAAGCGCTCATATACCTAATTTGATGTATTGTGTATAGCTAGTGACAATACACCTATACGGCATTTATTATATTCTCTCACAAACCAGCTTTAAGCGATTTAAGGACTTCAATAACGTCAAGCTTCAGAGCACAGGAGTTTTAAAATGGAGCATTTGCCGTGACGTCATATTGTTGACAAAGACTCGACCGGAACTGTGAGATTGCAATGTAAACGTAAGGCTATATACATGACATATACAACACAAGCTCACGGAAACTTGGAAAAAACAGACATTATAGTAGTTTTTATTTTTTTAAATCATGGACGAAGACACTTTCATAGAAGGATTAGAAGGTTATTTATATGAACCACTGAAGAAAGACTATCCACATTTCATGAAATCGGACCAGGAAAGTGACGACTCAGAGGACGATATTGGAGAGTCAGCAGAAACTCTTACACGGGAAAATTATAGCAAACAAGCAGCAAATATTTGGTTCTCGTGTGGAAAATGCGTGCGTCAAAAAAACCGATCAGGAGTGCTATTGTTGTAAAGAACATGAATTGCTTGAGGAAAATATACTGACATTCTGCAATTGGCTATACGACTGTCAATGATGTTACGTCTCAATGACCTTAAAGAAGCCATCATGTCCGCTCGCTCAACTTTCGTGAGCAAGGAATGTCATATAGAAGAAAAGGAAATGTGGACTTATAAATAAGCTACCGACATCACGCGATGTTTAAAAGTTAATAATAAAGTGTAGTGGATATTTTTTGAATGCTGTAAATTTTGGGTACAGGTACCCTTTAAGCAGCTCATGCTGGAATACTCAATGATTTCAACCAGAGAAAAAAATGTAAAAAGTCATTAATAAAGAAAGCACTTGGATTTGTTTTATTTACATTTTAAGTGCAGGTTCAATACAATACATGACACACCGACAGGGCAGGGTCACAGATCCTTAACAATAATTTATATTGAAAGTTTTTGACTGAAAACAAAACAAGAAAAGTTGTACTATTTTGCCCCATTTTGCAGATATATCACTTACATGTGAGTACACCTTTCCTAGGATAACTGATTTCTGCGATGTTTTGTAGCACCTGTGGAGACGGAGAGTGCATGTTTAGTTATCTTATTTTTAATTTCCTTTTATAAATAAGTTATTATAAAATGAATTCATATTGATATGCATAGGATTCATACATAGTGCTTGAGAATTCTCACGAAAAAAAAAAAAAACTTGTCAAGCAAAATTATATGGGCTCTCCAGTTTTAGGTTATGCCAATTGATATATCACTGATTTTTTTATATTCTCTTTCTCTCGTGCTCTCTTTCTCCTCTCTCTCTCTCTCTCTCTCTCTCTCTCTCTCACACACACACACACACATAGTTTGTAAGCTTATGATGATTTGCTTCTGCATGATAAGCTGAAGCAGTTCATCAAGGGAGCTGTCCTGCAGCAATTCTGAGCTGTCCGGGGAGATGGCTAGATGTTTGTGTCATGCTTTACTGCAGGATGAAGATGGAACTTGTGGCATTTTATTCAGTACACCATCATCTTAAATATCTCAATTTCAAGCTTTTTTGCTAATGACACCACCGTCATAGGTCTGACCACAGATAACAATAAGTAGGCTTACAGGAAGAAGGTCAGGCATCTGCGACGATGGTGCACCAATAACCTGGAACTTAATACATTCGAGATGAAGGAGATGACAATTCACTTCAGGAGATCTAAACAAAATGAGCAGTCTGCAATCTACATTGATGGAGAGGAGGAGGAGAGGGTGGAGTGCTTCAAGTTTTTTGGAGTCCAAATCTCTGCTGGCCCCAGCTGGACCTCAAGCATCTCACACCAGGTAGAAAAAAGCGCAACAAAGGATGTACTTCCTCAGAAAACTCCAACAAGTCAATGGAAACTGACCCCTACTGAAAAACTTTCACCTTAGCCTCCTGACCTACTGCTGTACTGTGTGGTTTAGCAGTTGTATTGCAGAGGACAGAAAGGCCTTCCAGCAGATGGTGAGGATGGCAGAGCAGGTAATTGGAACTATAGTTCCTAATAATTTGAATTGTAGAACCTCTCAGTGAGATTTGCACTGTCAGACTTTAGAGCCAGTGCAACACCAATACCACCACCATCACACACACTGACTGAATAACCATCATTCAGACCATCATCTTGGATAGTGCAATACTGCTTTTTTAAGTGCAAAACTCATGTTTAAGTCCAATAGTCATATTTAGAATAGGTCTCAAACATCATATAATATTTTAGCGCTATGCACCTTATGATTAAAAAGCGGTTCCTCTTATAAGGAGTATATGATGCACTTTTGCCATATTATGCACCCTTATGTGTATGTGTGTCTATGTATATATGGTGAAAGATGTATATATTCTGTAAATATGTGGATATGATGATGACTGCAACGCAAAGAGAGTTAAGTCCTGCTAAACCGCAGGTGGGCCGCCAGGCCAGCCTGCGAACCGCATAGTCGTCCGCAGGAACGACAAGCAAATCCTGTTGCTGGCAAGGAATGTCTAGGGGCGCCCCTATCCATTGAAGCAGGGCTTCTCTCCACCTCCTCCTCTCCTAATACAGCGCTTTGCACAGTAGTTAAGTCAGGCGGGTTCGTAGCCCTACCATTCTGTCTCACTGGACTTCAAGGTCTTATGTAAAGTGTTGCAAACTGGTGCCACAGACCTAGCCAAAATGGAGGTTGCCCTGCAGTGACACCTGACTTGCCTGGTGATGCCAACCGTTGACCAAACCTGGTTCCTCCGCTTGCCATCTGGTGATGCGCCATTGACCTAGAGGTTCCTCTGCCACAGAGCACCAAGGACATCCTGCTGCCAGCACCTTTGGAAGTAGTTTAAAGACATACCCTGGACTGGTTTGAAATCAGAATGCTCCTTCTCCTAGATGGGCAACCCTCCCAGGTTAATGAGTCCCATCTGTCCAGGTTTGAAATCAGAGTTTTCCTTCTCCTAGGTGAGCAGCCCTCCAGGGTTCACGAGTTCCACTTACCCGAAGCACTGGTTTTTAGGCACCAAAGAACTGGCCCATGCCCCTTCTCCTGTTAGTAGAAACAGTTCAACCACGGGAAGGCCGGGAGGCTGGCGACCATCCCAGCCAACTTCGGGCGAGGGCAGGGTACACCCCGGACAGCTCGTCAGGCCATCGCAGGACGGAAACACGATGACGGTTTTGCAGCCTACTCCTGTCGAAAGTCAGCAATGGTTCTTTTACATGCCTCACACCACAGACAGTGAGACACATGACCGGCCTTTGATAACCCAGTTAGCTGCACTGGTGGTGTATGTAAGTATGTATGTATACATATACAGGAGGTGGTGGACGCTATGATTGGCTGATGATTCTGGTGAGTAATAGTGTAGTGAGTATATGCCATCCTTCTGCCCAGGAACTCCTTTTCTTCTGATCTCCAAGTTGATAGTCGCACAACCTTGTGAACTGGGTGTGAGAAATGTATTTGAGTAAAAAATTACAGTATATATTTTTACTTTAAAAATGCAATAAAATGAAAAAAATTCATACAAACATATTGTCTTAGATGGAGTTGTGGAACCAGAAACCGAGCATTTGACAGTTACAAATTGCTGCTACATTCTGCAGATTCAGGAAGTGGTATTGATTTATATATAAAATTTTTGCTGGAAAGATTTATATATAAAAAAGTACTAGAATAGAGGAAGTGTATTTCCAAGTGTTTTCATTTTTACAAGAAATAATATGATAAGTGCAAGAGACAGAAAACATAGTTAAGATCCAGCTACTTTCTTGAAGAGAAAGAGAAATCCATTCTACAACATAGTTTGAAACATGTTCTCCTTTATTTATTTATATTCTCCTTATATGAAAAGTCTTCAACAAAAAATATTATTTTTTGTTTGTTTGTTAGTTTTTCTATGTATCATCATGACCTTCCTCTGCTTAACCGGGGATTGGGTCGTGGGGACGGCAGGCCCAGACTTCCCTCTCCCCAGCCACTTTTTCCAGCTCTTCTGGGGGGACAACTAAGGCATTCATAAACCAGAACCATCCCAAAGACATAGTCCCTCCAGCATGTTCTGGGTCGACCCCAGGGTCTCTTACCAGTCGGACATGCTCAAAACACTACACTAGGGAGGGGTTCGGGAGGCATTCTAACCAAATGCCTGAGCCACCTCAACTGACTCCTCTCGACTCCATCTCAATTCCAGCTGCTTGTATTTGCAACATTGTTCTTTCGGTCACTACCCAAAGCTCGTGACCATAGGTGAAGATTGGAATGTAGATCAACTTTTAAATTAAGACCTTTGCCTTTCGGCTCAGTACCACGTTCATTACGACGGAGCAGTATAAGCTCCACATTAAAGCAGAGGATGCACTTATCCGCCTTTCTATCTCCCACTCCATCCTTCCCTCACTTGTGAACAAGACCTTGAGATATTTGAACTCCACTTGGGGCAGAACCTGCATGCCACCCTTTTCTGGCCGAGAACCATGTCCTTAGATTTGGAAGTACTGATTCTCATCCTGGCCGCTTTTCACTTGGCTGTGAATTTCTCCAAAAAGAGCTGGAGGTCCTGGCTTGATGAAGCGAAAAAGGCAGAGAAAAGATCCTATGTCCACCACACCAGAACCCTTCAATGCCTTTACTGCACCAAGAAATTCTGTCCATAAAACATATGAACAGAATCATTCACAAAGGACAACCCTGACAGACCCCCACCTTCAAATGAATTCAACCTGGTATTACCAATGTCGACCAACCACTGGCTCCAGTGATACAGAGACCTAATAGCCCATGGCAGTGGGTCCGCTACACTGTACACTCCACAATATACGAACGCTTTCTCTAAAGCCGCGGACAGATTGGACAAACTGCCATGCCCCCTCCAGGATCCTGTAGAGTGTATAGAGCTGGTTGAGAGTGCTGTGGCCAGGATAAAAACCACATTGTTCCTCCTGAATGGTAATCCTCCTCTCCAGTACTCCTGTATAGAGTTTCCTGGAAAATCTGAGGAGTGTGATTCCATGATAATTGGAACACACACCCCAGTCCCTCTTATTAAAAAGGGGTGTGTATTACCACCCTGGTTTGCCATTTTGAAGGTACAGTCCTCGATGACCATGTGATGTTGCAGAGACGTGTCAACACAATGGTCCTACAACATCCAAAGCCCTGAAACATCCAGAGCCCTGAGACATTCATAGAGGATCTCATCCATCCCCGGAGCTCGACCACTGAGGAGCTTTTTGACTACCTCAGCGACCTCAGCTCCAGTGATGGGCTGACCACCACTCAAACCCCCAGCGTTTTTCCCCTCAACAGAGGGCGTGTTGATTGGATTTAGGAAATCCTCAAAGTATTCCTTCCACCTCCCAACAACATCCCAGTCATGGTGAGCAGCTCCCCACTTCCACTGTATACAGTATTTGTGAATAACTGCTTCCTTCTCCTGAGGCATCAGATGGTACTGCTTAACCTTTTCCAAGTTGATGGTTGCTTTCCTGTTGCATCCTGAAGGAGCCGGGGGACATGGAATCCGAATGGGCCATGTTTCTTGCCTCCATCATGGAGGCGGCAGCCATAGCTATGGCTGGAAGGTCAACGGTGCCTGTTGTGGCAGTGACCCCAAAACCAGTGGTGGACACCTGAGGTGTGTGTGTGTGTGTGGGGGGGGAGGATGGTGTCCAGCTGATTAAAGGAGGCCTATAAGGTCATATTGACCTGAGGGACTTCCGAGGCAGCAGACAGGTATCAATAGGCTAAACGTACTACAGCCTAAGTGGTCACCGATGCGAAATCTCAGGTGTGGGAGAAGTTCGGTGAGGCCATAGAAAGCAACTATCAGTTTTTCCGTGTCCTGGTACTATAAATACTGCCCCACCTCAATTTTGTAATGCTGACAAGAAACATTTCTACTTATTAAGTGTTAATTGCTTCACTGTTGCAGCTCGAATGTTTTAGCAAGCAGTTGAAATTTGGAGAGAAATAATCAATTTTAGGGTTTTATTTTTTCATTGTGACCTTCAGAGTACTTTTTATTATTATTAGGTTTTATTCAGCTGTTTGTGTATCGTCCTTCAGTCAAATTGGCTCATGCAAACCTCTCTGTCCCTTTTGTCCTACTTTACATTAACTCTGACTAATTCAATGTACAGTGAATGACACACTGACTTAGGTGAGTAATTAGGTTTACACACCCCAGGACATAGTATTTGGTGTGTTTGGTAATACAGCTGTTCCTTCAATAGAGTGAAATCTCTGGAAAATAAAAACTTAAACACAGAATTTTATAACAGAGCTATGTATTAATGTTTTCATTCAGAGCACAGTGGACATTGACATAAGGACTGTGCACAGGGTTAATGTGAGTATTTGATTATTCTAAACTGCAAATAAGCTTGTCCAAAAAATGACATTGACAAATTAAAAAATAAATAAATAAATATTTTAAAAAATAGAAATTTGAGCACACTCACTGTAGCCATGGATGGATGATAGGAGTCTGTCAGCATCTTTAGAGGGCAGGTCACCTGCAACTCTGACCATAGGTCACTTCGAGTCAAGATGCAAAAGAGGACCAACATGGTACAAGGTGAGGAGTGTAAAACGTGCATGTCCTGAAGACAAATTATTTATGACAGATCTTGCATCACTCTCACTGTACGACTTTATTGAAGATTTCTGCATGATGAATACATTCAAGGACATCCAAGCGTTATACTCCACCCTTGGCATGTTAGATGGGGTGAAATAGAACAAAAATACTGAGCAGTGTGTGCATAATAATAACAGATTTTACTGAATAAGATATTTATATAATATATATGTCATCATTATTGTATACTTGCGTGTAACTACTACTCATTGTGTTTCCATAAGCTTAAAATAAGTTATTTATATTTATGATTCCACATTATGTGCTTCCACAGAGCACTCAGACTGAGCTGGCATGCTTCCACAGTAGTTCAGAGTAGACTATAGTTAAGAGTGCGACTTTCACATTTTTGCATTTTACAAATGGCATCAAAGAATCAGTGTTTGCTGGCTCTGGCTACAAAGTTTGAAAATTCAAGGTAAATACCTTAAGTGAGGTAACATGGCTAAGAACCTGATTTTATAAACGAAAAGACAAACTAATATAGTTATATACGTTTTACATTGTTTCAGAGTGAGATGCATGTTTCTTATTTTTGAGCTCCAGTGGACTAATAGTATAATCTATTGATTATATTAATTTCACTGGAATGTTGCTACCACCAATGACAATTTTTATTTATCGCAGCAATTCGGTCTACATGTGCACTGCAAAAGCTTACCATTTTTTGTGTTGCACAATTAGTTGAAGTTCATAAATGTAAGCAAAATTGATTATTTTCTCACTAAATAATAAAGAAAAAAATCTGGGGCACACTGTAGTTCTTATACCTTAGAAACCTTTATAGCTGACTGTGACGCTGAGAACAAGGTAGAAGATAGAGTTTGTTTTTGTTTATTCCAAACAGTTTTTTTTCTGACACATCACAGAGCGGAAAGGACTTTGAATGGATGCAAGTAGAGATAAAGGAATCTTTATTAATAAAAGCCAGGCTTGTTTTAAATGGTATTTGTATACACCTACATACAAACAGACCGAGTGGCATATGTGCATTACTCAGGTACACAAAAGCACTAATCATATTATGATATAAAAATACATCATCAGACTTAAGTGTATCATCATCAAGTTCAATATCATATAGCGATTCATAATTTGCTGGTTTATCATAACACAGAGATTCAATATACTAGTAGGTTGAATATGGCACATTCATTTTATTGGCTGGTTCATTGTCCCAAAGTGTGAGTGTCAGTGGTTGTTTGTGTAAGCGTGTATGTGCTAATCCTATAATAGTCTAGCAGGATGTTCACTTAATGTTGGTTGAGAGAGAGTCCAGCCTTTCGGTGACTCTTAATAGGATAAGAAATTTTGGCAAATTAGGCTAATGATGAATGGTTGAATTTTATGTTCCTATTTCAGCACAGACTTTAACATATGTTCTACATCTAGTCGAATACCTCTTCAAGGACATCTTCTGCCACATTTTAAGACCCCCAATAATATCAATTTCTGGAAACAATAAGAGGCAATCTTGGGATAGCATACCATGAATTTGTAGACATCCTTATATAATTGTCAACATCAGTACCTGTCCTTGATGAGTCCCAGGATATGCCGGGTATGTGAGTGGTCCGTATCAGGTAAGGTGTGTAGATGTGGAGACATATGCACATGCATGAAGGAACATAGAAGTATGTAGCCCAGAAGACACTCGATGTGGACTTGACACAAAAGGCTCCTGGCAATGATCTGTCAATGTCCTTATTGTCAGATTGCCTTGTTGATGGTGGAAACCTGGAAAGGCTGCCTAATTAGGCTTCATTGGACAGACAGATGTGAAAGTTGCAAAACTAACTCTTCATAGCATGCTCAAAGATTGAGGCTATTTTGTTAGCTATCACTGGATGCCTCGCCTCAACACGACACTTACTTCCCAAACACGAACACAAGAGATGACTCCTTTGATTGTGCATAGAAAATATCCTTGATCTTTTCCCTGAAGCTCTTAGAGTCCCTTAAACATGGAGGCTTTATCCTGGTGAGGTATTTGGCCACTCACTGGCCTGCAGGTTCTGTGAGCCAACAGACAATACAGTATGCAGAGATCTCCTCTGGAAGCTTGGGATCCACCAGGTTAGCATATACAACTGTCAGTGAAGGTGAAACCTTTTTGCTGGGAGTTAGCCATTGAAAATTATTGGCGTATAGGAAGAGTGTGCACATCAGAGGGTCATACTGAAGAAAGTTGATCCACTCCATAGTTGTCCTGGGAAAGGAAGTTATAGTAGACAGTTCATGATCCATGGACAAATCTGTTATAATACAAAATACAATCTAAGTAAACAAGTACAATTTAGATGGTCTTGTCGTTTATTACAGAACAAAAACTTACCAACACCTATATCAACCAAAAAAAAACCTTTGAAAAAGTAACTGACCTCTTAATCATTCAAACCAAGTTTAACTGTTAAGAGTAAAATCACACCAAAGATTGATTGGTGCTAACCCTGTTAGATTCTTAATAATCTGTTACTTGGATATCACTAAAATTCTACATTTTCACCAATATGATTGTTCCTTTAAAGGTAACAACCATCAGCATATTATGCCATAATCAGAAGACCTAAGGTCTTTCAAATACAGTAAGCCCCCGCCGATTCGCAGTTCACCATTTGCGGCCCTGCAGACTCGTGGATTTTACTCTCAAAGACTTTTTTCATAATGTTTTTAAATTAGCGCCAGCCCAGTAATGCTTGAATAATATTCGTGCAAAAACTTCAGAAAAATTCAAGCACCACTTCATGTAATTTAACTTAAGTGATGTAACACAATGGTATATATATATATATATATATATATATATACACTAGTCCTTCTCAAAAAATTAGCATATTGTGATAAAGGTCATTATATTCTGTAATGTACTGATAAAAATTAAACTTTCATATATTTTAGATTCATTGCACACCAATAGAAATATTTCAGGTCTTTTATTGTTTTAATACTGATAATTTTGGCATACAGCTCATGAAAAATTCCAAAATTCCTATCTCAAAAAATTAGCATATGATGAAAAGGTAGTCTAAACCAGCTATTAACCTAATCATCTGAATTAACTAATTAACTCTAAACACCTGCAAAAGATTCCTGAGGCTTTTAAAAACTCCCAGCCTGGTTCATTACTCAAAGCCGCAATCATGGATAAGACTGCCGACCTGACTGCTGTCCAGAAGGCCATCATTGACACCCTCAAGCAAGAGGGTAAGACACCGAAAGAAATCTCTGAGCGAATAGGCTGTTCCCAGAGTGCTGTATCAAGGCACCTCAGTGGGACGTCTGTGGGAAGGAAAAAGTGTGGCAGAAAACGTTGCACAACCAGAAGACGTGACCGGACCCTGAGGAAGATTGTGGAGAAGGGCCGATTCCAGACCTTGGGGGACCTGTGGAAGCAGTGGACTGGGTTACAGATGCCGCATTCCACAGGTCAAGCCACTTTTGAACCAGAAACAGCGGCAGAAGCACCTGACCTGGGCTACAGAGAAGCAGCACTGGACTGTTGCTCAGTGGTCCAAAGTACTTTTTTCGGATGAAAGCAAATTTTGCATGTCATTCGGAAATCAAGATGCCAGAGTCTGGAGGAAGACTAGGGAGAAGGAGATGCCACAATGCCTGAAGTCCAGTGTTAGTGATGGTCTGGGGTGCCATGTAAGCTGCTGGTGTTGGTTCACTGTGTTTTATCAAGCGCAGGGTCAATGCAGCTAGCTATCAGGAGATTTTGGAGCACTTCATGCTTCCATCTGCTGAAAAGCTTTATGCAGATGAGGATTTCATATTTCAGCACGACCTGGCACCTGCTCACAGTGCCAAAACCACTGCTAAATGGTTTACTGACCATGGGATGACTGTGCTCAATTGGCCTGCCAACTCTCCTAACCTGAACCCCATAGAGAATCTGTGGGATATTGTGAAGAGAAAGTTGAGAGACACCAGACCCAACACTGTGGATGAGCTTAAGGCCACTATCGAAGCATCCTGGGCCTCCATAACACCTCAGCAGTGCCACAGGCTGATTGCCTCCATGCCACGCCGCATTGAAGCAGTCATTTCTGCAAAAGGATTCCCGACCAAGTATTGAGTGCATAAATGAACATAATTATTTGAAGGTTGACACTTTTTTGTATTAAAAATACTTTTTTTATTGGTCAGATGAAAAGCTATTTTTTTGAGATAGGGATTTTGGGTTTTTCTTTACTTTTTTGCCCAAATTATCAATATTAAAACAATAAAAGGCTTGAACTAAAGTCATCGTGGGTGAGAGTGTTGCCAAACAGCATAGGATGGTGGTGTGCAGGATGACTCTGATGGTGAGAAAGGTGAAAAAGGCAAAGGCAGAGCAGAAGACAAAGTGGTGGAAGCTGAAAAAGGAAGAGTGTCGTGTTGTCTTCAAGGAGGAGTTGAAACAGGCTTTGGGTGGCCAGGAAGTGCTTCCAAATGACTGGACAACCACAGCAAATGTGATCAGGGACACAGGTAGGAGAGTACTTGGTGTGTCCTCTGGAAGGAAAGTAGATAAGGAGACTTGGTGGTGGAATGAGGAAGTGCAGGAGTGTGTACAAAGGAAAAGGTTAGCCAAGAAGAAGTGGGACATTGAGAGGACCGAAGAGAGTAAACAGGAGTACAGGGAGACACGGCGTAAGGCGAAAGTAGCAGTGGCTAAGGCCAAACAGAGGGCGTATGATGACTTGTATGATAGGTTGGATAGTAAAGAGGGAGAAAATGATCTATACAGGTTGGCACAGCAGAGAAATAGAGATGGGAAGGACGTGCAGCAAGTTAGATTGATAAAGGACAGAGAGGGAACTGTATTGACTAATGACAGAAGTGTGCTGGGAAGATGGAAAGAGTACTTTGAAGAGCTGATGAATGAGGAAAATGAGAGAGAAAAAGAGTAGAAGAGGTAACCATTGAGGAGCAGGATGTAGCAAAGATCAGTAAGGGTGAAGTGAGAAGGGCATTGAAGAGGATGAAGAATGGAAAGGCAGTTGGTCCTGATGATATACCTGTGGAGGTATGGAAGTGTCTAGGAGAGGTAGCAGTAGATTTTCTGACAAGAACATTCAACAAGGTACTAGAGAGTGAGCAGATGCCGGAGGAGTGGAGGAGAAGTGTGCTGGTGCCCATTTTTAAGAACAAGGGAGACGTGCAGAGTTGCAGCAACTACAGAGGGATAAAGTTGATGAGCCATACGATGAAGTTATGGGAAAGAATAGTGGAAGCTAGACTAAGGGCAGAGGTCAGCATTTGTGAACAACAGTTTGGTTTCATGCCAAGAAAGAGCACCACAGATGCAATGTTTGCCTTGAGGATGTTAATAGAGAAGTACAGAGAAGGTCAGAGGGAGCTACATTGTGCCTTTGTGGATCTGGAAAAAGCATATGACAGGGTGCCAAGAGAAGATTTTGTGAGCAAAATCGTAGATCAAAATTATCAATTTTATTCGATCAGTCTTTGTAACGGTAAAATGAGGCGTTAACTGCCTGTAAAATTGAGTTTACACAGTATTTCAAGACCCCCTGCCACTGGGGAATGTCTATAACGTTCAGCAGTAACAACACAATATATTGTTCCGCCGTGCTTTAAAAAACAGGAAAATATTTTACTGTGTTCTCTTGGAAAATCTCCAAAAAGATGAACCATTAGAAACTCTTCTTCTTCTTTTCCCTTCAGGGGTCACTACAGCGAATCATCTGCCTCCATCTCACCCTATCCTTTGCATCTTCTTCTCTTACACCAACTACCTTCATGTCCTCCTTCACCACATCCATGAATCATCTCTTTGGTCTTCCTCTAGGTCTTCTGCCTGGTAGTTCCAACCTCAGCATCCTACTACCAATATACTCCCTATCCCTCCTCTGTACATGTCCAAACCATCTCAAACTAGCCTCTCTGACTTTGTCTCCAAAACATCTTATATGTGCTGTCCCTCTGATGTGCTCATTCCTAATTCTATCCATCCTCGTTACTCCCAGAGAGAACCTCAACATTTTCATCTCTGCTACCTCCAGCTCTGCCTCCTGTCTTTTCTCCAGTGCCACTGTTTCTAAACCATACATCATCGCTGGCCTCAACACCGTATTGTACACTTTTCCTTTCATTCTTTTCGATACCCTCCTATCACACATCACACTGGACACTTTTCTCCAACCATTTCAACCTGCCTGCACATGCTTCTTCACCTCTTTTCCACACTCTCCACTGCTCTGGATTGTTGAGCCTAAGTACATAAAATCCGCCCCTTTCTTTATCTCTGCTCCCTGTAACATCACCGTTCCTCTTGGGTCCTTGTCATTCATACACAAGAAGGGGTTCGGAGCTGACCCTTGATGCAATCCCACCTCCACCTTGAACTCTTCTGTCACACCGACAGCACACCTCACCACTGTCTTACATCTCTTATACGTATCCTGCACCACTCTAACATACTTCTCTGCCACTCCAGACTTCCTCATGCAATACCACAGTTCCTTTCTCGGCACCCTGTCATATGCTTTCTCCAGATCCACAAAGACACAATGCAGCTCTGTCTCACCTTCTCTGTACTGTAGTTCTCTATTAACATCCTCAAGGCATACACTGCATCTGTGGTGCTCTTTCTTGGCATGAAACCAAACTGTTGTTCACAAATGCTGACCTCTGCCCTTAGTCTACCTTCCACTATTCTTTCCTATAACTTCATTGTATGGCTCATCAACTTTATCCCTCTGTAGTTGCCACAACTCTACACGTCTCCGTTGTTCTTAAGAATGGGCACCATCACACTTCTTCTCCATTCCTCCGGCACCCTCTCACTCTCTAAGACCTTCCTCTGCTTCCTCTCCTAGACACTTCCATACGTCCACCGGTATGTCATCAGGACCGACTGCCTTTCCATTCTTCATCCTCTTCAATGCCCTCCTCACTTCACCCCTACTAATCTTTGCTATTTCCTGATCGTCGACGGTCACATCTTCTACTCTTTTTTCTCTCTCATTTTCATCATTCATCAGCTCTTCAAAGTACTCTTTCCATCTTCCTTGAACACTTCTGTCATCAGTCAATACATTTCCCTCTCTGTTCTTAATCACTCTAACTTGCTGCACGTCCTTCCCATCTCTATTTCTCTGCTGTGCCAACCTGTATAAATCATTTTCTCCCTCTTTACTTTCCAACCGAGTATACAAGTCATCATACGCCCTCTGTTTGGACTTTGACACCGCTACTTTCGCCTTACTCTGTGTCTCCCTGTACTCCTGTTTACTCTCTTCAGTCCTCTCAATGTCCCACTTCTTCTTAGCTAACCTCTTCCTTTGTACACACTCCTGCACTTCCTCATTCCACCACCAAGTCTCTTTATCTACTCTTCTTCCAGATGACACATCAAGTATTCTCCTACCTGTCTGCCTGATCACATTAGCTGTAGTTGTCCAGTTATCTGGAAGCACTTCCTGACCACCCAAAGCCTGTTTCAACACCTCCTTGAAGACAACCTGACACTCTTCCTTTTTCAGCTTCCACCACTTTGTCTTCTGCTGTGTCTTTGCCTTCTTCATCTTCCTCACCATCAGCGTCATCCTGCACACCACCATCCTATGCTGTTCGGCAACACTCACCCACTACTACTTTGCAGTCACTGACTTCCTTCAAATTACATCGCCTGCACAAGATGTAGTCTACTTGTGTGCTCCTATCTCCACTTTTATAAGTCACCCTATGCTCCTGTCTTTTCTGGAAGAAAGTATTTACCACAGCCATTTCCATCCTTTTTGCAAAATCTACCAACATCTGTCCTTCTGCGTTCCTGTCCTGGATACCAAACCTGCCCATCACTTCCTCGTCCCCTCTGTTTCCTGCACCAACATGTCCATTGAAGTCTGCACCAATGACCACTCTTTCACATCTGGGGGTACTCTGCATCACTTCATCTAACTCACTCCAGAATCTCTCCTTCTCTTCTAGCTCACATCCTGTCTGTAGGGCATAAGCACTAACAACATTGAACATCACGCCTTCAATTTCTAACTTGAGACTCATCACTCTGTCTGACACTCTTTTTACTTCTAGAACATTCCTGACAAACTCCTCCTTCAAGATGACTTTTACTTCATTTCTCTTCCCATCCACACCATGAAAAAACAGCTGAAACCCTGCTCCTAAGCTTCTAGCCTTGCTACCTTTCCACCTGGTCTCCTGAACACACAGTATTTCCACCTTCCTCCTCTGCATCATGTCAGCCAGCTGTCTACCTTTTCCTGCCATAGTTCCAACATTCAAAGTCCCTACTTTCAGTCCTAGACTCATGCCTTTCCTATTCTCTCTCTCTGCCTATGTACACGCCTCCCGCCTCTCCTTCTTTGACGTCTTCGACCAACAGTAGTCCAATTTCCACCAGCACCCTGTTGGTTGACAGCACTGATGGTGGTCATTGTTAACCCGGGCCTCGGCCGATTCGGTATGAAATTATTTCTTGTGATTCGCATATTTTACTTGCCATTTGGTTTACGCCGGATGCCCTTCCTGACGCAACCCTCTGCATTTATCTGGGCTTGGGACCGGCGTGAGGGAGAGACACTGGTTTGTGCCCCCCCTCACAGCTGCATTTGAACCATTAAAAACTGCTACATTAAAACTATGGGATGCTCTGAATGAATGGAGCGATGAGCCAGATATGGACTTAACAGAAAGTGATGATGAGTATTTTTCACCCGATTCTCCTGCTCACTAACTTCATAAATTTAAGCAGGTTCCTGGCCATGTGGTTTTCAATGTGCCATATGCTAAAGTTGACCTTTGTGTTGATTGACTCAACGTGCCATGTGCTAAAGTTGACATTCATGTTGATTGGCTCGATTTTACATCGGGGCAAAATATTTAAAGGAACAGCATCGGGAGGGAAATTTAAAGGGTCTTTTTTTTTTAATTATGCTGTTTTCTGTTTTTCAGCTTTCATGTAAGTAATTTGGTTGATACCACAAAATGAATAACACAAATACCAGTAAAACACTTTTATTCTTCTGTTATTATTCATGTTTTCCACTTCGATCCTAATAAGCACTTACTGTTCCACTCCCCTGGTAATCCTTTTAATAAGTGCCCACCAAATACAATTTTTAAGTGCCCTGGGCACTTATCACATCAATAATGATATACTAGTCCTTCTCAAAAAATTAGCATGTTGTGACAAAGATCATTATTTTCTGTAATGTACTGATAAACATTATACTTTCATATATTTTAGATTCATTAAACACAACTGAAGTAGTTCAAGCCTTTTAATATTGATAATTTTGGCAAAAAAAAAAGTAAAGAAAAGCTAAAAATCCCTATCTCAAAAAATTAGCATATTTCATCTGACCAATAAAAAAAGTGCTGTTCATACAAAGAAAGTCAACCTTCAAATAATTATGTTCAGTTATGTCCTCAATACTTGGTCGGGAATCCTTTTGCAGAAATGACTGCTTCAATGCGGCCTGGCATGGAGGCAATTAGCCTGTGGCACTGCTGAGGTGTTATGGAGGCCCAGGATGCTTCGCTAGCGGTTTTAAGCTCATTCACAGTGTTGGGTCTGGTGTCTCTCAACTTTCTCTTCACAATATCCCACAGATTCTCTATGGGGTTCAGGTCAGGAGAGTTGGCAGGCCAATTGAGCACAGTAATCCCATGGTCAGTAAACCATTTAGCAGTGGTTTTGGCACTGTGAGCAAGTGCCAGGTCATGCTGAAATATGAAATCCTCATCTGCATAAAGCTTTTCAGCAGATGGAAGCATGAAGTGCTCCAAAATCTCCTGATAGCTAGCTGCATTGACCCTGCGCTTGATAAAACACAGTGAACCAACACCAGCAGCTTACATGGCACCCCAGACCATCACTGACACTGGACTTCAGGCATTGTGGCATCTCCTTCTCCCTAGTCTTCCTCCAGACTCTGGCATCTTGATTTCCGAATGACATGCAAACATTTAGAGTTATTTTATTGATTCAGATGATTAGGTTAATAGCTCGTTTAGAGTACCTTTTCATGATATGATATTTTTTTGAGATACGAATTTTGGGTTTTCATGAGCTGTATGCCAACATAATCAGTATTAAAACAATAAAAGACCTGAAATATTTCAGTTGGTGTGCAATGAATCTAAAATATATGAAAGTTTAATTTTTATCAGTACATTACAGAAAATAATGAACTTTATCAAAATATTCTAATTTTTTGAGAAGGACCAGTATTTAATTCAGCTGTAATAAGTTTCTTGCCCTGTGATTGCCTGGTGAGGTGTCCAGGGTGTACCCCGGCATCACAGTCAGCTGAGATGGGCGCCAGCCTCCCCGCAACCCTAATTATGATTCAGCGGTTGAGAAAACGAATGAATGAATGTAATAAGTTGCACCTCATTTGCCAAACAACATAATCCTACTAAGTTTAAGGCAGGAGCCTAGCTAAGCTGACACTGGGTGAAAGCCAGGTACAGAGGATATACATGGCAAACACACACAAATAATTTACACTCATATCTAGAAGCAATCTGAAACAACCAATTGGTGTAATGTGCATGTATTTTTGACTGAGGGTGGAAACCGGAGTACCTGGAGGAAATGTACGTAAGCATAGGGAGAATATACAAACTTTATAGAAAAGCCTGAGCCTGGGACTCAAACTCATTACCTTCTTGGTTTGAGGTAGAGGTGCTAACCACTACAACACCATGCTGCCTTTTCTGGAATCTGATAGCCACAAATTGTCTGTAAACAACAGACAGCAAGTATATCTTGCTATTTTGCCGTGAATGAAAATTCCTCAGTCACTACCACTTCCACAAAAAACAGAACTGCTGCTGCAGCTGGAACAAAATGTAAAGCAAATGACCTATGCATAGTGTTTGGTTTGATTGTGACATTGCAGGTAGAGGTGCTTAGATGTCCGAATGCTGAACAGGCCAAAAACAGATCTAACACATTCATGGGTCAATTGACTGCAAGATTAATTTAAGTAGGAGATACCAAGACAGCTGTAATGAATTAAAATGTGAGTCAGGAACTGAAACTAAAGTTGAAACTAAAAGCTATCTAGCTAAGACATTGTAGAATAAATAAATTAATTACAAAGCTAAAACCTTCTCCTTGTGACTCTAATTTAAAATTAAACTGGTTTGGAAAATGTAATCAAAAATACATATAATACATATAAAGGCATATATAAACACAATCCATGATTAATCAGTATGTGCTGATGCTTACAGAAACCCTGTTTTTGGAAGTTCATCACTGGGTTCAAAAATAATCTAGCTTTACAGTCAGACAAAAATCACACAAACTGTTAAAACTCTTCAGAAAGTAAAGATAAAACTGTATTTTTTTAATTTTTATTTATTTTTATTTATTTATTTTTTACAGTTTTCACTGGTGGCACCAGAATATAGTTTGACTGTAGAACACAATCACACATCAGCAGCACATAGACCAATATGGCTTGAGACATGGCAGATATGGAACCCAACCTTACAGACAGTGGATTCAAATTCCTATCCCTTCTGCTTGGGTAAGTTCCTCACTAGTACTCATTGCAGTGAGCTACTGATAAAACAGTTCAATTGTGAGGCTTTGTATTTTGCCTCAACAAACATATTAGTGGTCATATGGTTGGTAGTTTATCTGCTTAATTTATCAGATCGCTCTTGGGAGTACTACATGCAACCGACAAAACCTGATAACCATCTGATATACATGGATTCATTGTTAAACTGCACAGCGACCCACTTTAATGAACTACCAGTAAAGTTTGTAAGGATACTCCATTGAGACATATCAGTGTAGGTGAACAGAAGTGTCCAGCATCAGAGGAGAGAATAAATAGAGGCAGGTGATTGGGGACGTATGCTGGCCTACACCTTCACTATTAGGCAACATTATGGCCACTCTTAGACAAAAGAGAAAGAGACTGTTCTGTGAGCAACTCAATCAATTTGAAATGAACAGATATTAAACACCAATATTGTGACACACATAGCCAGAAACACATTCAGGGCCTATCCTTTTCTCTTGTGCACATTGTCACTCATTTATATTACATTTACACCAGTGATGCACAGCAGACTCTTGTCCACAACCCAATCGGAAATAGGCACAAATCCATCAAAAATATTATTGCTCATTACAAAACTTTTTTCATCATACAAAGCAATTATACAAGAAATCTACTTGATTAAAATACAAAAAAAAAAAAAAATCATTATGTATAAAAATAAGGCATGCAAATTTATATTCATCACTCTTGTATTCCATTATTCTAGAGAAATTGATAATAAGCACAGAAGTAACTTTACTCACAATTATAATAAACTATATCATTACTCATAAAGTAATGGAGTGTTATAAAAATGCAACACTCTAACTTTGTAATTTTCACTCAAAACATTTCTCTTCTTAAAGGGGGTAACAGCTTAATTGACAGTGCTTTAGCAAAAGGCTAAAATTTGGATTTTGCAGCTTTAAGGGTTTTATTTTTTCCTGGTGACTTTTAGAGGATTCTTTAATGTTTTTAATGAGTAAGTCAGTCGCTGTTGTCCTTCAGGCAAATGGGCTCATGCAAACCCTTCTGTCCCTTTTGTCCTACTTTACATGAACTCTGACTGAACCAAATCACAGTGAATGACACACTGACCGAGGGGAGTAAAAATATTTACACACCCTCAGGGCACAACATTTAGTGTGTTTGGTTATACTGACATTCCTTCATCACACTGAAGTCTCTTTAGAATTCAGCCAGAAAAGTAAACGCTGAAATTTATAAGAATTACATTTTTTTTTTTTTCACTCAGACCACAGGGGACAGAGACAAACTAGACTAGTGGGCTGAGTAGAAGGTTTGTATGAGTATTTCATTAAGTCATCAGCAAATAGCAAAGTTTAATGAAAACAAAAAAATGATGTCTACTATATGCATATATATATATATAAATATATACATATATGTATATATCTATATATAATATAAACTGTGCACTCATGGCAACCATAAATAAATGATGGAAATCTGTCATCATCTTTAGAGGGCAGGTCACCTGCAGCTCTGAACATAGGTCACTTAGAGCCAAGATGCAAAAGAGGGCCAATATGGTACAAGGTGAGGAGCGTAAAACATATAGAGTCCTGAAGACATCATTTATTACAAAATTAAATCATGCACCACACAAACTGAATTCCTTTTTTTGAAAGTCTCTGCATGGTGCACTCATTCAAGGACATTCAACTCTGCTCTTGGAAATTAATGATGGGAAGGGATGAAACAGATCAAATCTTATACATTCTGCAGTGTATATAAATTACTGTTAATTTACTAAGTGAATTTATGAAAGGTAGATTTTAAAAGTTTTAGTGTTTCCTGTACTCTGCCATGTAAAACTGCTATGATGCCATGACATCAGCAGGGACATCACTTGATCAGGCTTTTGTTGGATTTACTGTTAGAAATTGAATACAACATGGAAATACTGTCTGTCTGTCTTCCTTTCGGCTTTTTCCCTTTTACTCGGGAGTCGCCACAGCGAATCATCTGATTCGCACGTTTGATTTGGCAGAGGTTTTTACGTCGGATGCCCTTCCTGTCACAACCCCTTTTAGCAAGGGACAGAAACACGCTGACGACTTTGCAGCTACTCTTTACGAAAGTCAGCAATGGTTCTTTTACATGCCTCTCACCATAGACAGTGAGAGACATGGCCCGCCTTTGATAACCCAGTTAGCTGCACTGGGGGGACAGTGACAACCTTGTGGAGAGTGGGACTCGAACCCCCAACCTTTGGATCAGCGATCCAGCGCCCTATACCACTAGACCACAACTGACAACATGGAAATACTATACATATGTTATTAGTAAGGTATAATTATCTGTACCTATAGATGGCCAGACATACAGACAAATACAGACAGACAGACAGACAGACTGATTGATTGATTGATTGATTGATTGATTGATTGATTGATTGATTGATTGATTGATTAATTGATTAATTGGTTGGTTGGTTGGTTGATTGATTGATTGATTGATTGATTTAGACCCTTCAGCATTTACATCACAATAAATACATTCAATATATTTGGCTTTATTTAAGCTTGTTCAGTATCTGAAGAATCTATATTTGTGGGTTTGATTATAGACTCAAAATGGCCGAACGTCTGGGAAAGCCACTTTCTTCTAAATTGTTTCAGTATCCATTTGTTCTGAGAAATTAAGGCAATTCCATGCAAGAAAGTGCCAAGAGAATTAAGAGCTCATTTCAAGGTGTGTACTACTTTCTTCACAAAACAGCACAAACTGTCTGTAACCAGTTACTAGTTCATAAAAGAGAAATGGGAGATCCTGGTGCAAAATTGCACAAGAGGAAAAGCATATCAGAGTTTCTTGTTTAAGAAACAAATTAAGAACAGATCCTCAACTGGCAGATTCATTTAATGGTTAAACATTCATCTGAACTCGTGAAGAGTGAAGAGGCAACTCCTTGATGCAGGCCTTCTAGGCAGAGTTGCAATCAAAAGCCAGATCTGAGACTGGTAAATAAAAGAAAAAGATTAAAATGGGCAAATAAGCAGAGACACTGGACAGAAGAAGGTTAGAAACAAGTGCTACAGATAGATGAATCTCAGTTTGAGATGTTTGGGTAATAAAAAACGAACTCTTTGTAAAGTGCAAAACAAATGAAATGATGCTGGAAGAGTGTGTGATGCTTTGTTGATAAAGGGGAAGATTTGGACAGAATGAGAAAAATCTTAAACAAGATAGGCTATCATCCCATTTTTCAACATCATACGACATGCTTTGGATGATCTAGAACAACCTGGATTCCTTCTATAACCAGTCCGACTTGTGGAAAGTGCTTCAGGAGGCATAGGGAGAAATTTTTATTTCTTACCCCGACAAACTGATGGAATGACAAAGGTCTGCCATACTGTAATATCAGCACATGAAAACTTTTAGATTGAAACAAAGTTTGAAGGTCATGATTATTATCTCCAGAATAAAAAAATGTAACCTTGTTGATATCTTGTCTATATTCAATATTCATTTTACAACTCATTTAATTAACATAATTTTTCTTTATGAAACTCTGAAATTTTCTGGAACACATCAGGATTTTTTTCAAAAATGTGCAAAAACTTTAAAGGCCTGTTGCAGGACAATGACTCAAGACTGAGTGCTGAAATATTTTTCATTATCAATCCTGATTCATTTTAACACGTCTATACAGCTAAAAAAATTTTAAAATAATAAAATTTAGAAAACAATAACAATTTTAAAAATGTAAAAAAATTAGATACATAAAACCTTAACAACAATGAGCCTTCAAAAAATATCAGTTTTTTTCAATGAGCAATAAATAAATAAATAAATATATGCACTATTGGACAGCTTTGAAAATTTTTCAGCTGACACTTCTAAAGAAAATCTGAAGCAAGTTTCATGTCTTGAATCTGAATTGTTCTATTTTTTTTTAATCATAAATATCAGTCAGTTTCCTGGCAGACCTTATACATGAATAAACAAGGCAAAACATGTATAGATCTCTGTAGGACAAAAAAGTAAGAGAATGTGTGTGCCCTTCACTGATTCTTCTTTTCCTTTCGGCTGTTCCCTTCATGGGTCGCTACAGCAAATCAATTGCCTCCATCTCACCCTGTCCTCTGGATCTTCTTCGCTTACGCCAACGACCTTCATGTCTTCCTTCACCACATCCATAAATCTTCTCTTTGGTCTTCCTCTAGGCCTTCTGCCTGGTAGTTCCAACCTCAGCATTCTACTACCAATATACTCACTATCCCTCCTCTGTACATGTCCAAACCATCTCAATCTAGCCTCTCGGACTTTGTCTCCAAAACATCTTACATGGGCTGTCCCTCTGATGTACTCATTCCTGATCCTATCCATCCTCGTTACTCCCAGAGAGAACCTCAACATTTTCATCTCTGCTACCTCCAGCTTTGACTCCTGCCTTTTCCTCAGCGCCACTGTTTAGAAACCATACCAAACATTCCAACCTGTCTGTCCTTCACTGATGTACTGGTAAATTATCACATTGGTATTGTTTTAGTAACTTATGACTGAACTCGAAGAAATTCAAAGAACTTTGCACCTTTATTTTTCAAGTGCAAGCAGCATTTCTATCAACTGTCAACTTCAAATAATAAATAGTTCAAAGTGCAAAGCTTCATGGTCTTAAAATTAGTAGAAACATAAAAGTACTTGTACCATTACAACTCAAACGGGCCAAAGTACCAGCTAACGACTGTAAGACATTCTACACTAAGGTGTATTAGGTCTGTACCAGACAATTCTGTACTTTTCATATTTCATTACCAAAATATCTTACTGAATTCAAAAGTGTGTCCTCTGTCATTCATTCTTTTCAAGTAAGATTATGATAAGGCACTGAAGAAACCTAACATGGTTCATCTGATATTTGATCAATAGAATGTATTTGTTAGTCAAATTAATTACATATGTAATAATACACAAACTTCATTAATTGACACCAAAGCTTCACAAATGTTATTATAATTACAGACATCACTGCGACTAAAGAAATGTTTCATACACACTAACATTCAAAGGTTTGGTGTTACCCAGAAACCTTCAGTGTTCCATAAAATAAAACTTACATTCATCAAATGAGTGCAAGGCTTTTAAGGCCTGTTTTGACAATAGGATGCTGTATATGCTGCCTTAAACTCGGGTGAAAACATATGTTGCCAAAAAAATTACTGTTAAAATATAAATGGCCATATGTCACCAACTATTGAACAAAATTACCTAAAATTCATCGTATAGTACTTCATCTAGGATTTTTTTTTTGTTTTATTTTTTTTTATTTTCGAAATGGTGACTTACATACCCTGGTTGATTTGTCATGGAATGAGCTATTAGCAAATTTCTTTAAGAACCAGATAGGTATTCTGTTAGGACCAGAAAACTTAACTTTTACTTGTAGCTATTATTGACTATTATTTACCAACCATGTTAGTAAAACAAGCTCTTTCTGAGAAAACAAAATTATTACCTGGAATGCTGTAGAACAGCTTTTTTTTAATGACATCTTCATTTTGTAAGCAAGACTGAGAAAAATCTGAGCATCTTCTGACGCAATAAGCAAACAAATGAATAAAGTTCCCCGAGATGAAGCAAAACACATCATGAGTAGTTTAATATGTCTGTTATTCTATTCAGCTGAAGAAGATTGTAAAATTTTAAGTTAAATTTTGAAAGCTGGGAGCTGCTAATCTAAAACAAGTTGTTTTTTTTTTTTCTTGAAAGTTAGCAAGTGTTTCTGTCTCTATTTGTTTTCAGCGGTTTTACTGTTCTGCAATTTCCCTCAAAATAATTTGTGTATATGTTCAATTAGTAGCTGTTATTTGGAAACTACTTGCAAACAGAGCTTGATTGTTTTATAAGGCAATGCATCCCGTCAGAAACATGATAACCAGCTCCAAGGTAGAAATTCATTATTAATATCTTGTGCCTGTATGTTCTTTAAGTCTGACAAGGTGAACCCAGTAAAAACCGATGAGGAAGCGGGAACCTTAGGGTCGTTGAGTGACACCATCTTGGCACCTATGGTAATGCATTTCATATTGTGCAGAGACCACTGTTTTAATGTGCACTGTGTTGAGGTTATGAATCATGAGTGGTTTGGGATTTGGCCAGGGAATTTCATGAAAAGTGCAATAAAAATCTCAAAATTCAGTCACACTCTATCAACTGTTTTAATATTAATGAACTCGATGAAAAAAGAAAAAAAAAACAGTCACCATTTTCAGTTCAGTTCATTTTGTGTAACTACTTAATCCTAATTAGGGTCGCGGGGAGGCTGGTGCCCATCCCAGCCGACTTCGGGTGAAGGCAGAATACACCCTGGACACAGGGCGGAAACACACTGACGGCTTTGCAGCCAACTCTCGTCGAAAGTCAGCAATGGTTCTTTTACATGAAGCTCTCACCACAGACAGTGAGAGACATGGCCAGCCTTTGATAACCCAGTTATCTGCAACAGGAGGGACAGTGACAGCCTTGTGGAAAGTGGGACTCGAAACCCCAACTTTAGGATCAGCAATTCAGCGCCTTCTAACCACTAGGCCACCACTGCCCTAGAGAGCATTTTATAAACTTCAAAACTGTGTATCCCTGGCAGTAGACATCAGAAACCGATGATTTTGGTGTCATTTTGTTTGTATTCTCAGGCTCTTTCTGGTTGTGATGTTTTCTTCTTCTTCTTTTCCTTTCTGCTTTTTTCCCCTTTCTCAGGAGTCGCCACAGTGAATCATCTTATTCCCACATTTGATTTGGCATGGGTTTTTACATCGGATGCCCTTCCTGTCACAACCCTTTAACAAGGGACAGAAACACGCTGACGGCGTTGCAGCTACTCTTTACGAAAGTCAGCAATGGTTCTTTTGCATGGCTCACACCATAGACAGTGAGAGACATGGCCCGCCTTTGATAACCAAGTTAGCTGCACTGGGGGGACAGTGACAACCCTGTAGGGACTCGAACCCCCAACCTTAGGATCTGTGATCCTGCGCCCTATCCACTAGACCACCACTGCCCCAGTCTGGTTGTGATGTTTTGTTTTTGCATATTTTCTGATCTATATTTTACCCACATACCTAGAACCGTAGCATACCTAGCAGTAACAGCATCTAGAGTACAAACTAATAATATCAATAATAATAATAATAATAATAATAATAATCATCATCATCATCGTCGTCATCGTCATCGTCATACTCATCGTCATCCTCATCGTCATCATATGGTCATTTGTTTCCCAAGGTAAACAAATGAAAAAATCTACTTCAGAAATGCATGTTTGCAAATTGTTGTTTGATATTTCTGTAATATCTCCTCTCAGCATATCAGTACGTTGAAAATGGCTAATCTGGACCAAAATCCAATATCACCTAAATACATCCCTCAGAGCATAATCTTCAACATGACTAAGTTCAAATCCATGAACACAATCTATCTATGCTAATATTCTTATTTATGGAAGAGTTCTCTGTCCACGTTGCTGTAAAAACAATACAGTGGTAGTGGTGAGACGTGACACCCCTGCCGAAATACATTTGACATGGATTTCAATTACTGGTGGATTTTTTTTAATCTTGTTTTATTCTTTTTTTTTTTGTTGTTTAAAATATTTTTATGCTGTTTGTATTCTTACGTGTGCTTAATTGTGTATACATGACATTTTAGGGGTGGGAAATACTTTAGTATTTCTGCAAGATTTAAATTGAACAGATTCTAGAATTTAATTTTTTTAGTTGAGACTGTTAAAACTAATTTAAATAAAGTATTAATTCAAAGAATAAAGATGTTGCCAAGACTTTGGGTAGAAAAATCGTGTTTTTCTTGAAATAATAGAAATGGATTAATGGCATTTTGGAAAATTATATATATATATAATATAAATTGCCACAGCAGCAATTGGCAATGGAATGATCCCATCCCTTTAATGCCCTGTAAAACCTTACCACACTAGATTGCTAACTACACTTCCAGCATTCCTTTCACTGCTCACAATCACGTGACTTTTTAAACATTCATTACTTGACCAACCCAGGCAATGGTGGCTCCGTGGTCAGGTGCTGGATTACCAATCCTAAAGTTGGGGGTTCGAGCTCTACTGTCAACGGTTGCCATTGCTGTCCCCCCAGTGCAGCTAAATGGTTATCAAAGGTTGGCTATCTATAAGGTCTCTCACTCACTATGGTGAGTGTCATATAAAAGAACCATTGCTGACTTTCGATAAGAGTAGGCTGCATAGCTGTCACTGTGTTTCTGCCCTGCGATGGCCTGTCAGTTGTGTCAGCTGAGATGGGCACCAGGCTTCCCGTGACCCTAATTAGGATTAAGCGGTTCAGAAAATGAATGAAAGGAATGAATACATAACCAGCTGCACACCTGTCTCCGCTCACATCTGATTTCCAGCACCAGCCATTATCAAGCTGTTATTTTAACTTTTGCCTATTTTGTGTATAACCAGTTTTGCCTTTATATTAATGTGTCTTCATGTATGATCTTTGTCTGTCATTTTGACTAAGAGTTTGGATTAACTCTGAGAAGAAGATTCCATTCTCCTCATCTTAGTTTCATGTTTATTTCTTGCATCCAGCCTGAGCGCTCTTTGCAAAGTTACTCCTAGCTGTTGATGTCCATGTCAAGGGCCTTCATGTCTGTTTCGCAAACAACTTTAAATTGGACTCTGAGCTCTGTTGCCTGTTGAAAGATCGCTGTAAAGTAGGACCTTCGTATTTATGCCATCCTGCATCCTGCAGATGTGTTTTAAATGTACGTCTATGTCTACATCCAACCACAAGGAATGGACATCAATCCCTGAAGCTGGAATGATGCTCATACAGGGATCGTCATGGCTGTGAGCACAATGATCTACCGTATGGTTCGCCAGGCCCCATACAGACTCACTCACACCTACGAGCAATTTGGAACAGCCAATTAACCTACTGTGCACGTTTTTGGACTGTGGGATGAAACCGGAGTACCCGGAGGGAACCCACACAAGCACGGGGAGAATATGCAAACTCCACACAGAAACGTCCAGGCCTGGAATCAAATCCAGGCAGTCTTGCTGTGAGTTGGACGTGCTAACCATTACGCCATCATGCCGCATATGTTTCAAATAGCAAAGGCGACATTGGCATAACAGTGTATTGATGCTAAGAATCTTAGCCCAATTGAATACTTTATTGTTTGTTATGCTCAACCAAAAAAAATCCCTGTAATCCGTCATAGGTTACGCATCTGAAAGCTGTTGTCTCTTGTTTCGAGTAGCGTGTCCATGATTCACCACTGTAAAGAAAGCTACTAAAAAGTGAAAAGACATTTGACCCAAATTACATGCTAGTGGCGGCATGAAAAAAAGGTGCCCTAAAAGTAGCCTGTTTCACTTTCTCTTAATGGAATACCACATCTAACAGAATCACTACCACAGCATTTAGAAAACCTACATGTAACACATTGCAACCTGGAATATACACATATTTTTGGATAACACTGAACACACTGATTAGCACAATAGAAGAGCTGCTCTTGTGTCTCATGAATTGAATTGGTTTTCAGGAGACTCAAACAGCTGAAGCCAGACAGCTGAACGAGCAAGGCAGTGGATATATGGAAACATACTGTAAACTTTATAATTGCAAATAAAGTAATAAAATGAATGTGGTGTAAATTACTGTATTATGACCTTGCACCTTTCTCTTGCCATTAAACAGTACACTACTGGCATGTGCATATGTCCCAACCCTGAATGTGGAAGAGGAGATAACAGAAGCTTTCCATTTGACACTGGACTCTATACTGTTTAGAATCCACAAAGATAACAAAATTGTCATTATTTCCAAAGTTTATATACTTTTCAAAGGAAGGGGTGAGGAACTGCAATTCAACTTGAGTGTTTTTGCTTCTCTTGTGTGCTGTGCATCAATTTATTATAGCTAGCAAAATGGTCTGTCAGAGGAACACATTTCGAACCACTTAGCAAAGCCCTACCTCAAAGCATTGGCACTCAATCGACTATTTTGAGCTTGAGTTTGAGCTCACAAGCAGAAGGAGGTTCAATTAACAAAAGAAATTACTTGTGCAAATGATGGCTAGACTAACGCTTGTCTTTTTTGACCTATTTTATCTCTATAGCTCCATTGAAAGGGGCAGAATATGTCAAAACATTTGAGAAGGAGATACCACAACTAACACCCAGAAAAGCACAAACTACTTCATTTAACCTCCTTCATCTGTCCAGAGCAATAATGTTAAGAATTACTGGGATAATTTGAAAGAAGCCAGTCTGTCTAGCATTGAGGGCTTAATTGGTTACAGCTTCAAAAAACAACGGGACTGGTGAGGAAAAAAAATAACCATGCGATTGTTGACATTACTGTATACCTGCAAAAAAGAATGTTTTCTGCAGTTGCAGTCTTCTGCAGGCATCATGACCCTGCTAACAAGGTTAAAAGATGTGACTATCAGACCATAAGAGCTGAGGATCAAAGGTAAACCTGTTGAATAAAAGACTTAGTGTGTAGTGGGCCAACAAATCAAAGCAAATTTAAGATCTTGCTGATAGAGGGGATAGTCATGGATTTTTAGTTCCACCATAGTTATATTCAGCCCTATGCACTGCGTTGTCTATGAAAGCCAACGAAAATAAATATGCACTATCTTCTCATTATTTTCGCTCAAAAGCTGCACAAAGCATTAACAGCAGCTTGAAAAAACATTAAGCACAACTATTCTGTCAACGTCTATTTCCAAGGAGATTGCTCAACTGTCAACCAATGCTTAGCTGGGAACACTAACCATTTCCCAGTGAAGTAAAAACCAGAACCAATCAAATGAGAAATGGGAAGGTTTCAGATCTGGATGGAACACTATCAGAGATATTTAACAATAAAGATGGTTTAGTTAGCTGCCTTTATTCGAATTTTCAAGAACTACTGCACCATTTCCCTCCTACAGTTTTGCAGTAGCTGGCCATACCGGCAAATGAATAAAGCTTTTTGGAGGAGGCTAACTGAACAAACACTGCAGCCATGGGGATCCCCGAAAAAGAGAACATCCAGCCCTATATGAATATCACTAATTGATCAATTGTATTACATAGGACAGCCCATAAACATTTGTACACATTTGTGTTCACCACTATTGTAGACATCTGTTCAGGAGTGATATACAATGAGTACAACAGTAAACTCACTTTGAAGGTATTTAACCTTAAATGCAATACGTAATGTGAAAAAGTGCAAGAGACAATAAATAGTGCAATTACAATAACAATTCAATACATTTAGTAGAAGAGAAAGAGGAGTGCTTTTCACATAAAGCAATATATTCTCCTACCTCAATCCCTCACACAGAATACCATCCAAGTTTAGGTTTAGTTTTTAATCATACACTGGTGTAACAAATACTGTACCACTTTCTTTCTTTTTACTTTAAAAGAAGACATTTCTGCTTATTACATGTTAATAACTGCGAATGTATGAGTAGTGTGTTATTGGGCAGCTGAAATTGTGAGAACAATTAGACATTTTAGGTTTTTATTTATTTTTGTGACCTTCAGAGATATTTTTATTATTTAGTGATGAATTCATCTGCTTGTGTGTCGTCCTTTAGGCAAATTGCCTCATGCAAACCGCTCTGTCCCTTTTGTCCTAGTTTACATTAACTCTGACCAAACCAAAACACATTGAATGACACAGGGACCAAGGTGAGTGAAAAAGTTTACACACCCTTAGGGCACAGCATTTACTGTGTTTGGTGATACAAGTATTATTGCATTACACTAAAATATCTATAGAATTTAGTTAAAATAAACAAATAACTAAACATAAAAAAACCTTCTAACAGGGCAACATTTCTCTTTTTTTTACTCAGATCAAATGGGGGGTGGAAATGGACTGTAAGGAAGATTTATCCGGATATTTCTTTTAAATCATCTGTAAATAACAAATGTTCCAAGAAAAAGGCATCCACAAATAGCAAAGCTAGAAATAAAAAAATTAAAAAAATTAAAAAGCATACTCACTGTAGTCATGAATGGATGATAGGAGTCTGTCACCATCTTTAGAGGACAGGTCACCTGCTGCTCTGACCATAGGTCACTTAGATCCAAGATGCAAAAGAGGGCCAACGTGGCACAAGGTGAGGAATGTTAAATGTACAGAGTCATGATGACAAATTATTTCTAACAAATCCTGGATCATGCCCACTGTATGACTTTGTTGAAGGTCTCTGCATGATGCTCCCACTCAAGGACATCCAGGTGTTATACTCCACCCTTGGCAGTTTAGAAGGGACGAAATAAAACAAAACAGTCTCTGTGTGTGTGTGTGTGTGTGTGTGTGTGTGTGTGTGTGTGTGTGTGTGTGTGTGTGTGTGTGTGTGTGTGTGTTTGGCATTCAGCACAATGCTTTTTCAGGGTTGAATAAATGAAACTGTCGAGTAAGTTAATTCTGCAGATCTCTAACATAAGCTATTATTTGGAAAAATGCAGGAAATGTTTATAATAAAAAAGGCAAGTGCTTTCCCAACACAACACCATAATCAATGCTTACTACCAATGAATATGCAACACCCCAAATAAATGAAATATAGTTCATATTTTGTCTCGGGGGGGCAGTGGTGGTCTAGTGGTATAGGGCGCTGGATCGCTGATCCAAAGGTTGGGGGTTCGAGTCCCACTCTCCACAAGGTTGTCACTGCCCCCCCAGTGCAGCTAAATGGGTTATCAAAGGCGGGCCATGTCTCTCACTGTCTATGGTGAGAGGCATGTAAAAGAACCATTGCTGACTTTCGTAAAGAGTAGCTGCAAAGTCGTCAGCGTGTTTCTGCCCCTTGCTAAAAAAAGGGTTGTGACAGGAAGGGCATCCAACGTAAAAACCTCTGCTAAATCAAACGTGCGAATCAAATGGTTCGCTGTGGCGACTCCCGAGTAAAAGGGAAAAAGCCGAAAGGAAGACAGACAGACAGACAGTTCATATTGTGTCTCAAAGTGGTTAATTAAATGAATAAAATAAATGTTATACATCATTTGAATAGTATTAATCAATAAGAACTGAAATTGTTTGTGTAAAAATATTGCAACTTTAAACAAAACTGAGGTTCCCCGTCTTTCCAAAATCGCAACAAAATAACCATCCCAAAAACAAAGTTCGGTATGGAATAGGACGTCCATTTGAGTTAATGCAGGTTAATTTGTCTGCACACGAATCTGCCAAGCCTCTACATGTTGTCCTGTGGGATGTTTCTCCACTCCTTCTGCAATGATCAGTTCCTGTCTGTTCTGTGGTGTTGGTCCTCAGCCTGATATGTTCAATGATCTCAAAAGTTTTTGGAACAAATTTGGTGAATACACAGGCCAGGGAAGGACATTCAATCATTGATCACCATGTGACAGACATAGTCAAGATTTTAGTCGGGATGCTTACTTGTACTGCTATCATTCCAAGTTGAACCACACTATAATTTCTACTGCAGCCCATTTTCATAATTGTGAGCCACTCCACCGAAAGTAGGCTTTTGTGTCCAACAATGAAAAATGAGCTTTTTACACTATCAGACAGAGGAGACCCAAAGCTGCAAAATGCCGCAAAAAGTTTGTCAATACCTTGAAAACTGACCGAGCTGTGCTATTTCTTGTGTCAGCATTCAACTAAAAATTTCAAAAGATGTTTCAAAAGAGAAAAATGAGCACAAAGATTGCCCTTCTTCCGAGATCATTAGTCCTTAGCAACCAACATTTTTATGCACCTTAGCCATTTAAACTTTGAGAAAACATGTCTAGGAAAAGTTTTATGAAGAGATGATAAGAGAAATCATCCTCATTTTAATCTGACAGGCACTTTTTTAACCCATCAGTCACCATGGTAACCCCCAAAAAATGAACAAAAAACTTTTTTTTTCCATTTCTGTTTATTCCAATAAGATCAATATGTATATTTTCTACCATTATGTAAAGGTTCAAATGCCTTCAAATGATACTTATTAAAAAAAAAAACACTGTCAGGTTCAAACAATCACACTGAAATTAAGAAAACTATATACTGTATAATAAAACTATAGCACAAAACTCTCTGATCTCTTCATACAAGTAAGCTTCATCAACTCTGCCCTCAGCATTGCCATCTTCATCTATATCCTGCTCAGCAGAAAGGATCACATTTCATCCCAAACACAACAAAATTGACTCATGCACACTTTTATTAACAGATGCCTTTTCTTCATCAACATCAAAATCTTCATCAACACAGCTGGTGTCATCAACTCTGCTCAACAGCTGGCTTCATCAACTCTGCTCTCAATATTTATCATCCTAATCTATATCCTCACCACCAACACAACTCATGCACACTTCTATTAACAGATGCCTCTTCTTTATCAACATCAAAATCAAAATCTTCATCAACACAGCTGGCATCATCATCATCATCATCATCATCATCAGTTTGTTCATATGTAAAAGGAATGAAACATTTAAGTATTTTTCAGGCCTTGACCAATTTTAGTACAAAACTAAACAACCCACGATCCAGCTTTTACACACAAATCAAATTTACACACAAATCAGATTCGACACAAATCAAACAATCAAAAAAATTCCATAATCAAATTTTTCATGCAGAGAAAAATACTCATTGGCAAAATAATCTTCAAGAACGCCAAGCATTCCGGCATCTTCAAGCCCAATTCTCGCATTGAATTTAACATCTATACTAATGCTGCTAGACATCCAGATGATATTTCCCTCCTTTTCCAGAAATTATGTGTATTCACAATATTATAAATAAACTTAATGACTGTTATTGAAGAGAAAGTCGAAGATAAATTCTGTATTCCGCATGGAGTAAACTAGAGGCAGGAAGTAAACCGGAAGTTAACATGTGGCAGGCACTGCGCATGTACAAGCCCGAGCTGACCAATCAGTGTGCACATTTCAGATCTTCCTTAGCAACTAGCTTGTATTGTTTGTGAGCATATCATCTTCATAACCTTTATTTTATTCACTGAAACGGGATTCTAATATCAAAGCAGTATCTAAAATGGAGAGACTACTTCACGGCCGTTCTTCTGGTGTATGGATTATAGTGTGTCTTGTACCAAACTCGGTGAATAATTGCAACGAAAACAAGTAAGTTTGCTACTGTTTTTATCTAGTTTTATGAGGGTACTCGTCAGAAAAATGAGTGAGCAAGTGATAGTTGAATACTTGTTTTAATAGTTTCTACAAAAATCCGAATTTCAATAAAAATGGACTATTTTTACTTTTCTGGCCTTTATCTCAAATGTGGTCTGTGTGACAAAATGCAGCCGTGAGGGGGGGCACAAACCAGTGTCTCTCCCTCACGCCGGTCCCAAGCCCGGATAAATGCAGAGAGTTGCGTCAGGAAGGGCATCCGGCGTAAAACAAATGCCAAATAAACTATGCGAATCACAAGAAAGAATCACATACCGGATCGGTCGAGGCCCGGGTTAACAACGACCGCCATCAGTGCCATCAACCAACAGGGTGCTGATGGAAATTGGACTACTGTTGGTCGAAGACATCGAAGAAGGAGAGGCGGGAGGCGTGTCCGTTGCCAGAGAGAGAAGAGGAAAGGCATGAGTCTAGGACTGAAAGTAGGGACTTTGAATGTTGGAACTATGACAGGAAAAGGTAGAGAGCTGGCTGACATGATGCAGAGGAGGAAGGTGGACATACTGTGTGTTCAGGAGACCAGGTGGAAAGGTCGCAAGGCTAGAAGCATAGGAGCAGGGTTTAAACTGTTTTATCACGGTGTGGATGGGAAGAGAAATGGAGTCGGAGTCATCTTGAAGGAGGAGTTTGCCAGGAATGTTCTAGAAGTGAAAAGAGTGTCAGACAGAGTGATGAGTCTCAAGTTAGAAATTAAAGGTGTGATGGTCAATGTTGTTAGTGCTTATGCCCCACAGACAGGATGTGAGCGAGAAGAGAAGGAGAGATTCTGGAGGGAGTTAGATGAAGTGATGCAGAGTACCCCAGAGGTGAAAGAGTGGTCATTGGGGCAGACTTCAATGGACATGTTGGTGAAGGAAACAGAGGGGACGAGGAAGTGATGGGTAGGTTTGGTATCCAGGACAGGAACGCAGAAGGACAGATGTTGGTAGATTTTGCAAAAAGGATGGAAATGGCTGTGGTGAATACTTTCTTCCAGAAGAGAGAGGAGCATAGGGTGACTTATAAAAGTGGAGGTAGGAGCACACAGGTAGACTACATCTTGTGCAGGCGATGTAATTTAAAGGAAGTTAGTGACTGCAAAGTAGTAGCGGGTGAGTGTGTTGCCAAACAGCATAGGATGGTGGTGTGCCGGATGATGCTGATGGTGAGGAAGGTGAAGAAGGCAAAGGGAGAGCAGAAGACAAAGTGGTGGAAGTTAAAAAAGGAAGGGTGTCGGGTTGTCTTCAAGGAGCAGTTGAAACAGGCGTTGGGTGGTCAGGAAGTGCTTCCAGATGACTGGACAACTACAGCTAATGTGATCAGGGAGACAGGTAGGAGAATACTTGGTGTGTCATCTGGAAGGAAAGTAGATAAGGAGACTTGGTGGTGGAATGAGGAAGTGCAGGAGTGTGTACAAAGGAAGAGATTAGCGAAGAAGAAGTGGGACATTGAGAAAACCGAAGAGAGTAAACAGGAGTACAGGGAGACACAGCATAAGGCAAAGGTAGCAGTGTCAAAGGCCAAACAGAGCGCGTTTGATGACTTGTATGCTCGGTTGGAAAGTAAGGAGGGAGAAAATGATTTATACAGGTTGGCACAGCAGAGAAATAGAGATGGGAAGGACGTGCAGCAAGTTAGATTGATAAAGGACAGAGAGGGAAATGTATTGACTGATGACAGAAGTGTGCTGGGAAGATGGAAAGAGTACTTTGAAGAGCTGATGAATGAGGAAAATGAGAGAGAAAAAAGAGTAGAAGAGGTGACTGTTGAGGACCATGAAGTAGCAAAGATTAGTAAGGGTGAAGTGAGGAGGGCATTGAAGAGGATGAAGAATGGAAAGGCAGTTGGTCCTGATGACATACCGGTGGAGGTGTGGAAGTGTCTAGGAGAGGTAGCAGTAGATTTTCTGACAAGAACATTTAACAAGGTCTTAGAGAGTGAGAGGATGCCAGAAGAATGGAGGAGAAGTGTGCTGGTGCCCATTTTTAAGAACAAGGGAGACGTGCAGAGTTGTGGCAACTACAGAGGGATAAAGTTGATGAGCCATACGATGACGTTATGGGAAAGAATAGTGGAAGCTAGACTAAGGGCAGAAGTCAGCATTTGTGAACAACAGTTTGGTTTCATGCCAAGAAAGAGCACCACAGATGCAGTGTTTGCCTTGAGGATGTTAATGGAGAAGTACAGAGAAGGTCAGAGGGAGCTGCATTGTGCCTTTGTGGATCTGGAAAAAGCATATGACAGGGTGCCGAGAGAAGAACTGTGGTATTGCATGAGGAAGTCTGGAGTGGCAGAGAAGTATGTTAGAGTGGTGCAGGACATGTATGAGAGATGTAAGACAGTGGTGAGGTGTGCTGTCGGTGTGACCGAAGAGTTCAAGGTGGAGGTGGGACTGCATCAAGGGTCAGCTCTCAGCCCCTTCTTGTTTGCTATGGTGATGGACAGGCTGACAGACGAGGTTAGACAAGATTCCCCATGGACTATGATGTTTGCAGATGACATTGTGATCTGTAGTGAGAGCAGAGAACAAGTGCAGGAAAATCTAGAGAGGTGGAGGTATGCCCTGGAAAGGAGGGGAATGAAGATTAGCCTCAGTAAGACAGAATACATGTGCATGAATGACAAGGCCCAAAGAGGAACGGTGAGATTACAGGGAGCAGAGATAAGAAAGGTGGAGGATTTTAAGTACTTAGGCTCAACAATCCAGAGCAATGGAAAGTGTGGAAAAGAGGTCAAGAAGCGTGTACAGGCAGGTTGGAATGGTTGGAGAAAAGTGTCCGGTGTGATGTGTGATAGGAGGGTATCGGCAAGAATGAAAGGAAAAGTGTACAAGACGGTGTTGAGGCCAACGATGTTGTATGGGTTAGAAACAGTGGCCCTGGGGAAAAGACAGGAGGCTGAGCTGGAGGTAGCAGAGATGAAAATGTTGAGGTTCTCTTTGGGAGTAACGAGGATGAATAGGATTAGGAATGAGCACATCAGAGGGACAGCACATGTAAGACGTTTTGGAGACAAAGTCAGAGAGGCTAGATTAAGATGGTTTGGACATGTACAGAGGAGGGATAGTGAGTATATTGGTAATAGGATGCTGAGGCTGGAACTACCAGGCAAAAGGCCTAGAGGAAGACCAAAGAGATGATTCATGGATGTGGTGAAGGAGGACATGAAGGTCGTTGGTGTAAGAGAAGATGATGCAAAAGATAGGGTGAGATGGAGGCAGATGATTCGCTGTGGCGACCCCTGAAGGCAAAAGCCGAAAGGAAAAGAAGAAGAAGAAGAAGAAGTGGTCTGTGTGACAAGCTCCTACTTTTGGTGGAGCGCCTCACAATTTCAAAAAGTCAGAGATAAGGAGACTTGGTGGTGGAATGAGGAAGTGCAGGAGTGTGTACAAAGGAAGAGGTTAGCTAAGAAGAAGTGGGACATTGAGAAAACCGAAGAGAGTAAACAGGAGTACAGGGAGACACAGCGTAAGGCAAAGGTAGCAGTGTCAAAGGCCAAACAGAGCGCATATGATGACTTGTATGCTCGGTTGGAAAGTAAAGAGGGAGAAAATGATTTATACAGGTTGGCACAGCAGAGAAATAGAGATGGGAAGGACGTGCAGCAAGTTAGATTGATAAAGGACAGAGAGGGAAATGTATTGACTGATGACAGAAGTGTGCTGGGAAGATGGAAAGAGTACTTTGAAGAGCTGATGAATGAGGAAAATGAGAGAGAAAAAAGAGTAGAAGAGGTGACTGTTGAGGACCATGAAGTAGCAAAGATTAGTAAGGGTGAAGTGAGGAGGGCATTGAAGAGGATGAAGAATAGAAAGGCAGTTGGTCCTGATGACATACTGGTGGAGGTATGGAAGTGTCTAGGAGAGGTCGCAGTAGATTTTCTGACAAGAGCATTCAACAAGGTCTTAGAGAGTGAGAGGATGCCAGAGGAATGCAGGAGAAGTGTGCTGGTGCCCATTTTTAAGAACAAGGGAGACGTGCAGAGTTGTGGCAACTACAGAGGGATAAAGTTGATGAGCCATACGATGAAGTTATGGGAAAGAATAGTGGAAGGTAGACTAAGGGCAGAGGTCAGCATTTGTGAACAACAGTTTGGTTTCATGCCAAGAAAGAGCACCACAAATGCAGTGTTTGCCTTGAGGATGTTAATGGAGAAGTACAGAGAAGGTCAGATGGAGCTGCATTGTGCCTTTGTGGATCTGGAGAAAGCATATGACAGGGTGCCGAGAGAAGAACTGTGGTATTGCATGAGGAAGTCGGGAGTGACAGAGAAGTATGTTAGAGTGGCGCAGGACATGTATGAGAGATGTAAGACAGTGGTGAGGTGTGCTGTCGGTGTGACAGAAGAGTTCAAGGTGGAGATGGAACTGCATCAAGGGTCAGCTCTCAGTCCCTTCTTGTTTGCTATGGTGATGGACAGGCTGACAGACGAGGTTAGACAAGATTCCCCATGGACTATGATGTTTGCAGATGACATTGTGATCTGTAGTGAGAGCAGAGAACAAGTGCAGGAAAATCTAGAGAGATGGAGGTATGCCCTGGAAAGGAGGGGAATGAAGGTTAGCCTCAGTAAGACAGAATACATGTGCATGAATGAAAAGGACCCAAGAGGAACGGTGAGGTTACAGGGAGCAGAGATTAGAAAGGTGGAGGATTTTAAGTACTTAGGCTCAACAATCCAGAGCAATGGAGAGTGTGGAAAAGAGGTGAAGAAGCGTGTGCAGGCAGGTTGGAATGGTTGGAGAAAAGTGTCCGGTGTGATGTGTGATAAGAGGGTATCGGTAAGAATGAAAGGAAAAGTGTACAAGACGGTGTTGAGGCCAATGATGTTGAATGGTTTAGAAACAGTGGCCCTAGGGAAAAGACAGGAGGCAGGGCTGGAGGTAGCAGAGATGAAAATGTTGAGGTTCTCTTTGAGAGTAACGAGGATGGATAGGATCAGAAATGTGTACATCAGAGGGACAGCACATGTAAGACATTTTGGAGACAAAGTCAGAGAGGCTAGATTGAGATGGTTCGGACATGTACAGAGGAGGGATAGTGAGTATATTGGTAATAGGATGCTGAGGCTGGAACTACCAGAAGAAGGAATGTTAGATCAATGTATCCCGGCAAGCTGGACATCGTCAAGCGGGAAATGTGCCGCCTTCAACTTGATGTTCTCGGAATATCGGAACTTAGATAGACAGGGATGGGCCACTTCAGCCACGACGACTATCACGTTTACTTCAGTGGTGCAGTCAAGAACAAGGAAAATGGAGTCGCCTTCATCTGTGGCAAACCATGCTGTCTTGGGCTACAATCCTGTCAACGATAGAATCATCACTATCCATTTTAAATGCAGTCCTCTTAACATTACCCTCATTCAAATCTATGCCCCCGCTTCAATGGCTACTGATCAAGATCGTGAAGACTTTTACGGTAAACTTCAAGATGTGTATGACAAAGCACCAAACGGAAACATCAAAATCATTATGGGCTACTTCAATGCCAAAGTCGGAAGTGCTTCCGACAGAAAAATCACAGACAGATTTGGACTAGGTGACAGAAACACACCAGGTGAAGAGCTCAACGACTTCTGTGCCAACACATGTGGCCAACACATGCTTCAAGACACACAAGCGCAGACTAATGATGTGGTGCGAGATGTGGTGCTGGAAACAAATGCTCCGAGTCCCGTGGACAAAGAGAAGAACAAACGCAGATATCCTCAAAGCAGTAGACAACCCCATGCCTCTTGATGGCAAGATCTTGAGAGCTAAGCGCAGCTATTTTGATCACATTATGCATGTGAAGGGTGAGTGTCTTCAACACGATGCGATGCTTAGCATGATGGAAGGAACGCACCATAGAGGTAAACTTTGCACCAGATGGCTGGATGAAATTAAAACAGCATCAGGTCTGGGACTTGAAGAACCTAAAGAGGCTGTGCGGGACAGAAGATCATGGCGTCACCTTTCATGGCAGGGTGCCAAGAGTCGTCCTCGACTCGGAGGCACCAGACCAGACCAGGCCAGTTAACAAAAGCTGATTAAAGATAATATTTGAGTGTGACTCAACACAAGGCATTGATGTTGATGTATCCCTTCATCAGTCAATTAGATAGTGGTAAATATTACACCCTTGCTAGGACATAGAGGACACATAACAGTCAAAAATAGTATAGTAACTTTAGCAGTAAAATTTGTAAATGAACATTAATACTAGTGTTATTAATTACTCAAATCAAATAGAATTTGAAAAACCTTAAGAAGTTTTATCATTTGTAAGAGAGGAAGCTGTGTAAAGCTATTACACATGCAGATTAAATACAATTTGTATTCTGTAGCTATATATTGATATCTGTTTAAATTATCTTAGAGGCCAGAATTAAGTTGATGCTCAGTCATATCGGCAAGATAATTTTTGAGACTACCAGCAGTACCGCTAAACAATGACCTTCTTGGTTAATCTTCACATTGCATCATGTTTGGCCATTGATCACCATTTTTTGTTCCTTCTCCAATTAATTTCAGTCAAGTATTTGCAGATAAAATTCGCTTTTCTTTCTTTCTTTTTTTTTTTTTTTTTTTTGCTCATCGCATACTATAATGACATAAAGTTTAAGTGATAGTTTACAAGCCATATCATCTATCTTGGGATCTAACTAAAGGTTAGAGATGCGGCATTGGGATCAAAAGGTTGCTAGTGCTGGTTCAAGTCCTGAACCAGCAAAAAAAAGGTGTGGCAGTGGGGGAGTGAGCGGCACCATCCCTTCCTCCACATTATTGGCTGAAGTGCCCTTGAGCAATGCAATACTAAATTCACCTAACTCCCTACTTATAGATATGAGGAAACTCTGGTTAGGGTGACCAAATAACAACTTTGTACGCTACACAAGTTCATATAATGATGGTTATCCACATCAGCTGCAATACAATCAAAGTCAGCAATCTGTAACAAAAGGCAAGAATCACACAAATACTAACAATGAAATACAAATAAAAAATTGAGTTAGGTTTACCCTTCTGATTTTTTGTACATTGATTATTAAGAGAAAAACAATCGCATGCAGACAAAGTGTTCCACTAGGCTTGGTACTCCAACACAACATATGAACAGTGTTTAGCATGTCCTTTATTTAACGAATTACAGAACTTGCATATTCAGATACATAGACAGTTATTGGGGTGAGGCAGCACAAGATGGAGTTCAAGTTCAAGGAAAGTGTTATGTACAGTATACAGCAGGGGTCGGGAACCTATTGCCAGACGTGGCTCTTGTGATGACTGTATCTGGCTCTCAGATATATCAGGTGGCCTTTCTTAACAGAATAACAAATACATAATTTCACTGTCATTTAAATAAAAATACAAAAAAAAAAATCCATCAAATAAAACAAAAACAGATGAATAAATCTATTTTCAATGCCACGTCAATGTGGCACGCAAACACAAATGGACAGACATGGAAAAACTTCAACCCGCAGACCAGCTGATTGCCAAAACCTGGGACGCACTTCCTGTCACATAAACACTGCAGTGTGAGTCCTGTCGTATTGACCATGTTTGGCTCCACATGTGCACGCGAGCAGTCCTTCTCACCTGAAAAACATCAAGACCAACCCGAGGTCATGTTTAATAGATGGAAGCCTAAACGCCTGCATGAAGCTAAACCTCAAAACGTATCAACCAGACTACAAAGCCATCAGCAACACCATGCAGCACCAGAAGTCGCATTAATAGTAGGAAGTACTTTTCTTATTAATAAATAACTTCATTATAACAATGTTGTTTAAAATAAATTCAGAGTCTTATTATACTCTCAATTGTTGGTCTTCTTTTTCAATTTAGTTGTATTCAGTATTAATATATATATGGTGGTCGAGTGGTATAGGGCACAGGATGGCCGATCCTAAGGTTGGGGTTTCAAGTTCCACTCTCCACAGGGTTGCCACTGACCCCCCCCCCCCATGCCGCTAACTGGGTTATCAAAGACCGGCCATGTCTCTCACTGTCTATGGTGTGACGCATGTAAAAGAACCATTGCTGACTTTCGACATGAGTAAGCTGCAAAGCCGTCAGCATGTTTCTAATCAGGAGTCGGAGTCCCTTCAGGCAGTTTGTTCACAGTAACGTTCTGGTAACTCCTGCAGCGGCACTGCAACCCAGTCGTATCGGCACTTGCCCTTCCATTGGATTCCTCCGGTGGCACCGAAAGGAGGAACTTGAGCCTGTCCTCCATTACTCCCTACCCCGGCTCTGTGCACTGGAGAGTATCATCAGCCGGGATACCAGGCTTACCTACCTTATATATATACTATATATATATATATATATATATATATATATATATATATATATATATGTGGCTCTCAGAGGATTAGATTTTAAAATGTCTTTTTTTTTTGGCTCTCTTAGTCAAAAAGGTTCCCAACCCCTGGTTTGGTTTACAGAATAGGCTATTTTGAAAGTGGTCACCTGTATAGGCATGGCTAGTAACATTGTATTCATCTTCACAGAAACACAACAAAATAACTAAAAGAAAACAAATAGTGTTCACCCAATTTTACCGAACACGATCTGTTCAATAGCTTGAGCTCGTCTGAATTCAGCCTTGTAGCAGGACAATAATCCTCAGACCAACAGCACCTCAACAGGGATTAAAAAATATATGACATTAGAAATAGTGGTGAGCAAAACAATATTGCTCATGGTTTATAGCTGAGGAAAAATATATGATAATCTGACTGTAATTAAAACAAAAAATACCGTGTTCAACGTAATAAACGCCCTGCTCCGATAAGCACCACCCTCCCCCCAATGTTTTTATCTCACGTCTAATAACCGCCCATGTGTACTGTGAGCAAAATCGTAGATCAAACTTATCAATTTTATTCGATCAGTCTTTGTAACGGTAAAATGAGGCGTTCACTGCCTGTAAAAGTGAGTTTAAACGGTATTTCAAGACCCCCTGCCACTGGGGAATGTTTATAATGTTCATCAGTAACAACACATTTGATTGTTCTTCTGTGCTTTAAAAATATTTTGCTGTGTTCTCTTGGTAAATGTCCAACAACCAATGAACCATTAGAAACTACTACAGCAAAACTATGGGATGCTCTGAATAAATGGAGCGATGAGCCAGATATGGATCTATCAGAAAGTGATCACGAGTATTTTTCACCCGATTCGCCTGCTCACTAACTTCATCAATTTAAAGACAACCATGTGCTTGTTTGTGTTGACTGGTTCAATGTGCCACGTGCTGAAGTTGACATTTGTGTTGATTGGCTCAATTTTACATCTGGGGGAAAATATTTAAAGGAATAGCACCGGGAGGGAAAATTAAAGGGTCTTTTTTGTTTAATTATGCTATTTTCTGTTTATTTTCAGCTTTCATGTAAGTAGTTTGGTTGACACCACAAAATGAATAACACAAATACCAGTAAAAATGTTTTATTGTTCTGTTTTTATTCATGTTTTCATCTTCGATGCTAATAAGTACTTACCGTTCCACTTATCTGGTAATCATTTTAATAAGCGCCCACCCACTCCGTTTTTTTTTGTTTGTTTGTTTGTTTGTTTGTTTGTTTGTTTTGTTTTGTTTTGTTTTGTTTTGTTTTGTTTTGTTTTGTTTTGTTTTGTTTTTTTAAGCGCCCCGGGTACTTATCACGTCGAATATGGTAATTCACAGGATTTAATAATAGTGTATGGAGGTACTATATACACAGACAATACATGTATAAGTTTAAACTTTGTGCTAGTTAATGTAAATAAGTGTTCACTGTAGAATCCAGAATATAATCTTACCTGCTAAGACCCAGAGGACTGAGGTTCAAGATTCAGAGCCACAACTTCAGGCCCATGACTGTGTTGAGGTGAGTTCTGTATTTAGGATCAGAAATTGTTTTAAGTAGCTTTTCTGTTTGTTTGTCTCATATGATGTACAAAACTACAAAAACGTTAATTATGTTAATCAATTTTGAATAAAAACATCTATTTACTGAATATTTAAAATCACAATGATATTCTCACCCTTTGAGTTTGTTTACAGAAACACAATTGACGAGGCATGTTTTCATCATTCCTAAATCTGTTCATCTCCATCCCTGTGTGGGGAAAATGTGAGTCTTTTAGAATTAAAAAACTGGTTATGTTATAAGCACGTAGAGTATAAAACAGATCATAAAACACATTCTGGGTATAATGATTGAATCTTTTCCCATTCCCATTGGCTATCTGGCTTAATGTCCATGTATGACAGTAGTGTGGCATTGGATTAAATTTTATCTATAGGTGAGTATAGCTGACCATAAGCAAAAGTTATGTCACAAAGAAAAGTTACCATGCTCAATTTATGTGTATTGTGTCCATAGATAATGGGGTAAAATTTTCTGTATCCAAATGACATCACTGAATGTTTGCATATTTTCATGCATTATATAGTTTTATAAATAATTTTATAAATATATATATATATATATATATATATATATATATATATACATTATATATAAATATTTAGTTCTTGAAGGTTTGTTAACCCTTACCGTTGCCGCTTACAAACACGTAATAAATGATCAATAAATAAATGATCTAGTGCATTATTTTGTCTCATTTTTTAATTCAAAAAATTTTATATACCTTCAGGACTTATGTGAACATTATAGACCTTTATATAATATAAATAATCTTCATATAAAATATTATAAATATTTATGAAGAAATTCTCAAAACAATGGATGACATAAGTTTTAAAGTGCTGATTTTTTGGAATTGAGTTTACAATTTCTGATGAAAAGTGATCAGGAAGGATGGGTTACTGATCCAAAGGTCAGGGGTTCATACCCCACTATCATTAAGTTGTCACTACTGTCTCCTCCCAACGACCTCCCACCCCACTGCAGCTAACTGGGTTATCAAAGGTCAGCCATGTCTCTAAATGTCTGTGATGAGAGGCATGTAAAATAACCATTGCTGTGATTCGTAAAGAGTATGTCATCAGGTTGCTGTCAGCATGTTTCTGCCCTGCAATGGCCTGGTGAGCTGGCCAGGGTGTACTCTGTCCACACCTATAGTTGGAAAAGATGTGCACCAGCCTCCTTGAGACCATAATTAGGATTAAGCAGTTCAGAAAATAAATGGATGATGGATTCCTAGTAAAAAATAGAATATGGCAGCATGGCAGCTTGGCACCCAGAATAGACCAGTTTTTCTCTATTTTTTAACCTCTCACCTTCCATTTTTCTGTCTAATAAAGTTTAAAGTTTAGTTTTCTTAATTAAAAAAATTAAATAATATGAGAAGATTTGGCATAATTGTATACATTGGTTGTAATATATTTAAAGTTCACATATGACAAGAAAGTGGCAGTGGTGGTCGAGTGGTATAGATGCTGGATCACTGATCCTAAGGTTGGGAGTTCAAGCACCACTCACTACAGGTTGTCACTGCCCCCCACTGCCCCCCCCCACCCACCAAAGTTATCAAAGGCCGGCCATTTCTCTCACTGTCTAGGGCGTGAGGCATGTACAAGAACCATTGCTGACTTTCGACTAGAGTAGTTGCAAAGCCGTCAGCATGTTTTTGCCCTGCAATGGCCTGGCGAGCTGTCCAGGGTGTACTCTGCCCTCGCCCAGAGTCGGGTGGGATGGGCACCAGCCTCCCCACGTCCATAATTAGGATTAAGTGGTTACAGAAAATGAAATGAAATGTGATGAAATGTGAAATGTGTTTCTCAATGATTTTTGTTCAGGATATTGCAGGCCCTGACACATGTTATTTCAATTTACCGTATTTGACTTAATAAGCACCCTGCTCCAATAAGCACCCCCCCCCTTCGTGTTTTTGATCTTACATCTAATAACCACCCATGTATCCTGGGAGCAAAATGGTAGATCAAACTTACCAATTTTATTCGATCAGTCTCTGTAATGGTAAAATGAGGCATTCATTGCCACTGGGAAATGTCTATAATGCTCATCAGTAACAACACACTTGATCGTTCCTCTGTGCTTTAAAAAACAGGAAAATATTTTGCTGTGTTCTCTTGGTAAATGTCCAACAAGATGAACCATTGGAAACTGCTACAGAAGAATTATGTATGCTCTGAATGAATGGAGCGATGAGCCAGATATGGACCTATCAGAAAGTGATGACGAGGATTTTTGACTCGATTCTCCTGCTCACTATCTTCATACATTTAAAGACATTCCTGGCCATGTGCTTTTCAACGTGCCATGTGCTAAAGTTGATTGGCTCAATTTTACATCTGGGGTAAAAGATTTAAAGGAACAGCACTGGGAGGGAAAATTAAAGGGTATTTTTTAATATGCTGTTTTCTGTTTATTTTCAGCACTCATGTAAGTAATTTGGTTGATACCACAAAACGAATAATACAAATAACAGTAAAACTATTTTATTGTTCTGTTATTATTCATGTTTTCCACCTCTATGGTAATAAGCACTTACCGTTACACTCCACTGGTAATCATTTTAATAAGCACCCACCCACTCCAATTTTTGAGCGCCCTGGGCGCTTATCACATCGAATACGGTATTTATCTAGTACTGTACCCAAAGTTTAGAATTCCATCCAGTCATGAACTTATTATTTCCAGCCCCATCAGCAACTCCAACAGTTTAAAAAAATCAAAGCCTGTTGACTTAATGCTTTAATGAGTTTTCAATTTTGTTGAAGTCATTATAATGACCACCATATAGCAGGAAGATGTTGGGTTTTGGAGGGCTCCTGCAGGTTTTCCAGTTTTCTCGCACATTCCAAAGACATGCACATTAGGTGAATTGGCTGTGTCAACTTGTCCATAGGTATGAATGTGTATATTGTCCCTGTGATTGGCTGGCAAGCTGTTCAGGATGCAGCCCACCCTCATCCAGAGTCAACTAAGATCCCCACAACCATGAATGAATACATACAGTTTCATTTATTATATTTCTTTTACAATTCCAAACAAGAAATGAAAAAAATTAGTCTCTTTAAAATTTACTGTCATTTCTGATTAAAAAAACAAACAAAAACAAAACAAAACAAAAAGACGGTGTTCATGCTTGAAAGATAGAACAATATTGAAATGGCATTCATATATTTTATTTCATTTTATTTTGTTTATTTTTCTTACTTGATTAAAATAAAATATTAGAAAATGTAATAAGAGCAGTGTTGGATTATACATTGTGGTGTGTCTGTAGATTTCACTTACTGAAAGCAGAAATTTGTAAAACAAGCCAGCATACAGCAAAGACACATTCAGTAGGTAGGAGAATAACTCGCAGATCCACTGTACGCTGGCCATTTCCTATTTATATTTTGAAAAGAAAAGAATTTATAGCTCCAAACCTGGGACCAGTATATAGATGGACTATTAACTGCATTGTTTCTAACTATTGATTTAGCTCACATGACACTCTGGGACAAGCTAATTGGACACACTTAGGTAAACCAGTAGATACTAGAAAAGGAAGCCAGCAAAGAACACTGAAAATTTTTTAGCCACTTGGTCCCTCAGCAAAACTGAGCTGTTTATTTTAATCTCTAAAACATCATGGCTGTTCATGACTACAAACAATTTTGGAAATTAACACTCCTTTTCTCTTTTAACATTTGTGTATGTTGACATCATAAACAGAACTAAAAGGGTGAGATCTCTTGCTCGACAACTGTGCTCAAAATAGACACATGTGAGGCTTAGATTTTATACTTTCCTCAGAGACATTATGATAAACTACAAAAATTACATGTAGCAGTCATCTCATTGGGAATTACTGTCACAAAATCATCTTTAGTACCAATAAAAAAATTGTTATTCTTCAGCTAACTGTATGTGTTTCAGAGGAAGAAACATGCAGTTACAATTATTTGGTCTATGCGGTATAAGTGCAAGCATTTAGCCTTGAACATTGAAAACCTTAGAGCTTTGGCTTACCTGCAAAAGCCTGGAGATGAGCATAGTGCTCAATGAACCCTAATGTGAAGATATTCCATAAAAATCTCAGAGGATATTAGCACACAATCATACCATGTTATAGCATATGTCTACCTTTTAATGGCATTTGGGTTAGACTAAAACGTGCATGAATCTGCAAAGGGTAAGAGCATACCTTGGCTAGCATGCTCTCAGAAGGAACAACCTCCTGTTTGTAATGAATCACATTTCACGTTGAGTGTTGCTCACATGAGAGTGCAAGTTTAGTCAAAGCACGAATAGTACCATGCAGATGCTAATGTGCTGAAGTGAGAATCAGAAATAATCAGCAGTAGACACCACACAGAGAATCCAGCTGTGTGATTCCAGAGGCAGTAAAACAAAACACTGACATTCATACTGCAGAACTGCACTTTAAATGTGAGAATGAACTCTTATTATTGGAAGTTTGTTGGTTAATGTCCGAAAATCTGTTTTGGGGAACTTTTGATTAAAAATAAATGTTCAATCTGCTGTATGTTGAAATTTGGGGGTTGGATTACTAATCCAAGGTCATAGGTTCAAGTCCCACTATCAACGGGTTATAACTGCTGCCCCCGCCCCCGCCCCCACCCCAGTGCAACTAACTGGTTTATCAAAGGCCTGACATGTCTCATTGTCTGTAGTGAGAGGCTGTAAAAAAAAAAAAACTTTGTTGACTTTTGTCAAGAGTAGGCCATATAGCTGTCAGTGTGTTTCGACCCTGCAATGGCCTGGCAAGCTGTCCAGGGTGTTCTCTGCCTTTGCCCAAAGTCAGCTGAGATGGGTTCTGAAAAAGTCAGCTGAGTTCCCCGCAACCCTAATTATGATTAAGTGGTTCGAAAATGAATCAGTGTTGTTATTATTATTATTATTATTATTATTATTATTATTAGCTTCCAAGTGGCACATCAACAAGGTACGTGACTATTAACCCAGAGATGGCAAGGTCGAATCCAATTTAATGCCACAGTCATCTATGACCAAGAGTCCATTTGCGCTAATTGGTCGAGCTCTCTTGGAGGGACAAAGGGATGGCATATGCTCATTTCCCTATCACTCACAGCGATCACCAGGCAATCATGGGTGTTTGTAAGTTTATTCATACGAGGACGTTTTCCCTCTGAGTGTGTTAGACTGCCCCCAAATGCATGCGCCTCACTTTGAAAAGAGGTGGGTGGCTAGCATTGCATGTCACGAAGGGGCCATGGGCATGCTTTTGATCCTCCTTGGTCAGTGGTGGTTGTGTGATAGGGAGGGCAATGCCTGTTTGGTAGGAATTGGATACGACTAAATTAGGAGAAAATGGGGGAAATTATTATTATTATTATTATTATTATTATTATTATTATTATTATTATTATTATTTTATTGTTTTATTGATTTATTTATTTTTACTACAGTGAAACCTCAGTGGTCGAACACAATTTGTTCCAAAAATATGGTCGATTACCGATTTGTTCAAAGAGTGCAACAATATTTCCCATAACAAAATAGTTAAAGGTCGATTAATGCATTCAGATGAATGTCTACTTCTGTCAATACAGTCGGATATAATTTGAAAATAAGTGAATTTATGAAAGATATGAATATACAATGCATACATTAATGTACAAAAGAGTCAACCATAATAATAATAATAATAATAATAATAATAATAATAATAATAATAATAGTTAACCTAATTATGTACTGTATTTGTTTACAGTACATACCTTTCTGGTTGCGATGTTTCAGCGTATGTGGACGGATGGGGAGGGAGCCATGGGGGAGGGGTTATTGCTTTGAGAGGGAGTGGTGGTTTTTCCCTTCTCTGACTCTTGATCACAGTTAATTCTTTACATTTTCAAGATTTTTCTCTTTTGCTTTCCAGTGGAATTACTACACTACCTTACGGGGATAAGATATGATGATGATGATAATGATGACTGCTGCTTTTCTTTGGACCCAGGGTTAAGGATTAAAGTAGCCGTAATGAATAAACACAATATACAGTAGGAAACACTCGCTCAGTGGCTGTTCAAAGTACTGTACACTGAGCCTGCGTTCAACACACTCGGCTCTGCTCCTTTCGAACTCTGATCATTTGTTCGAACACCAAGGCATATTTTCCTCATTTTTTTTAATCAAACTTCAATTTGTTCAACTAAAGAGTCGTTCAACCATCAAGGTTGCACTGTATTATCATTATTATTATTGTTATTATTATTATCATTATTAATAATAATATTGAAATTTCACTCACGTGCATTTAATATCATCTCTACTATTAATGAAGCAGCGTTGACAAAAACAACCACCGATGTACCAAACACGTACACAACCAAATAGGATAAAGCTGAAATATAAAAACATTACTATTAGAAAAACATTTCTCTTTTAAACGGGTTAGTTGTTCTGGAATAAATAAAAAACGTATTTAATGTGCTGATTTACACTAGGATATACAATGGTACCTTGACTTATGAGTGTCTTTTATAATGAATTTTCCATTATACGAGCTTCGATTCCACCAAACATTTGCCCCATCCAACAAACAAAAATTTAATTTAAGAGCTCTGCTGGGGAAATGGCTTTTCTAGGCCGATTTGCCTCGTATTCTTCCATGTGTATTCCTCCACGCTCCGAGAACGCCTTATGAAGTTCTTCTCAATTATTTTCTGTGATGCCCCCTATAGTAAGGAAAAAAAATACACACACCCAGCGCCCAGCACACAACTGTAAATTGTGTTTACTGCATTTCATATCGTTTGTTCAGTGCTTTTCCCCTACACCATAGGGAACACCTAGTGTAATTGTGCATCCTCTGCAGTATGCGGCAGTGGCGCTCTCACCGTGTTCCCTAGGGAACACCGTGAGAGCGCCACTGCCATCTACTTTAGAGAATGTGCAATTACACTTATTTGAGACACACTGGCCTTGTGGGAGCTCACCAGGAGCCTTGCCTCACTGGCATTTGTAGAATGCACACACACAAAATTCTTCTTCTCCTGCTCCTTCTCTGTTACGCACCACCTCATGCCTGCCCACGTGACATCTTCGCGCCCACATGACATCTTTGCCGCAGTCGATGATTGGAAGGGTTAATTGATTTATTGTTTATTCTTGTTTAATTATCATTTAATATTACTTATTATTAATGTTAATTTACATGCATTATTATTATTATAAAATATTTATTGTTTTTGCATGTTTATCTTTAATATATTTGGTCAAATATACGTGTTTGTGTCAGGCTATATCAGTTTGGGAGGGGGTTGGAATGGATTACAGTAGGCCCTTGACTATTCGGGGTTTTGCACTCTCGCCTGCGCATATTCGCGGATTGCCGAGCAACTGTTACGTGATTCAAATTCAGCCAATGGCTATCCTCCTTCCTACTGATTGGTTGAGATGATGTAATGCCCCTTTTTCCTCATTCGTGCACAAGTTGTCAATGAACCTTTTTTTAGTGTGTTTTAATTACCAGTTAAGCTCTATGATGCCACTCAAACGCCGGCTAAGCGCCAGAAATAGCTAATGATGTTGGATGTCTCTTCTGAAGAAATAAGACTTTCTCTTGAAGAAACCGACAGTTTCCTCTGAAGTGCCTGAAGAGGAATAATCATCTGAACTGTTGAAAAGCACTGTCGTATTAAAGCCTTTTTAAATTATTATCCCAGTACAGTACTTAAGTTAATGTTTAGAATGTTTGTGTGTCTGATTTTATTGACTGTGAAGTAGCATGTTTATTTTTTTGTTTTTATCCAATTTATTACAATTCATGTTCTTTTTGTTATGGTCTGTGTTTTTGGTGGATTTGATTTTGACGGCTGTGTTCTCTAAATCTCCTCACTCCGGCTGAGGGGCGTGGCTGAGTTGCTCGGGCTGATTGCAGTAGTTCACACCTGAATTCACTCTTCTCATCTACTCCCAATAAATATAAGCACGCTCACCTCTGCGTCAGAGGATTAACTCACATCACGTCCCTGCTTTCCTCTAACTGTTTTCTTCCATGCCGTCTAAGGGGCATGGCTGAGCTGTTCGAGCTGATTGCAGCAGCACACACCTGAATGCACTCCTCTCATCTACTCCCTATAAACAGAAACCGCATGCTCACCTCTACACCAGAAGATTATTTCACATCATGTCCCTGCCGCCTTGTGTTTTCTCTGGCTCCTGGTGCCGGTGTTTAATGTTGTTTGTGTTTTTCTCTGTCATCAGTACAGTATTTGAAGTGTGTGCACTCTGCTTAAGTGCTTCCCCTTTGAATAATAAATCCACTATGTGCCATATCTCAAACTGCCTCCTACATTCTGGGTGAAACTTCATTACGTCATTACGTCACACTGTCACACTTTTATGGTCTTTATATATACATTTTATATATATATATAAACTTTTTACTAGTACTTTGAAGAGCTGATGAATGAGGAAAATGAGAGAGAAAAAAGAGTAGAAGAGGTAACCATTGAGGAGCAGGATGTAGCAAAGATCAGTAAGGGTGAAGTGAGAAGAGCATTGAAGAGGATGAAGAATGGAAAGGCAGTTGGTCCTGATGATATACCTGTGGAAGTATGGAAGTGTCTAGGAGAGGAAGCAGTAGATTTTCTGACAAGAACATTCAACAAGGTACTAGAGAGTGAGCAGATGCCGGAGGAGTGGAGGAGAAGTGTGCTGGTGCCCATTTTTAAGAACAAGGGAGACGTGCAGAGTTGCAGCAACTACAGAGGGATAAAGTTGATGAGCCATACGATGAAGTTATGGGAAAGAATAGTGGAAGCTAGACTAAGGGCAGAGGTCAGCATTTGTGAACAACAGTTTGGTTTCATGCCAAGAAAGAGCACCACAGATGCAATGTTTGCCTTGAGGATGTTAATAGAGAAGTACAGAGAAGGTCAGAGGGAGCTACATTGTGCCTTTGTGGATCTGGAAAAAGCATTGGTTGGAGAAAAGTGTCCGGTGTGATGTGCAATAGGAGAGTGTCAGCAAGAATGAAAGGAAAAGTGTACAAGACGGTGTTGAGGCCAGCGATGTTGTATGGCTTAGAAACAGTGGCGCTGAGGAAAAGGCAGGAGGCAGAGTTGGAGGTAGCAGAGATGAAAATGTTGAGGTTCTCTCTGGGAGTAACGAGGATGGATAGGATCAGAAATGAGTACATCAGAGGGACAGCCCATGTAAGATGTTTTGGAGACAAAGTCAGAGAGGCGAGATTGAGATGGTTTGGACATGTACAGAGGAGGGATAGTGAGTATATTGGCAGTAGGATGCTGAGGTTGGAACTACCAGGCAGAAGGCCTCGAGGAAGACCGAAGAAGAGATTTATGGATGTGGTGAAGGAAGACATGAAGGTCGTTGGAGTCAGAAAAGAAGATGCGGAGGACAGGGTGAGGTGGAGGCGGATGATTTGCTGTGGCGACCCCTGAACGGAGCAGCCGAAAGTAAAAGAAGAAGAAGATATAAAAACTTTTTACTTAATGACTACATTTTACTACATTAATACTTTATTAATGAGTAAGACTGTCTGTAGAATGTGTTTGAGAAGCGTATTTTAGACATGTAATATGATACATAGGATTTTACTTCCGGGTTCAGAACTCACGGATTATCTTGATTCGCGGGAGGAGCCGGAACTGAACCCCCGTGAATAACAAGGGCCTACTTAATTGGTTTTCTATTATTTCCTATGGGAAATTTTGTTTTATCTAACAAACATTTCACTTTACAAGCTGGCCCTCGGAACGGATTAATTTTGTAAGTCAAGGTAGCACTGTATCATTATTTAAACATGTTAATGTACTGTAAAAGAAAATAATTTGGTACTTACATGGCACAGTGGTTCTGGAATCTGACTCTCGAAGTGGGGTAACTAAAGCAAAATCAGTCTTGAATTGGCATAAAGCTACAGACTCAATCCATTACAACAATTAACATATTACTTGAGTTTTGTTAATATAATCAGTAGTATTAAAAGACATGAACAATGTGAATATACATATATATACTAGTATATATATATATATATATATATATATATATATATATATATATATATATATATATATATATATGTGTGTGTGTGTGTGTGTGTGTGTGTGTGTGCGTGTGTGTGTGTGTGTTTATGTGTGTGTGCGTGTGTGTAGAAAAGTAAAAGCAGTATACCTGATAAACACTTTTTACTTGGAAACAGTGTAATCATGTTCAAAATGTGAAGAAATGTAGTCACACAAGTCAATGAATCCCGTACTAAAAAAATAAACAAATAAAATTAACATGTGTTATGATGATACGATGACCTGAATTTGCACAAAATTTGCACCTGAATGACCATAAAAAAGCAGTAAAAATACACAGTCATGACAATTTTTCCTCTTGGTTCCCTGATCAACTGTACCTTTTTGGAAAAAAGAGCACAATCAATCACTGTCTGCAGGTGGAGAAGGAGTCAGGTAGAAAAAGTAGATAACTTGTGGATGTGTTTCACTTGTGCATTATTATTGGCAGATATTTACATATGTTTTTTTATATGAATAGACTGCCATATGGCTTATTTTCATGAGCCAAGGTTACATAACAATATTGGCAAATGGTGTGTGACATGTCACAAATATCATCTGGGAAATTCACTGACCACTCTAAAAGCTTCATTGCATCCTCTACCATTAATTCAGATCCCCTTAAAAAGGATTTAAATGTGTTTTCATTGAAATAGTTTCACACACTCCAAAACTTGTGTGAATTATTAGGGTTTAAATATATCCACACCAATGTATACCATCCTCAGACTAACTTCTCAAAAGCCAGGCAGTTAAATCAGACATTCAGGACCATTGCTTGTAAGTTCGTTCAAATGGTGCACAAAATTGGGCTTAATGGCTTGAACCCCTATAAGAAGTCCCACAACACTAAGTATTTTCTCATTTTTTATTAATGGGACAACAACCCAGTGGCATCTTAGATGTCATTAGAGAAAAATGTCTGAAGGGGCCCTCACAAAGTAAACATATATACTATATTTTATTTGCAAAATGGTAAAGGCTCTTCAAGTTTATACAGCAAGTGTGAGAAGTTTGACTATTACATTAGGCTAACCAAATATACCACAGGAATTTCCTGAAACTGCACAGAGGGGTCCTGTGTCTCTGTCAATGATGGTTCTACAGAGAGAGCAGAACCAGAACAGGTTACTAAATATGCATCAGTCTTTTGCTCTTCCATGTTGTTGCTCTCATGTGCTCTTTCCATCCCTAAAAGCACATACTGTTTAGTTATTTAAAAAGTTTGCAAATTAGTTCACCTCTGCCAAGTTGCATTAACCTTATAAGATACTACACTGAGATTACTTACGTGTAGTAAATAGTCACCTGTATAGAGTATCTGTAAACAAAAAATATGGGTTGGGATGAATTTAGAGCTACTTGTATGCAGAATATGGGGTAATCGAGGAGTTGATCTTGGATTGGTCTGGTCCTGTATAGAGTGTCAAAAAGTCCAGTCTGTGGTGTGTTTATCATCATTAATGGAACAATAAAGTGTATCAACAAATTCTAAAGGAAAATCTGACCTGTATGGAACCTGAATTCAAGGGAAAAGCGGGTCAACCCTAAAAATAGGAGTCATCTTATAAAATAATATTAATAATAATAATAATAATAATAATAATAATAATAATAATAAGTGTAATATTTTGAAATGGGAAAGTCAAAGTCCTGAATGTACTAGTATGTACTAGTATGTATGAGACGTTAATGTAATGAAAGCCAGCAACATCCCAAAGTTGAAGCTATTTTGTACAGAGAAACATTTAAATTCCTCTGGGCTGATGTGGATGGCTAACTATAGCCACCATAAATGCTTAATCACAGTTATTACTGCACAAAGGTGTCTGAAATTAAAGGTTAATATACTTTTGCCACTCACATATGGAATGTTGTACCATTTTCCTCAAGAAAGAAATGACCAAATGTAATATATATATATATATATATATATATATATATATATATATATATATATATATATATATATATATATATATATATATATATATATATATATATATATATATATATATATATATATATATATATATATATCTTATTTGCTTAATTTGATTCTCATTGTCTACTTTTAGAACTTTTGAAAATAGGATCATTTACGAAGTCATCTTCATTCAGAAATATAGAAAGTTCTGAAAGATGTACCAATCTTCATGCACTTATTTACAGTAATGATCAGCTGTTCCACCAAAAACATTTAAGGGCTAACCTCATGATATAGATGAGCAGGTCTTATGGCGAATCCAAATAACTGTACAGTTAGAAAGTATGTATGGTATGTAGGCTTCAACATTACTCACAGTCACAGGGGCATCCCCAAATTGAAAAGCAATTCTACTGGAGGCGTAATACCAAAAAGGTATTCGGCTTGCTGACTACTGTGAAATGTTGTATGTATCTAATGGCCAACACAATACCAGCCTACTGGCTGATTTCACTAAAAAGGGGAACCAGATCTGGTCCACTGGATGGAGCCATATGAATAGGCTATCTGAGAGCTAAATGAGATTTTGTGAGGACAGACACACTGTCACTGGATGTGTCAATCAGAAGACTAAAGACTGTAACGTGCTGTTTCCAGTGGGTGAAATGGGAAAAGCACCTGACACTGGACATCAGCTGCAAGACCTCAATAAGGGACAGCAAGTACAGCACCATCAAGGAGTGTCTGGACATTAAGTGGCCCTCACTCTCCTCTACTATGTAAATCTTTGATGTTTTGATCATATCACACTTCACACCAATGGTTACACCACATGAAGGATGCCACAGCTTAGTTACAGTTTTACTCAACTTAAAAATGAAGCAAGTATAACTTCTTTTGAAGGATCATCCAGTGGAAAGTTATCGGCACGATATATAATACATATAAAAAAAACCTGACTGGTACTTACCGTTCACACTATCCACTAAGACATAATGAATGTAGATTGATGCGGATGCACTTAAAACCTCCAAAATCATCATTACTGATATCCATATTAAATCTACAAAAAATACATACACAAATATTGCACACATTAATGTGACACACTTTTTACTGGGCTTATTAAGAGGTATAAATCCTCTGCACAGTATACAGCACGGTCTACAATAAATGTTAGTCTATACAAGCCAAACCGTTGTCACTGCTGTGAGCCCAAGGTAACTAACTGGGTTATCAAAGGCCAGCCATGTCCAGCACTGCTTATGGTGAGAGGCTGTAAAAGAAGCATTTCTGACTCGTCAAAAGGAGGCTGCATAGCCGGCAGTATGTTTCTACCCTGTAATGGCTCGGCGAGCAGTCCAAGGTGTACTCTGCCCTTGCCCAGACTCGATTGAGATGGACACCAGCCTCCCTGCAAACCTAATTAGGAGTAACCGGTTCAGAAAATGAATATACAAGCCACATTTGTCTCTTTAATTTTTTTTTTTTTTTTTTTTTTTGCTGCTCAGTCACCTTTTTATTTTCACACACACACACACACACACACACATATATATATATATATATATATATATATATCCAGGTGCAAGTTCTGAACCAGTTTATGTGGTCGACCTGTATTAAAAGTGGAGATGCAGTCTATGAATAACATTTTCACATTGGAGTTGATGCTGTTCAGATGTGTGAGGGCTGTGTGTGAAAGCTGAATTGATAGCATCCTATGTTGCCTTTTATTGCTTTGTATGCAAACTGATGTTGTTTTGAGATCAGCAGAGATGGCAGCCTTGATGTGAGACAAGACAAGTCTCTGGAAACATTTGGTAATGGTAGGGTTAGGGCAAGTGGGCGGTTGTCGTTTAGGCAGCTTGCTGTGATCTTCTCAGGCACTGGAATGATTGTGGCTGTTTTGAGGCAGGTGGTAACCAAACATTGAAGTAGTGAAAGGTTAATGATGTTGATGAAAACCCCCACTAGTTGACCTGCACATGCTTTGAGTACCTTTCCCGTTACTCCGTCTGGACCAGTAGCTTTCCTCGCATTGACTCTGTGCAGGATGACTCTGATCTGGTGCTACTGCACCTGGATGGGGCCATCGCCTTCTGAAGAGCAGGGCAGATGCAAACCTCTTCGTTGTGTTGGCCGAAGCGAGCAAAGAACTGGTTCAGGGAGTCCAGTAGGGTGTTCGCCAAGGAGTCTACTGATGTGTATGTGTCCTTGTAGACAGTGAGTGTCTTTATCCCCTTCCATTAGGGGTTCAAGTCCTACTAACGCCAAGTTATCATTGCTGTCACACCAGTCTAGCCATGTCTCTCAATGTCTGTGGTGAGAGGCATGTAAAAGAATTATTGGTGTCATTCATAAAGAGTCGTCAATTGGGTTGTCTTCAGTGTGTTTCTGCCCTGCAATGGCCTGGAGAGCTGTCTGGTGTGAATTCTGCTCATGCCCAGAGTCCACTGCGATGAGCGCCAGCCTCGCATCAACTCAATTATTTGAAAAAATATTGCCATGTGATACTTAGAGAATTTGGCACCCCCAGTGCGGCTAACTGGGTTATCAAAGGCGGGCCATGTCTCTCACTGTCTATGGTGTGAGGCATGTAAAAGAACCATTGCTGACTTTCGTAAAGAGTAGGCTGCAAAGCCGTCAGCGTGTTTCTGTCCCTTGCTGAAAGGATTGTGACAGGAAGGGCATCCGACTTAAAAATCAGATGATTCGCTGTGGCAACTCACGAGTAAAAGGGAAAAAGCCGAAAGGAAGACAGACAGTCTTAGAGAATTTGGCAGACAGCCTTAACCAGAGTGACTTGCATTGATAATTTTTATACAGCCAAGGGTTTTGAGACTTTCTGAATGGTCCAACCATGGCACCATGGTAGTACTGGGGCTTGAACCCCAGACCTTTGGATCAGTATTACAGAGCTTTCACCACAAACCACCAAAGCTACTACTACCTCTAAATTTCAGGTGCACAATTTTATTGTGACATACGTAACTTGTACAATTCATTCGAAAATTTCATGAAGACCTCGAGAGTATGCTTCAATGTATAATTTGGTAAACAAAGCCAGGCCACAGTATTTTGCACACTTGGATGAACACATTACTTCATCGATAATTTTGTTAGTAAGAACAAATGCTGGTTTTTAATTGTTCTCTTAAATAATGTACAAGCTATTTTGGCACATGTATCCTTACATTTAAATCTGAGATCTTAAATATATTTATTAATAAATATTATATGGGCTGCATGGTTGTGTAGCCATTAACACTTTTGTCTCCCTGAGTTTCAATTCAATGCCCGGCGAGAGCGTTTTTTGTATGGAGCATGTATGTGCTCTCCATGCTTGCAAAGATTCCATAATCTAAAGGTAGGGGCAGTGGTGGCCGGTGGTAAGGTGTTGGAATACTGAGCTGAAGGTCAGGGGTTCAAGCTCCACTATCGAAGGGTTGCCACTGCTGTCCACACAGTACAGCTAGGTGGATTATCAAAGGCCTGTCATGTCTATGGTGAGAGGTAAAAGAACTACTGTTAACTCTCGTCAAGAGTAGGCATAGCCGTTAACATGTTTCTGCCCTGTGATGGCCTGGCGTGCTGTGTGGGTTGTGCTCTGCCCCCACCCCCGAGTTGGCTGAGATGAGCACCAGCCTAATTTGGATTAAGCGGTTAAGCAAATGATAAGGATCAGTGAATCTAAAGGCATGGACATTAGGCAAATTGGGTATTCCAAAGTATTCCTAAGTGTAAATATAAGTGTGAATGGTTGTTTGAGTTTGCCCTTCAAAGATCTAGCAAATGGTTCAGGGTGTATCCCACCTTTGCCCGTATTGGCTGACATGGGCTCCAGCTTCTAGTCCTTAGTAAAGCATAAAGCAGTTCAAAAATGAGATACAATGAGCTAAGATGTCAAATAAAGTATTACATAAGTACTTACACAGATGTTCATAAATTCCATGACAGTTAAACCAAATCAATGCTGAAAATGAAAATACTGTCCCAGTCAAAAACACTAAAAAAAGACAAAGAATATTAATACATTATTTTTTCCTGAAAAAAAAAAGTTTAGACTGAAGCTGAAATTATTATAGAACTTTTCTTTTTTTTTTTTTTAGATTTTTTATAGATAATGAAAATTCTATATATACGTTGAATTTAATAGCTCATATAATAAAATGTACATGTCAATTGAATACAAGATTACTCACAATAGGTGATACTTACTTGGATCCCGTCCATATAGCAATATAACAGCCCATATACGTAGAATATTGCTGAATTCTATCATGTTATTCCAATTTAGATTCCCTCTAGGCCATACTGTAATGATTAAGACAATATTTTTTAAAGTTTACACTGTCTTTTTTTAAAGAAAAATAAATTAAAACACATATTCCATTTATAACATTTACATTACATTTACAGGATTTGACTGATAATTTTATTGAGCAACTTACAGGTTTACTTTAGAGTCCGTACCTTTAATAATTCACTAGGACAGGCTAAATACACACTCGTTAACTAGAACATAAGCTAAGTATAGTTTAACTAAGTACTGTATACCTTTAGTCAAAACTCAGTAGGTAGGTGTTTTTTGGGGTTTTTTTTTGTGTGTGTGTGTGTGTGTGTGTGTGTGTGTGTGTGTGTGTGTGTGTGTGTGTGTGTGTGTGTGTGTGTGTGTGTGTGTGTGTGTGTGAGTGTACATTAAGCTAAATCAAGTTATTCTAAAACAATATAGGTTTTGAGCCATTGTTTTCAGACACCCAATGTCTTAGTATAAGTTAATTTGTTACTTTCACCAACTTGGTTTCAGGACAGAGTAGAGTTTAGATGCATGTTTTCAGTATCCTTTGATAAAAGGGACTAGTCTAGCAGTAGTAGAGAATTGGAGCGTACGCAGTGCACTGCAGCATGCAATAAGTGGTTTGGGGTAGGAGGGTGCAGGTCCATTTCTGGCTTTTGTGGGCAAGCATTCGTGTATTAAATCTAATATGGGACTTAAAGAAAGCCAATGAAGACAGCATAGCAGTGGAGTGGTGAGGGAGAACTTGGGAAGGTTGAAGACAATCCATGCCACTGCATTCTGAATCAGTTGCAGAGGTTGAATGACACTCAAAAGCAGACCTACCAAAAACTGAGCTGCAGTTGTCCAGCCTTGAGATAGCAAGGGACTGAGCAACTATCGGAGTGGCCTTACTGGCTTGAGAGTTGTCCATGGAGATTAGAAGATCTTGATGTGAGGATGAGTCAACTGGCATAAAGAACATTTAAGTCTTGCTGGGATTAAACTTCAGCTGGTGATGAAATACTTGCCAGACACATGGAGATCAAGACACAAACATCACTGTCTGAAGGAGGAATAGCAAGAGTAAGTTGAGTGTCAACCTAATTGCAGTTTTATAAGAACCTATGTGAGGAGATAACATCTCTGAGGGACCGAGTATGAAGGGAGAACAGAAATGTACCATGTACTGAGCACTGGGGAGTGGAGAGTCTACATGGAGTGGATGTGGATCACTGATATGTACCCAGATATGAGCAACCTTCTAGGTAAGAAGCAACCTATTACTATGTCCTCAAATTTCAAGAATCATGAGGAAGAACAAGAAAGTCTTGTGGCTGACCGTTCCAAATGCTACTGAAAGGTGAGGAAGATGAGAACCGATGACATCACGGGTTATCTTACTGCAGGTAACTTCTCTGTGACAGCCAAAGTGCAGTTTCTGTGGAATAATTCTGATTTGAAGCCAGACTGGTCTTGAATCTTGGAGATTGTTCTGCAAGAGGCTGAGAAACAATTGGTTATAAATAGTTCAGTCAAGAATTTTAGAAAGAAACAAGATAAGTGATAATTGTCTGTAGTTCCTGATGTCTGATAGATCCAATGAGGGGTCTTCAGGTACAACCACGGCTCCTTTGAACATTGTTGGTACATGAACAGATGATATGTAATTGTTACTGGTAGTGGTGGTAAAGGGGATAAAACGTCTAAGAGATGACCTGGAGTATTCTGGAAGATTGTGGATCCAGTGGGCAGGTGCTGGGATTACAAGATGAAACTACTTGCAGGATGTCTTAGTTGTGAGATGGAATATGTACCACTATAGTGAATAGTGGATAGTGAAATCTATGCTGTGTAGAAAAGGAGCTGTGGTGGGAGATAATGTAAAATACAAAACACATTGTCTTTAACATGTATATTGTGCCTAAATCTATTGTAATTTGCTGTACATCCATATGGATATACAGCAATTTACAATAGATTTATGCACAATATACATGTGAAATACAATGCATTTACATGTTAATTATTTGAGAACTGAATTATTTACTTGTGATTCATTACAACTGAAAGAATAATAGGAATTCATAAAGGTCTGTATAAAAGAAAATTTTTAGTTAAGGATCGGGACAGTATTTGTGGGGTGTGGTACATGGTATGTTGTGCACTCTAATATTTTGTTGGATCATCTTTAGCTTTGATTTCAGTGTGTGATTGCATTGATATTGTTTTTACAAACTTAAGTGACATCACAACAATTAAACATAATGCAAAAAACAATTACCAGTAAGCACACATAAAAAATGCTCATTATATAGAAGTAAATATTTGAAACACCTACCAGTAATTATGTTGTACAGAGGAAGCAGAAATGATCCAAGTGTGAGAAATATCATCATCACTTTACCCGCAGAGTTTACAATTTGCCAATCACTCACAATAAAAGCTAGACAATGTAGGCCATGACAACAATAAATATTATTACATATTCCACAAAAGCATGGTTCCTTTAAACAATAAAAGCATCTAAAGGAAGTGAATAATATTTGAAAATAAAACTGCTATCACAACTTTTCCACTGGTGTTATCACCCACTGACTTTTATAATCATGCTCTCTCTCTCTCTCTCTCTCTCGCTCTCTCTCTCTCTCTCTCTCTCTCTCTCTCTCACACACACACACACACACACACACACACACACACACACACACACACAAATGCATTATACTATTGATATTCTTTAATATAATTAATAAATTACTTTAAACACCTACCGATAGCATTGCCAGTAGGGATGAGGTAAAGAAAAAACAAAACTAACACAAGAATCCGATCTACAATCTTCTCATTCCTTTCATAGGTTTCAGTGCAGACAAATGAAAAAAGAGCTAGACCATAAAAACATAAAGAAGTTAAAAGCATGTAAAGGAAGCAAATTATTTATAAAAATAAAATATTATAGCATTAGATATAGCAATAATTCAAGCAGTTTTCATTAAAATATCAGCTACATACAAACAGCATTCAAGCTGAGAGAGCACCACAGATGTAGTGTTTGTTTTGAGGATGTTAATAGAGAAGTGCAGAAAAGGTCAGAGGGAGCTGCATTGTGCCTTTGTGGATCTGGAGAAAGCATATGATAGGGTGCCGAGAGAGGAACTGTGGTATTGCATGAGAAAGTCTGGAGTGGCAGAGATGTTAGAGTGGTGCAGGACATGTATGAGAGATGTAAGACAGTGATGAGGTGTCGGTGTGAAAGAAGAGTTCAAGGTAGAGGTAGGACTGTATCAAGGGTCAGCTCTGAGCCCCTTCTTGTTTGCTATGGTGATGGACAGGCTGACAGATGAGGTGAGACAAGAATCTCCATGGACTATGATGGTTGCAGATGATATTGTGATCTGATATAGTGAAAGCAGAGAACAAGTGGAGGAAAATCTAGAGAGGTGGAGGTATGCCCTGCAAAGGAGAGGAATGAAGGTTAGCCTCAGTAAATCAGAATACATGTGTTTGAACGACAAGGACCCAAGAGGAACGGTGAGGGTACAGGGAGAAGAGATAAAGAAGGTGGAGGATTTTGAGTACTTAGGTTCAACAATCCAGAGCAATGGAGAGTGGAAAGGAGGTGAAGAAGCATGTGCAGGCAGGTTGGAATGGCTGGAGAAAAGTGTCCGTGGTGATGTGTGATAGGAAGGTATCTGCAAGAATAAAAGGAAAAGTGTACAAGACGGTGATGAAGCCAGCGATGTTGTATGGTTTAGAAACAGTGGCACTGAGAAAAAGACAGGAGGCGGAGCTGGAGGTAGCAGAGATAAAAATGTTGAGTAACGAGGATGGATGGGATCAGGAATGAGTATATCAGAGGGACAGCACATGTAAGCGGTTTTGGAGACAAAGTCAGAGAGGCTAGATTGAGATGGTTTGGACATGTACAGAGGAGGGATAGTGAATATATTTGTAGTAGGATGCTGAGGTTGGAAGTGCCAGGCAAAAGGCCTAGAGCAGGGGTGTCAAACTCGTGCCACAAAGGGCCATGTAGCTGCAGGTTTTTGTTTCAACCAAGCAGCAGCACCCTGACTTGGTTCATTTAAACAAATGATTTGAGTCTTCAGGCAGTTGATTGGTCAATCTGTATGCTCTGTACAGGGACTAACCAATCAGCTGCCTGAATACTCAGACTAGTTGATTGAATGAGCAAAGTCAGGTGTGCTGCTGCTTGGTTGAAACAAAAACCTGCGGCCACATGGCCATTTGTGGTATGGGTTTGACACCCCTGGCCTAGAGGAAGACCAAAGAGAAGATTAATGGATGTGGTGAAGGAAGACATGAAGCTAGTTGATTTAAGAAAAGAAAATGCAGAGCACAGGGTGAGATGGAGGCAGATGATTCGCTGCGGTGACCCCTGAAGGGGTCAGCCGAAAGGAAAGGAAGAAGGAGACAATCAACATTCAAGCAAGCAGATTTCAAGATGGTGGTGCACAGAAATGCAGCAATCTTGTCAGCTCACAATTATGGTGCATGTTTTTATTTAAATTTTGTTTGTTTTGACCATGTCAAGTGCTGTATAGACTGCTGTCAAGGCACTGTGTACTACAACCAAGAGGCACATCTAACTTTGGACTCAAATAGTGTCGCCAGCACTTTAATACCGATATTGTGTCCAAGACGCTACATGATCTGGGACTACTACACATACAAAGGCCAGCTGGAAGGTCGCGTAACCCATCTGCTTGCCAGAAGAGGCCCTGCAAATGGGGTGTGAGAACAAGGTAGTGTGGTAAGCAGGTGGACATTGCTGCAAGCTGAAGGCTTTTAACAGCTTACCCGACCCAGTCAGTTCTCCTGTCTGTGCTACTGGCCAATGTATACTCCCTGAACAACAAATTAGACTTTCTCAGACTTTGCCTGACAATCCAGCCTGAAATAAGGAACCAAATATAGCGATTCAGCTGGAGGGGCTAACAACATTCCATGCAGATAGAAACACTATCGCCTCAGGTAACACCTGCAGGGGTGGGCTGTGTGTGTGTGTGTGTGTGTGTGTGTGTGTGTGTGTGTGTATGTGTGTGTGTGTGTGTGTGTATGTGTGTGTGTGTGTGTGTGTGTGTCATAAAAGACTGGTGTGTTAATGCCACGGTTACTGCTTTCCAATGCTCACAACAACTGGAACTTTAAGTGGTTTAAGATGCCATCCCTTCTACCTACTGAGGGACTTCACCACCATAGTTATACCAGCAGTCTACATCCCATCAAATACTAATGCTTACATAGCACTGTGGGAGCTACATATTGCCATAAATGAACAGAAAACATCCCACCCAGATAAATGTTTTATCAATGCCTGGGATTTCAATCAGGACAATTTAAAGACTGTTGTACCAAGGTTCTTTCAGCACATGGACTTTGCCACGAGAGGGGACAATATACTTAACTTAATTTACGCAGATATTTGTGTACCCACCCCTGGGCTTCGCTGACATGCTGCAAGACTGTTTTAAGACAGACTGGGACAAGTTCAGGAAAACAGTGATTGACAACCAGCTTACCAACATAGAGGAACACACTGACTCTGTTATTGGCTACATGACAAGATGCATTGAGGATGTCACTGTTCTCAAAAATGTAACCACACGTACCAACCAGAAGTCGCAGCTAGGTACTCACTCGGCTGAGAGAGAGAGAGAGAGAGAGAGAGAGAGAGAGATGGTGCTTTCTGGTGTGGAGATGATGTAGACTTCAGATCTGCTGGAGGTTTTTACAAGGCCATATATATAGCAAAATGCCAGTATGCACAACGGATTCATGACCACTTCTCCAACACCAAGGATCCGAGGAACGTGGCAGAGCATCCAAGCCATGATGGACTACAAAATCCCTCCACTGACTGATAATGGTAATGTCCACCTCCCAGACAGACTAGATGAATTGTTTACAAGGTTTGATGCTCTGAAGACCATGCAGCCTTGAAAATTAACACTGGATGTGGAGAAGTAAGCACTCTGCCTATGATAGCAGATCTGAGGAGGACATTATTATATAGTCAGCCCATGGAAAGCTGCAGACCCAGACAACAGCCCAGAGAGAGTGCTCAGGAATTGTGCAGACCAGTTGTCAGATGTGCTCACTGACATCTCCAATGCATCCCTGTGCCAGGCAGTAGTCCTTGCAAGCTTCAGGAAAACCATCATCATCCCAGTGCTGAAAAGGTTTACAGCAACATGTCCCAATGAGTACTGTTTGGTGGTCTTGACCCCCCATTATGATCAAATGCTTTGAGCGACTGGTCAAGAAATACATGCATTCTGCTCTCCTTACTTCACTGGACCTACAACAGTGTGCTTATCACTCCAACTACTCAACCTCTGACGCCACACATTATACATTACGCCACACATTATACATTACACTCTGACCTCTCACATCTGGAGGAAAAGGACACATATGTAGCACTATACAGAGGATATGGAAAGAATGGAAATTATGGAAACAACAAACTGTTACTGAATGTGAACAAAACCATGGAGATGGTAGTGAACTTTAGGAGAAGACCAGTTGTCCATTATCCTCTGCTCATAAATGGCTCAATAATAGAAGTTCCATGGTGTGGTCATTTCTGATGACCTCAGCTGGTCCAAGAACACCAGCTCTGTGGTGAAGAAAGCTCACCAGCATCTACATTTATTAATCAGATTGAAACAGGCCATCCTTCCACTATCCATTCTCACCACCTTCTATAAAGATGCTGTGAAGAGGCAGTGGTTGCTTAGTAGTTAATGCTATGGGTTACTTATCTGAAGGTCAGCGATTGAAACCCCACTGTCTCCACTGTTGGGCCTTGGAGCAACGCCCTTAACCCTCAATTGCTTAAGTTATATAAAAATGATAATTGTAAGTTACTCTGGATAAGAGCCTCTGCCAAATGCTGGAAATGTAAATGTAGATGGTGTCCATACAAACTGTCTCACTATGTGGCCTGGGAGCTGCAGTGCCCAGGGTCTCAAGGGCAGACAATGCACTGTGAGAACAATTAAGGCCATTGGGCCATCTCCTCCATCCAAGAGGGCGCTCCCCTCCATCCATCAGGACCTGTTCCTCTCACACAGTGTGTACAGGGCCTCGACAATACCTAAAGATTCCACACACACCTCTCAAGAAACAGTCAACCTCCTTCTATCAGGAAAATGGTTCTGGAGCATCACAACAGACACCACTAGATTCTGCACAATTTGTGGTCTTGCACGGAGGTGGTTTGCTTCTTACCTAGAAGGTCACGCACATGAGGTTACATGGGGTGGATCCACATCTTCTCAATACCGATTTTCTACTAGGGTTCCCCACGGCTCACTTCTTGGTCCACTTCTGTTCTCTCTTGATATGAAGTCCCTTGGTGATTTCGTATCCTCACATGGATTTTGATATTATTGTTATACAGATGACACTCAACTTGTTCTCTCTTTTCCTCCCTCAGAGACTGATAATTCTGTCCAGATCTCTGCATGCTTGGCAAGTATGTCCGCATGGATGGCAGATCACCAGCTAAAGTTTAATCCAAACAAGACTGAATTGCTGTTCATCCCAGCTGAGCAGCTGAGTCATCACCACATCAAGATCTTGTAATCTCCTTGGACAATGCTGTGATCTTTCCTTCAGGCACTGCATGAAGCTTTGGAGTAACTTTAGATAAGTGCCTGTCCTTCTCATATCACTAAGCTTTCTCAATCATGTCGATTTCTTCTTTTTAATATCCAAAGGATTCATCAATTCCTTTCCAGTAAGGCCACTCAGACACTTGTTCAATCCCTTGTCATCTCAAGAATTGATTACTGCAAGCCACTCTTGGCAGGTCTATCTTTGAGCACTATTCAACCTCTGCAAATGACCCAGAATGCAGCTGCACAACTTGTTTTCAACCTTCCCAAATTTTCCCACACCACACCACTGGTATGATCTCTCCACTGGCTACCTGTAGCTGCTCACATTCAATTTAAAACACTAACGCTTACCTACAAAGCCAAAAATGAAACTGCACCTTCCTACTTCAGAGCACTTATCCCACTTTGAACTGCACCATGTTCTCTCAGATCCTCTAGCACTGCTAGACTGATCCCTCCCTCTGAGAAGGGACAAGGGAAAATGAATCTAAACTCTTCTCTGTTCTGGTTCCAAGGTGGTGGAATCAACTTATTCTGGATATCCCAACAGCAGACTAACTGGGTATTTTCGGCTGAAAACTTACGTTTTTCAATAGTACTGAGACTAAGCACTATGCTGTATACAAACACACACCACAAAAAAAAAAAAAAAAAAAAGAAAACCCACACAAGACCTACCACCTGAGTTTAACTGATGGTATACTTAGTCTGTGTTCTATCAAATCAGTAGAAAAATAAGTTCACTGATAGAGACTTTAAAGCAGCAGTCCTCAACCTTTTTTATCACCGTGGACCGGTCAACGCTTGACAACTTTACTGCGGACTGGGGGGGCATAGATTGCATATATTGTGAATATAATAATAAACGTGAATCTACTGTGTGCTTGTATGCAACTTTATTAGCAGCTTCCTCTTAACATTGCGCCAACAACATAATGTGAGTATAACATCAAAAACTCTGATAACAATCTCTCTACCCAAAAAATAAATGATATAAAAAAAAAAATCACATGAAAAAATAGATAAATGACAAGAACCTTTAATTCCATATTTCTTTCTCTGTTATGTAAATACTGCAATAGCGTGGCAGTGGTGGTCTAGTGGATAAGGCGCAGGATCGCTGATCCTGAGGTTGGGGCTTCGAGTCCCAACAGGGCTGTCACTGTCCCCCAGTGCAGCTAACTGGGTTATCAAAGGCCGGCCATGTCTCTCACTGACTATGATGAGAGGCATGTAAAAGAACCATTGCTGACTTTCGTAAAAAGAGTAGGCTGCAAAGCCATCAGCATGTTTCTGGGGACAAGTAGCAAGCGTTCCTGCGTCCCGGTTAATCTTCTCCGGAAGAGACCAATTGCTACACTACCCTATGGGGATAATCTATGATGATGACTGCAATGGCCTGGGCTGTCCATGGTGTACCACGCCTTTGCCCGGAGTCAGCTGAGATGTGCGCCAGCCTTCCTGTAACCCTAATTAGCAGTTCATGAAATGAATGAATATTATGCAAATATACCCACATAACAGACGTCAACACCCATGTGGGCAATGGTAATGTGACCTGGAAGAGTGTGATTGATAGGTATGGCCTCAGCTCGTTCATGTGGGTTGGTTTGGCCACAATAAAAGTGACATCAAAAAGCTAATCTGTCTTTCAGCTCCAGAAAATTATCAGTGTTCTCAAGTAGTTCCAAAAATTAAATGATCTCCTGTTTGAGCTCCACACTTATTGACATACTTTCCCCAAACTGAACCAGCAGACATTAGAATGTTAAAAAGCAAGTCAATGTGATCAGTGTCAGTTTCTTCAGGAAAATGAATAAACTGACGATGGTGAAGTCCCCTCACTTGAATAAAGTTAACCAAGTTAACTGGTCGGAACCGGTTCAAATTGCTGGAACTGGTCGGAACCGGTTCAAACCAGTCTGATCTGGTTGTAACCAGTTAAAACCAGTCGGAGTCGGGCGCAATCGGTTCAAACCAGTTGGTATAGTTCAACCTGGTCAGAACTGGTTCAAACCGGTCGAAACCAGTCAGAACCAGTTCAAACCGGTCGGAACTAGTTCAAACTGATAAAAACAGAAATGGTTTCTTGGCAAATAAGACACACCAGACGTTACTAAAAAACAATGCAGCCATGCGGCGGGGGGGCACACTAACCAGTGTCTCTCCCCCTTATGCCGGTCACAAGCCCGGAGAAATGCAGAGGGTTGTGTCAGGAAGGGCATCCGACGTAAAACCAATGCCAAACTTTTATGATGCAAATCAGATGTATTATTCCCATACTGGATCGGTCGAGGCCCGGGTTAACAACGACCGCCATCAGTGCTGTCAATCAACAGGGTGCTGATGCAAATTGGACTACTGTTGGTCGAAGAAGGAGAGGCGGGAGGCATGTCCGTAGGCAGAGAGAGAAGAGGAAAGGCATGAGTCTAGGACTGAGAGTAGGGACTTTGAATGTTGGAACTATGCAAACAAAAGGTAGAGAGCTGGCTGACATGATGCAGAGGAGGAAGGTGGACATACTGTGTGTTCAGGAGACCAGGTGGAAAGGTAGCAAAGCTAAAAGCTTAGGAGCAGGATTTAAGCTGTTTTATCATGGTGTGGATGGGAAGAGAAATGGAGTAGGAGTCATCTTGAAGGAGAGTTTGTCAGGAATGTTCTAGAAGTGAAAAGAGTGTCAGACAGAGTGATGAGTCTCAAGTTAGAAATTGAAGGTGTGATGCTCAATGTTGTTAGTGCTTATGCCCCACAGGCAGATTGTGAACTTGAAGAGAAGGAGAGATTCTGGAGTGAGTTAGATGAAGTGATGCAGAGTACCCCCAGAGGTGAAAGAGTGGTCACTGGTGCAGACTTCAATGGACATATTGGTGCAGGCAATAGAGGGGACGAGGAAGTGATGGGCAGGTTTGGTATCCAGGACAGGAACACAGAAGGACAGATGTTGATCGATTTTGCAAATGGATGGAAATGGCTGTGGTAAATACTTTCTTCCAGAAGAAACAGGAGCATAGGGTGACTTATAAAAGCGGAGGTAGGAGCACACAGGTAGACTACATCTTGTGTAGGCGATGTAATTTGAAGGAAGTCAGTGACTGCAAAGTAGTAGTGGGTGAGAGCATGAATGGTGGTGTGCAGGATGACGCTGATGGTGAGGAAGGTGAAGAAGGCAAAGGCAGAGCAGAAGACAAAGTGGTGGAAGCTGAAAAAGGAAGAGTGTCGTGTTATCTTCAAAGAGGAGTTGAAACAGGCTTTGGGTGGCCAGGAAGTGCTTCCAAATGACTGGACAACCACAGCAAATGTGATCAGGGAGACCGGTAGGAAAGTACTTGGTGTGTCCTCTGGAAGGAAAGTACATACGGAGACTTGGTGGTGGAATGAGGAAGTGCAGGAGTGTGTACAAAGGAAGAGGTTAGCTAAGAAGAAGTGGAACATTGAGAGGACCGAAGAGAGTAAACTGGAGTACAGGGAGACACAGCGTAAGGCAAAAGTAGCAGTGGCTAAGGCCAAACAGAGGGCATATGATGACTTGTGTGATATGTTGGACAATAAGGAGGGAGAAAATGATCTATACAGGTTGGCACAGCAAAGAGATAGAGATGGGAAGGATGTGCAGCAAGTTAGATTGATAAAGGACAGAGAGGGAAATGTATTGACTGATGACACAAGTGTGCTGGGAAGATGGAAAGAGTACTTTGAAGAGCTGAGGAATGAGGAAAATGAGAGAGAAAAAAAGAGTTGAAGAGGTGACCATTGAGGAGCAGGATGTAGCAAAGATCAGTAAGGGTGAAGTGAGGAGGGCATTGAAGAGGATGAAGAATGGAAAGGCAGTTGTTCCTGATGATCTACCTGTGGAGGTATGGAAGTGTCTAGGAGAGGTAGCAGTAGATTTTCTGACAAGAACATTCAACAAGGTCCTAGAGAGTGATCAGATGCCGGAGGAGTGGAGGAGAAGTGTGCTGGTGCCCATTTTTAAGAACAAGGGAGACGTGCAGAGTTGCGGCAACTACAGAGGGATAACGTTGATGAGCCATACGATGAAGTTATGGGAAAGAATAGTGGAAGCTAGACTAAGGGCAGAGGTCAGCATTTGTGAGCAACAGTTTGGTTTCATGCCAAGAAAGAGCACCACAGATGCAATGTTTGCTTTGAGGATGTTAATAGAGAAGTACAGAGAAGGTCAGAGGGAGCTACATTGTGCCTTTGTGGATCTGGAAAAAGCATATGACAGGGTGCCGAGGGAAGAACTGTGGTATTGCATGAGGAAGTCTGGAGTGGCAGAGAAGTATGTTAGAGTGGTGCAGGACATGTATGAGAGATGTAAGACAGTGGTGAGGTGTGCTGTCGGTGTGACCGAAGAGTTCAAGGTGGAGGTGGGACTGCATCAAGGATCAGCTCTGAGCCTCTTCTTGTTTGCGATGGTGATAGACAGGCTGACAGACGAGGTTAGGCAAGAATCTCCATGGACTATGATGTTTGCAGATGACATTGTGATCTGTAGTGAGAGCAGAGAACAAGTGCAGGAAAATCTAGAGAGGTGGAGGTATGCCCTGGAAAGGAGGGGAATGAAGGTTAGCCTCAGAAAATCAGAATACATGTGTGTGAATGAGAAGGACCCAGGAGGAACGGTGATGTTACAGGGAACAGAGATAACGAAGATGGAGGATTTTAAGTACTTAGGCTCAACAATCCAGAGCAATGGAGAGTGTGGAAAAGAGGTGAAGAAGCGTGTGCAGGCAGGCTGGAATGGTTGGAGAAAAGTGTCCGGTGTGATGTGCAATAGGAGAGTGTCAGCAAGAATGAAAGGAAAAGTGTACAAGACGGTGTTGAGGCCAGCGATGTTGTATGGTTTAGAAACAGTGGCACTGAGGAAAAGGCAGGAGGCAGAGTTGGAGGTAGCAGAGATGAAAATGTTGAGGTTCTCTCTGGGAGTAACGAGGATGGATAGGATTAGAAATGAGTATATCAGAGGGACAGCACATGTAAGATGTTTTGGAGACAAAATCAGAGAGGCTAGAATGAGATGGTTTGGACATGTATATATATATATATATATATATATATATATATATATAGGTCACACATATATAATCACATCATCTTCATCTACATATATATCGTGTGTGTGTGTGTGTGTGTGTGTGTGTGTGTGTGTGTGTGTGTGTGTGTGTGTCTAAGACTTTTTTAGACAGTCAACTTTAATTTTATTCAAAACTCAAACCCTTCCATGAACTCTCAATATTCTTCCCACTTAGAGCATAGAGATAAATTATGATAAGGAGGCTGACACCACACAAAGAAACAGACGTTTTTTGTAATCTACACCTCATACTCTTATGTTCCACAAGCAGATGGCAGCTGGTTTGTTTGTCAAATTTGATGTCACACAACAAAAAATGGCAGAATAGCAGTTTGCATGCATTAAACATTAAAAATTTTCAATTTAACAGCTATTGTTTTACTTAAATGAATAAAACACATTCTTTAGCACAAACTGGAGAAAAGATCTTCAGATACTTACAAGTCTTTGGCTAAGTGCCTCAGATTTGGGCTTCTTCTTGGTAAGAGGGTTGCCTCTTTGTCACTACAAGTTGCAGGAAATAGGAGTGTGCAAATGTTCCAAATGGCAGCTCAGTTACGTAATCTGAAAGGGGCACCACTTGGTGACTCCTCTGTTCATCTTAGACTTTAGTGCCCAAGTGGGAAATGACCCTGATTTGATCCAGAGCATTGTTATTTTTATTGGGACACTGTGCTAGCTGCGGAATGTGCATGAACACCATGTTCAAGCATAATGTGGTTCATAAAGGTATGTGTTACGAAGCCACCTTGAGCCAATGGTAATCATACCTTCAGACCTAAGGCCATATGTCTTGGACACTTGAGTGAAGAGTGACAGCAGAGCTGTCAACTGATCATCACCTGATGGTTAATTAGATCTGGTGGTGGGGAATTAGATATAGGGACTTCCAGAAAACCCAACCATGTAGTGAGAGTGAAGTTCCCAGCTTCCAGTGAAAAAACAGGAGTTTTTTTCACACACACGTGGGAGGCACATTTCAGTGGCGAAAAGCATTTACGTAAGACCCCATTCAATAGCCCATGACAGGAAATGAGAAATTTTTATTTTTGTGCCTTTTTGTTGTGTTTCACATTTAAAATTGAAATGAAGATGGATGGAATACGTTACATTGCAAGTGACACACAAACATATCTCTCCACTGACTGATCTACTCATGTCTATGCACCACTCTTCTCTCTCTCTCTCTCTCTCTCTCTCTCTCTCTCTCTCTCTCTCTCTCACACACACACACACACACACACACACACACACACACACACACACATTAAAAGAATTGTTTAATATAAAATGTTAAAACCTACCTAGGGTGATAGCTGCAGTGGTATAAAACAATAAAGGCAAAAGTGACTCCAGTATCAGAAATGTCATCATCACTTTTTCTGCAGTGTTCACTTTATGCCAGACATCAACAATAAAAGCTAGACAATAACAAAACAAAAAATGTTTATATATATTACACTAATGCATACAGTGCTTTTAAACAAAAATAACAAAAGGTTTAAGTGTGGAGTGTGTGCACAGTGTGGAGTGTCCAGGAGTGGAGTGCCTTTATGTTGTCTACGAAAACCAACAATGATGCAGAAAGCTGCATGCCTCACTGAAGTCAAAAACAGAATATACCAGTAACATACTCTGGGGAATTATTTAAGAGGCAATTTTGTTGTAATGTTGGAAAGGAACATTCCTTTAACATTTTTAAAACATTACACGTTTACTCATAAAACCCTACCAAACTCATGAAGATTTATGAAATGTATTTACCAGTACATTTTGGCAACATTTATGGATGTGTAACTACTTCCCCAGTCTCTCTCTGAACACACATGCATACATATTGCCTGACCATGAGTGGCCCTCTAAAATTGGAATGTTGATGTTCTTACATTATATTACGTATTATTAAAAGAGTTTTGAAAATATTAGCTAGTGTGCATGGCTTTGGACTGTGAGCAGAAACCAGATTACCCAAAGGAAACCCACACGCGCATGGAGAGAACAAGTAAACACAGAAACGGCCAAGACCAGGTCTCAAACCAAAGACCTTTTTAGTGTGAGGTGGATGGGCTAACCACTCTGCAATTGTGCCATACTCCATCTAAAAAATATTAATTCTGTCCATTTTTGTCAGTTCCAGAGAAAATTCCAGCATTTTTATCTTTGCTCTGTCCAGTTTCACCGCCAGTGTTTTTCCTTGGTGATACCTTGTCAGGAACAATACAGCCCAGTGGTTGCCAATACTTGTAAGCTCATCCCTTTACTCTTGCATATATATTCTTCTACCACAAACCACTCTAATCACTATTCATCACCCTTTTCACCTGCACCCTTTCTTTACTTCTATACAACAGTAAGAACCCAAAATATTTAAAGTTACATCTCCCTTTACCCCTTGCAGCTGGACTCTTCCGTCACCTGTTTCTTATTTATGAATAAGGTTTTATTTATTCATTTTCTGAACTGCTTAATCCTAATTAGGATCACGGTGTCCATTTCAGCCGACTCTGGGCGAGGGCAGAGTACACCCTGGATAGCTCACCAGGCCATTGCAGGGCAGAAACATGCTGACACCTCTGCAACCTACTCTTGAGGAAAGTCAGCACTGGTTCTTTTACATGCCTCCCACCATAGACAGTGAGAGACATGGCCGGCCTTTGATAACCCAGTTAGCTGCACTAGGGGGACAGTAGTGACAACCCATTGACAATGGGTTTTGAACCCCAATCTTGGGATTGGTAAACCAGCACCTTACCACTGGACTACTACTGCCCAAATAAGGTTTAATTTTCTCTTTATTTCACACAGCAGTCTTCCTCCTTTAGCTACCACCAATTGATCTTTGGTTCACTTCTCCCTCTTCTACTCTACTTCACCACTAAAGTCATCCTACAGACGACTATCTGATGCTGTCTCAGAAAAACTTACCACCATTTTATAGTTAATAATCTCTTTGAGGTTGTCTCTTGCATAATACATGTGCAAGCAACGTTTGGAAAAGCAAATTAGTCTACTGTGCATGGCTTTTAGACTGTGGAAGGAAACTGAAGTAGCTGAAGGAAACCCACACAAGCATGGAGTCGCTTTCTTTCTTCCCGAGCAGTATTCATTCATCATTCATTCATTTGCCAAACCTTTTAATCCAACCAAGGTTGCAAGACGTTGAAGCCTATCTCGACTAGTTCCGGGTAAAATTCCCAGAAATATGATTTTGAAATGATACATAACACATTTAAAACAATAAGTAACAGGTGAGCAGTATGTCACATGCCATAAGCTTATGGATCCCCAACCCAATGGATAGATCTTATAGAAATAAACTTGTGTATGATGAAAAAACTGTGCTTTCTGCTCAAGAATAATAAAATATTGAAGTAATATGTTGCAGATGGAAATGTTGTAATGGTTTCATGTCTACTCACGTGAATACGCAACAACATTTATCACAGCATATTGTAGTGGAATTGCAAAATGGTTGATAAATCTGGGAAGGAAACCTGAAATATAAAAAAGACAGCACATACCGATTAGCCCCGTATTTATTAAATGTATATTCTGAGCAATCTGTATGATCAGATTCAGTGAACATAGAATAGAATCTCCCCTTTAGAATATTACCATTTTGTTGCTTTGCAGCCTGTAAGGAAGACATATGCATATATATATATATATATATATATATATATATATATATATATATATATATATATATATATATATATATATATATATATATATATATATATATATATATATATATATATATATGCATATATGCCCAACAGCATGTGTTCTGAGCCCAGCTCCAACTGCTGATGACACCAATATTATTGGCCTGATTGCCAACAGTGCTAAAACATCCATAGAGAGGTGTAGACACCAGAGTGAGCGGTGTCAGAAGAACTACCTCTCTCTCAATGTCAACAAAATTAAGTTACAGATCATGCCTTTCAGAAAACAGGATTCAGTCCATGCCCTGCATATGCATTGGACAAGACACTGTGGAGAGGGTCAGCAGCTTCAGGTTCCTTGGAATAATAATCTCAGGTGGACATAGGACCGCTTTTGCCAGAGTAAAATGCAATACACCCTTTCATTATATGGCAGCTTCAAGAGCTTCTTCTTCTTCTTCTTCTTTTCCTTTCGGCTTTTCCCTTCAGGGGTCACCACAGTGAATTATCTGCCTCCATCTCACCCTATCCTCCGCATATTCTTCTCTTACACCAACTACCTTCATGTCCTCCTTCACCATATCAATAAATCTTTTCTTTGGTCTTCCTCTAGGCCTTCTGCCTAGTAGTTGCAACCTCAGCATCCTACTACCAATATACTCACTATCCCTCCTCTGTACATGTCCAAACCATCTCAATCTAGCCTCTCTGACTTTGTCTCCAAAACTAAAAAAAATAATAACCTTACACTGCATACTTCTTCAGAAAGACAAAGTTTACAATGAATAACCCTGCACTGCCACTAGTAGTGACTTAGCTCAGTCCACCTATGCCTTACATGATTCAAGGACAGCTTTTATGTCAGTGCTATTGTATTTTTCAACATATTGATGATGCAAGTAGATAAGGAGACTTGGTGGTGGAATGAGGAAGTGCAGGAGTGTGTACAAAGGAAGAGGTTAGCTAAGAAAAAGTGGGACATAGAGAGGACCGAAGGGAGTAAACAGGAGTACAGGGAGACACAGCGTAAGGCGAAAGTAGCAGTGGCTAAGGCCAAACAGAGGGCGTATGATGACTTGTATGATAGGTTGGACAGTAAAGAGGGAGAAAATGATCTATACAGGTTGGCACAGCAGAGAAATAGAGATGGGAAGGATGTGCAGCAAGTTAGATTGATAAAGGACAGAGAGGGAAATGTGTTGACTGATGACACAAGTGTGCTGGGAAGATGGAAAGAGTACTTTGAAGAGCTGATGAATGAAGAAAATGAGAGAGAAAAAAGAGTAGAAGAGGTGACCATTGAGGAGCAGGATGTAGCAAAGATCAGTAAGGGTGAAGTGAGAAGGGCATTGAAGAGGATGAAGAATGGAAAGGCAGTTGGTCCTGATGACATACCTGTGGAGGTATGGAAGTGTCTAGGAGAGGTAGCAGTAGATTTTCTGACAAGAACATTCAACAAGGTCCTAAAGAGTGAGCAGATGCCGGAAGAGTGGAGGAGAAGTGTGCTGGTGCCCATTTTTAAGAACAAGGGAGACGTGCAGAGTTGCGGCAACTACAGAGGGATAAAGTTGATGAGCCATACGATGAAGTTATGGGAAAGAATAGTGGAAGCTAGACTAAGGGCAGAGGTCAGCATTTGTGAACAACAGTTTGGTTTCATGCTAAGAAAGAGCACCACATATGCAGTGTTTGCTTTGAGGATGTTAATAGAGAAGTACAGAGAAGGTCAGAAGGAGCTGCATTGTGCCTTTGTGGATCTGGAGAAAGCATATGACAGGATGCCAAGAGAAGAACTGTGATATTGTATGAGGAAGTCTGGAGTGGCAGAGAAGTATGTTAGAGTGGTGCAGGACATGTATGAGAGATGTAAGACAGTGCTGAGGTGTGCTGTCGGTGTGACAGAAGAGTTCAAGGTGGAGGTGGGACAGGCTGACAGACGAGGTGAGACAAGAATCTCCATGGACTATGATGTTTGCAGATGACATTGTGATCTGTAGTGAGAGCAGAGAACAAGTGCAGGAAAATCTAGAGAGGTGGAGGTATGCCCTGGAAAGGAGAGGAATGAAGGTTAGCCTCAGAAAATCAGAATACATGTGTGTGAATGAGAAGGACCCAGGAGGAACGGTGATGTTACAGGAAACAGAAATAACGAAGGTGGAGGATTTTAAGTACTTAGGCTCAACAATCCAGAGCAATGGAGAGTGTGGAAAAGAGGTGAAGAAGCGTGTGCAGGCAGGCTGGAATGGTTGGAGAAAAGTGTCCGGTGTGATGTGCGATAGGAGAGTGTCAACAAGAATGAAGGGAAAAGTGTACAAGACGGTGGTGAGGCCAGCGATGTTGCATGGCTTAGAAACAGTGGCGCTGAGGAAAAGGAAGGAGGCAGAGCTGGAGGTCGCGGAGATGAAAATGTTGAGGTTCTCTCTGGGAGTAACAAGGATGGATAGGATCAGAAACGAGTATATCAGAGGGACAGCCCAAGTAAGCTGTTTTGGAGACAAAGTCAGAGAGGCAAGATTGAGATGGTTTGGACATGTAGAGAGGAGGGATAGTGAGTATATTGGCAGTAGGATGCTGAGGTTGGAATTACCAGGCAGAAGGCCTTGAGGAAGTCCAAAGAAGAGATTTATGGATGTGGTGAAGGAAGATATGAAGGTCGTTGGAGTCAGAAAAGAAGATGCAGAGGACAGGGTGAGATGGAGGCGGATGATTTGCTGTGGCGACCCCTGAAGGGAGCAGCCGAAAGTAAAAGAAGAAGAAGAAGAAGATGTACATGTAACATTCTTTTACATGTTAGTTTTCATGAACAGCTCGCCAGATCATCAACACACACAAACATTTACATTAGTATCCAGGAAAATTTTAAAACAGTCAATGAGCCTAGTGTGGATGTCTTTGAACTTGGTAAGAAAACCAGAATACCTGAAGGAAAGCCACACACACACACACACACACACACACACACACACACACACACACACATACACAGGAAAAACAGGCAAACTCCACATCCAACAGGACTTTAATATAAACGTCTTTTCTTCTCCAGGTGTGACAGTGTGAAGTGGAGTGTAAAGGAAAGGTAATTTATTACCATACACAGTTCAAAATAATTCATGACTATTAATATTTCAAAAGGGGGAAAGCTTGGTTCTTATAACCACATAGTTACTAATTAAATAACTTCTAAAATAAAAATCAACTAAAAACTTTGAAAACTGATGCCCTGGGGCAGAGTTTTGTTTAGATTTTTTCAGGGGTAAAATGCTAAATGGTAAAGTGGGTGCCGGATGGTTCATAAGGTATGGACACCTCAATATTCTAAATAATATTTAAAATAATATTAATTATATATATATATATATATATATATATATATATATATATATATATATATATATATATATATATATATATATATATATATACACACACACACACACACACACATATATATATATGACAGATATATTATCTTTTGATTGATATTATATATAAATACACACACACACACATATACATGAGAGATGAGAGAGAGAGATTTCCTTTCGGCTTTTTTCCCATTATCAGGGGTCGCCACAGCGAATGATTCGCACGTTTTGATTTGGCATAGGTTTTTATGTCGGATGCCCTTCCTGACACAACCCTTTAGCAAGGGACAGAAACACGCTGATGGCTTTTCTTGATGGCTGTGCATGCTACTCTTTTCGAAAGTCAGCAATGATTCTTTTACATGCCTCTCACCATAGACAGTGGGAGACATAGCCAGCCTTGGATAACCCAGTTAGCTGCACTGGAGGGGACAATGACAACCTTGTGGAGAATGGGACTTGAACCCACACGTAATTTTCAACCCTAAAAGAGCTTTTTTGAAAGGGTAACCATCGGGTACCAGTGAGCACCCAACCGTTGCAGGACTCTGCCTTAGGCAGATTCTCCCATCATTCATGTAAAAGCAGGATTAACTACCCCTGGAAGCCCAGAGTGTTTCCGATGTGAGTAAATAAGCGGCATTTTCATTTCGCAGTTGAGCCGCGAGTTACCGACCCCAATATAATGCAATGCAAAGTAAATACTGTATAATGCAATACGTCTCCCTAGTGGGCATTTTTGAAAACTACAGTGCTGTGTGCTTTCTCTCTCTCTCTCTCTCTCTCTCTCTCTCTCTCTCTCTCTCTCTCTCTCTTTCTATATATATATATATATATATATATATATATATATATATATATATATATATATAGTATAATGTTTATATTTTATTATCAATAAATATCACAGTAAAAAATTAAGTTTTTCTTAATCATTACTACGTTTTACTACGTTAATACTGTATTAATGAGTAAGACTGTCTATAGAATGTGTTTAAGAAGCCTATTTTAGCGCATGTAATAGATACATAGTATTTTACTTCCGGTTGATCATTTGCACATGGAATATGACAAATGGGGTTTTACTTCCAGGTACAGAACTCACGGATTATCTTCATTCGCGGGAGGGGCGGAACGAAATCTCCGCGAATAACGAGGGCCTACTGTATATTCTTCTTCTTTTCTTTTTTTGCCTTTTCCCAGTTCTCGAGAGTCACCACAGCGAATCATCTGTTTCGCACATTTGATTTGGCAGAGGATTTTACATTGGATGCCCTTCCTGTCACAACCCTTTTAGCAAGAGACAGAAACGTTTTTTCTTTGCAGCCTTCTCTTTACGAAAGTCAGCAATGGTTCTTTTACATGGCTCTCACCATAGACATTGAGAGACATGGTCCGCCTTTGATAACCCAGTTAGCTGCACTGGGGGGACAGTGACAACCCTGTGTGGACTCGAACCCCCAACCTTAGGATCAGCGATCCTGCGATATATATATATATATATATATATATATATATATATATATATATATAAATATATATATATATATGATTTTCTGAGTAGATCCTTCCGTAGGAGAGTGCTCAATACTTTTTGGTAGAGCAAATAACAATAAAAATAATATATATTATTATTATATAATATATATATATATTTTTTTTTTTTTTTGTGAACCACAAAATAATTACCACCAGACTTTCATGCAACTGCAAAAATGGGTGATCAACAACACTGTTCCCACCAAAGGGTATGTTAATATTTTTTGATACAAAATTAGTGAAGTGAAATAAAAAAGTTAAAAAATTAAATAAATTTTAAAAAGTAAAAAAAAGTTAGTAGTGTAAGTTAATGTTAAGTGCTATTCTTAAGTTCAGATGTACATACTGTATTGTGTATTGACTTATTGTTTATTCTTGTTTTATTATTATTTATTTTTAATTACAGTATTATTAATGTTACTGCACATGTGTTGTTATTGTGAAATGTTTATTGTTATATGTTTCTCTTAAATATATTGCATCAAAAATACATGTTTGTGGCAGGTTATGAGTTTGGAAGGGGGCTGGAGTGGATTAATTGGTTTTCTATTGTTTCCTATGGGAATTTTTGTTCCATGTAACAAACGTTTCCACTTACGGTCTTGCTCTCAGAATGGATTAATTTCATAAGTCGAGGTACCACTGTATTTACTATATGCAACTTATAGTGGGTGATTCTTTTTATGTACCCACTGCACTTACTGCTCAGTTATATAAGCTCACATGAAGCTTTTTGTTTTAATCTAAGTGTTGCTGTACTGCTGGTGTTGTGGCTATATATATATATATATATATATATATATATATATATATATATATATATATATATATATATATTTTTTTTTTTTTTTTTTTTTTTTTTTTTTTTTTTTTGTATAGTAAGAAAAGGGGTTTTTTTGAAGGGAAGGGGATTATGCTGAGTGTGAGAGAGACTTTGGTACTGATGCGAAGCATACTTATTGTAAGTTCTCCTGCTGTCATCTTAAGTTGTCTACTGTGCTATTATAGATGGGTGACAGAAAAGATAAAGTGATTAAGGGACCGTAATTTCCGGGCTATACGCCAATACATTTTTCACACGCTTTGAACCCCGTGACTTAAACAATAATGAGGCTAATCTATAGATTTTTGTGAGCTAATGGCCTCCAGTGGGTGCTCTAGCAAGAAGTGCAAAAGTGAGACAGATACTTGCGACTTATAAAGAGGTGCGGCCTATGTACAAATTCTTTTTTTCTTTTTAAATTTAGTTGGTGCGGATTATATTCAGGTGCATTCAATAGTCTGGAAATACGGTATTTTAATTTTTTTGTATGCCAATTCTAAAACTAAAAGATGTTTTAAATGTGACTAAGAGACTGTTATTTGTGTGTTTGTCTACACATCAAAGAATCCCCTTCTCCTGCAATGGCACAGTTTTTCATTTTACAAATAAAGAGATCCTGCAACTCATCTGATCATGTATTCTAGCACTTACCCACTGGATCAAATCCCTTCTACAATACTCAAGACCGTCTCCTTTTACCACCCCTATCATTAATAACTTGATATCATCTAGATTCATACCAACCGCATTCAAAACTTCCAAGTTTCTACACTTCCCGAAGAAAGCCTCTTTCGATCCATCAGACATCAGCAACTACACCCTAGTATGACTTCTGTTTTGATTTAAAATTCAGAATGTACTATTCTTAATCGATTGTCATTAGAGTCTTGCAAAACAACCTCCAAGAACTAAATCAGTCTGGCTTCAAAGTAGCACATACCACAGAGATTTCCCTTTTGTTTGTCACAGTGAAGCCACATGCAGAAAGATATAATCAGTCCCCATCTTTCCCAACTATTTAGTAGTATTTTATACTGTCAAACACAAGACTCTCTTGTCCAGCCTCAGGAGTCTTGGAATTTGTGTTTCAGCTTGGCAATGGCTTGCTTCTTACCTGGAAGGTTGCTCATATCACATTACATGAAGGTAATCCACATATGCTAAATGCAGACTCTCCAGTGGCATCCCCCGTTGGTCTACTTCTGTTCTCCATTTTTACTAGGTGATTTGTTGAAGTCATCTCCTCTCATTGGGTTCTCATACCACTGCTATGCAGATGACATTTAACACGTGCTCTCTTTTCCTTCCTCAGACACTGATGATGCTGAAAAATTATCCCAGCAAGACTGAACTGCTCTTCATCCCAGCTGACTCATTTACACATTAGGATTTTGTCATTTCCAACTATTTAGTTAACAATTAGTCAGTGCAGAAACCTTTGAGCTAACAATGGGCAATTGCCTATCCTTCTTCTCTAGTGCCAATCTTCCTTGATCATGTCAATTTCTGCTCTTCAACATCTCAAGGATACATCCATTTTTTTCAACTAATGCCACTCAGGTACTTGTTCAATCCTGTGTCATTTCAAGGCTAGACTACTGCAATTCATTCCGAGCAGGTCTGCCTCCGAGCATGATTCAACCTCTTCAGCTAATCTGGAATGCAGTGGCATAGCTTCCTTTAACGTTTCCAAATTCTCCCATACCACTCCACTGCTATGCTTTCACCAGTGGCTTCCTTTAGATTTAAATCTCTTATGCCTGACTACACTCTGCACTGCACTGTATTCTTTCCAATTCTGCATCACTCACTGCTAGACTGGCTCTCTCTTTCATTAAAGGAAATTTATTATTAATATACTCTTTTCTGCTCTGGTATCTAGGTAGAGGAATGCACTGACTCTAGATGTCAGACGGCTGAGTCACAAGGTGTCTTCATATCATATGATTTCTGAGTACTCTGATTGGTACTATGTGTATACAAAATAAATAAATAAAAATAACTATCTACTGGGCACAGTGGTGATCTGGTGGTAGGGTGCTGGATTATTGATCCCAAGTGTGTCAGTTCATACCACACTATCAGCGTGTTGTCATTGCAGTTCATCCAGTGCAGTTAACTGGATTATCCATGCAGGCCATGTCTCTCACTGTCTGTGGTGAGAGGCATGTAAAAGACGCCTTTCTGACTTTTGTAAAGGGTATGCTGCATAGCCATCAGCATGTTTTTTCCCTGCAATAAGCTGTCCAGGGTGTAGTCACCCTTCGCCCAGAGATGGCTGAGAAGGGCACCAGTCTCCCCGTGACCCTAATTAGGATTAAGCAGTTCAGAAAATGGATGAATGGATGAACTTAGCCTGTGTCCTACTTAACCAGTATCAAGATATATTCACTTATAGTCACTTCTGTAATTTGCTCTGAAAATGGGTGTGTATCAAATGCTGTAAATGTTAATTTAAATGTAAGGTAAAGTCCATTGGGGCTTTTTACACCTGAGCCATAGTGGCTCATTGGACCGGTGCTTATCCTCGGTTTCCATAGCGTGAAGTGACCAGGAGTTCAACTCCTCCTGGATGGGATGTTAGTCCATCGCAGGTTACCTTCCCAGTACATTTTACTGGTACCCGTTTATCCTGCTGGGTGAACAGAGGCACACTTGTGGTTCAGACCTTGCCTAGGTGTCTTAGCACAGTGAGGGTCTAACTAGGATTTGAACACGCAACCTCCCAATCATGAGCGCAGCACCCTAACCACTACACCACCAGCCCCAATTAATTTAAATGGTGAGCTTTCCAGGGTGTACTCCGCCCTCACTTGGAGTTGGCTGGGATGGGCGCCAGCCTCCGCGCAACCCTAATTAGGATTAAGCGGTTACAGAAAATGAAATGAAATGAAATGTTAAGTGAGGTATGCCTTAAAATACACATACAAAAATGTTGACCTTTATTTAAATGTGAAATCAGCCTTTTTTACAGTGAATTTTTTTATAATTTTATTATTATTAAATTTACATGCCAAATCTTACCTTTAAATGTTTTCAGATAGAGAGAAATCCAAAGTAAGAAAAGGATTCTAATTAAATTAAGTGCTGAACAAGTCGCTGCTTCGGTAATATACCCTGAAAGAAAGATCAAATAATTAATTAATTAATATGTTGCAGCTAAAAAAATATATATCAAAAAAGACCAAGAAGGCATACAGAACTGTATCAAACAACTTTAGCTCTAAGTTTAAATTATTATTAAGAATTTGTATTCCCTTTATTCTATAGGACTTTAAAGGTTAGTGCTATCTTTCGGGTTTTTTTTTTCCATGTGACCTCATTGGCAGTACAGCAGATGAGATTTCCTTTTCAGCTTTTTTCCCTTTATCAGGGGTCACCACAGTGAATGATTCACATGTTTGGCATAGGTTTTTATATTGGATGCCCTTCCTGACACACCCTTTAGCAAGGGACAGAAACACGATGACGGCTTTGCAGCCTACTCTTTATGAAAGTCAGCAATGGTTCTTTTACATGCCTCTCACCATAGACAGTGAGAAACATGGCCAGCCTTTTGATAACCCAGTTAGCTGCACTGAGGGGACAGTGACAATGTTGTGGAGAGTGGGACTCGAACCCCCAACCTTAGGATCAGTGATCCAGCACCCTATACCACCAGGCCACCACTTCCCCTTTTGGCAGTACAGCAATGCATTCTCAATGTAGCAGGGCTATCCACAGTACCGTATTTTCCAGACTGTATGTCACTCAGGAATACACATCGCATCGGCCAAAAAAAATCCATACTTAAAAAAAAAAACAAATACAAGTTGCACTGGACTATAAGTCGCAAACTCATGGAAACTGTCTACCTTGGCTTGGAAATCCGCTGGCAGTTTTTGTGACATTATGGTCCTCGCTCTGATAGAGAGGCGGTCACATTGCATGAAGCGGTAACACCAAGAAAGTCCTCACGCAAAGTCATTTATATTCATCTCCTTTACAACTACCTGGACATGGTGACGCAACTGCACTGTTGACAAGCCTCTCCCTGAGGCACATTGCTCAAGCCCCCATGTGTGAACTGGTTCCTCTACCTGTAAACTTTTATTGTTATTGTTTTATTATTAAATTGGTTTGGGTCTCATCTGGCAGGTAGACATTGCTTGAGGTGTGCCAGGACCAGTCACTCAAAGCACTCCATCACAATGGGTGTTTTAGGGCTGTAGTCATTCAGGCATGTCGGAGAGGAGTGTTTTAGCACTGGCACTATAGAACTGGTCTTGAAGCACCCTGATACTGCTGCTTAGGTGAGAGACAAGTTGAAAGGTCTGTGAAGACCCCTATGAGCTGCTCAGCACAAGCTCTGAGCACATGTCCAGGAATACCGTCAGGGCTAGTAGACTTATGCGTGTTAATTCAGCTAAGTACATTATGGACATCTATGGGGGAGAGTGTAAGGGTCTGATGGTCATTCGGAGGCTTGGTCTTTATAGCTTTGTCCTTGTCGAAACGAGCATAAAAGTCATTTAGCTCATTGAGAAGTGACACGTTAATAGAGTTGGTGTGGAGTTGCTGGGCTTGTAGTTGGTGATGGCATGAATGCCCGCCCACATGCGTCAGAGGTCAAAATTGACAAAGTATTCCTCAACCTTCAGCTTGTGGTCATGCTTGGCCTTTTGATATAACTCTTCAGGTCCGCCCTGGCTGTAGTGTAGGGTACGTGATGATCTGTTCCTCTGTGGTAACACTGTCATTTGTGGTGTTGATGTATTCCAGTATTAAATGAGTGTAAGATAATATCTGTATTTGAGCCACAGGTGGCCTGAGAGGCAAACATACTCCAATCTGTGTCATTACACCTGTCCTGGAGTATACAGTCTATCCGTGCTGGCCATATCTTGGTGGTCTTCACAAAGTTGATGAGTGTTGCGTACTTAGGGGTGAGAAGCAAAGAAAGGTGATCAGATTTTCCCAGGTGGAGGATGTAGGTTGCTATGTAGGCTCCAGCGATGTCAGTTTAAACATGGTCCAAGGTTTTGAGCCCTCTGGTGTGGCAAAATCATGTTGGTTGAATTTGGCAAGCATTGACTTGAGGTTGGTGTGGTTAAAGTAACCCAAATTACTCAACACTCGGTTTAATGGACTAATAGGGGGAACAGTGGTCCGAAGTACCCGATTGTCCAAAGTTTCCGAATCCATATATTTCAACGATTACGTCACGAAAAACTTTTACTTAAGCATACTATTTAATCTGCAAATGTAAATACGGTATACTCTGTAAATGTACCCCATAAGATCAGGGGTCGGGAACCTTTTTGTTTAAGAGAGCCAAAAAAAGACATTTTAAAATCTAATCCTCTGAGAGCCATATATATATATATATATATATATATTATATACCGTATATATCAGGGGTCGAGAACCTATAGCTCGCGAGCCAGATGTGGCTGTTTTGATGACTGTATCTGGCTCTCAGATAAATCAAGTGGCCTTTCTTAACAGAATAACGAATACTGTACATAATTTAACTGTCATTTAAATTAAGATACAAAAAAGCAATCAAATAAAACAAAAACAACTGAATCTCACGCATTTAAATCTATACATCTATTTTCAATGCCACGTCACTGTGGCGCAGCGAAGAGCCAATCCTTTCTGTCTGCCAGTATGCGGGCGAGTCCGACTGGCAAGCAAACACAAATGGACAGACATGGAAAAAGTTCAACCCGCAGAGCAGCTGATTGCCAAAACTTGGGACGCGCTCACTTTCGGAAACAACGGCCCGCGTCCGGACGATCTGGACTAGTCGAACGTGACAGATTTTGTCCATTGAATCCGAAATCCGTTAAAGCGAAGTCTGTAAAACTGAGGCATGAGTGTACAATGAATGTAGCCTCTGGGTGTGCAGTTTGATGGTTGCTAATAGCTGCATGAAGTTCAGTCATAGCAAGCTTAGCATTAGAATCCAGCGGTATATACTGTATACAGCTGTTATTACTGTATAATTAAACTCCCTCAGCAGATAGAAATGTCTACACTTAACCATAAGAAACTCTAGGATAGTTGAGAAGAGTCTTTCATCAGTGACAGAGTTGGTACACCAAACCTTGTTGGCATAAATGCACAGTCCTCCACCTTTTGACTGACTGGATTTATCTGCTATTCTGTCTGCCCAGAGAATGTGGCGTCCGGCCAGCCCCATAGCATTGACAGGTATTCCGCTGTCCAGCCATGTTTCCATGAATATCCTTCTAGATACATTATAGTCGGCCGAGTCGCTTGAGTAGTGTCAAGTATATGTACTGATGTTATGTCAAAAGGCTCGTCTATCTACAGATTTTCTATTAGGTAGAGCACAGGAGACACCTTGGTCAGCACAAGATTGGGTGGAGAAACACCTGAACTGACTGAGATTAGTTTCTGATTCGGAAAAAGGAATACCTCCACCAGGCAGTGTGTGGGGCCGGTGGCGTAGTGGTTAGGGTGCTGCGCTCATGATCAGGAGGTTGTGAGTTCGAATCCCACTGAGACCCTCACTGTGCTAAGACCCCTAGGCAAGGTCTCAACCACAAGTGTGCCTCTGTTCACCCAGCAGTATAAATGGGTACCAGTAAAATTTTATGGGAAGGTAACCTGTGATGGACTAGTGTCCCATCCAGGGGGAGTTGAACTCCTGGTTGCTTCACGGTATGGAAACCCGGGATAAGTACCGGCCTGATGAGCCACGAGGCTAAGCCACTAGGCTCGGGCGTAAAAACCCAACAGACTTACCTTTTACCACCAGGCAGTAGAGAAACCAACTGAGTAGAGAGCCAACTGAGAGCACTGATCCTGCACCTGGAACATTTGTTTACCAGAAAAATCAGCCTATTTGTTGCGCTAAAATTTAGGACAAATGGGACTCGGTTGTGTATGTGATTATAGAAAATATATATGATGCTGGACATTGGTGCTTCAGTTAGAAATACTTTTGTGTCCCATTCTGATAATAATCAAGTTGTTCAGATGTCTCAGGCAATGCAGCCATGAGGGGGGGCACAAGTCAGTGTTCATCCTCACGCCAGTGGCAAGCCCGGATAAATGCAGACGGTTGTGTCAGGAAAGGCATCCAACGTAAAACACTTGCCAAAATTTGTTATGCGGATCATCAATATGAATGTCATACCGGATCGGTCGAGGCCTGGGTTAACAACGACCACCATCAGTGCTGTGAACCAAGCTGGTAAAAACTGGGCTACTGTTGGTGGAAGAAGGAGAGGCGGGAGTTGTGTCCATAGGCAGAGAGAGAAGAGGAAAGGCACGAGTCTAGGACTGAGAATAGGGACTTTGAATGTTGTAACTATGACAGAAAAAGCTAGAGAGCTGGCTGACATGATGCAGAGGAGAATGGTGGACATACTGTGTGTTCAGGAGACCAGGTGGAAAGGTAGCAAGGCTAGAAGCTTAGGAGCAGAGGGGGTTTAAGCTGTTTTTTAATGGTGTGGATGGGAAGAGAAATGGAGTAGGAGTCATCTTGAAGGAGGGGTTTGTCAGGAATGTTCTAGACATGAAAAGAGTGTCAGACAGAGTGATGAGTCTAAAGTTAGAAATTGAAGGCGTGATGTTCAATGTTGTTTGTGCTTATGACCCACAGGCAGGATGTGAGCCAGAAAAGAAGAAGAGATTCTGTAGTGAGTTAGATGTTTTGGAGACAAAGTCAGAGAGGCTAGATTGAAATGGTTTGAACATGTACAGAGGAGGAATAGTGAATATATTGGTAGTAGGATGCTGAGGATGGAACTGCCAGGCAGAAGGCCTAGAGGAAGACCAAAGAGAAGATTTATGGATGTGGTGAAGGAGGACATGAAGGTAGTTGGTGTAAGAGAAGAAGATGCAGAAGATAGGGTGAGATGGAGGCAGATGATTCGCTGTGGTGACACCTGAAGGGAACAGCCAAAAGGAAAAGAAGAAGAAGTTCAGATGTCTCAGGCAATGTTTTGTTCAATCATTTTTTACTCATTTATTTAAAAAAATGAACAGTTCTTTGGGTAAACAAAATGGCCGCAACTTCAAAGTTAGATGTTCTCCATTCCCAGAGCAAGGTTTAAAGATAATCTACAGTCAGTCAGTACACCAGGTTTATTTAACGAGAATCCGCCGTTCTTCCGCCGTGGTTCTTGTTGCTAGCCGCTGTGCTCCAGTCCTCTCTGAAGGCTGTTTAGCTGGCTGGTGTAGTCGCCTCGTTGGGTGTACTCTACTCGAGCCATGTTTCACAGAAACATAGCATGGAGCAGTCCTGTAGATCCCTCTGCGCTGCAATCCGAGCATGAAGCTGGTCCATCTTGTTTTGCAGAGACTGAACATTTTCAAGCTTCCACTGCTAACCAAGCGCCGGAGTCGTCATTCAGAGCCCCCTTGCCTGCCACGTCTCTGCCCGGGTTTATTGTTATCCGGGGTGCGGCTAACATTGAGCTACCATAGCATATTAGCTCAGGATAGGGGGTGAGCGTGCTCAGTTCTAAATGTCCAAGGACTGTGCTCTCATAGCTGTAGTAAAGTCGTATGGTCATAGACAAGCATAGTGCAAAAAAGCAAACGAACAAAAACAACATTTAAAACAAACAAAGAAACAATTTGACTCTGAGAACTCCATGACGTTGCCTTCTAGGAAGGGCCATCTTGACCATTGACTTATTTACTGCAAACTTGTGATATTGACTTTATTCCTAAACTGTGGCCATTTTGTTGTGGATTTTATTTTTCTTGTCTCAAGGTGAACTACATTGGACTCTTACTGGCCCTTGGTGTATCTTTCACATTACTGCACTTGCCTCTCTTCATAATTATAATTATAATTATTTATCCATTAAGTTGTCCATTTGCCCTGTATGTGTTGTAATTAATAAAGTCTGTCATATTTGTTTTTTACTCCTTGGCCTCCTTTCCAATTCATCGTCATCATCATCATCATCATCATCATCATCATCATCATCATCATCTTCGGCTTAGTCCGAGGTCAGATCGTGGTGACAACCAGAACGCCCTACCCCCAAAGAACGCCCCAGAAGATAACCCAAGGGACATAGTCGAAAGCCTTCTCCAGATTCACAAAACACATGGACAGATTGGGCAAACTCCCATGCCCCCTCCAGGATCCTGTAGATCGTATAGAGTTGATCAAGAGTGCCGCGGCCAGGATGAAAACCATATTATTCCTCCTGAATCCAAGGTTCAACTATCAGTCGGATCCTCCTTTCCAGCAACCCCAGCATAGATTTTCATGATAATTAGAACACACACCCTCCAGTAACCCTTTTAAAAAGGGGGACTACCGCCCCGCTTTTTGACTACTTCAGTGACCTCAGCTCCAGTGATGGGGACCCCCACCCATACCCCCAGGGTCTTCCCACCCTCAGGGTCTTCCTTTCCTATTCATTCTCTACAATTACTGATTCATGAAAGTGAAGTTGATCACAGTATTTCTATCCACCATTGTTGGCTTCTACATCTGTATAATGCTGTTGGATGATAATGGAATAATATTTTTGAGTTACAACTGCAACCTTAGTTCTCTGGCAGCACAAATGAGGTATTCCACATAACAAAACAACGTGTAAAATATTCCTTCAGTTTGTTTCTTTTTAAGACCACTTCTCCTTGATTTTGATGCATTGGCTTAACTTTTCTGAGAGGTTTTACTGCTGTGCTACTCCTACTCTAATGCTTCACTTTGATCATTTAATATATTTTGCTTTATTGTGAATAAAACATGCTTTTTTTTAGATCCAAAGTCATTGTATTCTGTTTTTATTTACATTTTACAGCGCATCCCAACTTCATAAGAATTGGGGTTGTTCATTTTTATATTAAAAGGCTAAATTAATATTTCTAACATATTTCATTAACTTTGACAAGGGATATGAGAGAGAGAGAGAGCGAGAGAAAGAAAGCGAGAGAGAGTATGAATGAATGAATGAATGAATGAAGTTTAACGGTACTTTTAACACATATAGTGTGTTATACTGTTCTAAACATGGTTATTTTATATTAAGTATAATGACAAAGAGTTCAATTTCAAATCTCAAATGAAGCTAAGGTAAACCAAATCATTTTCTTCGAACAATCAATTTTCGCGTAAAACCCAATTGAAAGGTGAAAAATTAATATTAATAAAAACGAGTCTGGCTAAGAATGTGCATTCCTATACATTTCCAACCAACAGTAAAAGTCTGTTGTATTTAAGCGGAATTGCAGCACTCTAGCAATAGAATTCATGATAACTATACCACAAATTCAGAATTTATAATACATTTCAATATCTTTTCAAAACTGCAGGATTACTGAAGCATTAAATTTAGTAAAAAGATCATACAAGTTGTTCACGTTAAAATGCTGGAACCTAATCTCAGCAAAATCTGTGCAATCTATTAAAATGTGCTTGACAGTCAGGGGAACTGAACAAGTGTCACACATAGGCACAGGCTCCCCTTTCGAGAGAGAGAGAGAGAGAGAGAGAGAGAGAGAGAGAGAGAGAGAGAGAGAGAGAGTGAGAGAGAGAGAGAGATTACATTCCTTTTTTTTGCTAATTCTGGATTTTACTGTGATACAGTTGTAAATGTTGGTTGGAAGTCCTACTCTCCACAAGGTTGTCACTGCCCCCCACCCCCACCCCCACCCCACCCCCCCCAGTGCAGCTAACTGGGTTATCAAAGGCGGGCCATGTCTCTCACTATCTATTGTGAGAGGCATGTAAAAGAACCATTGCTGACTTTCGTAAACACTAGGCTTCAAAGCCGTCAGCGTGTTTCTGTCCCTTGCTAAAGGGTTGTGTCAGGAAGGGCATCCGATGTAAAAACCTATGTGAAATCAAATGTGTGAATCATTCGCTGTGGTGACCCCTGATAAAAGAGAAATAGCCGAAAGGAAATCTCCATCAGAGTTGTAAATATTTTAAATTGTAAAACCAATACTTACCCTCAGTAACACCCCAAAGGATGAAGACAATGGCCAAAGTAATATTCGGCAAAAGGACATGTGCATACTGTAAAACCTGGGCCCTTCTGCTGTTATCTAGAAACACATAAGAACATTTATATAAAGTTTACTTTTTATAAATTCAACTATAACCATGCCAAACTTTTGAAATGATAAAATGAAGATCAGACTTACCTTTAAATTTTAAAGATGTATAAGATAGGCAGCCAAGGATAGGTGATCCAATTATAAATCCAAGTATACATAAAACAAAAATTCCAATATGCATGAAGTGAAAACCTGTGTGGCAGAAGCATGAAATAACTGCTAAATGGTTTTATAATTGATTAGCTAACACAATGTGACATTGGAACACAAATATAAATACAGTAAAATATACAAAACCTAATCTCGACCCGTAGTAGCTACCCAACTATAAATCAATATCAAAAATCCTTGTTATCTCTAAGATCTTAGAAAAGGCTGTGGGGCAGAATTTATGTTCTAGAAGGAGGAGTTGGTCAGGAATGTTCTAGAAGTGAAAAGAGAGTCAGACAGAGTGAGGAGTCTCAAATTGGAAATTGAAGGTGTGATGTTCAATGTTGTTAGTGCTTATGCCCCAGTGGCAGGATGTGAGCTAAAAGAGAAGGAGAGATTCTGGAGTGAGTTAGATGAAGTGATGTGGAGTACCCCCAGAGGTGAAAGGGTGGTCATTGTTGCAGACTTCAATGGACATGTTGGTGCAGGCAACAGAGGGAATGAGAAAGTGATGGGCATGTTTGGTATCCAGGACAGGAACCCGGAAGGACAGATGTTGATCAATTTTGCAAAAAGGATGGAAATGGCTGTGGTGAATACTTTCTACCAGAAGAGACAGGAGCATAACGTGACTTATAAAAGTGGAGGTAGGAACGCACAGGTAGACTACATCTTGTGTAGACGAAGCAGTTTGAACGAAGTCAGCGACTGCAAAGTAGTAGTGGGTGAGAGTGTTACCAAACAGCATAGGATGGTGGTGTGCAGAATGACGCTGATGGTGAGGAAGGTGAAGAAGGCAAAGGCAGATCAGAAGGCAAAGTAGTGGAAGCTGAAAAAGGAACAGGGTCGTGTTGTCTTCAAGGAGGAGTTAAAACAGGCCTTGGGTGGTCAGGAAGTGCTTCCAGATGAGTGGACAACCACAGCAAATGTGATCAGGGAGACAAGTAGGAGAGTACTTGGTATGTCCTCTGGAAGGAAACTAGATAAGGAGACTTGGTGGTGGAATGAGGAAGTGCAGGGGTCTGTACAAAGGAAGAGGTTAGCTAAGAATAAGTGGGACATTGAGAGGACCGAAAAGAGTAAACAGGAGTACAGGGAGACACAGCATAAGGTGAAAGTAGCAGTGGCTAAGGCCAAACAGAGGGAGTATGATGACTTGTATGATAGGTTGGACATTAAGGAGGGAGAAAATGATCTATACAGGTTGGCACAGCAGAGAGATAGAGATGGGAAGGACGTGCAGCAAGTTAGAGTGATTAAGGACAGAGAGGGAAATGTATTGACTGATGACAGAAGTATGCTGGGAAGATGGAAAGAGTACTTTGAAGAGCTGATGAATGAGGAAAATGAGAGAGAGAGAAAAGAGTAGAAGAGGTGACCGTTGAGGAGCAGGAAGAAGCAAAGATTAGTAATGATGAAGAGTGGAAAGGCAGTTGGTCCTGATGATATACCTGTGGAGGTATAGAAGTGTCTAGGAGAGGAAGCAGTAGATTTTCTGACAAGAACATTCAAAAAGGTCTTAGACAGTGAGCAGATGCTGAAGGAATGGAGGAGAAGTGTGCTGGTGCCCATTTTTAAGAACAAGGGAGACGTGCAGAGTTGTGGCAACTATAGAGGGATAAAGTTGATAAGCCATATGATTAAGTTATGGGAAAGAATAGTGGAAGCTAGAGAAAGGACAGAGGTCAGCATTTGTGAACAACAGTTTGGTTTCATGCCAAGAAAGAGCACCACAAATGCAGTGTTTGCTTTGAGGATGTTAATAGAGAAGTACAGAGAAGGTCAGAGGGAGCTGCATTGTGCCTTTGTGGATCTGGAGAAAACATATGATAGGGTGCCAAGAGAACTGTGGTATTGCATGAGGAAGTCTGGAGTGGCAGATAAGTATGTTAGAGTGGTGCAGGACATGTATGAGAGATGTAAGACAGTGCTGAGGTGTGCTGTCGGCGTGACCGATGAATTCAAGGTGGAGGTGGGACTGCATCAAGGATCAGCTCTGAGCCCCTTCTTGTTTGCGATGGTGATAGGCAGGCTGACATACGAGGTTAGGCAAGAATCTCCATGGACTATGATGTTTGCAGATGACATTGTGATCTGTAGTGAGAGCAGAGAACAAGTGCAGGAAAATCTAGAGAGTTGGAGGTATGCCCTGGAAAGGAGAGGAATGAAGGTTAGCCTCAGAAAATCAGAATACATGTGTGTGAATGTGAAGGACCCAGGAGGAACGGTGATGTTACAGGGAGCAGGGATAAGGAAGGTGGAGGATTTTAAGTACTTAGGCTCAACAATCCAGAGCATTGGAGAGTGTGGAAAAGAGGTGAAGAAGTGTGTGCAGGCAGGTTGGAATGGTTGGAGAAAAGTGTCCAGTGTGATGTGCGATAGGAAAGTATCAGCAAGAATGAAAGGAAAAGTGTACAAGACGGTGATGAGGCCAGTGATGTAGTATGGTTTAGAAACAGTGGCACTGGGGAAAAGACAGGAGGCAGAGTTGGAGGTAGCAGAGATGAAAATGTTGAGGTTCTCTCTGGGAGTAACGAGGATGGATAGGATCAGAAATGAGTACATCAGAGGGACAGCCCATGTAAGATGTTTTGGAGACAAAGTCAGAGAGGCGAGATTGAGATGGTTTGGACATGTACAGAGGAGGGATAGTGAATATATTGGCAGTAGGATGCTGAGGTTGGAACTACCAGGCAGAAGGTCTAGAGGAAGACCAAAGAAGAGATTTTTGGATGTGGTGAAGGAAGACATGAAGGTCGTTGGGGTAAAAGAAGAAGATGCAGAGGACAGGGTGAGATGGAGGCAGATGATTTGCTGTGGAAACCCTGAAGGGTACAGCCGAAAGGAAAAGAAGGAGGTTAACCGTTTGTGCGTGGTGTTGAGGAATACAGTGGTTTGAGTGGTCACCCAAACCAAAAAGTGAGCAGCTTAGAGTAGACTATGATTACCTTTGAGGAAACAATGAGAAACACAGTTCTGTCCACACCTCACTCCCTGGTCTGCCAACAGTTAATGTTGGCAGATATTTGCCTATTTGTGTTGAATTTTTTACTGCTATTTTTTAAATAAACCAAGTACTGTAATTCACAGATTTTGAACTGTTTTATTTATAAACATAGACATGTCGCACCGGGACCACAGCATGAGATCATTTGCTTCTAATGTTGTTTTATTTTCTTGCTTATCAGTCTGCCAGTTTGCTTTTGCTTATGTAATGGTTTATGTTTCTTGGATCAGTGGATGTTCATTGATTTAGTGGATTCTAAACTGTATTTCGTCACTCTGTATGTATACTTGGGTAATGACAACAAAACTGAACCTAATCTAATCTGATATAATGTTGATTTAATCTGATTTAAGATTGTTTCCTACATATCCAGCAATTTTGTTATTTATTAAAATTCAGTTCTGCATTGCATTCTCCCTCAACCCTTTATTCATCACACATGACAATTTTTCTATTGTTTGTCCTGATTTTTTATTTCTTTTCCTGTTTGACATGTGAGAGAGAATATACACTTCTAACTAATAACCATAGACAGTTTTTCTCTCTTAAGCTTAGTACACCCCATATTACATTAGCCCCAATAGTAGTTCATTCCTGACTTATTAAAACTACCAGTTCAGTAGCATGTTTCCACATTTGTGTGTAAGAAACAATAACTTACCCAGCTGCTGCACTTCCACTGTTGTGTTTGCTGATAGCACCCCAAAGAATGCTTCACAAATATACAGCCCTTTGTCCTCAGTTCGAACACCCTTCAGTCTCAGTGAAAAGTTCCCTTTGTTTGTTTCTTGACTGCTGAAGAATTCTACTCTGTCCTGGTATCTTTCATGGGAAGAGTCTGCCAGGACCTTACCGTCTTGATAGAGCAGCACTAAGATATTTTCATCCATTCTCTTCCATGACACCTGTTCTATATATTTCGGTGGGATATGTGAGTTTATAGAGCAATTCAGGGTGATATCTTCACCTACATGTGCAGATATTTTGTGAGCTCCAGATACAATCAAGTACTCTGAAATGAGAAGTATTTAAAAATTTTCATCAAAAATAAAGTATTGACCTCAAATTTTCCTTTTTATGTCAAATATTTTTTCAAGAGCATTATTTCAATGAGGTGAAAAAATTACCCACCAATCTCCTGTATTTCAGTCAGACTTTCATCAGATTCCAGACTGGAGTGTACAATACACTTATAAACTCCTATATCTTCCAAGGTCACATTTTTAAGCCACAGAGAGAAATTTCCCTTGATGATCTCCTCAGGAAAGAAATGAGCTCTTTTATAATAACGCTGGTTCTGAGACTCTGATCGACTTGCTCCTTCTTGCCACAAGTGCACTAGAGTTTCAGAATCATTTCTTTTCCATTCTATTTCAAGTTCTTCCATTGGCAGAGGAGATTTTACAAAGCAGGGCAGCATCACTGGATGTCCCAGCTGGACACTGAGAGGGCCAGATGGACCATGAACATGGAACCCTAAAGGGAAGAAAAACACTTTTCAAAAGAGATTAACCTAATGTGCAAATTCCAGTCAGCATGTGACAAATTTGTTTCTTCTTCCCAAATTTGTGTGAGTTTACTCCACACAAGGCTACCAGTTTCCTTTACTCTAACAAAATGCTCCCAGATAAAACTACTGTCATGCTGCTATGATTCTTTAAATTCGCTTATTTCTCTGCTGCATAGCAGCATGACAGTAGTTTTATCTAGCAGCATTTTGTTGATATTTGACTGTCTCAGAGATCTCTGCTTGGATTATAAATAATCTCTGAAACAGTCAAATATCAACAACAGGGCAGGAGCAGGGTTGATTTTACCCCATTTTCCTGAGTGGCATTTTTCACCTCCTCCTGGGGACTCTGAGGCATTCCCAGGTAACACATGGGATATACATAATCCCTTCAGCAAGTTCTGTGTCTGTCACAAGGCTTCCTCCCAATTGGACACACCAAGAAAAGCATAAAGTGAGGCAACATGAAGGTATCAGATAATAAGTATCAGATTCCATAGCAGTTCAGGTATCAGATTAGTTAACACATACATGAACTGCTTCAACTGACTCTTTTCGATAAAGAGCAGAACCGGCTCTACCCAGAGTTCCCACTGGATGTCAGGGCTCCTCACACTATCTCTGAGGCTGACAGCAGTTGAGGGTTTGAATGTAGAACCTGCCTGGTAAATCAAAACCTTAGCCTTTCTACTCAGCTTCCTATCCACCATAACACACAATTGTAATGCCATTAGTGTAACTGAAGCAGCACCAATTCATCTGTCCATACCTACTCCATTCTACCATAATTTGTGTACTGTACAAGAAACTTCTCTGCTTGAGGCATAGGCGTGTTGCTTGACCTGGAGCGCACTATCCACCTTTTTCTGGTTGAGATCTAGGGCCTTAGATTTAGAGGGGCTTGCTTTCATCCCAGCAGCTTTACATTCAAACTGCCTCAGTGTATGCAGCAGGTCACAGCCAGAAGTAGCTAATAGAACCACAAAAAGCAAATATGCAATCCTGAGATTCCCAAACCAGACACCATCATGTCTATGAATACATCTTGAGATCTTATCCATGAATAAAACAAACAGGGTAAGTAAAAAGGAGCAGAAATGGCAGAATCCAGCATCCACTAAAAATGAATTCACATTTCTGCAGATGATGCAGACACAGTCTTTATGTCTATGGGGATCGGATAGCTTGCAGTAGTGGGCTTCCTCAGCACAATGCACAGGATCCTCCACAGAACATGGTTGAAGGCCTTCTCTAAGTCAACAAAACACATGTAGACTGGATGTTCATACTCATATGACCTCTTGCAAGGGTATAGAACTAGTTCACCATTCCATGACCAGCATGAAAGCCACACTGCTCCTCCTGAAATGTGAGGTTCCACAATTGGTTAGAGCCTCGTCTCCAATTCTCTGTAATAAACTTTTCCCAGTAGGCTGAACAGTGTGATTCTCCAATTGTTGGAACATACTTTCTGGTTCCGTTTTTTTAAAGTGGGGACCAACACCTCATTCTGCCAATCCACAAGAATTTTTTATGGCAACATTTCATGCAACATTGAAGAGGCATGTCAACAAAGAAAGCGAGACCCAACATCTAGAGCATTCAATATCTCTGGACCTATCACCCCTTCGAGTCTTCAGACTCTGCTTCCTCAGAGGAGGAGATCGTGGCCAGATTTAGGAAATCCCCAAGTGTTTCTCCCACTAATGCTAGTCACCAGTTCCCAACCAACACTAAGCACAGCTTGGGATGAGCTTTGCTTTCTCTTTCTGAGCTGATGAACTTTGCCAGAAATGGTATCCTTCTTCATGGCTTCCCCTAGGTCCTGTTATGCTTTTATCTTTTAATTTTTTTGTTTTTTATTTTAATTTTTATTTTTTGATGACAGCAGAAGCTGCATCCATTCTGGCCATTTGATACCTGCCTGCTGCCTAGGGACACCTCTTGGACAACCGAGCCAGAAATGACTCCTTCTTAAGCTTATGGGTTTCCCTTATCACTAGTGTTGTCCAGTGGGTTTTTAGAATGTTGGTGCGACAGGTCCCTATAACATTCTGGCTCCAGCTCCCTGTAACTTCATCCATAATAGCAGCCATCAACATGGGCTATTGAAATTCCGTGTCCCAAATCTCCCCGAGGGCAGAAGAAAATAAGTTGTGAATTAAAGATCTCACAGATACGGGTGTCTACAAGATGTTCCCAGTTCACCGTCCTTAAACATTTGGGTTTATCAGATTTGCCATTGAATCCAACTCACCACCGGTGATGATTAGTCCATGACAAGCCCAGAATCCAAATAACAAAACACCAGTTGGGTTCAAATTGGGAAGGCTGTTCCTCCCAATTACCCCCTCCAGATTGTTTCTTTGTTACCTACATGGAGATCAAAGTCTCCAGGGAGAACAATGACACCCCCCCCCCCCCCCCCCAGGGTTCCCTTTCAAGACCACTCCCCAAAGACTCTAAGAAGACTGGGTAATCTGAACAGTCATTTTGGGCATAAGTAATAGTCCGAAACATCCTTCTTGCAACTTGTGGACGGAGAGGTGACCCTCTCATTCATTGAAGAGAACTCCAACAACAAACCACGTACTTTTCAAAATGATTACAACTGAGTGAAACAGCATTCAATGCTTTTTCTATTGTGTAATTTTTTGTGTTGTGCAATGATTTGGATGCATCAGCTATTAACTGACCATACTGAAGCGTATCAAAGGCAACGTTCCTTTTTGACACATCAATTTGTAGTCTCAGTTCTTTGTCTGGATCAAAATATGCAAGTACTCAGTGGTTTATTTTCACTTCTTTTGTGTTTTTAATTATGATTTCTTTAATATTGTTGTCACATATAAACTCAGTGTCCTCCTTCATTATCTGTGGAAGTACCTCAGAGATTCATGGAACTAATTTGGCCAGATAGATGACTGTGGTTCCCAGTTCGGTTTTCACTGCACCAGTTGTATCTGTGATACGGCTTTCAATTTTACAGGTGTTCTGGTTACAAGAGACAGTGTCAGGACAACGTAGCTGTCCTCTGTAGCTCACACCAAAATGATTCTTGTTGAGGTTCAGCGTTACATCTTTCTCACTTGTGTGTTGGAGCATGGCTTGGAGGTTTTATCAAGTTCATGTTTGTTTATTTGTTTTACTATGAACAATGCCTTTGAGTTTTTAATTTTTCTCATTCACACATCTTTGGAACTTGACCCAAGCTAAAGACATTTAAGGACAACCTGAAAAACGTATATCTAACAAAAATTGCCTTAAATCATGTGAGCACTAAGTATTCTGTACTCAGTGTGGTGTTTAAGTTTGCCTTCTTAAGGTCATCGGGGTTAAGCTAAGTTTAGCTTTCTTGGGTTTTTACCAGGCCACCAGGGCACTTAACCATTTTGTGGTGCGTTACCTGACAGATGATGTTGTTTTTCTCCATTTTGTCAGGCTCTTGCTTCAGTAGGATCTGTGGAGCGATGGAAATCCTGCATGGCTGCGATACCATGTATTTTGGTTTTGGGTCAATGTGGAAAGTACACTTATCTGAGAACTCACCTATGCCCTTGAAAATATCAGCATACTTATTTAAAATGCTCTGTGCCTGTGCGTCCCTATGCAGTGATGCTTTCTCGGGTTACTGTCATTATCAGTTTGACTAGGTTTATGTTCAAACAAAGTCTAAAAGCTAAGATGGGCAGGGCAAAACAGGGAATGATGTAGAAGTCATGTATGGCTGATTTGTCTCTGTTGATATTTCATCTAGCATGCCCCTTCCTCAGATGCTGTCTAAACAACACAAGGTATTTTTTGTACTGTTGTTTAAGTGTGCAGTCTTAGGCCCACAACTCAAGACAAGAGCATCGAACAGGCTGGATGCATAAAAAAAATAGTTTCTTTTTTATTTTTTAAATGAAGGAAATTATTTTAAAAATAAAAATAAACTATTGTTTTTTATTGTTTTTTTAACATGAGATATATTAAATTGCCCCCGCTATCATACATGATACAGCAGTTTCAGTGACCCCGAATGTGTGTCAACATAAAATCTGCACATGTGTCAACAAACTTGCAGCCTGTTGCAGTCGCTCCTGCCCTTCCCATACCTTTAACTTTCTTTTTCTTACTTACTTAACCTTTTTCTTGTGCTTTTTATTTTATTGTTTAGAAGTAGCTGTCCTCTCAATAGGTTGGTTGAGAGAGATTTTTAACTTTTTATTGATGCGGAACTTTTACTTTCATGGACTGCAGCAGAGCAACTACACACACTATTGTTTACTCCAGGGATCAGCTGATCACCCTGAAACCAGCCAGATTAACACCCAAACCCATGGACCAGCTGAAATCTGAAAAAAAACCCAAAAAAAACACCATAGATGCAGAGGTGGAGAACAGGAGAGAAGGAAGGAGACGGCGAAACAGTAGAGGCTTATAGAGAGAAAATTTCAAGGCAAGTCTCCTGTCTATTCTAATGGGGAACACGAGATCACTGGTAAATAAAATGGATGAACTGACAGCACTAGCCTGGAGTCAAAGAAAGTATCAGGAAGGTAATTGAATGTGCTTCATGGAGACATGGCTGCATCAGTATATTCCAGATGACAATGTATCCATCACGGGCTTTCACACTAATTGGGCCGACAGAGACTGCCCTACCAACAGGAAGCAGAAAGGAGGGGGACTTGCTGTTCTTGACAATGATCAGTGGTGTAACCCACCAACATAACCATCAAAGAGCAGAGTTGTGGACAAGACGTTGAACTGTGTGACTCAAACCATATTATTTGCCTACGGAATTCTCCCATGTCATCTTAGTGGCTGTTTATGTTCCTTCTTCTGCCAAACCCAAGGGCTGCATGTGACACTGTTCATGCTACCATAGCCCAGTTACAGACTTAGCAACCGAGTGCTTTCATTGTGATCCTGTGTGACTTCAACCATGTCACCATGGACAATACACTGCCAAACTTTGTACAGTATGGTGATAAATGCTGGATGCCAAATGGTGATAAATGCTGGACGCTAGGGACTATGGTTAGCAGTGGGAGAGGTTATTTAACCTCATTGTGGCTACCGCCCGCTCCAAATCAGGCAGCCCCTGAGATCAATTGGGTGCTACAGCTCACCACAATGCTCCTTGGATGGGTGTGAAGAAGAGTGTTTTTTAAACTCACCTAAGAATATACGACTTGTTTTTGGAACTTGGAATGTTAGGACTATGACCCCTGGAATGTCCCCGACACTAATCCCTAATCTAAATGTTTCGAAGTAAGAAAAACTGCTTTGATTGACACTGAGCTCCAGCTTAGGAATGTTCACATTGCTGCTCTTCAAGAGACTAGGCTTTCCGGTGCTGGCTCCATTAAAGAAGCTAACTATACCTTTTATTGGTTTGGTTTGCCCGAGGGCAATGATAGAATACACGGCACTGGTTTTGCCATGCATAACAGCATAATTTCCAGTATACATAATCATTCTGCAATCAATGAGAGGTTATCTTTTTTAAAACTGTCAACCAATCAAAGTACCATCCAAGTTATCTCTGCTTATGCTCCCACTCTGAGAGCTGAGTCCCAAGATAAGGACCACTTCTACGAAACACTTGAACATCTGATAAGATCAGTGGAAGACAAAGTCAGAGTTGTACTGCTTGGTGACATGAATGCTAGAGTAGGCAATGACATTGGTTCCTGGCCGAGGCGCCTTGGCAAGTTTGGTGTAGGACACATGAATGAAAATGGTCAGCGTCTTCTAGAACTGTGCTGCCGAAAAAATCTATTTATTACTAACTCCTTGTTCCCTGGAAAACCACATTGGAAAAAGTCCTGGTGTCACCCAAGATCTAAACAGTGGCACCAACTCGACTTTGTTATTTTACGGCAGTGTCATAAAACAGAAGTCACTAACGCTAGGAGCTACCACAGTGCTGACTGTGACACTGATCATAGTCTTGTGCTGTCCTTTATGAAACTTCAGCCAAAACCATTCCATCTTCTGAAACACCAGTCAGCCAAGTTAGATGTTCATCGCACCATTTTACCCTCTCTCTGTGCAAGTTTCTGTAATGTGTTAAATAAAGAACTGCAAACACTCAATGTATCAGATGATCCTGAAACTCAATGGACTGGTCTGAAAAACATCATCTACCATCACTCTCCTGACTGGTACAGCATCTCATTAAAGCGTTTGGGGCCTGTTGTAGAGAAAAAGAGGCAAGCCTTGATAAGGATTAAATCCAGGCACACGAGAAATGCCCTGACTAAACTACGTGTGTGTCGTGCTGAAGCTCAGAAAACCTTGAGACAATGTGCCAGGACGTACTGGGACTCCCTTTGTTCTAGGATTGAGTCAGCTCGTGATCATGGTGATATTAGAGCCATGTACTCAACTATTAGGGAGGCTAATGGACCAACTCCCCAATCTTTCCCAGTATTAAAAAGAAAAGATGGGTCTGTTATCACAGAAAAGAATGAAAAACTCGACAGATGGATTGAGCACTACAGCGACCTTTACAATGATAAGAGCACTGTCTGTTCTGATACTCTGGAGTCTGTCTTAAATGAACCAGCCAAGATGCATCTTGATATACCACCAGATCGTGATGAGGTAAAAACTACTATTATGAGACTACAGAACAGAAAAGCAGCTGGTGAGGATGCTATACCAGCTGAGTTACTCAAAGCTGGTGTTGATATACTTATTGAACCTCTACATAAGCTCTTACTGTCCTGCTGGTCCACTGGTACAGTTATACAAGATTTTAAGAATGCTAAGATAATCACCATATACTGTACAAAGGGAAAGGTGATAGAGGCGACTGCAACAACTACCGTGGTATTTCTTTACTTTGTGTGACTGGAAAAGTTCTAGCAAAGATCATTCTCAACAGACTGCAGTTTCTAACTGAAGAAATCTATCCTGAATCGCAATGTGGTTTTCGACCAGGTAGATCCACAACCGATATGATCTTTTGTGTTCACCAACTCATGGAAAAGTCTCTTGAGCAACAATAACCTCTTCGTGTTGTCTTTATTGACCTGACTAAGGCCTTCGACTTGGTCGATCGAGAATCCTTGTTTACTGTTTTGCTGAAAGCTGGCTGTCCTCCAACTTTACTCTCTTTTATTAAATGTTTATAACCATCTTGGAATGGAAGGCAAAATTCAATTCGATGGTGATGTGTCCAATTTGTTTCCAATCAACAGCGGTGTCAAACAAGGCTGTGTATTGGCACCTATCCTTTTTGGCATATATTTTGCATACATTTTTAGAACTGTGTATCAAAACCTTCCAAACCATATAGGTGTTTCACTGCTTACTCGTGACGATGGGAGCTTTTTCTCATTATCTAAATTCAAAGCCTATATAAAAGTTCAAGAGTGAGTTGTGCGTGAGTTTCTCTATGCAGATGATGCTGCTTTGTGTGCATCTTCGGCGCTTCAGCTACAAGAACTCTTAAATGGTTTCTCAACAGCCTGCAGTAAATTTGGTCTCGCAATAAGTTTTAAGAAAACAGTGGTGCTGTCACTAACTGGTGTCCATAGCTTCTCAGTGAACAATACACCACTCGACAGTGTCAATTCCTTCACGTATCTAGGATCCACCATAACCTCAAACCTGTGCCTTGATAAGGAATTGTCCATCAAACTAGGCAAGGCCTCCATTGTCTTTGGGAAACTAGAAACTCAAATGTGGAGGAACAGACACCTTACTGTCAAGACAAAAGTGCGAGTATATGAAACTTGTGTCCTGAGTACTTTTTTGTATGGCTCTTCTTGCTGGACAACTAACCGTTATCAGGAAAACCGTCTCATTGCTTTTCATACAAGATTACTCAGGGTCATTTGGAAGGACAAAATGACAAATGAAGAACTCTTCCATGTTACCAACTCTAAACCTGTGTCAACTCTGCTGAAACTCACTCAACTAAGATGGGTGGGTCATGTCCACAGGATGCCTAAAAGTCGCCTTCCTCGCTGCCTTCTGCACAGTGTCCTGAAAGATGGCAAGAGACTAATTGGCTGACCCCACTTGAGGTACAAAGATGTTTTGAAAAGAGATATGAAGGACTTCCAGATTGATCCCTGCTACCTTGACTGCTTTATGCAGTGATAGAGACAGATGGCATGCCAGCCTAAAGAGGGGTATCCAAGTTGATGTAGATGCTAACCTTGAAAGATTGAAAAGACGATGTGGCTGTCTACCTGTTGCTGTTTAATCTTTAAATAGTATAGTTGGATATGACTGATGCTTGCCATACATACACATACCCCACAGCTGCATGTGACACTGTTCATGCTACCATAGCCCAGTTACAGACTCAGCAACCGAGTGCTTTCATTGTGATCCTGTGTGACTTCAATCATGTCACCATGGACAATCCACTGCCAAACTTTGTGCATTATGTCGACTGTCCCACCAGAGAGGACTGAACTTTAGATCGGTTATAGCCAAACACTAAGCATGCCTACAATTCCTTCCCGCTCTCCCCACAGGGAAGATCAGATCACAACTTAATTTACTTTTCTTCATGCTATGTGCCTGTTGTGAAGAGGCAGCCTGCGATGACAAAGACTGTTCGGAGATGGTCAGATTAGGATATGAAGGAACTTAAATACACATTTCAAATGATTGATTGGCCTGTGCTCTGGAAGCCACAGAATGATGGCATTGAGGGCTTACTGAGTGCATTGAACACTAAATTAATTTCTGCACTGACACCATTGTCCCAGCTCAGACGGTTGTTTCTTTCCAAAATAACAAGCCATGGATGACTAAAGACATTAAAGCCCTCCTCAATGACAAAAAGGAGGCATTCAGGTTTGACAACAGAGAGGGGGTGAGAATGATCCAAAGTTTCACTGCAAGTCAAGATCAGAGAGGCGAATCACAATCACAGGAGAAAGCTGGAGTGGAAACTCCAGCAGAACAACATGAGAGAGGTTTGGATTGGTATGAAGACCATCACTAGTTTCAGGCCATCCATCAGCAGAGGAGCTGAGGGTAGTGAGGGCCAATGAACTGAATTTCTTCTTTCACCTATTCGACACTGCAGCTACTGCACAGCACCCTCTAACACAGCAGGAGCAAGCCTGCCAGACCACTCTCTTTCCCTCCCTCTCGTCACTACACCTCTGACCACTGTGACAGAGCCGATACCCCTCTTCCACCTGTCAACTTCACTTATAATCAGGTTGAGAAACAACTGAAAAACCTCCACTTGGACAAGGCAGCTGGAATGGATGGAGTGAGCGTCCGAGTCCTTAAAGCCTGTGCCCTCCAGCTATGTGGAGTCTTACATCTTCACAATGAGCCTGAGTCTACAGAGGTCCGGCCTGTGGCATTCACTTCACATGTCATGAAGACCCTTGAAAGCATAATAATGGATCAACTCCAACTCATGATAAGGTAACTTATGGACCCATTTGGTCTGCCTACCAGCCTTGTCTCAGAGTCGAGGACACCATCGTGTACCTGCTTAATTGGGTCTATGCCCACCTGGACCTGAAGGCGAGCACTGTGTGGGTTATGTTTGGGTTTTTTTTATTTTCCTGTGCATTCAGCACCATCAGGCCAACCCTCCTGGATGAGAAGCTGACATCGATGAAGGTGAACACCTGTCTTGTGTCCTGGATTTTCAACTACCTGACCGTAAGATCACAGTATGTGTGGCTGCAGCAGTGTGTTTTGGACAAAGTAGTCAGAAACACCAGAGCACCACAAAGGACTTTCCTTTTGATTTTCCTCCTCATTTTCTTCTACACAATGAACTTCAGCTACTGCACATAAATCTACCATCTTCAGACATTTTTTGATGACTCTGTTGTAGTCAGTATCAGTGGAGGTAATGAGACAGAATATCAGGCTGCAGTGTATTCTTTTGTCACATGGCGTGAGCAGAATCATCTGCAGCTTAATGTGACAAAAGCCATGGAAAGATTGTAGATTTTAGGAGATCCAAAATACTTATATTGTATATAATAATTTTGTACATATATATCTGTGTACGTATATGTAAAAATCTCACCACCAGGTAGTGATCGGTAGACAGCTCAGCTCCTCTCTTCACCCGAGTGTAAAGAACATATGGTCACAAGTCCGATGACACGACTACAAAGTCAATCATCGAATTGCGACCTATGGTGTCCTGTTGCCAAGTGCACTTATGGGCACACTTATGTTCGAACATGGTGTTCGTGATCGACAAACTGTGAGGAGCACAGAAGTGCAACAATGAAACACCATTCGGATTCAGACTGGAGAGGCCGTACCTACCGATCACACCCTTCCAGGTCACAGTATCGTTGCCCACATGGGTGTTGAAGTCTCAAGACAACGAGTGAGTATCCCGAGGGAGCGTTCTCCAACACCCCCCCCCCCCCCCAAAGACTCCAAAAAGGGTGGGTACTCTGAACTGTCATTTGGTGCATAAGCACAAATAACAGTCAGGACCCGTCCCCCCGCCCGAAGACGGAGGGAAGCTACCCTTTCGTCAACCGGGGAGAACCCCAACATTTGGGCACTGAGACAGGGGGGGCAACAAGAATACCCACACCGGCTCGCCACCTCTCCCCATGAGCAACTCCAGAATAGAAGAAGGTCCAGCCTCTCTTGAGATGGCTGGTTCCAGAGACCAAGCTATGCGTTGAGGTGAACCCGACTATATCTAGTCGGTATCTCTCCACCTCACACACCAAATCAGGCTCCTTTCCCACCAGAGAGGTGACATTCCATGTCCCAAGGGTCAGAGTAAGTAGAAGAGGATCAGTCCGACAGAACCCATGTCTTTGGCTGCCACCCAACTCACATTGCACCCAACCCCTAAAACTCCTCTCCCGGGTGATGGGTCAATGGGAGAGCAGACCCATGTCTCCTTTTTGGGCTAGGCCCGGCCAGGCTCCATGGGCATAAGCCCGACCACCAGGCGCTCGCCTTCGAGCCCCTCCCCCGGGCCTGGCTCCAGGAGGGAACCCCGGTGACCCGCGTTCGGGCAAGGGAGACTGCTTCAATCGTTTCCTCTGAGATGGCATAGGGGTCTTCTGAATCGCACTTTGTCTGGACCTTCACCCAGGACCTGTTTGTCTTGGGTGACCCTACCAGGGGCATTATGCCCCCGACAACATAGCTCCTAAGATCATTAGGGAGACAGATGGATGTAAATCAGTTGAATACCTGTTGTGTCATGAATGGTTTTGTATTGCTTGTTTAGAGGTACCTGAACAGGTATTTGATGAAATTCATAGTACTGATTTTAAACTCCCCTTGATTCCTTGCAAGGAATGTAGGAAGACAGTGCCAACTTCATCAACCATTAACAACACACTGAAACAAAACCAGATAAGAAATGATGACATGTTTGAAAAATTGGACCAGAAATTAACTACCCTTGAATCGAACTTGATGAAAACAGTCAATGACACTATCAGAAAGGAGGTTCAAAAGCAACTGGAAGTCAAATCAAAAGAACAAAATGCCTATGTTGAAAGGAAGTTAGACAACTTGAAGCATGAATTTGAAACCAGGATTCAGAAATTAGAAGAACAGCAGTCAGTTGACAGAATAAACTGTTCTGACTCTAATCTTGATCATAAAATAACTGAAGCAGTCCAGCAAGCAATCCAAGAAGGTAGGGAGGTGGAATGTCGTAAGACTAGGATGAAAGAATCAAACAAACAATCAATACTTGCCATAATTGAGGAGGACATTTCCAACTTCAGGAGGCTAGCTAGAGTAGCAATTGACCTTCTCTCTGATGAGGATATAGAAATATTAAGGGCAATCAGGATAGGTAAAAAGAGAGAAACTCCAAGAGATAGTCATCCAGACAGAACAGCCTTAGACAGTGGGAGGAAAAATGAGGTGAAACCACATCCCCTAAAGATTATACTGGGCAGCCTAGAATAGAAAAATTGCATCTCGAGAGAGCTGGTATAACCCCTTTGACTGAAAATGTGGAATTCAAGGTGGTAAACTTTGCATCAGATCAAACTCCTACATAAAGGGATCTACTACCTACCTACTACCTACAGGAAGTTAAAGAAAGAACTTAAGGAAAGGGAAGCTAGAGGAGAGAAAGACTTGGCTATAAGGAATTATAAGATTGTCCACATACCCTAAACAATGAAAACACAAAGGTAAAATTCTCTAGTACAGGAAAAAAAATGGTACATCTGAGAAAGAGGAACTTGATAATATAGTATCCATTTTGGATGACTCCTCCACTGATGGAAATGATAACGATACAACAGAGGTATCTGACTCAGAGGAGGAATCAAGCAAAATAACAAAACCAGTACAAAGAACGTCGGAGGTGACAAGAGCAGATGTACCTAACAAGAAAAAAGCAAAGAAGGACGGAGAATCTGGAGAAATGTTGAATTTATTTCGTCCCTATTTTTATCATCCAGCCTAAAGACAGACAGAAAAAAAAATGTAAATGAGTTAAAATTTTGGACAATGTACATGGCACCTGTTGAGTTGAGTTCTAAGCATGATGCACTCAAAGTGATGTATACTAATGCAGACTCTTTGAGGAACAAGCTCAAGGAGCTTGAGACTATAGCTGGAGAAGACAAACCGGATGTAATAATTATAACAGAAGCCCTTCCAAAAAAACTATGTATACAGAGTTCAAGAATGTGAATTGGAGATGGACAATTTCAATATTACTATCAACTTTGACAGAGTAACTTGTAAGAGGGGAATAGTAATTTACACTAAGAGGAACTTAACTTAGATGTCCGTGATGAGGTAGGATTTTTCTCAGAAAGTGTAAATTTCACAGTACAAAACGACAAGAATGAATCTATTGAGATACTGATAGTTTACCGTAGTCTGAATAGTAGCGAAGAGAACAACTGGAAATTTTTGAAACTGATTGAGGAAACATACACGGGGAGCATGAATGACTTCCTCATGATGGGGGACTTCAACCTCAAAGGTATTAACTGGAACAGCCTGCAAACACAAGGCGAGACAAGAAGTTTTGATCAAGAGGGCGTTGTGGAAATGTGGACTTTCTTTAGAGACCAAGTTATACTAGTAATAGAAACATACATCCCAATAGTCAAAACTCGGGAAAGGAAGTGTCCACTGTGGATGACACAAAATGTAAAACTCTCCCTTAGAAAAAAGAAAAAGATGTGGAGGAAGCTAAAATACATCAAATCCTAGTGAAATTATGAACTTTACAGAAGGGTGAGAAACTGTGCTACAAGTACAGTTTGGAATGCCCAAAGACAGTTTGAGAAGCAAATCTCAGAAGAGATAAAATCTCAGCCAAAGTCTTTTTGCAGGTATGTTAAGTCTAAGACATCGACTAGAAGTGGGATAGCTCAACTGGAATATAGAGGTTCTGTTCATACTATGGACTTGGACAAAGCTGAATGTCTCAACAATTTCTTCTCCAATGTTTTTAATAATGAACCTTGATGGGATATACCAGAAGGAACTAATTACACTGATGAGGAAGTACATTGCTTTGAGGTGACAGAGGATGAAGTAACAATGAAAGTTGAAATTGATCAGACCAGATAAATCCGCTCAGCTGGATGGCATCCTTCCATGAGTCTTATCAGAATGTCAATCAGCTATAAGTCTACCTCTGTATCTGATCTTCAAGCAAAGTTTGCACAGTGGTGAACTACCTCTTGACTGGAAAACTGCTACTGTAGTACCAATATTCAAGAAAGGAAAGAGAAAGGATCCATCTAATTATCAACCTGTCAGGCTCACGAACGTTGTCGGAAAAATACTGAAATCAATAGTAAGAGATCAGTTGATGAGTAACTTGAAGGACTGTAATCTAATTGCTGATTAACAGTATGGGTTCATACCTGGAAGATCATGTGCACTTCAATTGCTTAGGGTGATAGACATGTGGATAGATGCGTTGGATGAAGGTTATAACGTGGACATTCTTTACACAGATTTCAAGAAAGCTTTTGACTCAGTGTCTCACAGGCGACTCCTGGCCAAATTAGAATGGGCTGGGGTGAAAGACAATGTGCTGAAATGGATTGAAAACTTTTTAGGCAGTAGGACTCAAAGGGTCAGGGTAAATACTGAACTATCCAAACCAGTTTCAGTAACCAGTGGTGTACCGCAGGGGTCTGTCCTCATTGCTCACAGCGCTGAAAAACTCCAGCTCCTCCTCCATCAGTTTTCTGACGCATGTGAGGCTTTCAGACTTACAATCAGTCTAAAGAAGACGAAAGTCATGTGACAGGCAAATGCAGCCACGTCTGCTGTAAAAATCAAAGATTACACCTTGGAAGCCGTCACGCAGTTTACCTATCTCGGCTCCACCACCTCCAATAACAATTGTCTTGAAGTGGAGATTGGAAAGAGAATTGGTAAGGCTGCAACCTACATGGCTAAGCTGTCTGCCCATGTCTGGGAGAATAAGAAGCTAACTACTCAAACTAAAGTTGCTGTGTATGGTGCCTGCATCATAAGCACCTTATTGTTTGGTAGCGAGTCTTGGACTACTTACGCTAGTCAGGAGAAGCACTTGAACATCTTCCATATGAGATGTCTCCGTCGCATCCTCTCCATCTCATGGACAAATAAGGTCTCTAACAATGAGGTACTTGCAAGAGCCAATACCTCCTCGATGTTCACCCTGCTAAGACAGTGCAGATTGAAGTGGCTTGGTCATGTGTACCGGATGGAGGATGGGCGAATCCCAAAGGATCTGCTGTATTGCGAGTTGGAATCCGATTCGAGGCCTATTGGCAGACCTAAGCTGTATTTCAAGGACGTATGCAAGAGAGATATGCTCGCCACTGGCCTACCAATAGATAACTGGGAGCTACATGCTGCAGATCGGAGTGATTGGAGGTCTGTGTGCAGTCTGGCTCTCCAGGCGGGAGAGAAAAGGCTGAAAGCTGAGGCTGTTGATAGGAGAGCGAAAGGGGAAGAGCAGAACTGAAC